>CAWUFW010006516.1:0-607500 GCA_963921515.1 Calotriton arnoldi | reverse complement strand
CACTCTGCATGAAATTTTGCCCAAAAAATGTCACGGTGGGGACTATTGATTTGGAAAGTTTGGGGGTGATCCATGCAGTGGGACCGAGAATTTGGGGGCAAAATAAGGTTGCTTTTGTAATGTTAATTCCCATAGGAACTTTTAGCCACCTCTACAACCTGAACCGCTCAATGAACTTACACCAGATTTGGCAGGGAGTAGATGTTGGTTCAAGGAAGCTCCTTTTGCTTAGTTCGTGTAAATCTGTTCAGTAGTTTTTGAGAAATGGAAGTTTAAAATTATAGTGATATCTCTGGTCGCTGATATTTCCTGAAGGTTTCGCGAGGAATCGCAGAATGCACATGCCAACGGGAATGCTCTAATTGGCTGGACGGACCTGAACAGAAAGTTGCAGCTGCCATTTTATTGCTCGGGAACGGTTCCCGGGGCTGAAAATCTGTGTGAAAGCCTACATAAGGGGTCAGGGTGGAGATACTCTGACCCCATGGTTGCGAAATGGAGCTGTTAATGACAGAAGTTATATGTCCAAAATTTCTTTTTTTACCGTGTGCAATATTCGAGACGACGCCGCAGCCGCCAGCGCAGCCCCCATACACTATCATGGGGACATCGTGACTATCAACGTCGTCGCAAATATTTATGAAAATATTTAAAAAATATATATCAATGAATGATCATCATCATCATTAAACTTTTATGGTTTTATCCTTAAAGCCGAATAAAGTCAAACTACAAAATATCATCGTATAATACAAATTCACGGATGTACCATCCAAATAATCAAAACACAAGGTAAAATGCATGATATGCAATACAAATATTAG
The DNA here is from genome assembly GCA_963921515.1 of Calotriton arnoldi. Taxonomy (NCBI): domain Eukaryota; kingdom Metazoa; phylum Chordata; class Amphibia; order Caudata; family Salamandridae; genus Calotriton; species Calotriton arnoldi. The sequence goes on along the minus strand of CAWUFW010006516.1, from coordinate 606,676 downwards.
TCGCGACTTTTCCTAAGTCTGATATCATCCCGCAAAAAACAGTGTGCAAAACAGTATCGCTAGAGAGAAGTTGTAAAAAGATAAAAGCTGGTCAGGCCCTCCTAAAACCCAAATCTTTTAAAATGGGGATAATAAATAATTTTCTGGGTACAACATAAAAGGTACAAAACATTAAAAAGTGCATCATGTCCTGAGAAGACTCTCCGTCGCAGCCACAGGGCATGAGGCACTGACCTCTGTGGGAACCTTGGGGGTATGCCAATAAATAGTGAAAGAGGTCGAGCCGGAACCTCGTCAGTAAAAACCGTTCATAGGTACTTTTAAGCCCTAGAAGGTAAGGCTCAGTGGTAGGCACAGTTTTCAATATAACATTTTCGCACACTCAGTTTACACAACTCTTTATCCTCTCTATCATGATGACAATTTCTTAAAAAACCCTCCTTGACCCAAACGAGGTCCCTTTTGCAAATACCCTCTGGGTTCGTATAAAGGTCAGCTCTTACAAGCCTGGCGAGGCCAACGCTTATGTACTGGAGCCAGCGGATGCGCGAGGCATGATCGAGTGAGAGACAGTCCCGTATGATGTCTTTACTAAGTGAATTCTCCTGCTTAGACCAAATTTTGAGCCACAAGGACAAAGGGCGGAAAGTTAAGTCATCAGCAAGGAAAGACATCCCCAATTCCTCGTGTACAACATAGGATGGGCTACTTTGCGGAACAGAGAGGACTCTTCGCAAGAATGAGTTCTCGGTGCTCTGCACGGCCCCAAGTTCAATATGACCCCATACCTAACCTTAGAGATACACTTTGCTTGATAAATCTTCAGGAGGGCCCCTATTGGTTTCCTGCCCACTCTACTGGCAAAGTTAAAAACGGCTGCAGAGGCTTTCACTAGGTCCCCTTTCTTAAGAAAGGGGACCTAGTTAATCAGGTTAATCAGGGGGTCGTCAAATACAACTCCCAGGTAGGAAAAGACGTTAGTTTTAGGTATTGGCGAACGTCCTAATTTAAAAGTGGGCTGTTTTGCCTTCGCCTTACCAGGGCCCACTTGCATGATATAGGACTTGGAATGGTTTACTGATAAGTCCAACTCCTCCATAAAAGAAGCAAAAGAAGCAAAAGAATTAAGGAGCGGTTTTAAGCCCCTTGCAGTCCTCGCCAGGAGGACTGCGTCGTCCGCATATAAGAGGACTGGCAGACTGCGCTTACCTACCTGTGTGGTGTGTGCTTTAATATCTAAAAGAGCCTTCTCTAGAGAATTAATATACAAGTTAAAAAGAAAGGGAGCGAGGATACACCCCTGACGCACCCCCCTCTTTATGTTGAGCTGATGGGACACTTTCAAATCCTTTGAGTAGCGTACTACTGCCCTAGAGTCTCGGTGAAGATCCCTCAAAAACCAGATGATGTTGTTATCAATCCCGACAGAAGCTATCAGCTGCCGTAACTTGGACCTGTTCACACTGTTGAAGGCTGAGGACAGGTCCATGAAAGCGAAGTATATGGGGCAGGCACGGGCCACCGTATACTTGTTCAAGACGAGATACAAGTTGAGACACTGCTCCATGGTGGAACGCCCGGGACGAAACCCATATTGGAGCTCAGAAAAGAAATTACTTTTGTCCGCCCAAGATACCAGCCTTTCAAGTATCATGCGGCCCACCACCTTCACCAGAGAATCCAGGAGGGAGATGGGCCTATAGCATGAGGTGCTATCCCGGTCGCCCTTTTTGAAAATCGGGACTATGGTCGATAAAGCCCAGGGATCAGGGAGGCCAGCCCGAGGCGTTGATGACAGCAGTAAGGACAGGCGCCCATGTATCTATATGGGAGAGATAGAGATCGAGCGGGATCCCGTCTGACCCCGGGGTTTTTCTCTTCGTCAGGCCCAGTATGCCCGCTCTAACCCTTTAATTCTGAGAAGACGAGATCCGCCTTACCTTCCACCCTGTTCTGCCTCTCACTAGGCGTGGAATCTGGCTGAAAGATACCCTCGAAATGATGAACCCAATCGTCCTCCGTGATGTGGGCTTCCAATAGGTGAGCACTCTCTTCTGAGAGAAATGGGCTATTAATAATAGTCCAGAACTTAGAGCTGTTTCGCAGAGTGCTTGCCTCCACTAAATCCGACCAAGCCTCATCTTTCAAGGTGGACTTACGGGTTGCTAACGCGGCCTTATATGCTCTACGCAGACCTTTGACCGCCACCATGTCACGGGGCTTGTCGCTCAGAGCCCATCTCAACTTCCTAGAAGCCTGGGAGCATGCAGAGTCAAACCATCTTGGGCCTGCGGGCTCCCTGCCCCCATCCGGGGCACGTAGTAACCTCCGTATGACGGTTGACATGGTGCTGAAAGCACGCAAGATGTCAGAGGCACCAGCCTCGCCATCGAGACCGGTGGCAAACTCCCTACGACACTGAGTTGTGAGGGACTCTGGGGCTATGCACCCCCATTTTAAACTCCTCCCTGCCTCGGCCACTTTAAGAGGGGCTACTCCCCCGCCCACCTCAGAGCGTCCATATACTCGGGGCCAGCCTGTAGTGAAACAGATGGGGTTGTGGTCACTAAATTCACTTGTCTGAATTAGGAAGTCTGTAACTAAAGCAAAGAAGGGGGTAGATTCAAAAGTAAAATCTATAAAAGTCTCACACCCTCTGCCACTAAAAGTAGGGGCGATGTCGGTTTTCCCAGGGGGCAACTTATTCATGACTGATGTTAAGTCGAATTCGAGCAGAAAAGAGTTGCGCTCTGTTCCCTGGGGGGTATGCTCCATGTGCAGGCCCGATTGTCGTGCACAACCCATGGCTTCCACTCCTCCTTTTCTGATGTCCCCACACATGTGGATATTAAAGTCCCCTGTTAAGAAGATATGATGACAGTTCTGGGCATTCAGTGTACAATCCCGTAATACTGACCCCAGCTGCGTTATGTTACCCTCACCCTCAAAAATGGCTCCCGCATTATAAAAATTTACCAAGAGGAGTCTACTCTTGCCACTAGATAGTGACAACACTTGTACATTGGGCGAGGCATGGAGTACGGATACTGCAATATCAGGGACGGCCAACGAAACAAAGGTAACAAGCCCCCCCTTTGCTCTCCCTGACATGGATGTAGTTGGGGGGCAAAGTTTTATAGCCGTCCAGATAATTGCCCTCAGTGGCCCAGGTTTCCTGAAGGCAAATCACATCAAATGTTTTCACAAGATCCAACCACCCAGGGTTATCTATCTTGCTTGCCAGCCCCGCAATGTTCCAAGAAAGGAACATACACCCTCCGTTCTTACGTGATACCTGTACCGGGGGAGGAACGTACCCTTGTGATGTATGGACCATAGAGTCCGACAGGCCCGCACTGCGTCAATCACAGTCTTCCAACGTGCTCAGTGGGGCAAACCTATTTACGATGCTTACCCCTGAGGTCCCTTCCATGCGACCCCCATAAGCCCCCCTCGGGGATCCGCTCGCGGGCAGGGCCTGGGTAAAAATTACCGGGTCTATAAAAAAAACCTAACGGGAGTGCCAAAATTGCAGAATTCACACCCCTAAATTCAAACTGCGCTACTGAACTTAAAATATGGTTTACAATGCTTGGGTTATTAAAATTGACAATGATACAGTCCCCTTGCCAAGATTTTGAGGTGCCCCCAACCCACTCGGTCCGTCGCACCATAACAATTTGATTGTCCACCCTAGGACCAAGGGCGATATTAGAATTGAGCCAGTGCACCACCTTGTTCTTTAGCTGGCAAAAATCTTCCTTGTTATTGGGTACAAGGCGCGGTACATTGGCTAACACAACGACGTAGGGGGTGGACTCAGGAGGGAGATGCACAGAGGCCGCACAGCAGGTGGGGTACAACATCAGACCCATCTCGCCTGTCAGCGTAATGATGCAAGCCGCCAACATTAACACTCCGAGGTTGGCGGGAAGGGGATGTAACAGAGTTCAAGATAATGTCCCCCCTACAAATATTTGGGCGAACAGGTGGTGCAGGCCCATGCCTAATCATAGTTGGTGCTGAGTTGGCAGCTGGCTCGAAGTTTGGCTGCTGGACAGCAGAAGACACCACCACGTTTCCTACCCCTGGGCCACTACCACTAGAACTTAGAGTGGCAGTCGTGGTCAGGGGCCTTACAAGGAGAGGACTTTGGTAAGAGAAGCGCGGTCCCTTTGCAAGAAGTCTGTTAGTACGCAGAGGTTCTTTTCCAAAGCAGCAAGGCGATGTAAGATAGGGTCCAATTTGGTATCCAGGGCTGACAACAATGCAGCTTTGAGCATATCAGGCGAGATCGCGTCCAAATTAGATGTTACCGGGTGTGCTGCGGAGTTTGACTGGGGACCTGTTTTCTTACTGCGTTTACATGGTCCTCCCACCGAAGGGCGCTTCCTCTTTGCGCCTCCTGCGCTCAGGCCGTTACCAAGGGGCTGTCCTGATCCAGACCCGCAGGCTGGGACTAATTCTGTGGGAAGTGTGGTGCGCCGGGTGATAACTGTCGGGGAAAGAGGAACAATACCACCCACCCGAGATGCCGACAGCTCGACCCGATCTGCCGCAGGAGACTGAAGCTGAATTGAGGTGTCGGCCTGTATGGTAGTTGCGGAGATCAGGACAGTGAACAGGAGAGCGAACAGGAGAGCGGGATAAACGTCTGGTGGCCAGTTCAATCTCCTTGTCCAGGACCCCTGCTGCACGCTGAAGAAAAGCGTCCATGGTACTGCCCATGAAAGAAGGCTCTTTGCTTGTAGTTCCTGTCGCCACCCTGCGCCTACCCAGGATTGGTATGTGTTGGACTTGGCCCTTTTTGCAGGGTCATCCCTGAACTTTTTGCCTTCCTCCTATATTTTCTCTGACCTGTTTTTGTTGGTTTTATGACTCTGGGCACTTTACCACTGCTGATCAGTGCTAAAGTGCATATGCTCTCCCCATGATAAATTGTGTTATGGATTAGTGACTCCATGATTGGATGATTGGTTTACTTGTCAGTCCCTAGTACAGTGCACTGCGTGTGCCCAGGGCTTGTAAATCCAATGCTGCTGGTGGGCTTGCAGCACTGGTTGTGCCACCCACAGAAGCAGCTTGTAAAATGTGTCTCAGGCCTGCCATTGCAGAGCCTGTGTGCAGTCTGTGACTGCCATGTCGACTTGGCAAGTGCACCCACTTGCCAGTCCCTAAACCTTCCCTTATCTTCATATCAGACACCCCTAAGGTAGGCCCAAGGGCAGGGTGCATTGTAAGTATAAGGTAGGACATGCCCTGGTGTGTGTGGCATGTCCTGATAGTGAATTACAGCCATTTTCGTTTTTCACTATTGCAAGGCTACCTGCTCCCCATAGGCCAGAATGGGCAGACTGACTATTACACTTTATAGTCAGAACTGACCCAGGGAACATGGTAGAAAAACGAATTTAGTATGCCTGAACTCAGAATGATAAAATACATCTTTTAGTGAAGTTGGTTTTAACATTCTTTGTTTGAAAATACCACTTTTAGAAAGTAGGTATTTTCTTGCCTAAACCATCCAGCTGCCTCTGCTCAGGTTGTGTATTGTGTGTCTGGATTTGTGAGTGACAGGGGCTGGGGGATTCCAGGAGGCAGGGTGAGTCAGCACTAGGCTGAATAGGTCTGCCTGAAGGAGGATGGGTGGGAGGAGTTGCACCTGGGTCTGAATAGGGCTGTGCCTGCCTTCCACAATGCTGGCTCCACCTCCTGCCGGGCGTCTGATGGCTCTGCCCCTCACTCACAAAGGAAAGAAGGAGTCAGAAAAACAAAGTGCTCCAGGACTGACCAGAACTGGTTTTGGACTAGGCAGAGGCCTCTCTGCCTTCAGAGAACAAAGGAAAACTGTGTATAAAAGGGGACCCAGACCCCTAGGAAATTAGATCACTTCTGGGAAATCAAGAAACCTGTTGCCAAGGAGAAGAACCGGAGAAGCTGAAGGAGGAGTACTGCCCCTGTGCTGTTTTGCTGATTGGGGTTGGCCTGCAGTGGTTGCTTTCTGCCAAGGACAGGAGAAAAGACTTTGCTGTGCTTTGTCATCTTGAAGAAGAGAATCTCCAAGGGCTTGAACTGAGCTTGCCTCCTGCCTGAAGTCACAGGGACACAAAGACTTCACCCCTTCTGTTTGCCTGCATCTGGAACTGCTGTTTTAGCTGCTAACAGAGGGAAATTGCAACACCGACGCCGGCGAGCGACGCCGTAACCTGCACCGAAGCCGTGGGCACCGCTCGTGAAGAGCACGACGCACCGCCCCGACTTGCACCGTAGGCCCGACGCCTGCCGACGCCGTGCGACATCGACTCCGAAGCCGTCATCGAGGCCGCTGCCTGCACCGGAGCCGAGGACACCGCTCGTGACGCTCACGACGCACCGTCCCGACTCGCACCGCAGCCCCGACTTCACCGACGCCAGGGCTTCATCATCGCGGAGCCGATCCTCGACGTGGGTGACCCCGAATCCATCGACGCCGCACCATCGTAAGGAACCGACGCTCGCCGCCATCCGTGACGTCACCTCCCCGACACAGTAAGGAACCGACGCCTCACCTCCCTGCGCTGCAGTAAGGAACCGAGACATCACCTCCCCTGGGGTCGTAAGGAACCGACGCCGCCGGCGCCAACGAAGCATCACCTCCCCGACGCCGTGCACCGTCTTTGTTTTCATCGAATTCCAGGTACTGTTCTTTGTGGGTCTGCTCGACTCCGGGCCCGACGCCGCGCACCTCGCGGTCGGCGCCGTACTTTGGGATTTCCACCGGTCACGACGTCGTGATAACTCCAAGTGGAGTTATTTGTTGCTACAAGCTTTATTTGAGTGACTATCCTATTTTTGAAGATAACGTGAACTGTCTCTATCATTTTAAGTCTATTTTTGAGTACTGTATTGTGGATTTTTGCTATTGGGTCTTGTGATAAGTCTATATAAAGATTACTTATTTTTACATAAACAACCTGTGTGGTGTCCATCTGTAGTGTTTTCACTGTATTACTGTATGTGTTCACAAATGCTTTACACACTGCCTCTGAGATAAGCCTGTCTGCTCGTGCCAAGCTACCAGGGGGTGAGCAGGGGTTATTTTAGGAGTGTTTCCCCTTATCCTGACTAGAAGCAAGGGTCCCTATTTGGACAAAGGTGCAAACCATTGCCAACTAGAGACCCCCAGTTCTAACATTGGTGGTCAGCGGTGAGGATTTGGACTTGCATTTGTGATTCATATACAGTGATTGGTGTACACTACTAGTGAGTGCAGACCAATACGCGACCACATACATTTTGATAGGACTTTTTTCCTTGGAACCTTTATTTTTGTTGAGAACTGCCAATTTTCACCATGAGCAAAAAAGGATCCATTGCACCTGCAGATATTGAATTTGAAGAAGATAGGGTTGATACCTACACTGTGCCAGAACTCAAAGCTGTTTGCAAAAAGTTTAAAATCTCTATGAGAGGCCTCACCAGGAAGGAGGAGTTTCACAAAGCACTGAGAGCCTGGTTGGAAGCACGGAATGCCAGTGGGCAGTCCGAGGAGCCTGTGGAGGAGGCAGAGAATTTAGATGGGCAGCTTGAGGGGCCATTGGGCTTAACTGGGAGGAGAGCGCCTTCCAGGGAGGGCAGCAGTGTTTCTCAAAGGGCCTGTCTCCAGAGGAGCTGGAGGACAGGGATAAAAGCAGGATGCATGAAATGGAAATGGCCAAACTAAAACAGGGAAGCCATGATAGCCTTGAGCATAAGAAATTGGAGTTGGAAAGTAAGAGGTTGGCCATGGAAGAAAGGAAGATGCTTTTAGAGCATGAGAGAATGATGAGGGTGTTGGAGTTCAAAGCCAGGGGCTTAGGGATTCCTCCCTCTGGTGGCAGCAAAATTGTATTACCTAGTGCTGAGGGAGTAGTACACACACCCAGAGATGTGGTGCCTGACTTGGAGGGGGTTAATATACACCAGGAGGTTCAAGGACATGAGGTAGCTCCAGTAGTGCGCAGTGTCCCTGAGAGGAATAGGGAAACTGACGCAGGGATTCATGGTCCTAGTAGCAGGAGGGACACTCTACTGACTCTAGATGGGAGGTGCAGGGAGAGTGGTTCCCCCATGTTTGAATTCCTGGGGTGGGAGTGTGAAGACCGCCCAGAAGAGTGTGGGTTGAGTGACAGAGACAGTCAGATACTGTCTTGCCAATCTCAGCAGAGTGGTGTGGGGTACATGTGTGAGGCACTGGATGGTGAGGTGAAGGATAACTTGGTTAACACCTGTGAGGGGTTGTGTGATCCAATTGTGGGAGAGCATATTGTAAGTCCCTGTTTTCCAGAGCTATGCCAACGCCTGTTGGAGAGTGAGTTCTCTGACCCCAGGGAGCTCACGAGGGAGGAAGACCTTTTGGTGGTTTCCAGAGGGTCTGAAAAGGCATTGGGGAGTGACCCTAAGAGGAGTGGCTCAGGTATCTTCCAGCCCAGAGTGGTGGAAGTGGTTCAGAGTAGCCCAGCTAGGTCCCGGTGTAGTGGGAGGGGTGTAGGGGCTCACGTCCTGTCTCAGTGGAGAAGGAGTGAGTGTGGGGCTGCGTGTCCCAAGGTGCCCGAAACCCAGTCTCAGAGCCTGGATGGTTCTTTAAGGGAACACCAGGTAGGGAGCCTAGGCTGTCCTGATGGGCCGCCTGTTGAGGAGGATCTCCTAGTGTCTAGAGAACCTGGAGCGTCTGTAAATGGAGCTCCAGTGTTTCTGGTATCTGGCAGTGCCGCTCCACTTGGGAGGGTGCAGAAGTCCAGAGTGAGGGGTGAGAGGGGAGAGAGTCCCCAGTGGAAGAACCAGTGGGTCAGGGACCAGCCAGAAGGGCTGAGTCACCAGTGAATGACCATGGTGACACCACTTCTGTCCTGGGGGATCTTCGCGCGCTGTCAGATGGACAGGGGTCGGGAGATCTGCGCCAGGCGGACTGTCACACAACACATGAGAGATGTGTTACCCTCTGGGGGGCATGCGTGCTCCCCAGGAAGTCCTGGTGCGCCAGGCAGATTATTACACAACTCTAGAGGAGTGTGTTTCCCTTGGGGGGTTGGTGTACCCTCCCGGAAGTCCTGGGTTGCCAGGCACAGGTCCAGCCTAAGGGTACAGACCCTGGGTTGGAGGACCAGGTTCAGGGTGTCCCCCTGACCTGGAGGAAGGGGCAGCTGCTAACAGTGCCCCTACCAGTTTGTCTTCTGGGGGCACCACTCCAGGTGGGAGGGTGCAGGACCCCAGTAAGGGGGCGGGGAGAGGACAGCCTCACCCCTGGCCTCTACCCAGTCTAAGGGTACAGACCCTATGCTGGGATCCCAGTTGCAGGATAGAACCCCTGAACTGGTGGGCGAATTGTGCAGGACCCCTGCCACAGGTGCCCTGACAATTCTGGAAGGGGGTACAGCTCCAGGTGGGAGGGTGCAGAGCCCCAAGGAGGAGGACCAGGTGTGGGAGAGCCCACCCCAGTCTCCTGTCCAGCCGCCGGTTACAGGCCCGGGGCTGGTGGGTCAGTGTCAGGATGTCATACCTGACCTGACGGTTGGGAGAGTGGACAAAGGGTGCCAGGCACCTGGGGCTACTGCCCCCGCTCTCTGACACCACAGAGGTTGGAGAGCCATGAAAGGCCTGGGGCCTGGCTCTCATCACTGACGGCTGTCAGTGGCCACTGTGGCTTGCTGTCCTGGTGGACAGAGTTGCCCCTGGGAGGGGGACAGAAGTCACACCCCGGGGTGGACTAGGCCACACATCTGTGTTGGCCATGTGGGTACTGTCTGTCGGTTGGGACACACCTGTGAGCAAGCTAAGGTTAGGTGCTGCACAGGTGGGGTCCACAGGTGAGGAGAAGGGTTCCCCATGGATTAGCTTGGTGGGCCCTGAGAGTATGGACAGAGGGATCCAAATAGGTTCAGATTGGCGTAGAACTGGAGTATGCCCCTGCTGTTGTGGGCCAGGGTCCAGGTTCTATCGCCCAAAGCAGAGAAGCCCATCAGGGTAGTGATTGGTCTCCCCTGCGTTTTGGCTGGAAGGGGGTTGTGTTGGACTTGGCCCTTTTTGCAGGGTCATCCCTGAACTTTTTGCCTTCCTCCTATATTTTCTCTGACCTGTTTTTGTTGGTTTTATGACTCTGGGCACTTTACCACTGCTGATCAGTGCTAAAGTGCATATGCTCTCCCATGATAAATTGTGTTATGGATTAGTGACTCCATGATTGGATGATTGGTTTACTTGTCAGTCCCTAGTACAGTGCACTGCGTGTGCCCAGGGCTTGTAAATCCAATGCTGCTGGTGGGCTTGCAGCACTGGTTGTGCCACCCACAGAAGCAGCTTGTAAAATGTGTCTCAGGCCTGCCATTGCAGAGCCTGTGTGCAGTCTGTGACTGCCATAGTCGACTTGGCAAGTGCACCCACTTGCCAGTCCCTAAACCTTCCCTTATCTTCATATCAGACACCCCTAAGGTAGGCCCAAGGGCAGGGTGCATTGTAAGTATAAGGTAGGACATGCCCTGGTGTGTGTGGCATGTCCTGATAGTGAATTACAGCCATTTTCGTTTTTCACTATTGCAAGGCTACCTGCTCCCCATAGGCCAGAATGGGCAGACTGACTATTACACTTTATAGTCAGAACTGACCCAGGGAACATGGTAGAAAAACGAATTTAGTATGCCTGAACTCAGAATGATAAAATACATCTTTTAGTGAAGTTGGTTTTAACATTCTTTGTTTGAAAATACCACTTTTAGAAAGTAGGTATTTTCTTGCCTAAACCATCCAGCTGCCTCTGCTCAGGTTGTGTATTGTGTGTCTGGATTTGTGAGTGACAGGGGCTGGGGGATTCCAGGAGGCAGGGTGAGTCAGCACTAGGCTGAATAGGTCTGCCTGAAGGAGGATGGGTGGGAGGAGTTGCACCTGGGTCTGAATAGGGCTGTGCCTGCCTTCCACAATGCTGGCTCCACCTCCTGCCGGGCGTCTGATGGCTCTGCCCCTCACTCACAAAGGAAAGAAGGAGTCAGAAAAACAAAGTGCTCCAGGACTGACCAGAACTGGTTTTGGACTAGGCAGAGGCCTCTCTGCCTTCAGAGAACAAAGGAAAACTGTGTATAAAAGGGGACCCAGACCCCTAGGAAATTAGATCACTTCTGGGAAATCAAGAAACCTGTTGCCAAGGAGAAGAACCGGAGAAGCTGAAGGAGGAGTACTGCCCCTGTGCTGTTTTGCTGATTGGGGTTGGCCTGCAGTGGTTGCTTTCTGCCAAGGACAGGAGAAAAGACTTTGCTGTGCTTTGTCATCTTGAAGAAGAGAATCTCCAAGGGCTTGAACTGAGCTTGCCTCCTGCCTGAAGTCACAGGGACACAAAGACTTCACCCCTTCTGTTTGCCTGCATCTGGAACTGCTGTTTTAGCTGCTAACAGAGGGAAATTGCAACACCGACGCCGGCGAGCGACGCCGTAACCTGCACCGAAGCCGTGGGCACCGCTCGTGAAGAGCACGACGCACCGCCCCGACTTGCACCGTAGGCCCGACGCCTGCCGACGCCGTGCGACATCGACTCCGAAGCCGTCATCGAGGCCGCTGCCTGCACCGGAGCCGAGGACACCGCTCGTGACGCTCACGACGCACCGTCCCGACTCGCACCGCAGCCCCGACTTCACCGACGCCAGGGCTTCATCATCGCGGAGCCGATCCTCGACGTGGGTGACCCCGAATCCATCGACGCCGCACCATCGTAAGGAACCGACGCCTCGCCGCCATCCGTGACGTCACCTCCCCGACACAGTAAGGAACCGACGCCTCACCTCCCTGCGCTGCAGTAAGGAACCGAGACATCACCTCCCCTGGGGTCGTAAGGAACCGACGCCGCCGGCGCCAACGAAGCATCACCTCCCCGACGCCGTGCACCGTCTTTGTTTTCATCGAATTCCAGGTACTGTTCTTTGTGGGTCTGCTCGACTCCGGGCCCGACGCCGCGCACCTCGCGGTCGGCGCCGTACTTTGGGATTTCCACCGGTCACGACGTCGTGATAACTCCAAGTGGAGTTATTTGTTGCTACAAGCTTTATTTGAGTGACTATCCTATTTTTGAAGATAACGTGAACTGTCTCTATCATTTTAAGTCTATTTTTGAGTACTGTATTGTGGATTTTTGCTATTGGGTCTTGTGATAAGTCTATATAAAGATTACTTATTTTTACATAAACAACCTGTGTGGTGTCCATCTGTAGTGTTTTCACTGTATTACTGTATGTGTTCACAAATGCTTTACACACTGCCTCTGAGATAAGCCTGTCTGCTCGTGCCAAGCTACCAGGGGGTGAGCAGGGGTTATTTTAGGAGTGTTTCCCCCTTATCCTGACTAGAAGCAAGGGTCCCTATTTGGACAAAGGTGCAAACCATTGCCAACTAGAGACCCCCAGTTCTAACAGTATGTTAGTGTGTGTTCTTGTGAGGGCAGCGTTGAAGGTGTTCAGATTGATACTACGCCCGGCACACGTAAATATCGAGAAATCAAGCAATCAGTTAGGTGATAATAAAGGCAGTGCAGGCAATACAGGCCACGAGGGAAATACCGGAGTCCGGGCTAACTTGACCAGATTGTATTAGGAAACCAAATCCCTAACCGGTGACCAACTGAAAATCTAGCCAGATGGTTGGTACATGTATGAGGGGCGATAAATTGCAGTGAGAAAGAAGTTAGCTCCCTACCTGGTCGTCTGCGGCTTGCATGAAGAAAAGGGCTCAACTTCGGAGGGTAGACGGAGGATGATCATGCTGAGCGAGACGAAACCAAGAGGGTGGGCCCTGCCCAGCCTCCTCCGGTCTCGGACGGGCGCAGATGGGCCTGCCCTTGGCCCGGGCACGCCCGCAGGCGTCCCACGCTGCGGGAGCCCTGGCTGGCAGTTAAGCGCCTCCTGGCACGAGGATTCTTCGTTGGCGGCGTACGCGCCGCGTGGCCCCCTGGTGGTTGTGGTCCCAGCGGTGCGGCAGGCAGGCAGTCGGGGCAAGGAACGGCAAGTGCGGTATGTTAATGAATCATTAGTATGCATTTTTATAGAGATAGGAGAGGGAGAGTTGGGGAGAGGAGTTGGCCTAACGGCTAGGGCGGTCGACCTTGAATCTGGGTTCGAGTCTCGGCAATGACGCTGAACATCCTGTGATTCTGGGCAAATCACTTAATCTCCCCGTGCCTAACAAAAATGAATGTGTCCTCATGTAACGCAACTGGTGCCATGTAAAGCGCTCCGATACCCGATTCGGGTCAAGTTCGCGTATATAAAACTCCGTAAAATAAAAAAAATAAAAAAAATCTAGCCACAGATTCCTCATCTTAGAATATTCCCTAGGCATTAAAGTGGAACTGGGAAATCTTGAAGAGTACCTCTACCTGCCGGTGGGTGGCGGCAAACGGCTGTGTGACAGCCGTGCTAGATGTGACATGCAAGGTGCCTATACAGGCGGCACCCCAGCACACTGATCTTATTTCTGTGCGTCTGTACCTGCACCAGAAACAAGGAGCCACAGCAAGGTGTGGTGACTAGTGTGCCAACCTACAGGCCAACAAGGACCTTTGTAGGCGGAGAAGACAAGTTTGAACAATGGGTAGGATCGTTCATGAATAGCTGCTAGATAGAGTCTCTATCAGATAAGGCATTACCTGAAGGTAAGTAACTTGTTCATCTAATAACAGACTTCCAGCCGCAGATTCCTAACCTTAGAATAGATACCAAAACTATCCCTCCCAGGAAGTGGGCCATGCCAACTGGCTCAAACCAAAAAGTCCTGGACAACCGAAGGGACAATGTGCCAGTCACAAAGGACATGATTGTCAAAGCAGCAGGGTTTAGTAAACAACTGCAGAAGTAACCATGTAGCAGTCTGACAGCTGCCCAGGACACAAACTCTGCAAGCTAAAGCAGTCACAGCTTTGGCTTTGATAGATTGAGCCTCAGGTGGTTGCTTCTTGGTACAATATATCTAGAGATGGTCTACTTCTGCACCGTTTTCCCTTTCTTCTTATGGTGAATTCCACAAAGAAATGATTATCGATCAGATGTTCTTTGGTACGATCAAGATAGGAGGACAACGCTCTTTTCTGGTCCACACAGTGGAGTCTCTCTTCCACCGTGGAGGGGTGTGGTGGAGCAAAGAATGTCAGCAGAGTGATGCTTTGGCCGACGTGGATAGTTGTCACCACCTTCAGTAAAAAGAAAAAGAGGCATGGGTTCGGAGAATCAGTTTATTTTGGGGAGGCGCTGGTATAAGGAGGGTGGACAGACAGAGCCAATATCTCATTAACCCTCCTGGACGATATGATGGCCACCAAAAAAACTGTCTTGAGCATCAGGAGTCAGAGAGAACAACTATGCATGGCTTCAAAGGGGAAACACATCAGGCAGATCAAAACCAAGTGATGGTCCCAATGGGGTATAACGAAGGGCTTTTGAGGGGGAGGGGGGTACATGAGTTTAAGACCTTTCAGGAAACGTGTCACAAGAGACTTGAACAGGGAGGAATGATCCGGCAACCTCAAGATAGCCGAAAGATGACCCTTAACTGTGCCCAGAGCAAGACCTTGCAGGGCTAAGGACAGAACAAGCAACACTTCAGACAAGGGTGCAGACAGTGGATCAATAGGTTTCTCGGAGCACCAAGTGACAATCTTGTCCCAACAGCTGACATATATGGTCTTTGTGGATGGACGCCTGGCTGCCAAGATGACAACGCAGACCACAGGAGGGAGATCAAATGCCCACAACTGTTGCCGTTCAATCTCCATGCATGAAGGTGTAAAGTACACAGGTTTGGGTGCAGAACCCTGCACCCCGAAGGGGCAGCCTAATAAGAGGACAGATGCTCATGCTCAACAGTTCTGGATGCCATACTTTACTCGCCCAGTCAGGAGCCACCAGGATAACTTGGGCCTGGACGATTCAGATCTTCAGAACTCAGGGAAGTACAGGGATCGGCAGGAAGGTGTATAAGAGTCCGGTATTTCAGTCCAGTCTGGATGAGTCTCGGAGCGATAGCCGCTTAGGAAACTCCAGCGCAGAAGTGCTGACTTTGTATGTTCTTGACATTGGTGAAAAATTCTAATCAAGGTTTTCCCCAGTCCTGAAAGAAACTTCGAGCCACATCTGGAAGCCATTGATATTTGTTGTCTGCAAGGGATCAACAGCTGAGTTTGTTCCCCCTGGCATTTGGAGATCCCGCTAGGTGCTTGCATGAGCAGAAAACTGTCCTTATGTTCCACCCATATCCAGAGGCGCAGAGCCTCCAGGCACAGGGTCCTCGACCCAACCTGCCCAGTTTGCTGCAGTACCTCATTGGGGTGGTGTTGTTCAAGAACACCTGGACCAGCTTCCCTTTGATGAAAGGAAGTAAAGCTTTCAATGCCAAGTGAATCACCCTCCGCTTCAGGGAGCAGAGTCTCCACTGGAGACCAGAGGTCTAGGATCTCCACTTCTCCCAGATGGCCGCCCCATACCAGAAGCTATGCATCCGTCACCACTGTCAGCTCTGGGTGGTCTGCCACGGACTCAAACGTGGTTCAGAAGCCATCACTGCAGAGCTCATGCAGTCTCTGCCAATATCTGGACGCAATTGTAATGATTTCCTTGATGCAGCGTCCAATGGGACTTCAGATCCCACTCCAGAGCCCGCATGTGACACATGACATGTTTCACTAACAGGATGCAGTGGGCCATCAGACCCAGCAGCCTCACAGTCAGTGTCACGGAGTTCCAACAGGGAGTTGACTGGATTAAGGTGGAACTGGGGGAGACCTCAAGTAGGAATTTGGAGATGGTGCGAAGGACAACCCTATCCCTATGAACTTGGAAGAAAGGTTCTTCTAAGGTTAATGCCTGTAGCTCACCGACACGACTGAGTGAAGTCATAGCAACTAGAGATGCCACCTTTCAAGAAAGGTACTGAAGGGGGAAGCAGTGGAGGGGCTCGAAAGGAAGACTCATGAGTTTTGTCAGGAAAATGTTGGGATTCCATATCGGGGCTGGTGGGACCCGAGGGGAAATGACCCTTTTAAGCCCCTCCATAAAAACTTTAATGACTGGAATTCTGAAGAGAGAGATCAGTTGTCTATTCTGAAGGTAAGCGGCCACAGCAGCCAGGTGTAGCCGTAAGGAGGCAAAGGCTAGGCCCGAAATCGGCAAATGAAGCAGATAGGCAACGTCCTGCACTGTGGCCTTTAAGGGATCAATATGCTCTGAGCGACAATAGCACACAAACCTCCATCCAGAATGGCTCCCCACTCGCGCATCTTAACTGCGGTGCTGGCGGCTCTGCTATAGAATCGGATCCTGGCTACTGCCTGGGAACACACTATTTAATGGAAGCGGTACACTTCCTATAACCCAAGACTCTTCACAGGCAACTAGAGCAAACTCTGTAATAAACTGGTGCCATTAATGCAAACCACTACCTCGTCAAAGAGGGGAACACGCTATGCCTAAAGGTGACTAAATCAAAATGTGCATAGTGAACTCCTACAATAAAATCTTAAATCAGATTTTAAGTCAATCCCCATCATGGCATACAGGGAAACAGAGCCCCAAAACAAATCATTTTTAACTGAAACCAGTTTAAAAATTAAAAGTATTGATCCCAAGTCAGACGGTGTAGGAAGCTGGCTCTGTATATACTATACCAAAGTAAGGTATAGTGTGCACTGAGTCCAGTGGATCCCCAGAGGTATAGCAGTGGCTAATTTAGGTAAGTACTAACAGCTCTCTTTGTGGTAGTGTGGGCGAGCAGTTAGGCTTATCCAGAGGGTGTGTTAAGCAATTATTGTATTCACTCACTCAAGACTGATGGTATACACTCAGACTGAATCCAGAACAATTAGGCGAGTATAAAAAAAAGGTATACTTAAGTTTTATTCTCTTGAACCAAGCAGATCTTAGTACAGGTAGGTAAAATATACTTTCAATCACAGAACATTTCAAGAAGTGCAATTGGGAATTGATTTACAATCGTTTCAGGTTTGTATTGGTTCAAAAAGCAGTTTAAATTACACAGTAATTACATTTGGATTACATAGACTACTCAGATTTGTATGCCTAGAAACCACGCCGGGGATTTCACAATATACGGTAAGTAAGACTTTTCAAGATTTAAGATAGTTACTTTTTTAACAGAAAACAGCAGTTCAACACACAACATTTTTGGAACAAAAACACTTCTAATATTAGATCCTGTGTGAGAAAAATGGTTATCGTTTTTACAGTCAAGTACTGGACTTACGAGTGGGAGTTTTGGGGGTTAGGCCCAAGGTTTCCCAAGGTCTAGGTAGGCTCTCAATTTGCACCACCAGCGGCACTGGGGCAGACGGGTGCAGAGTGCAGGGGTCCAATGTAAGCCAATAGGGCTAAGGGGGCCTTCGGTCAGGGACTGCTCATGAGCACTTGCTCACTTTGCCACTGGATTCAAGCTAGCCTGGCTGATGAAGGGTGTAACCCAGAAACAAGTCCCAGGATGCTTATTTCCGGTTCAGGGAAGACCTGGCTTGGCAGTTCGGGCTGGACTGTTCCCATGAGGCAAAGGGTCAAGACTGATTTGCATATGGCTGGGTCCGAACTGAGGTGGCGAAGTGAGCTAAAGAATGATGATGGATTCAACCCAGATCTGTGACTGGGGGCGAGTGTCTGAAAAGTTTCAGCGCTCCGTCCATCATCTCCTTGTGTTTACTTGGCTGTGGCAGCAAAGCTCCTAGGTTAGGGACCAGCACTGCAGGGGCCAACAATAAGCACAAGAGCTGCATCAACAGCGACACAAAGGCGGCCGGATGCAGAGTGCCAAGAAGAAGTCGGGGACTTTGTGGATTGCACTGGAGATCTCCAGTTCGGAAAAGATGCTGCAGGCTCAGTTGGGAGGCTTCCTGAAGGGGACCACCGGCTGGAGAGTTAAGTTAGGATCTTGAGGGATGCCTAGACACCGGTGTAGGGGTGTCTTTTGGCATCAGGTTGTTCTTACTAGCTCCGGTCGCGGGACCCTTCAGATTGAGGCTGCAGGCGTCGGCTTGAAGATTGAAGGAGGAGGGGGATCACCAGATCCCAGGTCAGGATCGCTAGGGAGACCTCCTCGTGGGGTTGGGCCACTTGGGCCATGGGCGTCGGGTGCAGAATCGCAGAGCCACCTGGATCCGGGTTCTGTGGTTGACATTTTGCTTGAGCAAATCCGGTGCTCCTGGGAGACAGCCTTCAAGATGGTTGCAGGGCCGGTCCTCCGGGCTCTGGGGGCTGCCCGACTCGCCGGAGTTCTCGCTGTAGGCAGGGTAAAGTCGGGACAGGCCGGTAGGGCTGGGGCCAAAGCTGTAGGTGTCCTCTTCTTCCTGGCTTAGCATGGCTCCCCTAATGACTACATTTAGGGGGGTTAAAAGGGGTGGTCCGGTTGGGACCAATGGATCCTTTCTTTGGGGTGGGTACACCCCCTATTATACCACCCTCCAGTGAGAGGGGGGCATGAGCCTCTCCCTAATTGGCTGGGTCCCCTCATCTTCAAGATGGAGGGGACTGAGATGTGTGCTTCACCTAGCCTCCCCCACCTGAGGGGTGGGGTTGGCAAAGATGGGCACACCTCTCCTCCTAGCTTTGTTTTCCCTCCAATTCTTCTGCCCAAGGGGGGGGGGAGGGCTGAACCGGTGGGAGACATTCGCTGGGGGCAGCAAAAGGCAGGGACAGCCTACAAAGGCGGCAGGCCTTCGAACCTTCCCCTTCGTGGACCAAGTCCATCCTGGGGGAGGAGTCATGACACCTGTGCCCAGCATGGGCTTTGTTTCTGGGCCCAGAGACCGGAGGCTCTTGACCGAGGGGTCCAGAAACCTGTCTGGTGGTGACAAATGGCAGGCAGCCATTCAGGAACCACACCAGGGCTGGTCGTTGTTCAGGGGGCATCTATAAGATGCCCTCTGGGTGCCTTTTACATTAAATGCCACACTGGCATCAGTGTGGGTTTAATGTGCTGAGAAGTTTGCTACCAACCTTCCCAGGTTTTAGTAAAGCCATTATCGAGCTGTGGAGTTTGTAATGAATGTGTGTAATGACCAACTCCCAGACCATATACTGTTTATGGCTTTACTGCTCTTACAATGTCTAAGAATGGACTTGGACACTGTAGGGGTACAGAACTCATGCCACTGTACCCTCACCTGAGGGCAAGTGCACCGGCTAGAGGGGTGACTTACCTAGGCACCAGGCATTGGTTGCAGGCATGGCATACAGGGATGAGAGCCATGTCGACTCTTCACTTTGCTCAGCACCAAAACATGAAGCCTGCAATGGCAGTGTGTAGGTGTTAAGGTACAGGGTCTCCAAGGGTGGCACAATAGGTGCTGCAGCCCTTAGAGGCCTTCCCTGGTCACAGGCTGTAGGAATCTGGCTCTGTATATACTATACCAAAGTGAGGTATAGGGTGCACAGAGTCCAATGGAACCCCAAAGGTAGGCAGAGGTAAAGATTGATAGGCACCTCACTCTCTATTTGTGGTAGTGTGGTCGAGCAGTAAGGCTTTATCAGAGAACAGTGTTAAGCATTTGTTGTACACACTCAGTCAGCAAATTAATTCACACACTCAAAGACTGAACTTCAGACCAATTGTTTTTGTATAAAAATATTTTAGTTATTTTATTTCCTAGAACCAAGCAAGCCTGGCACAGGTAAGCAATAAATACCTTACAGTAGCAATGCAGTTTGTAAACAGTTTGAATTGTACTTTGTTTTGACTTACAGTATGGTTGCAGAGAAATGCAATGCTTTGTAAATACAGTACATAGACTTGAATGGGCTTTTCAGTATAATACCAGGTAAGTTACTTTTTAGATTACTTTTCTTACTCAGTGTAGTATACCTGGATACTACACTGGGACATTTCCTGTAAACAGGTAAGTAAAAGCGTTTTTGTTAAACAGTACAATTTTAAAGAACTTCTTTAGGTTTTCAAACTCCACACTTAGAAACTTTTCCATGTTTTTCGCCATGATGGGAAAAGATGGAGTCAGTAAGAAATAAAGATATGTCCATGTGAATGTATCTAATTAAGATAATACTGGAACAGATACAGGTTCCGGGGAGGCGTGTACAACTCTGCAGCTCTACATGCCAAGAACAGATGCATACTGGTAAGTAGCATTTTCCGTTCGAGGCATATGAGCTCCAGATTGTACACTATGCATAGACTGTACAGCAGTGTCTCCCCTAGCGGTGGTCACCTGTATCTGTTGCAGTGGTTTGAAAAAGTGTTTTAAGAACAGCTTGGCCTACAGAAGCCTGTTGCTTAGCCTGCACGTCAACACAATAGGTGTTTGGTGAAGGTGTGTGGTGTAGACCATGTTGCTGCTTTACAGATGTGATCTAAGGGAATGTTGCCTAAGACTGCCATGGAAGCCCCTAGTTTGCGTGTTGAGTGCGCTCTAGGGGGAATTGTTAATGTGCGTTTAGCCTTTAGGTAGCATATTTGAATGCATTTTACTATCCACCTAGCGATCCCAGCTTTGGAGATGGGGTGGTGCGAAGGCTACAAACAGTTGTTTTGTTTTTCTAAAGGGCTTAGTCCTGTCTATGTAATAAAGTAGGGCTCTTTTGACGTCCAGTGTGTGAAGAGCCCTCTCTGCTACAGAGTCTGGGTTTTGGAAAAACACTGGTAACTCCACTGAAGTTAAGATGAAAAGCAGAGATTACTTTGGGAAGGAATTTTGGATTTGTTCTAAGAACCACCTTGTTACGATGTATTTGTAAGAATGGTTCTTGTATGGTTAAAGCCTGGATCTCACTAACCCTCCTGAGAGAGGTAATTGTGACAAGGAAAGCTACTTTCCATGTGAGGAACTGTAGTTCGCATTTGTGTAGAGGTTCAAATGGGGGACCCATGAGCCTGGTAAGAACAATGTTTAAAATCCACACTGGAGAGGGTGGCAGTTTGGGGGGAATTATCCGTTTACGGCCCTCCATAAAGGTTTTAATTGCAGGTACTCTAAATAGTGACAAGTGTTGTCTGTTTTGCAAATAAGCGGCAAGTGCTGCTAGATGTAATCTTATGGATGAATATGCTAGATTACACCTTTGTAAGTGTAGCAAATAGCAAATGATGTCCTGGATGGAAGAGTCCAGCGGATCGATTTTATTGTTGTTGCAGTAAATCACAAATCTTTTCCATTTTGCTGCATAGCAAGCTCTAGTAGTAGGGCGTCTGGCTTCCTTAATGATATTCATACAGTCCGGTGGAAGGTTAAGATAACCAAACTCTAGGACTTCAGGAGCCAGATCGCTAGATTCAGTTGACCTGGATCGGGGTGCCTTATCTCTCCATGGTTCTGCGTTAGCAACGTTGGGGAGAGAGGTAGCTTTTGGTGTGGAACTACTGAAAGTTCCAGTAGTGTTGTGAACCACTGTTGCCGTGCCCATGTGGGAGCTACGAGGATCATCCTGAGAGACTGTTGTCTGAGCTTGCGTACTACTAGGGGAATCAGTGGGAGTGGCGGAAAAGCGTACGTAAATCTGCCTGACCAGTTCATCCATATCGCATTACCTTTGGACAACGGGTGTGGAAACCTGGCGGCGAAGGTTGGGCATTTTGCATTTGCGTGTGTGGCGAACAGATCTATGTCTGGTTGACCCCACATTTGGAAAAATGGGGAAGAACTTGGGGATGAAGTTCCCATTTGTGTATCTGCTGTGTCTGTCGACTTAGCAGATCCGCAATCCGATTGTGAACTCCTGGAAGATGTTCTGCAAGAAGATATATGTTTTGTGGAATGGCCCCTCTCCAAATGTTCGGTGCCAGCTGAGACAGCTGCAAAGAATGTGTGCCTCTGTTTTTGCAGGTAATACATGGCTGTGATGTTGTCCGTGCGGACTAGCACAGTCTTGTGACGTAGATGTACTTGGAATGATTTTAATGCTAGGAATATTGCCAGTAATTCTAGGTGGTTGATGTGGAACACTTTGTTGAGTGGTCAAATTTGCCTTGAATTGTGTGGTTTAGGAGATGAGCTCCCCAGCCGGTGAGTGATGCGTCTGCTGTTAGCACTATTTGTGGAAATGGCTCTAGGAACGGCCTCCCTTTGGAAAGGTTTGGTGTGTTCCACCACTGCAGAGAGCATTGTGTGCGGCTGTCCACCAATACCAGATCTGTAAGTTGTCCTTGAGCCTGGTTCCACTGACGTGCTAGGCATTCTTGTAAGGGGCGCATCTGAAGTCTTGCATGAGGTACGATAAAAATGCAAGATGCCATCATTCCTATGAGTTGCATGAATACCCTTTGCTGGGAGGGAATGCTGTGGCTGAAATTTGGTGATTAGTGTTTGTATACTGGTTATCCTGGCTGGATTGGGATATGCCAGAGCTCTGGAGGTGTCTAATGTGGCCCCTAGATACTGGTGTATGTGGGAGGGCTGAAGATGTGACTTGGTGTAGTTTACTGTGAATCCTAAGTGGTGTAGCAGCTGGATGGTTTGATGAGTGTGATGAACACACTGGTTGAATGACTTGGCTTTTATTAGCCAGTCGTCGAGGTATGGAAAGACATGGACTTGTTGTCTTCTTAAGTGTGCTGCTACAACTGCAAGGCACTTTGTGAACACCCTGGGTGCGGTGGTCACTCCGAATGGAAGGACTTTGAACTGATAGTGTTGTCCGTCCACTATGAATCTTAGATATTTCCTGTGAGCTGGGTGTATGGGAATGTGTAAGTAGGCGTCCTTGAGATCTAGTGTGGCAAGGAAGTCGCCTTGTTGAAGTAGTGGGAGGACCTGTTGAAGAGTGATCATATGGAAAAGATCTGATTGTATGTAAAGATTGAGTGGTCTGAGGTCGAGTATTGGCCTTAGGGTGCCGTCCTTTTTGGGGATTAGGAAATACAGCGCATAAACCCCTGTTCCTTGATGCTGTAAGGGAACTAGTTCTATTGCTTGCTTTTGAAGCAGTGAGAGAACCTCTTGTTTTAAGAGTATGAGATGTTCCGTGGACATTGGACGCTGTTTGGGTGTTATGGTGGGTGGGGTTGCTGTAAGTTCCAGGCAGTAACCATACTGGATAATTTGTCTTACCCACTTGTCTGTAGTGATGGCATTCCAGACAGGTAGGAACTGTGATAGACTCCCTCCGACTGGGGTGGAATGGTCTGGAGGGAAGTCACTGCTTATTAGTGGGGGAGGCGCGAGTGTTGTGGTTACCTCGGCCTCTTCCTTTGTTGTTATTTCCCCGGTATCCGCCTCTAAAATATCCTCTGTTGGGGGATGTTTGCGTGGTGTTTTTGTAGGAAAAAGAGGCGGTGTCTTTTCCGATATTTTTGGATGCTCCTCTATAGAGGAGCGACAAAAGGAACCACGTGTGGATGGAGACTAATGCCCCCATGGATTTAGCAGTCTCCGTGTCCTTTTTCATTTTCTCTAGAGTGGTGTCTACAGCCGGTCCAAAGAGTTGTTCTTGATTGAACGGCTGATTGAGGATTGTTGTTTGTACCTCCTGTTTGAAGCCTGAGATGCGTAACCAGGCGCATGTCTGAGTAGTACACTAGTGTTAATGGACCTAGAGGCTGCGTCAGCTGCGTCAAGGGCACACTTGATTGAAGCATTGGTTATTAATTTGCCCTCCTGAATTAAATCATCTGCCTTGGTTTTATATTGATCAGGTAAATGTTGTAATAGGGTTTCTAGTTGGTCATAGTGAGCCCCATCATACCTAGCAAGTAATGCCTGTGTGTTGGCTATCTGCCAGTGATTAGCTGCTTGGGCGGCAACTCTCTTGCCGGAAGCATCTAACAACTTAGACTCTTTATCCAGAGGTGGTGCCTCACCGGAGGTCTGAGAGTTGGCACGTTCCCTAGCATTAGCTACCACTAGTGAGTCCAAAGGTAGTTGACCCTTGATGTAGGTGGGATCATTGGGAGCGGGTTTATATTTTTTGTCAATCCTGGGATTGAGAATTGTAGCCCTAACAGGGTCTTTGAATATGTCGGGGGCATGTTTAATGACACCCTTTAACATTGGCAGGGTTTGTACAGTTTTTTGTGACTGTTCAAAGGTGTCTAGAAGAAAGTCCTCGTCTGCAGGGTCAGAATGCATCTGAACCCCATGGTAGAGAGCAGCTCTATTTACAAGCTGACCAAAGCCAATATTGTCATCTGGGGGAGACGGCTTTGTTGGATATGCATGGGGATCAGGGAGGTCTGGAGGATCTATTGGGTGATTATAATCGTCCCAATTGTCCTGTGGTACATCTGTATCGTCATCAGGGTCAGTGAAAGGGTCATTGTTGCCTCCCCCATCCCCTAGATCATCATCATCCTGTGGTGGTGGTGAATGTGGTAGAAGTATAGGAGAATCTGGAGGAGAGACAGGGTTAGGAGAAAGAACAGGAGAAGAGGGTTGTATAAGTGGCACAGTCTTTCTTTTTCACAGGCACTACGGGAGTGCCTGGTGTGTCCAGTTTCCTCTTCTTGTGTGGAACAGCCGCCAAATGTCCTGTTTTGGGGTCTATGTGGAGAGTTTTTTGTTTTGGATCAATAGGATCTGGCCGAAAAAGTTCTTCCTCTTCGGTAACCGCTTTCGGCGCCGATTTCTTCGGGTCCGAGCGAGGTTTAGATTTCTACTCCGAGGCCTTGGGAGATGGTTTGGGGTCCTTTGGCCTGGCTGTGGAGGTGGAAATCTTTTTCGGTTCCGAAGGTTTTGGTTTCGGATCCGATGGCTTTCCTTTCGGCGTCGAGGTGTTCGGTGCCTTTGTCTTTTTGGGAGTAGGCTGCACGCTGGGTTTCGGTGCCGATGGTGCCTGTGGAACACTGAGATGCGGTTTGCTCGGTCCCGAGCTACCGGAAGGCTTGTTCCTCATCTTCGGAGCCGGGCCCAGGGGCGGGGCTTCTGAAGCTTGTTCTTGGTCGCGACTGGGGCCAGCAGGCGAAGTCTTGACCAGGGCCTTCTTTTTTTTGGGGTGGAGTTGGGTAGGGGCAGTTGTACTCACTCGTTTACCAGGAGTGATGTTGCTGTCTGAGTCGTCTGCTTAGGACACGATTTCCAGGTCCTCAGAATCGTCCTCCGGGACATCGGGGCCTTCATCGAAGATGTCCACCGGTACCGGAGCTGCTCGCTGCACCATGAGTTGTCGTCGGGCCCGGCGATCACGGATGGTCTTTTTAGATGTAAAAGAGGTGCAGGCTTGGCAATTGTTCTTGTCGTGTTCGGGCGAGAGACATAGGTTACAGACCTTGTGGTGGTCACTGTGTGGAGATTTTGCTCCACACTGGGGGCATTTTTTAAATTGAGTCCTTTCCATGATCTGTAGGCCCGAACGGCGTCGATGGGCCCAACGGCCCAGGTCGGCGTCCGGAATAGAGTAGTTGAGGTGCGCGTCCAAGATCACGCGATCGAAAACAATACCGTCGAGTTTTTTTGATAGTTTGCGCGTCGAAAAGGTTTGGAGAATACGGTGCCGAACCGGAGCGCAGAAGTTACATCCTAACCCGATGGCGGAAAAAAACAATCTGAGGATGGAGTCGATGCCCATGCGCACTATCGTCCAAAGGAGGAGTCACCTATCTCGTGACTACAAAAGACTCTTCCAAGACAACAACAAAGTGCAAGCATCCGAGGCCAACACCAGATGGCGATCTATGCATAGTGTACAATCTGCAGCTCATATGCCTCGAACATAGTGTTATCGGTTTTAAGGTAAGTATTTGGTAGTGGGAGTTGAGGTTCTGGGGGTAGACTCTGGGGTCCCCCCTGGGTCAGGGATGCACTCTTGTTACACCCTCAGCGGCACTAGGGCGGCCGGGTGCAGAGTGCTGAGGCCTAATGTTGTCCAAGCGGGGATAGGGGTCCTCCGGTTGGTGGCTGCTGACGAGCAGGCCACTTGGTTGTGGGAGCAAAGCTCCTGGACTTTAGCTCAGGGCAAATGAGGACACAAAGTAGCACCAAAGGTGCCCCCTCAGCGGCACTAGGGCGGCAGGGTGCTGTTTCGACGTCAGGCGCCCTGTTTGCAATGGGGAACCTCCGGTTTGCAAAGGCACTGCAGGCTTGGGGACGAAGGTCTTCTGGGTGCGACCACCACTTCAAGAGGTAAGTTAGGAAGTTGGGGGTTGGTTAGGCACCGTCGGTTTGGCCACCCAAGGCCGTGGGGTGTTGGGTGCAGGGGTGCCTTTTGGGGTCGGATCTTCTTACCAGCTCCTGGTCGCGGTTGGGGGGGGGGCCTTCCAGATTTAGGCTGCAGGCGTCGGCTGGAGGTTTGAGGCAGGTCAGGCGTCGCCGGATCTCGGGTTAGGATCGCAGGTGAGACCTCCTCGTGGTGTTTGCCCACTCGCGCTTGGGCCGTGGACGGCAGGTGCAGTGTGGTGCAGATTCACGGTGTCCGGCCGGAGCCAGAGGTTGCAGATGAACAAATCTGGTGTTCACGGCAGAAAGTCTTTGTGGTTGAAGGCAGGCAGGTCCTCCGGGGTTTTCAAGGTTGCTGGCTGAAGGACACACCGGGATTTCGCAGGAGCAGGTTCGAGGTGGAGACAGGCCGGTAGGGCTGGGGCCAAGTCAGTGGGCGTCTTCCTCTTGTTAGCTTTGGCACGGCTGTTCATTCCTTCTTTTCCTTTAGTTTCTTCTGGTCTGAGGAAGTAAGGTTCAGGGGTGTCCCTAAATACTAGATTTAGGGGTGTTACAGGTAGGTAAAAGGCAGGGACCAATGGGTCCCTTCCCTGGGGTGGGTACCCCCCCTATTATGCCATCCACCGGGAGGGGCATATGCCTTTCCCTGGTTGGCTGAGTCCCCCCCATCTGCAAGATGGCGGGGACTGACAGTTGTGCTTCACCTCGCCTCCCCCACATGAGGGGTGGAGTTGGCAGAGGGGGGCACACCTCTCTTCCTCACTTGTTTTTACCGCCGGTTCTCCTGCCCAAAGTGGGGGTCAGAACCAGTGGGGACCAGTTGCTGAAAGCAGCAAGTGGCCTGGGGAAGCTCACAAAGGCGGCAAGCCTTTGAAGCCTCCCCTTCGTGAATCCTGCCCATCCTGGGGGAGGAGACCTGGCACCTCGTCCCAGGATGTGCATTGTTTCAGGCCCCCCAAGAGCAGCAGGCTCTCGACCTAGGGGTCCAGAAACAGGTCTGGTGGTGGCAGCTGAAAGCAGCCACTCAGCCTGGACAGTAGTGGTAGGTTAGTTTTCAGGGGGCATCTCTAAGATGCCCTCTGTATGCATTTTTCATTAAATTCCACACTGGCATCAGTGGCAGGAGCCCATGCAGAAAGAGGGCACTTTCTCACACAGGCCCCTTGTTACCCATGGTACCTTTTACAAGGTGCTTACCTGTGGCCGGAGATGTGCCAATTGTGAGTACCAAGGTACATTTTTGGAAAAGAACACAGGCCCTGGGAACCTGATTGGCAGGGACACAGGGAACATCAAGTCAAGTTGCAGCAATGTCAGGCAAAAAGTGGGAGGTAACCATGCTAAAAGGGGCCCTTTCCTACACACAGGGGTATTGAGCAAGGTTGAAAAAGGAGGATGAGCATCCCAAAAAACAAAAAAGAACAAAAAAAAAAAAAAAAGAAAATGGACCTCACCTTTATCAATGATAACCTCAATAGCAAAAAAAGCACAAACAAAACAGGAAACCCTGTAAATAGCTGTACTCTCCAATATATTACGGGGGGGCTCCTAATCACAGTCTGATCCTATGATCCTATGCCACTCAAGGTCATTCAGAACATATTTATCAATATTTTCAGAAACAAATCGACAAAGCTTCTTCCTTAGCAGACAATCTGCTAAGCCCCTGGTTTAATTTTTCCAGAACTGTCCATTCAAAATCCATTGGCCCATGTTCCATCTCTCTGAAGTGTTGAACCAATGTGGTAGTGAGTTTTCAGCCCTGAAGGTGCTAATATGTTTCTGTATTCGCACCTTGACCTTCCTTGTGGTGAGACCAATATAGAAGAGGGTGCATGGGCGCTTCAACCTGTAAATAACAAATTAGGAATTACAATTAGTCATTTTGTTCTGATACCAGATTTTACCGTCTTGTAGAGTTATTTCTTTTGTGTGCTTGCTAAGTTTACAGACATTGCATACTCCACAAGGGAAATGCCCTCTCACTAGAAACAAATGCCTATCAGGTTTTCTAGTTGACACCCAAGGCCTAGTAAGAACCAACTTATCCTTTCAGTTGGCTGACCGCCGGAAGATTTGTTAAAAGAAATCTTGCAATTAGAAGAAAGGATTCAAAGTTATCAAACTGTCTGTGATGCGAAGGGGCAGCTGGCAAGGATTCAAAGACATTTCTGAGTACAAAACATTCATTGTTAGTCAGAAAATTAAAGGCCTGAGAAGGAATTGAGAAAAGTATTCACACGAATGGGCATTTCCTTATGTAAATGACTCCTTATCAGACTGAAGTAACGAACGGCCCAGTTAACTCAAATCAGTTACCTTGAAATAAGAGGTGACGCACCCCTCAAAATTGGACCTTTGAGAATACAAGTAGTTATGTTAGGTTACATTGATTTGTATAGCGCACTCATTGATCCGACAAAGTATCCAGGCGCTTGGGCAAGGTGTGTCATCCCAAGGTGCTTATATGAAGAGCCAGGTATTCAGCTTCTTGCGGAACTCAATAAGTGAGGAGGAGGCTCGGATGTGTTGAGGGAGGTCGTTCCATGTCTTGGGAGTGATGTAGGAGAATGAGCGACCTATAGTTCTGCTTTAGTGGATGATTGGGGGGGGGTTTGCGCGAGTGAGGCAGAGCATAGGAGTCTGGTGGGTTGGTGAAAGTGTATTCAGGTATTCTGGACCTGTGTTGTGCAGGGCTTTGTATGTGTGCGTCAGAAGTTTGAATTGGCTGCGATTGTGAATTGGGAGGACATAGTTGATGATCAACCGTCAACCGCAAGTGGGCAAAGGGTCCAATTTACCAAACACACAGCAGATAGACGGAAGACCTGGTCCCTGTTGAGGAGTGTTTTAGGCCAGGAACAGAGGGGCAATTACAGAGGTGGCAAGCAAAAAAATCTGGCAAGAGGCCGCCAGGATCAACAATGGTAAGGATTCGCTCAATGAGTGACGAGGAGCAGGGGGCAGAGCCAATTTCATCAAACATAGAACATTTATTAAGCTTTTGCTTGTCCCCAATGAAGGAACAAATTTTGAATAAAGGTCTGGACTTTGTACCAACACCTTTACACGATCCGTTAAAATTTGTTTAGAGTTCCAGGAGAATCTGCGGACGATAAAATTACAGACATTTTTCCATGATAAACCTAGAGATCCATCTTCATTTTTTCATCATATCTTCGAAAACTTACATTAGCAAATCCCATGTCAGCTGTGGGTCCAGAGGTAGGTGTATTCGAACAGCACGTTTTGGAGAAGGTTGCTGCATTACAGAAATCCCAAACTAAATACTTTCAGAACACTACAAGAGAGGAAAAAGACGCTATCAAGAGTCTACAGTCCAACGATCAGATTGTTATAAAACCAGTGGACAAAGGCGGTGCCATTGTGATTATGGATACCTCTGATTAGGATGCTGAATTGAATCACCTCTTGGAAGTGAGAGACACTACACCCCTCTTGGTGAAGGATCCAACCCTGCAGTTAAAAGTATTAATCAAACGAATGGTGGAAGGAGCCTTGGACCAAAAATGGAACACCAAAAATGAAGCAGAATGTTTGATCAACTTGGATCCACAGATACCTGTGTTTTATGTTCCTCCTAAAATACATAAACCTCAGCGACCGGCCCCTGGAATACAGATTGTTTCTGGAATAAACTCTCTCCTGGAACCATTATCTCAGTTTGCAGGTTTTTTTCAACAAAAATGTGACGTCTCACAACAAGCATATCTGAAGGACACACGTCTGCTTTGATCGCTTTTTAGGGTAGGCAGCACTGGTCTCCTTACCAAAACCTGACCGTAACCCAGAGCAACTGGGCTCTTACCGCCCCCTGGCACTTCTTAACACCGATTATAAAATATTAGCGAAAATATTGGCGGAGCGACTGGCCCCTCTGGTCCCCGTATTGGCACACTGACCAAAATGGGTTTGTCCCATCTCGTAGCACGTTACAAAACTTGCGCTGCTTTTTCAGAGTGGCCAGATATGCTGCAGAGCAATGGCCACGCTCCGGGTGCTTTCTCTTAGATTTGGAGAAAGCATTCGATACCTTGGAATGGGACTGCCTGTTTACTGTGTTGTAAACACACAAAGTATCTAGAGAGCTCAATTTAAACAATTACTATACAAAACGAGCCTTTGTCCTTAATTCAGAAGCCCGTGTGATTTATTTCACTTTTTGTTTTTGTACTTTAGGAAAAAAAGATTATTGCATTTTGATAATGTTATCATGTCGGGCAACACTTCTTTTCTTTTGCAATCATGTAGAACAAACTGTAGAAAGTGAGTCGGTTGGACAGATCGTGTGAGACAGACATTGACTCTCGACTCTCCTTGTGGTGGTGTGTGCTGATCTTTTAGAGATTGAAGCAAAAACAAGTACGTTTTCTCCATTGATTGTACACTGGTTTTGATGGTGGCGCTTCAGAAAATAACTAGATGCTCGTCACGTTTGGTGGTGAGGTTAATGAAAGGACAGCACCGAATAGAAGTGCTTCCATGTGTAGAGGGAGTGTGTTGCAGATTCTGGCCTCGCCCTTGTACATGGTGCAGTGCTTTAAATGGGCCGGTACTCACCAGTACGGAGTACCAGCACTTTTAAATTTTCTTCTTGTGAGTAACGGAGCATTTCATTAGACACGGAGAGTACCAGTACTCACAGGGGCCTTACAGCATGCAGGTATTACTGCCTCCAGGTCTGTTTGTGGCTGAATCATAGGTCACCTCACTGGCTGGCTACAATGTGTGATTGCGCAGAAGAGCCTGCGCTGCAATCACCAGAGAGCAGTGTTGTCACTTGCCTCTATGATTGAGCAGTGTGCACGTGAATCGTGTCTTGCATTTTTATTCTGCACACAACGGACAATTCCCATTGCCTTATTATATGAAGAGGAGGCTTGATGCGCAGACTGTTGTATGCACAATCTGTCTGCCCGTCCTGTTATATGCAGTGTGCCTTGGAACAGGCAGACTGTGTGCCCCGCCATAGGGCGCACTTTAATAGCCACGGGCATTCTGGCTGCGGATCTCACCAACGCTAATCTTCATTGAGCTTGGTCTTGCCTGTCATGTTGGCCAGAGAGGAAAGGGGTAGGCCTGCTCCTTTCAACAACCGTTCGGAATAAAGAGAGAGAAAAAGGAAGAGAGGTAGACGGATAGAGTGATGCAGAAACAGGACTGAGTGAGAGGTAAAACAATGGGAAAAGAACAGACAAAAGAAACTCTAGTAAGACAAGAGGAAGAGAATGAAGAAAGGCAACTGAGCGAAGGAGGAGAGAAACAGACAAGGAAGAGACAGGACGAGGGAGAATAAGATAGACAAGACAGAGGAGAAAAAGGGGGACTGGATAAAGAAAATATATGGCCGAGAAAACAGGTGCAAGACGTGAGGTACAGGAAAGAGAAATTGGCATGGGAAAGGTTTAGGTATGTGAGACAGACAAAAGGCAAGAGGAGAGATTGAATAACCATTGAAAAGAGAAGTTTCGTGGGTAGGAGGAGGGGAGACAGCAGGTGGTGGTAAGGGAGCAGGAAGAAAGCGGGGGTAAAATGTGTGTGGACACCGTGTAGCAATGCATCAGGAAGGGAGACTCAAGGAAAGGCTCTATTTATTTTGTTTAACTTGGTCATCTGGCTACTCTTACATAACATTTAAGTGGTTAAGCATTTAAATATGATTCCTGCAAGAATTTTGTAGGGGTGCAAGCAATCCATTCTAATATGTGTGAATCGTACGCTTTGCTGCTATTATTTGAATGCTGATCTATAAACAAATATAAAGGATATAACTGCAAGTATAAAATCTGTTCCAAATGGAAAACACTTTTTTTTTTTTTTTTTAAGAGTTTTATTTTCACCAATACCTGTTCCACAGCTTCAACCTTCAAAACAGCTGGCCCTGTACTTTGCTCCTTTCAATGGCACATTGCCCTGTCCCTTCACTCCGTATCACTCCTTATACTAACTTGCAGTGAGGCAACTTTTCTATTGCCCTCACGATTTTCCAGTCTCCCAACTAAAAAGGGATCATTGCTTAACATTATGCTTGTTTCTTTCACAAATTGCTCACAGTATCAATAATTGTGCATAATGTGAACATACAAATAGCTTTCATGTGCCATATCTGCAGAGGCATATATTGCCCACAGGGAATGTAAAAGTTACTTTTAAAATTACCCTTTTGTACAAGCATAGACAAAAAGAATAATCTACAGATGGCAGAAGTGTTGTATTATTGTGCACAGTTGCACACCAAGAGTATCTCAAATTAAAGGTTTGCCTCCTAACCACGCCCATAGCCCCACCCCTGCCATTAAAGTTGGTGAGTACCTGCACTTATTGTTTTCCATTTAAAGCACTGGACATGGGGGCAAACCGGCACAGTAAGAGGGGCAGTGTTTCAAATGGGCCTGCACTTCTAAGTATTCTTCTCTTCAGTACTGGAACTTTTCCTGCACAGTTTTGTAGTAGTACAGCTGTTTTTAAAAGCACTACAAAGTTCCCTGTATATTGAGCAGTTTTCGGGCAACAAATAAATTGTCAAGTTAATTCTGGTAATTAATGTACCTGCTGGAGAGGGATGGGAGTTTTGTCTAGTGGCAATTTTCACTTGTGTAAGGTACCCCAGAGGGTTAATATCATAGCTGCCAAGTATTCAGATTGTTAATGTGTGACACTTCCATTTTTGCAGTGACTTATGAGTGACATTCCACAGCAACATATGACACGTTGAAAAACATTTTAGACTATGTTAAAATAATGAGTTGCATATTCATTGTGCTTTAAGTCATAGGCTGGGACCTCGTAGCACTATAAATACAGAAGTCGTTAACCACCACTCCTTACCCCTCTGCCAGCAGGAATCTATCCTTTACTGTCTGCGTCACGGTGGGCGTGTGCGGAGGACTGCCGGGGGCCGTCCGAATCCCGCACACTATTCAAATCGCCCGCACAGCGCGAAAATTTGCGCCGCATGCAAGGGGTTAATGGGTTGGTCAGCTTGTATTTGTTGTTTTTAATGTATATTAAATTAACAAACAACTAATGTTCTGCTCATCTCTAAATTACACAAACAGCGCCTCCAGGTGGCAGCTGTCATTAGTGACAGTGCTGACAATTAAATGCTGGTGCCCAGCATCGGAAACCACCGGCATAAATTAAGCACTGCTTTTAGGGCTAACTGAACCGCTAGGAGTTCCAACACTGATGTGCAGCTTTTGTTGATGATCGCTCCAGGAGTCCTGGACCGTCATGTTCTCCATATGCGCCCCCACCTTCTGAGTGATGCATCTGTGCGCCCCCACCTTATGAGTGATGCATCTGTGGTGATAGTCACTTGCAGGATCATGTTTACAAAAAAAACGTCTGCCCTTGAGGAGATTGTCTGTGCTCAACCACTGTAATAACCGATGGACCCAGGGCAGAATCAACAGTAATTTCTCTAAACTGCCCTCCACTCCTGAGGGGGGCATGTAAAGCCTGGTGTGCGGGACAATCGCTATACAGGAAGCCATTATGCCCAGGAGGCACATCACTGTCCTGACTGGTAGGCGATGTGGGTGAAAAAGATCAAGTTGGTTCAGGAGATTGTGAACTCTCTGGGTATTGGGGTAAGATTTGGCTGTAATAGAATTGAGAATTGCTCCCAGATATGGTTGTATCTGGTGAGGTTGTAAGTGGGATTTTGTGGCATGGATTGTCAGGCCCGATTTGTGTAACTGGTCAATAGTAGTCTGTGTATCCTGCAGGCATTTCTGTCTGCTTGAACTCTTTATCAGCCAATCGTCCAAGTATGTGAAGACATGGATGTTGCGTCTTCTCAAAAGGCTGCTACAATGCCAGACATTTGGTAAAAACTCTTGGTGCGGTCTTCACCCCGAAAGGCAACACCTTGAACTGATAACCGCGTCCACTTAACACAAACCTGAGGTAACGGCAATGTGCCGGATGAATAGGGATGTAAAAGTAAGCATCCTTCAGGTTGAGCACCGCCATGAAGTTGCCTTCCCGAAGCAGAGAAAAAAAAGTCTTACTTACCTGTAACTCTTGTTCTTCAATATTGGTATCTTTCATAGATTGACATTCTTGAATCATCCCAGTCGTCGAGGTGAGAGTCCTATGGTACATTCTAAAGCAGTGGAAGTAGTTAAAATAGCTTAAGATGGCAAGACATTGACTTTAAACGCTTAACCTCATCATTTATAAGGAACCAAACTCTAGCCAATCAGGTGAGAGCACCGGTTACAACACTCCCAGCAGGGGCATCTTCCCTCAGATTTTCAAACGCTAGTGGGAATAGTCACCACTTGCTGAGAAGGAGAGCCTCTAAGGGGAGGAGGGTATGTTGCATGTGAAACTATGAAAGATACCAATACTGGAGAACAAGAGTTACAGGTAAGGAACACATTTTTTCTCCAGTATTGGAGTATCTTTCATAGATTCACATGCTTGAATCAGAATAGCTAGCAGTTACATGCATGTTTTGCAAAATTATGTTATAAAACACATTAGCGGATGGTGGTTTCAAACGTACACATTTTATGATACCAGGGTCACCCTATTGGAAAAGATGCCGAATAACCACTTGCCTTACAGCTGTATCGCTGCGCAGAATCCAGGCAGTAATGCAGAGTGAAAGTGTGCCTGTTCTTCCAAGTTGCAGCATGGCATATACTTTAAAAAGGCATTCCAACAAACCGAGCCACCCTTGTAGAGAGTGCCTTAGTTATTTGTCTCAAAGGCCCAACGCCCTTTATAGAATTGCAGAATTGAATGGCTGTTGAGATCCATCTTGCTATGCTGGCTTTGGAAACCTGAACTCCCTTGTTAAGGTTTACATATGCCACAAATATCTGGTCTGTAGTTTGTACACGCTTTGTACAATGCAAGGAGAACGTCAAGCATCTTTTTACATCAGGGGTATGCAAAGTTCTCTGGAGGCGTCTGCGGATTTGGGAAAAAAGTATTAAGTACAACAGGTTTGTTGAGATGGAAATCTGTTGGAACTTTAAGTATGAACTTGGGATTAGTTCGGAGAAACAGTATTATTTCTGAAATGTAAGAAAGGCTCCTTTATCGTGAATGCCTAGAGCTCACTCGCTTTTCTTGCAGAAGTGGGAGCTGAAAGCAAAGAAATCTTCCATATTAGGAACTTAAGTTCTGCAATGTGAATAGGTTCAAAAGAACTCTTCATTAGTTTTGACAGTACTATGTTAAGTTGCCATGTAGGGTGGAGGTGACTATCGGGAGGAAATACTCTGAATAAACCTTTAAGAAATTGTGTGATTAGTCTGTTAGACCACACAGAAGGAGAACCAAACTTCTTCCATACCTTGAAATGGCTGCCAAGTGCACTTTAATGGAAGAATCGACCAGGCCCGATCTGGCCAGAGAGAAGGTATGGCATATCCGGTTCTGGAGGTGATGAGATGCACAAACCCTTCCATTTCAAGCAATAACTTTTGTTGGTAACATCAGCTCTGGCAAGAAAATCTTTGCAGTCCTCTGGGAAATCTAGATGTTGCAGCTCGTGGTATTCAGGAGCCAGGCCGATAAGTGCAGAGAAGTCTGGTTCGGATGAAGGACCTGCTTGTGGTTCATTGACAGCAAATTCTTCTGGGGTTCCAGTTGGATGGGGTTATCCTCAGATAGCAGTAGGAGCTAAGTGAGCCAGTGTTGTCTGGGCCATCGTGGACAAATGACAATTAGCCGGCACAGTTGCCTTTTCATTTTCCTGAGAAGCCTGGGACTAAGGAGGATTAAGGGAAAAGCATACGCATAGATCCTTGACCATCTTATCAAAAATGCATTTCCCACGACCCTTCTTGAGGATCCCAGCTTGTATAAACCTGGCCTTTCTTGTTCTCTTGGGATGCTAAGAGATTTAGTTTTGGCTTGCCCCATCGTTGGAATATGGCGTTCAGAATAAATTGATTTAGTTTCCACTCGTGACATTTGTTCTGCTTAAAGTATCCGCCAAACAGTTGCTGTCCCCCGAAAGATGTTTTGCTCTATTGTAACTTGATGCGCTAATGCTCATTACCATGTGTAGGAAAGTGCCCCGTTTTGCACGGTTACCCCCTAACGTTTTGCGAGATACCTGATGCCAACTTGATCTTTGTTACCCACAATTGGCACACCTCTGGGCCACATGCGAGTCCCTTGTAAAATGTACCCCTGGTACCAAGGACCTTGTGACCAGAGAGGGCCTCGGAGGGCTGCAGGATATATTATGCCACCCTCGGAGACCTCACCTTAACACCCACACACTGCCATTGCAGGCTGCGTGTTTTGGTGCAGGCCAAACTGAATAGTCTACATGGCACACATCCTTATCCCTGTGTGCCATGCTCACCAACACTGCCTGTGGCAAGGAAAAGTCACCCCTTTAGCTTACAGCCCTAAAGGCAGGGTGCACCATACGCAAGGTGAGGGCATAGCTGCATAAGTAATATGCCACTACAGTGTCTGTGCCATTCAAAGACATTGTAAGTGCAGTGGAGCCATTTTGAGTACACGGGCAGGGAGTTTGTCAACACGAACGCCACAGCTTCATGATGGCTTTACTGCAGTCTGCGAAGTTTAGTATCAAGCCTACCAGCACAAACTCACACTGATGCCAGTGTGGAATTTAATGAAAAATGCACACAGAGGGCATCTTAGAGCTGCCCCCTGAAAAACAACCAACTCTAGTGGGGTTCCTGACTGGTTTCCAGCCATCTGCGCTGTAGGAGAGTAGGATCTGCCTCTTATGGTTACCCCCACTTTTTTCTGATGTTTCACTGTTTTTCGACTTTAGTCTGGCTGAGGCCCTGCTATCCAGGACCCCAGCCTAGCTGCTTCCTCTCTAAATTGATTCCATGTACCTTAAGTACACTCCAAATTGGATTCTGGGGTACCCTTATAAGTCCCTAGTATATGGTATACTACGTACCCAGGGCATAGGTACCCCAGAGGCCTACCAGGGGCTGAAGCATGTATTATGCCACCCCTGGGCAGCCTTCCAAAAGGACACCACAGGACTGCTACTGCAGCCTTAGTGAGGTGGTGCATGCACTCCTTACAGAGATATAGGTTCACTATATCTCACCCTATCACTGCACATATAAACCTATCAGTCACCCCTATGGCAGGCCTTATCAATCCTGATGGCAGGGTGCTTGGTTTTATGTGAGAGGGTGCCCATGCATGAGCAGAGCCCCTCTGCAGCCTTCGGAATCTATCCTCCGGGGTGGTCTGTGAGTGCAGCCTGACCATATACTCTTAAGTGCAGTATATCCTCGCGGTAAATGCTAACTTTGGGATGGCTGCACGGAAACATGTTGTGTTTGGTGTCAAACACCTTGGAATCATACCCCCACACCAGTAACTGGTGTGGGAGTATGATCCCACCCTTCTAGAGGGAGAGACATGACAGCACCGGTATACCCGGTAGAAACTTTACAGAGCCTGGCATCACAAAATGGATGCTGCAGCCACAGCCTCGAGTCTGGCCTCCTGCTGCTGACCGAAACTCCGGCAGGGGAGGCCTGGACAATAGGTTTCCTGTCACAGGGAGGTGTTACCACCTCCCAGACAGGCCTTAGTGGATTGGGGCTGGGTGGGTGCACTCCAAGAGTGCTTTGAAGTCCTGCACTGGGGGCACATTTGGTGTCCTCGTGCATACCCCAGTTCAAACCGGTTGCAGGGGCTGCCAGCCCCTGCTCTGGCGCGAAACTGGACAAAGGAAATGGGTGCAGCCACCCCTCTTTCCAAACCCTCCCATAGGTGGGTCCCCAGAGTTAGTCCAACCCCTTTCTTAGGTATAAGTAAGGAACCCCTGGCAAAAGGATTTTAGATATCCCTGGACGAAACTCTGCAACTGAATCCTGGAACTTCGACGCTCTACTAAAGACTAGAGGACTGAAGAAATCTCCCTTGGGGTCAAGGAGTGACTCCCCTGCTTGGCAGGCACCAACGAAGCAATTGCCGGTCAGCATCTCCGAAGTACTTGCAGCCCAGGAAGAGGATTTCCAGACTTCTCTAAGGCCGACCCGAGTCCCCAGCAAAGCTGAGACCCGCAGCCCTCACGAGTGACGTGGAACCGGAACTCCTGGACACCGTGCACATTTGCTAGTGCATCGACTTCTCGACGTCTCTTGAAGTCCTGCTTTGGGTTACTTGTAGCCCAGGCCCCGAGCACCATTTGCACCGAAGATTGTGAGCCTAAACTCCATGAGTGTTCCGTGGGCCCGCTCCTTGCATTTCCGCTCGAGGCTCCTTCGCGATCCCTGGTCCGTCGACTGGTGGGTCCCTGTGAAGGCAACTCTGATTTTCTTTGGGCTTTTCTGGTTGCTCCAGACGTGCCCTGACTCCCCACCGAGTGGTGAGTCCCTCAGACCTTGCTGGTCTGCACCGAAGCATCTTTCTCCGTTCTGCGTGGGTTGCTGTTGCCAAGGCTTGTTGTGTTCAATCCGGACACCAACGCTGCAGCACTCGACATCCTTCGTGGGACAGCTCGAATCCAGCTCCTGGTCGTCGTCATCTCCGGGGCCTCGTGGCTGAGGAGTCGAGCTTCACCTCTTTTACCTGAAACACCCGACATCGGTGGGCATTCGACTATCGTGCCCCTGGTCACTGGCAAGTGACCCAGACTCAGTCCCCTCTGCTTTCAGGTTCTTCTCATCTCCGATCCAGGCTTGGATCTCTTCGGAGACTTCGCGTCTTCCCGGCAGCAGCACTTCTTCGCAGGCTGCCATTGAAATAGACGACGCGACCCGACACCATTTGACACCTATGCACCCGGCTTCCCTGGGTGAGGTAACTCCAGTACTCCAGTGCTCCCGTGGGTGTTGACCCTAGAACTGTCTAAGTCCAAGAGGGTTTGGTCCTAATCCATTTCTAAGTGTCCTTAAACTTTAAAATTTTAACCGCGACTTTCCCATAGACGATAACGGAGCTCGCGGCTGCGTTCACACACTGCACACGGCTCCCGTGGGTCCCGTGTCACTACCTTGGGTGGTTCCTTGGGGTCCCAGCGATTCTACAGGCTCTAGGCCTTGTGTCTACTCAAGTCGTGGTTCTTATACCACTTTCTTAATATATGGTTTGGTACGCCCCTAGGGCTGATCGTATATTGTGCTGATTTACTGTGCTATTTGACTTGTAACTTGTGTACTTTGACCTCTAGCCTCAAAGAGACTATTGGGTAGTGTTTAGTAATAAATACATATATTTTATATATATACCTGGTGTGGTTCTCCTTTCATTTGGTCATTCATGAGATTATAGACTGGTAAAACAAACAGCTTAACACTCCTTCAAGACTTAGCCTAAAGGCTGCTCTCCATAGCTACCGCTAGGATAGCTTTCACTAAAGGTTGTCTTTAAACCTATCATCAATAAAGGTCATTTGGACTGGTGCAAGGTGCACACTAGAACTAGTGGATAGCATATGCCAGGCCAACTTCTCACATGCGCCCACCAGACAGGTTTCTGGACCCCTGAGTCAAGAGCCCTCCGCTCTCTAGGTCTGGAAAAGAAGCACATCCTCAGCAGAGATGTCATGCCTCCTCTCCCATGATGGGCAGGGTCCCCGAAGAAGGAGCTTCAAAGGCCTGCCGCCTTTGTTAGCTACCCCCAGCCTTACGCTGCCATCAGCAACTTGCTCGCACCGGTTCTGACCCGCACTTTGGGCAAGAGAACTGGAGGGAAAGCCTAGCCAGGAAGGGAGGTGTGCCCACCTTTGCCAACCCACTCCTCAAGTGAGGGATGCGAAGTGAAGGCCACCTCTTAGTTCCCGCCATCTTGAGGATGGGGGGGGAACCCATCCAATCAGGAAGAGGCCTATGCCTCCCTCCCACTGGAGGGTGATACCAGGGGGTGTAGACACCCCAGGGAAGGGACCTATTGGTCCAACCTGCACACCACTGTAAAGCCCCTAAATGTAGTATTTAGGGGCACCCCTGAACCTTGCCTCTTCAGATATGACAACCTAAGAAGAATAAGGACCTGTGCAGCAGTGGAGCCCCTTCGGCCGGTCTCCTCCAGCGACCCTGCTTCCAGAAATCGTCGTGCACTGCAGCTAGCAACCTCAAGAACCCCGGAGGACCTGTGCTGTATTCGAAAAAGCCTCCCGTCTCCCGTGGACACCAGAATTGTCCAACCGAAGAAACCACCACCAGACTTCAAATCCCAGCGGATCCGCAATTCTGCACCACTCTGCACCAGATGCCTACAGACCCAGTTAAAGTGGACCACTTACCCTGAGGCATCTCCCCGGTGCTCCTGACCTAGTCTACACCAGTGGCTGACCTCTCCAAGACCCCTCCTCAACGTCTGCAGCCTCTATTCGAAGGACCCCCCCGATTGCGACAACCTAGCTAAGGAAACCCAACACCAAAAGGCACCCCTGCACCCTCCGACTTTGGGGAGCCCAGCTGACAGTGCCCAGGTGTCCCCCAGCTATCCAACTTACCTGTCCAGCCAGTGGTTGCCTTTGTCCAGCCTCCTGGTCCAAACCTGCACCCTTTCCTCCCATCTGACGTTCTCCATTGGGAGCCCAACATCTACTTTGCACCCTGCACTCTGCCACCCGTGTGCCGCTTGAGGTGCGCTTTTGGTGCCTACTTGTTCCCCCCTTTGAGCTTACCTTTGATCCCTGGACCCTGACCCAGAAACTGCAGGTACTTACCTGTGACCGGTGCTCTTCAGAGTACTCCTTGGCCTTATAGCACTGCATTGGGCCAGACTTCTCCTTTGGCCTCTGCACCCAGCCTCCCCTGCGCAGCTAAGGGTGCACCCTTGTGACCTGCTTGACCGTTGCCCTGTGTAAGTGCTACCAGCCCAAGACTGAAGTACACACCCGTTTAATTACCTGCAAACCTAACACTTCATTTTTCTCCAATAGGATTGTATGGTGGGTTTTCTCTTAAAAATATTCTAAGTGTTGAACTGGTCTTGTATTGTACTGCAATAAAGGAACTTAGCGCCTGTAAATGAGTTAACCTGCTTACTGATTGTCTATGATGCCCAAACTGTGTTATTAGTTTGTATTGTCTTGAGCTAGAAAAGTAACTCAAAAGTAACTAAGAAGTAATCTAAAGTAATTAATAGTATCCTAAAGACCCTACAACCCATTTTACCTATTGCAAAGTAATTTGTATGCTTCTACAAAATGAGTGCACACTATCTGAAAAGTATTATTGTGTAGAAAAGTATCACTTACCTGCTACTGAGTATATCTTGGTTCTAGTAATAAAAATAAAAAGTAACTATATATATATTTTATAACTATATATATATATATATAACTATATATATATATATATATATATAACTATATATAT
Organism: Calotriton arnoldi; assembly: GCA_963921515.1. Classification (NCBI taxonomy): domain Eukaryota; kingdom Metazoa; phylum Chordata; class Amphibia; order Caudata; family Salamandridae; genus Calotriton; species Calotriton arnoldi. The sequence goes on along the minus strand of CAWUFW010006516.1, from coordinate 565,267 downwards.
ATATATATATATAACTATATATATATATTATAACTATATATATATATACTATATATATTATAACTATATATATTATAACTATATATATATATATAACTATATATATATATATACATATATATATATATATATATATATATATATATACTATATATATATATAACTATATATATATATATATATATATATATATATATATATATATATATATATAACTATATATATATATAACTATATATATATATATACTATATATATATATATACTATATATATATATAACTATATATATATATATATATAACTATATAACTATATAACTATATATATATATATATATATATATATATATATATATATATATATATATATATATATATATATATATATATATATATATATTATCTACTGACGGTCGCTAGTAGATAGTTCTAGTTAGGACCTATTTTCCATAGGAAATTCACAACATTGTATTTCCAAATATGTTGGCACCGGTCAACGAATCTTCGCGAAATTTTCAAAACTTATGGCCCGCTTCGGTCTGCTCCTATCCTGAAAGTCTCTGGGTGATTCGTCAAGTGGGGGCCGAGAAAAAAGGGGGGTCCCAAAACGTGTTTTCCCCATGCAATTTTCCATTGGAACCTTTAGTCGCAGCTACAGCCCGAACTGCTGAACGGAATTACACCAAATTTGGCAAATAGGTAGCCCTTGGTTCAGAGTCGTGCCTTTTGGTTAAATGATGTAAATCCGTTCAGTAGTTCCTGAGAAAAACAAAAGTAAAATCACATATATATCTGGGCGGAGCCTAACCACACATGTCATTGTGAGATCTGATTGGCTGTCAGCACTTCATCCTGGAATTGCTGGCAGCCATCTTGGGACCAATATAAATGATAGTACCCCATTGAAATGCATTGTAGTGAATCAAAGATTTTGAGGGTTACCAAAAGGAGAACTATAAAGGGTGATAACAGACTTTAGTTACATTAGAATTCATTTGTTGATGGTACCATACTAATTTCAGGAATTGTGGTGTGTTCTAAGGTGATTTTACCCTGTGAAAAACCTTCTGCTGGGATATCATGAATCATGTTTGAGAGAAAACTATTTTCACATGCTTGTCCCATAGAGTTTTGGAAGGTGCTCCAGAAGCTAAAATGAGCATATTTTCTGTAAATTCACATTATCTTTCTCAGTCATGTGAGAATGAAGTCTGACATTCTCAGTAAAACATGTACATCCAACAAGGGCAGAGACTGTCAGTTGATTCCTTTGTGTTCTACTGCAGCTTCCCAGAGTGTTCTAAAGAACAACTAGAGTGCTAACAGCCTTACTTATGACAGAATTATGGCACACCTGAAGCCATCTTGATTGGAATAAACTGGTAACACTTAAAACATTTAATTTAAAAAGGAACAAAATGAGGGGGTTCATTTTGCCATAGAAATGAACATTCCCAGCACGACCCCCTACACTACACAAGCACCACTGCACTACCCTAAACCACTACCCCCCAGCACGACCCCCTTCACTACACAAACACCACTGCACTAACAAACCCTAAAACACTACCCCCAGCACGACCCCCTACATTACCCAAACACCACTGCCATACCCTAAACCCTAAAACACTACCCCCAGCATGAACCCCTACACTACCCAAACACCACTGCCATACCCTAAACCCCAAAACACTACCCCCAGCATGAACCCCTACACTACCCAAACACCACTGCACCACCCTAAACCCTAAAACACTACCCCCAGCACTACACCCTACACTACACAAACACCACTGCACTAACAAACCCTAAAACACTACCCCCAGCACAACCCCCTACACTACCCTAAACCCTAAAACACTACCCCCAGCACGACTCACTACACTACCCAAACACCACTGCACTACCCTAAACCCCAAATCTTCCCCCAGCACAACCCCCTACACTACCCAAACACCACTGCACTACCCTAAACAATAAAACACTACCCCCAGCATGACCACCTACACTACACAAACACCACTGCACTACCCTAAATCCAAAAAACACTACCCCCAGCACGACCCCCTACACTACCCAAACACCACTGCACGACCCTAAACCCTAAAACACGACCCCCTACACTACACAAACCACTGCACTACCCTAAACCCTAAAACACTAGAACCCAGCACGACCCCCTACAGTACACCAACACCACTGCACTACCCTAAAACACTACCCCTACACTACACAAACACCACTGCACTACCCTAAACCCTAAAACTCTACCCCCAGCACGACCCCCTACACTACACAAACACCACTGCACTACTATAAACCCAAAACACTACCCCAGCACTACCCCCTACACTACCCAAACACCACTGCACTACCCTAAACCCTAAAACACTACCCCCAGCACGACCCCCTACACAACCCAAACACCACTGCACTACCCTAAACCCTAAAACACTACCCCCAGCACGACCCCCTACACAACCCAAACACCACTGCACTACCCTAAACCCTAAAACACTACCCCCAGCACGACTCCCTACACAAACACCACTGGACTACCCTAAACCCTAAAACACTACCCCCAGCATGACTCCCTACACTACCCAAACACCACTGCACTACCCTAAATCTACCCCCAGCATGACCTCCCACACTACACAAACACCACTGCACTACCCTAACCCCTAAAACACTACCCCCAGCACGACCCCCTACACTACCCAAACACCACTGCACTACCCTATACCCTAAAACACGACCCCCTACACTACACAAACACGACTGCACAACCCTAAACCCTAAAACACTAACCACAGCATGACCCCCTACACTACCCAAACACCACTGCACTACCCTAAACCCTAAAACACTACCCCAGCATGACCCCCTACACTACACAAACACCACTGCACTACCCTAAACCCCCCTACACTATACAAACACCACTGCACTACTCTAAACCCTAAAACACTACCCCAGCACGACCCCCTCACAACACACCACTGCACTACCCTAAACCCTAAATCTACCCCCAGCACGACCCCCTACACTACCCAAACACCACTGCCATACCCTAAACCCTAAAACACTACCCCCAGCATGAACCCCTACACTACCCAAACACCACTGCACTACCCTAAAACACTACCCCAGCACGACCCCCTACACTACCCATACACCACTGCACTACCCTAAACCCTAAAACACTACCCCCAGCACGACCCCCTACTCTACTGCACTACCCTAAACCCTAAAACACTACCCCAAGCATGACCCCCTACTCTACCCAAACACCACTGCACTACCCTAAACCCTAGAAAAGAAACCCCCACCCCATGCCCAATTCCCCTTACCTCTCACTCCTCGTGGTTCCTCTCTCCTCGTGGTTCACGTTGTCTGAGGGGCGGTGCACGTCGTTGTGAGGAAACGGAACAGCCTCGGTTTCCTTACAACGACGTGGATCATCTACATGTTTTTAGAACGCATGGTCATTTACCATACATACCTTTACAACAAAATTCGTTGTAAAGGCATGCGTGGTAAATGACCATGCGTTCTAAAAATGCATAGTAATGACTTCGCGATGTACAACGCATGCGTGTTAATGAATGCGTTGTAATGGTATCGCGAAGTAAAAAGTCGTTGTAACGGCTGCTTACCGATCGAAGCTGGCCCCTGTTCTTCAGTGAGACGTTTATTTGATTAATTAGGAGGAAGGAATGTGGTTTTTACCGAAAAGTGCATTCCCGGCTGTTGTATTGTGAAAGTGTCCGCGTGGCCTGGTTTCACTTCCGGTGAGAGAGTGAAAGAGTCTGTTTGGATCTAAAGGAGTTCTGTTGTTGGACGGGGCCGGCGCGAAACATCAGAAAACATAGCTAATGGAAAGCGTCCTCCCTGAAGTGTGGAGCAGTGCCATGAGAGGTCAACGAGTGTGCGTCCCACCGCAGTATGACCGTACCGCATGACCCTTGTGCCGCCTCCAGGGTACGGGAGGCAGAAGCGGCATCGCAGGTCCTCTTGAAGACTGTTGTAGCACTAATTCTACATTTTGGTACTAGGGCATTTTAAATTCGTTGTTCCTGCCAGATACAAAGAGAAGATCCTGTGTTATTCAGTGCCCTCGTTACCTTTCTTGTGGGTTGTGGTGCTTGTCACTTCGCTGCCCCGCCGGTGCACACGACTGGGCACCCCACCTCGTGTGCCATCTGCAGGGCCTCTGCCCTCTGATCACTGGTTTTGGTTTCTGGAGTGGCAACATAAACAGTTGCTCCCAAAGGACTAGCCTGAACACTTAGGTGAATATCCCCTGCACCAGCATTCCACGGAAATTCTTTCCTAGCTCTCCCAAGTCAACGAGCACGTCATAATAGCACGGCTCCGCTCGCGACACCGTATGACGTCATCGGAGCCATAAGAGGACCTAGTCGGCGTGCCGACGTCAGTTCCACCCATTTTTTCCGTGCCACCGAAGCAAACAGGCGGACCGAGACATTTTCACATGTATACATAGTATAATAAATAAATATATATATATATATATATATATATATTCACTGAAAAAACCATAGGTTTCAGGCACGTTATAGTTAGAAATTAGCATTTAAAAAACCTTAGAAATTCACTGAAAAAACCATAGGTTTCAGGGGCGTTATAGTTAGTTGGACATTTCACTCGTACAAAACCATAGAAATTCCCCGTTATAGTTAGTTCAGCTAACTATAACTCGCGCACCCGCAATGCACTGCTGATGACATCACATATTACATCACTCATGACATGGTCAGTGACATCACTCATGACATCACTGATGACATCATCCTTGTGATAGAGTGGCAGACCTCCTCTCTCCCTAATATAACCTTTAATACACACACTCAAAAATACAAACTGACATTTTCAAAACAATGGACATACCAATACCAGTTACAACACACCTATTCAGTAATTCCAAGATCTACACACACATCCACTCATTCACCAACAGTCCCTATACAGTCACTCATACATGTACTCACTCATCATATGTACTCATACACCTATACATCCTGTTACACACCGCCACTCATCCTTAGAGTTACTCACACACAGTCACACATGCAAACAAAGTATCAAACATCCATTTACTTGCATATACAGTTATACACACACTACCACACTTACTTCTACAGAAACTTACACATACTTACTCTCTTAAACAATCACTTATAGAAACACCTACTTATTTGTACAGGAACTCTTCCAATCTCTCACTCTCACATATACTCACTTATATACACCAATACTCACATATACTAGTTTAAAACATATGTAGTTACTCATAGACACTATTGAGACAGTCATTCACTCACTAACGCACCCATACACACTCATCCACTTATACAGTCCTACACACATGCTGTCTTCAACACATACAAACAGTGAGTCACTCATTCATGCATCTATGCACTAAGTAATACCCCCCACCGAACCATACAGACACTCAGACACTCATACTGATACTCAAAAAAACAACTAATAACCCATATAGACACTCATGTAGCTACTCACCAACCCATGCAGCCACTTATACACAAAGTGAGAGACTGATGCAGATATTTTCATATTTAAACATTACTCACTAACCCATGTATTCACTAAGATACACTCAGTCAGTTATACAATCAATTTTACAAAAAAAATCATCCATTTAGACACTTATATACCCATTTATTCTTCCATCGACCTTGAGATATACATATATAAAACATATTTAATTTTAAGAAAAAAACACATTCACTGCATGATGTCATGAGTGATGTCATCAGTGATGTCATTTGAGATGTCATCAGTGATGTCATGAGTGATGTCACTGACCATGTCATGAGTGATGTAATATGTGACGTCAGCAGTGCATTGCGGGCGCGCGAGTTATAGTTAGCTGAACTAACTATAACGGGGGAATTTCTATGGTTTTGTACGAGTGAAATGTCCAACTAACTAACGCCCCTGAAACCTATGGTTTTTTCACTGAATATATATATATATATATATATATATATATATATATATATATATATATTCTTTATTCAGAAGTAATCACATCCATAAAAGATACAAAAAACGAGCAATAAAACACATCATTACAATTAAAGTTCATTCAGAATATTGTGCAAAGTCCAATCACCCATCAATCACACCTAGAATTTCTGGATCCAAGTGCTGCTCTCAAGAAATTCATGACTGCAAAGAGCTTGTAGTCATTGGGCAGAAGTTGTAAGCACATTAAGGCGACAAGAGCGTGTCTAAATCTCATTGCTTTTAAAAGGGGCTTAAGTAACAATATCCCGGGATGAGTAAAGTATTTACATAGGAGGACAAAATGTAGGGTATCCTGTGGAGACCCATCGTCGCAGCCACAGGGGCGCCTCTCCTCTGGATGTAAAACAAAGCCAGCTGGAGATGCCAGGAGGTGATGGAGCGGATTAAATTTAAAACGAGTTATCAAAAATCTATCAGAAGCAATTGTTAAAATAGTAAGATAATTCTCCATACAATATACCGACTTTAAAAGAACATGCCCTCGCACCACTGTTTTAATAAGCTCATTTTCACAGATAGCCATAGTATATTCAAAAAATAACTCCTTTACCATGGTCAGATCACGGGGCTTCACTGTGTCGTGTTTGAGGAAAATGTCTGCCCTGCCTAGGGTCTTGAGGGCCTCTTTAACATTCCGTAACCAGGGGATTTGGAGAGCGTGATCTTCACCCAACACAGCAAAGGCTTTACTGCCACCAGGTCAGTTATACGATTAACTCCTAATTCTTGATGTACAGGAAACGAGGGGGTACCCTGAGGAACCTTCAGGATTCCTTTACAGGAACTTGTTTTGTGCGATCTGTAGCTTGTTAATTGCGCTATACTCCCAGGCCTTGCTTCCGTATAAGACCGTAGAGATGCAGAAGGATTGATAAAGCTTTAGGATAACACCCAGGGACCAACTGCCTAACCTGTGGGCGTAGTTAGCAATAGCCCCCATGGATTTATTTATGTCACCAACCTTCCCTTCTAGAAGATGTTTTCAGTTCAGTTTTGCATCAAATAAAATTCCCAGATAAAAGAAGGCCGGGACCTTGGCTAGGATGTGGGCTCCTGCCTTAAATGTCTAAGATCTGGGCGCCGAAGACCAACTTTCATCACATACGATTTTTTAAAGTTGGCCGACAAGTCCAGCTCATTCATAAAGGAAACAAATCTATTGATCAGGGCCTGTAGGCCCATCAGTACCGCATCATCGCCATATAATAAGACAGGAACTGCTTTCCTGCCCACATGAGGGCAGTCAGTCTGTAATGAGGTCAGGGCAGCTTCCAAGCCATTAATGTATATCGTAAATAAAGGGGCTAAAATACACTCTTGGCGAACCCCCCTAGTACAGTTAAAATAATCACCAAGTCCCTCCCTGTGTGAGTATCTAACTGCAGCTGTATTGTGGGCGTGAAGGGTCATTAATAAATTCACAATAGTGGGCTCAACCCCCAGGGGACCTAGTAGAGCCCACTATTTCTTACGGTTCACCCGATTAAATGCGGAGGTGAGGTCCATAAAGCCCAAAAAAAGGGCGCCATGTTGGGCTACCGTGTATTTGGAAACCAAAAGATAGAGATTTAGGCATTGCTCTGTAGTTGATTTTTTTCGTCCAAGGAGAAGGTGATCAAAATATTAGTCAGGCAAGGTTCTCTCTCATCAATGGTTCCCTCACTTTGTCCGAAGTTATAAACTCCTTCAAAGTGGGTGAGCCTTTGTTCCGGGGTAATGTGGTGACATAGTACGGGTCTCGATGGCTCTGAGAAACAAGGTCTGTTTAGGACTTGTGACCCCCCCCCCCAAAAAAAAAAAAAAGTGTACGGTTCAGTTGCTCACTCGCTTCAGTTAACTCATCCCATGCCTGTCTTTGTAACAGTCTCCTCCATTCCTGAAGGGCCCCCTTATAATTACTTCGACAATTTGCCATCAAAACTCTGTCTCAGGGGATCTGTTTCAAGGCCCTCTTCTGGAGGTGGAGGGCCAGAGAGCACTTGGCATCGAACCATTTTGGGTGATCAGAAGCAGGATCAACTACAGGAACTGTTAACAAACTAGCAGTTTTCTGGGCAACGGAAATAACTTTATAGTCTTTACCAGAGACTGGGGGATCTAGGGAGGTTAGGATCTCCTGTTGTAGAGTTTTAAAAAGAGAGCAATTAAAAGCTCAGGGTCTAACTGTGACCAGTGCAGGCGCCTCCCCATGTCACTTCAGGAAAGTGAGCCCACTTCGATGCACCGGCTGATAACCCACCCCTTCGAGCACTAACAACTTTTTATACAAAAAATTGGTCTGGATTCAGTCTCCGAGTGTGTGACATTTCTTGCCGGAGTGTGTACAACAAATGCTTAACACTACCCTCTGATAAGCCGGACTGCTCAACCACACTACCACAAAAGAGTAAGGTATTATCTACTTTAGCCTTTACTATACCTCTGGGGATCCACTGGACTCTGTGCAAATATACTTTACTTTGGTATAGTATATACAGAGCCAGCTCACTACACCTTATGTCCTGTATTCCTGTGATAGGACCGGAGATCTTGTACCTCCTTGATTGTTGAGGTAGTGCATACTGCTTGTGTTGTACGTTCGTATAAACACCGATGATCCCTGTATCCTTGGCAAGAAAGCTTGGAGAGCAAGTGAGATCGTTCTGAGCTCCAGGAAATTGATTTGCAGATTTGACTGTCGGACTCCATTTGCAATTATTTGAAGATCCTGCAAGTGGGCTCCGCAACCTTCTACAGAAGAGTCTGTTGTAATTACGTATTCTGAAACTGGAGATAGAAACACTAACCAGATGAGAGAATGTTGGCGTTCATCCACCAAGAAAGAGCTTTTATCATTGTTTTTTTTTTTAAACATTTTATTTCCTTCAGTACATTTCCATATTATATAACATTGTTTACACTATATTTTCCAGTTCCATTCTTCTTGCTGTCATTTACCATCTCTTGATAAGCTACTTCTATCATGTTACGCTTTATATCTGCTCTAGTGCTAATTTCCCCTTAACCTCCTCCCTCCCGTATCCCCACTGCAGGTTGCCGTTATACATTGTTTCCGCTTTAATGCACCATCCTTTAGCTTCCATTGTGTGGTTGTCCTGTTTGCCTGATGATGATCTTGGTTTTGTACCTTTCCTGGACTCCCTATTGTATCTTAGGTTGCCGCAGCTGCAGGTGCCTGTTCTAATGTTCTTTCCTGGCTATGTCTTATAGGGCTCCCCAGTCGTGACTGTCTCTGGTGTTGCGGATCCAGACCCCTGATCTATCTGTTGCACCCCCTCTGCCCGTGCCTCCCACGCCCTAGCTCTCTCAAGTTTGCCCAGTCCTCGTCGTGCATTCCTGAGCAGGATCCTGCCCTCGCAGCCCGCCCATTATTCCAATTCCTGCTTCCATCTAGCTATACTTGGGCCATTCAGTGCCTTCCACCTGCTAGTGATTTCGCGCTTGGCTAGTATGAAGGCCAAGTCCTGAAATTTGTCAGTGACCTTTGTCTTAGCTGTGTGGAGGAACAAGCTAAGGAGGCAATGTGCCGAAGTACATGGGACCTCTCGGTCAGTGATTCGGGCCGTTTCGTTTGTCACGGCCTGCCAATAAAGGGTCAGAGCCTGGCAGCTCCATATCATGTGTAGGAAGCCCGCTCACACCTCCGCGCATCTCTGACACTCCGCATAGTCTCTGTGGAAGCAGCGATTGATTCGGCATCGAGAGATGTATGCCTGATGTAGAAACTAATCAGCCCAAATCGGGCATTTCCTGAGACTATGGGTGTCCTATGCAGAATATTCTCCCAAACCTTATCCTCCAGGGGCCTACCTAGATCTTCTTTCTAGTAGTTTCTCAGCGTATCCAATGGCTTGGCAGAGTCTTTGCCTATCGCCTTGTACAGGCAGGTGACAGCCTTTATGATACCCCCAGCTGTTCCTATGTACCCGCACATGGAGTGGTGATCAAGCTCTAGGGTACCCATCCCCAATGTCACTGTATAGCCCCCGTAATTGCCCTATGGAGCAGAAACTGTCCTTGAGGGATATCCCAGTCCATGCTAAATACATCAAACTGCATCAATTCCCCATCCCTATATAGGTCCCCCACTTTTGTGGCCACTGCCTGCTCCCAGTCCTCTAGTCCTCTCCATTGCCCCCCTTCCCCATGTGGTAGCGCCCGAAGCACTGTCAGCAAATCCGGCGAATAGGGGTGTCTAGTCCATGTCCTCTGGAGGCATCTATTCCAGCACCGCTGTATCACTTTGTGTTCATTCGTGTATGTGTGCTGTATCCTCGCGGTTCTCAGCAGGGTGCGTATTAGTGCATCTCTCTCAGGGGTAAAAGGGCCTGCTGATGTCAGTCTTCCTGCTATCCACCCCGTTGGTCACTGTAGTTGCCCTGCTAGGTAGTATGCCTCAAAGTCAGGGACAGCCAATGTCCCCTCCGCCGAGGGTCGTTTTAGTGTTGTCAGGGCCACCCTGCGTCTTCCAGCCCCCCATATAATTGACAATAGGCATGAGTCGAGCTCTCAAAACCACGCTCTGGGTATCCAAATAGGTAATGTAGTAAAAAAGTATAATAGTCTGGGGAGGGCCACCATTTTCAACAGAGCGATCCTTGCCGCCACGGATATAGGGAGTCTCCCCCAGACGGCCATGCTGTCCTTTAATGACCGCAGCGCCCCTCCTATGTTTCCTTCCTGGATGTCTAGCAGCGAATGGTATACTTTCACTCCCAGGTATTTGAAGCATCGGGGTTTGCACTGCAAGTCCCCTAATCTTTCGGGCTGGTGCCTGCCTTCCACTACTGGAAAAAGTCGTGATTTCTGCCTGTTAGCCCTAAGCCCGGAGAGGGTCCCGAACTCTTCCATCATGTACCTAGCCCCTCGCAGTTCATCCTCTGGATCTTTCATGAATAAGACAAGATCGTCAGCATATAACGCTATGTGATGTGCCTGCCCTCCCAAGCGTGAGCCTCAGTATCTACTGCTCGTCCGTGCCAAATAGGCCAGAGGTTCCATGGTCAGGGTAATTAGCAGGGGGGAGAGGGGGCACCCCTGGCGTGTACCTCTCTCCACTCGATACTGCTCTGAAATTGTGCGACCCGTGCGCACCTTGGCAGATGGGTTTGAATACAGTAGTCTCACCCATCGTATAAACCCTTGACCTCTCCCATCTTTTCTAGGACGGCATAGAGAAAGTCCCATTTCAGGCTCTCGAACGCTTTTTCGATATCTATGGCAAAAAACACTCCCTCCCGTTACTCGCATCTGCCCGCTTCTAATATAGAAAGGAACAATCTTATGTTTAGAGTTGTGTTTCTACCCGGAAGGAACCCTGCTTCCTCCGGATGGACGAGGCTGGTCATATATGGGAGAAGTCTCATTGTCAGCAGTTTGCTTAGGATTTTCAAGTCTAGATTGAGCATCGATAGTGGCCTATAGGCTGCGCATTCTAGGGGGGACTTATCCGGTCTGAGCAGCAGGATCACCAATGCCTCAGGTGGCCTTTGGCAGGATTCCCTCCTCCCCGCCGCTGTATACAGCTCCACCAGCCTGGGAGCCAGTTCTTCCATATAGGTGGCATAGAACTCCATAGCGATTCCATCAGTTCCTGTGGTGTTTCCCCTGGCCAGTCCTTTAATTACTGCCCTAACCTTGTGCTCCGAGATTTCAGCTCCCAATTGAGCCGCCTCGTCGTCAGTCAGTGTGTGGGTGGGGAGCCGGGCCAGGAATTCCCGTGTTGTACCTCCCTCACGCAACCCTGAGCTCTTATATAATCGTTTATAATATTCGAGGAACCTATTGGTGATCTCAGCCTGCTTATATAGGGGGCATCCCGCTGGGTCAGCGACTTCTATTATATTGTTGCCTCTACGGGCCACATTGGCCAGCCAAGCCAATAGTCTGCCCCCTCCTTATCCATCTCCACATGGGTACGGTCCATATAAGTTTTATAGTCGAAACATCGCAATCGTTCTTCCTGGGCCGCTACTTCCTCCTTCGCATCCAGGAGTTCCTGGTGGAGCTCCAGGCGTTCGAACGCTTTTTCGATATCTATGGCAAAAAACACTCCCTCCCGTTACTCGCATCTGCCCGCTTCTAATATAGAAAGGAACAATCTTATGTTTAGAGTTGTGTTTCTACCCGGAAGGAACCCTGCTTCCTCCGGATGGACGAGGCTGGTCATATATGGGAGAAGTCTCATTGTCAGCAGTTTGCTTAGGATTTTCAAGTCTAGATTGAGCATCGATAGTGGCCTATAGGCTGCGCATTCTAGGGGGGACTTATCCGGTCTGAGCAGCAGGATCACCAATGCCTCAGGTGGCCTTTGGCAGGATTCCCTCCTCCCCGCCGCTGTATACAGCTCCACCAGCCTGGGGGCCAGTTCTTCCATATAGGTGGCATAGAACTCCATAGCGATTCCATCAGTTCCTGTGGTGTTTCCCCTGGCCAGTCCTTTAATTACTGCCCTAACCTTGTGCTCCGAGATTTCAGCTCCCAATTGAGCCGCCTCGTCGTCAGTCAGTGTGTGGGTGGGGAGCCGGGCCAGGAATTCCCGTGTTGTACCTCCCTCACGCAACCCTGAGCTCTTATATAATCGTTTATAATATTCGAGGAACCTATTGGTGATCTCAGCCTGCTTATATAGGGGGCATCCCGCTGGGTCAGCGACTTCTATTATATTGTTGCCTCTACGGGCCACATTGGCCAGCCAAGCCAATAGTCTGCCCCCTCCTTATCCATCTCCACATGGGTACGGTCCATATAAGTTTTATAGTCGAAACATCGCAATCGTTCTTCCTGGGCCGCTACTTCCTCCTTCGCATCCAGGAGTTCCTGGTGGAGCTCCAGGCGTTCGGGGCGTTGTGTCTACGTCTCTCAATGCTCTGCCCACCCTTTCCACCGTACCCGATGGATGTCGCCATATACCTTCCCCTGATCACAGCTTTAAAGGCTTCCCACTCCGTCATTCTGGAGTCAGTGGAGTTAGCATTGTCGGTGAAATAGGATGTTATATGTTCCCTGGTGTCCTGAAGGAAGGCCTGGTCCTCCAATGCCTCCGGTTTAAGGCGCCAAGTAGGGATAGGCTGATGTTGTATTCCCCATTTTAACCTCATCAATATTGGGTTATGGTCAGATATCGTACATGTCAGGTACTCCACCCCCTGCATTAGAGCATACATGTCAGGTGTACACAGGAAGGTGTCCAGTTGTAAGTGTAGTTCATGTACATGAGAGGTGTGAGTATTCCTTGTCTAGTGGATGTATACGTCTCCAGGTATCCACCAATCCCCATCGGGTCTGCCGACCTCTAAAGACCTTAGCCATCCTGTGCACCGGGGAATCACGAAGCGGTGGGTGGGATCGGTCTAAGTCTGGGTCTGCTACACAGTTAAAATCTCTCCCCATGATGATGGAGCCAGTCATGTAAAGTGCTAGGATGCCAGTCATCTTCTCGTAGGAAGGAAGCCTGGTCGGTGTTCGGTCCGTATATATTGACTGTCATGTCCTGTCCATCTAGTCTACCCGTGACCATTAGGTATCGTCCCTCCGGGTCGACCCTGTGCCCAGTGTGTTGAAATGGAACCCCCGCCCTTATCAAGATCAGCACAGCTCTAGCGAATGCAGAGTATGAGGTATAGTATGCCTGGCCTCTCCATCTCCGGTGTAGTGCCAGTCCCTCAGAGGCCAGGGTGTGGGTCTCCTGTAGCAAGGCAATGTGAACCCAGCGTCTGGTCAGATGTGAGAATATTTTATGTCGTTTCTGCATGGTGAGCATACCCCGAACATTCCAAGACAATAGGTTATACATCATTCTACTACTCATTGTGTCCTTTCTTTTCTCCCCCTCTTCCTTCCTCGATCCCAGGCTCTTCCCGAAAGGTGAGTCGTGCAGGTGTGATCATTTAATTTCGTATAGTTTCCCCAAGGCTCCCTGCAGTGTCCCCAACTTAAAACGTTATAAACACCCCAACTCTCCCGCCCCAGGACAAGTGAGAATCTCTCCTCCATCCAAACTGTGCACTAGTGTGCAACTACTGGTAGTTATTAAAGTTCAAGTAGGGACAGGTGAGCCGTTCAGTTCGGAGAAGAGCAGTGCCCTCTCACCCCCCACCCCCCCTCCCAGTGTACACATTGTTCGAATAACAAGGCTTGGTCCCGAGCCTACTCAGTCATGCTTTGTTATGTTATCTTCCCTCTGAGACTCCCCCCTGTATTAAGCATTCCCTAATATACTTGCGTGGCCAACAGTGTTCATATAATCTCGTCTGCCCATCTGGGAGTCACCGACGGGAGTTCTTGGCTGGCTCCCCCCACTGTGCTGGAACTTTGATCCGAGTCTGAGTCTCTAGAATCTCCCCCGGACATCGAGGTAGTGTCCTGCCTCCCAGATGCGCTGAGAGTTGCTATCACCGCTACTGCTCTATCTCTTTCCTGTTGTGTCTCCGCTTCTGATGGTGCACTTGCAGTCCTTCCTCCTCTCCCTTTTTGTCGGACCGGGCCTGGCTCGTGTCTATTTTGTCTGGGGTCGCCCGTGCGTGTGGTGCATGTTGGTCGATTGATTCCCACACCTCCTGTGGCGTTTTGAAGAACCTTGTCCCCTCAGTGGTTACCACTCAATTTTGCAGGGAACATCATGGAATATTGTATGCCCTGCTGGCGCAGTTTCCTTTCAGCGGCTACACAAGATGCTCTCGGTTTCTGGACTTCTCTGGAGAAGACTGGGGATATTCTGACTGTACTGTTTTTGACTATAAGTTGACCCTTCAATCGTGCTTGACCCAGCACATGATCTCTGTCCGTGTAAAATAGCAGCCGTGCCACCACTGGCTATGGGGGTCGTCCAGGTAGGGGGGCTCTCGCTGGGACTATGTGCTCGCTCCAAGGCAAAGTATGGAGAGTGTCCTTCTGCTACATTGGTGCGGGTCCACTTTTCCCGGTATGCGACCATGTTATCTCCCTCAATCTTTTCCGGCAGACTTACAATTCTTAGATTGTTGCGCCTTGCTCTGTTTTCAGCGTCTTCTGCTTTAAGTTCCAAAGCATGCACCCGCTTCTCGATGTCAGAGTCTACTTGCTGGGGCTTCATGTCTTGGACATCTCCTTCAGTTGCTGTGACTCATTCTGCGAACTTCCTATGATCCGCCCTCAGCACACCCAGGTCCTCTCTAGGGGTGTCAACTTTGTTTCCACTGCCACTCTTGAGGTCTCGATAGCTTGGAGTATGTCATGGAGGGAAGGACCCTCTGGGGGGTGTCTTCCGGTGTTGTGGCTGTTTGTCTTCGATGCAGGGCCTCCCGGGTCCTCTCCCGCCTCTTCCTGCTGCTCTGGGTCTCGTCTTTTAGACACCTTCCCCATGGTGGTTCTCCAAGTGTTCAGGCCGTTCCTGTTAATGTTCCTGCCTCTTCCTGGCCTGTTCCCTCTGCTCAGAAGCCCAGACCCGTTTAGAATCTGGGTGGCTGGCGCTTCTATTTCTGGTGAAGTGTAACGCCCCCGAGGGCTCCTGTTTGCCCAAGGGATGTGGCGGTGCCCTGGCCCCTCTATCCTTCCCCTCTCAGCCCCCCTCAGGGAATGTATGTCGTTTCTACGCAAACATTCTCTCTTTCTAGATATTTTCTGTGAGGCAACAGAAGTCTCATTGTCCTTTTCTTCAGAAAGAACAGCAGTTTTAGCCTTTAGTTTCTGGACCCATAGTAGCAGCCTTCCCTCTCGATCTTTGAGAGTTTTGGAAGAAAAGGTGCTACAAATCTTAGTCCTTTACCTTGGGGACCGGGTTGTAGGCAGTAGATCAACAAGTTACTTACCTTCAGTAACGCATTGTCTGGTAGAGACAATATCTAGCTCCAGATTCTTTACCTCTGCATTCCTCCGGCGTAAGGCTGGATCCAGAAATTTTTGCTCGTGCAATACCCCATATGTGCGCCATGGGGTGGCTCCATTCGGCTCCGCATGACGTTGTCGGCGACAGAGTCAGTAATGACATCGTGGTCACCTATATAGGTGCCACCCAGGCACGCAGATGTCAGTACTTTTCGTTTTTTCAACACCAGAAGTGCAGAACCGCTAAGTAACTGACAAATGTTTGCAGACTAGGGCCCTGAAAAAGGGAGAAACCTAGCCCTAACAAATTCAGTCCGCAAAGCGGGTTGCCATGAGTGGGCCTGTAAGGAATCTGCAGCTAGATATTGTCTCTACCAGATAACGCGTTACCGAAGGTAAGTAACTCGTTCATTTGATAGAGACGTCTAGCTGCAGATTCCTTACCTTTGAATTAGACACCCAAGCCATGCTCTCCCGGGGGGGGGATGCGGACCAAAACCTCGCATTTGGATGTCCTGCAGGACCGAACGAGCAAAATGCCAGTCCCTGCAGACCTGACTGATCAGGCAGTAGTGTTTGGCAAATGTGTGCAAAGATGCCCACATTGCTGCCTGACGGATGGTCAGGACTGGAACACCCGGAGCCAAGGCCATAGTCACAGCCTTTCCCCTGGTGGAATGGGTCCTTAATCCCTTGTGGGCTGCTTCTTAGCCAGGGCATAGCAGATCTTAATGCAAAGAATGACCCAGCCAGAAATGGTCCTTTTCTGCACTGCCCGAAGCTCCCACGTACCCAAAGAGTTGGCCGTCCACCCGGAACTCTTTTGTGCGGTCAAGGTAGAACAACAACGCTCTTTTTGGGTCCAGACTGTGGAGACACTCCTCTTCCTTAGAGGGATGTGGGGAGGAAACAACAGGGGCAGTGTGACAGACTATACAAGATGGAATGGGTCATGATCTCTGGCAAAAATGAAGCACGGGTGCAAAGCACCACTTTGTCTGGGAAAGACATGTAGGGAGGCATACAAAATAGCGCCTCACTCACCCTCCAGGCAGATGTTTTTGCCACTAGAAAGGCGGTCTTGTTTGTAAGCTGCCGGAGGGGACAACTGTGCAGAGGCTCGAAAGGAGCACACATTAGAAACGTGTGGACTAAATTAAGGTCCCACTGCGGCATAACAAAGGGCGCGGGCGGAAACAAGAGAACCAGTCCCTTCAGGAACCTATTTACAACTGGAGATCTGAAGATTGAGGGTTGGTCTAACAGCCGCAAAAAAAGTGGATAGAGCAGAAAGATAGCCCTTAAGAGTACCCAAAGCAAAACCCTGCAGGGCAAGGGTTAGAATTAATAGAAGAACAGTAGAAAGAAAAGCAGAAAGAGGGTCAATAGACCTTTCAGTACAGTAGAATACAAACTTCTGCAAACAGCAGTTGTATACCGTCTTGGTGGAGGGCCGCCTGGCCGCCAAAATAACATTGCATACTTCAGGAGGAAGGTCAAAAACCATCAACTGCCGCCGCTCAATCTCCATGCATGGAGGTGAAGAGATGACAGGTTGGGGTGAAGTACCCTCCCATGCTGCTGCGACAGAAGATCCTCCAGAAGGGGCAGCCTGCTCGTAGGATCGATGCTCATTTTCAGAAGCTCTGGATACCAGACTCTCCTCGGCCAGTCCAGAGCCACAAGAATGACTTGAGCCCTGTCGTTCCTGATCTTCTTCAGAACCCTGGGCAGGAGTGGTATGGGCGGAAAGGCGTACAACAGGCCTAAGCTCCACTCGCAACAAACGGCGTCGCCGAGCGATAGCCTCCTTGGAAACACCAGTTCATAGTACTGCTGACACTGCACATTCTCTTTGGAGGCAAGCAGATCTAACCAAGCATCTCCCAAGTGCTGAAAGAGACCTTGTGACACCTCCGGCTGGGGACGCCATTCGTTATCTGCTACGCATCGACAGATGAGTTCATCCACCCTGGCATTCAGAGAACCTGCCAGGTGTTGAACTACCAGGGTTATGCCCTGGTGTTCCAGCCATGTCCAGAGATGCAGGGCCTCTCGACAAAGGCTCCACGACCCCATCCCACCCTGCTTGTTGCAGTGCCACATGGCGGTGGTATTGTCCATAAACACCTGCACTAACTTCCCCATGACAGAGGGAAGAAATGCCTTCAATGCCAACTGAATCGCATGAAGCGCCAACAAATTGTTATGGAGCCCCGACTCCGCCAGAAACCAGTGTACCCTGATCTCCACCTCTCCAAGATGGCCGCCCCATCCCAGAAGTGTTGCATCTGTCAGAATTGAGACCTAGTTGGGGGAAGGGAGAGGGGTCTGCCGTTGACCCAATCGCGGTTCGTCAACCACCACTGCAGATGTCTCGAAGTTCCTTCCGAGACCTGGACCAAGTCGGTGAGATTTCCCCGATGATGCGCCCACTGGTAATTCTGGTCCCACTGCAGAGTCCGCATACGCCACCTGGCATGTTTTACGAACAGGATGCAGGAGGCCATGAGACCCAACAGCCTCAGAGTCAGTCTCACCGAAATCCAGGATAGAGGCTGAAACATCGGAATCACAACCTGAATATCTTGGACTTGCTGCTCGGGAGGATAGTCCCGAAACTGCACTGTGTCCAAAACAGCTCTGATGAAAGGGAGCGTCTGAGAAGGAGTCAGGTGTGACTTCGGCACGTTTATAGAGAACCCCAGCGAATGCAGAAGGTCCGCTGTAGTCTGAAGGTGTGAGACGAAAGCCTGGGGAGAGGACACCTCCAACAGCCAGTCGTCGAGGTAGGGGAAGACTGACACTCCTAACCTGCACAGATGAGCTGCGACCACCGCCATCACCTTGGTGAACACCCAAGGGGCACTGGTAAGGCCGAAGGGGAGCACGGTAAACTGAAAGTGCTCATTGCCTACCTTGAACTGCAGGTAATGCCTGTGGCCCAGAAGGATGGGGATGTGAACATAGGCATCCTGCAGGCCCAACACTACCATCCAGTCACCTTGGTCCAGGACAGACGAGACCTGAGCTAAAGTAAGAAGTCTTGAACTTCTCCTTCTTGAGGAAGAGATTGACGGTCGAAGATCTAAAATGAGCAGCAATCCTTTGTTTTTTTTTGTTTTTTTTATCAGAAAGTAGTGAGATTAACAGCCACTGCCTACTTCTGAATCAGGGACCCTCTATAGCTCACTTGTCCAAGAGGGCTGTAACTTCCTCTTGGAGCAATTTTAAATGATCCTCCATCAGCCGTTCTTGATTTGGCAGAATGGGAGGAGGAAAGGCAGAAAATAACCCTCCTGAATGATCTGCAAGACCCACTTGTCCGATGTTATGGACCTCCAGTGGGGAAGATGATGGATTCTCCCACCAACTGGAGTGGTGTGGTCTTGCAGTCAGCTTGGAGGCAGCGGCTGCCGAGGGCACTGTGGCTGACTACTTCTGGCTTCCATTCCTAGGATGGAATGAACAGCATGCACGGCCGTGCACAACTTGGGAAGTCTGCACAGGACGGTGGCTGGGATAGGGCTGACATGGCTGGAACCCCCTTCCATTGCCACGAAAGGGGCGAGAGCTAGACTGACCACAAGGTGTAGAAGTGAGGCCCAAGGATATGGCCGTAGCTCAGGAGTCCTTGAACCGCTCTAGGGTAGAGTCTGCCTTGTCCCCAAAAAGACAGGATACATCAAATGGCATTTCCATCAAGTTTGCCTGGACATCACCTAAGAACCCAGACGTTCTAAGCCAGGCGTGGCGCCGTAAAGCCACGGTCGATGAAATCGCTCTGCATAGCGAATCAGTTGTGTCGAGGCCACACCTTATGGTGAAATTTGCTGCATCTCTGCCGTCCTTAATCGCCTGAAAGAGCACAGCCCGGGCCTTCTCTGGGGTTTGTGGCAGCACTTGCGCAACGTCTCCCAAAGGGAGTGGAAGATGGGGCCCAATGAACATGCGGAATTCACCAACCTCGATGCCAGGCTGGAGGAAGAAACCATCTTGTTCTCAAGTGATTCCAGCCTCTTGGATTCCCTATCCGGAGGGGCGGAAGGGAACGTGCCCCAGGAGGTAGAAGCCTGCATCACCAAGCTTTCAGGGGTGGGGTGTTGAATGAGGAACTTTAGGTCGCCCAGAGCCAGGCAATGGTGGAGTGCAATTATCCTATTCACAGGAGACCCTGTGCTAGGCTTGGACCACGTGCCTAGGAGGACATCAGTAAGTGCCTCATTGAAGGGCAAGAGAGGTTCAGAGGTGTAAGCCCCTGGTTGAAGCACTTCGGTCAGGAGATTAGTCCTGACCTGCACAGAGGGCAACTCCAGTTCGAGGACCTCAGCTGCTCTCTTAACCACCATGGCATAAGATGCCTCCTCCTCTGAAGCCACAGTTGGCGGAGAGAGCATGGCAGTATCTGGGGATTTGTCCAGTCCATTGGCCTTCCCAAGTTCCCCATACCAGTCCATCTGCTCTGCACAAACATACTGGTGTTCTAAAAGGCCCATAGACCCCTCCCAATCCTCTGTCGTTGAGGATAAGGATGGGACTAGAACCACCGGTGGGCACCGGCAGCCCCGAAGGCACTGACTTTGGGTCTGACGCCGGGGAAGGTCACAATGGCATGACCAGCGCCATCCCGGATCGGATCCCAGAGGCCCCACCGGTGCAGTGGCCAGAGCAGACTGTCGAATCCGATGGGGCCCCTTCTGACCCCACGGGGCCCGAAGGCTCACCAGAGGAGTCGGCCTGCTCAAACACGCAATGCATGGCCTCACAAACAGAACATCAGTGCTCCTTAGCTCGTTCATCGACAAGACGACAGTCAAGGGAAAGATAAAGTCCGCTTGGACTTCTTTTTCTTATGCCACTTCCCTGAGTGTCCTGATGACCTCGAGTGGGACAAAGGACTTGAGGCTCCAGGAGCGGTCTCACAACCTCCTCCTCTTCGAACGAGACCTCCGCGGAGTCTTGCTGGATGGTGTCGACTGCCGGGCCGCAAGGAGTTTCATAGCCCGCTCCCGCAAGGCCTTCGGAGCCATAGCCCGACAGTCCTAGCACGACTTCAGCTTGCGCTCGAGACACCAAAGACAGACTAGATGGGGGTTGGTTACCGACATCATGTGGTGACAGGCACCACACAGTTTAAACCCTGACTTCCACAAAAACATCCTCATGCATGAAGAAAAAATTACGAAGTCGACGTAAGTCGAAAAAGGCCTGTCAAAAAGCGAAAGAGGGGTAGCTCTTCTCCGGATCAGAGCTTTACTGGCGTGGAAAGAAAAGAACCAACGTCCGAACGTCTTGGTGGCGCCTATATAGGTGACCGCAACATCATAACAGACGCTAACTACGCCGAAACAAGTGGAGCCGAATGGAGCCACCCAACAGCAAGAACAAGGGGTATTGCTCGAGCAAAAGTTTCCGGATCCAGCCGGACGCCTGAGGAATTTAAAGGTGAGGAATATGCAGCTAGAAGTCTCTTTCAGATACACTCCTTATGGGGATCATCCGAGTGCAGCCTCTTTAACAGGTCCCACAAGTTCTAAAGAGTCCTTTCTTCAAGTGTTCTGACATACTGAACACAGCTGAAGTAATCTGGATCCAATCAAATCTGGAACTATCTTAAGAACTTAGCAGAGCTCAGGTGGATTTCTTTACACACGACGTGCGATAGAAAATTTGAGGGAAGATACCTCTGCTGGGAGGGTGCTCTCACCTGATTGGCTGGAGTTTGGTTCTTTATAAATGATGTGGATAAGCTATTAAAGTCAGTCTTTTGCCATTCTAAGCTATGTTAACTACTTCCACTGCTTTAGAATGTACCGTGGCACTCCCACCTCAACGACTGGGATGATTCAAGCATGTGTATCTACGAAAGATACTCCAATACTGGAGAATCACATCCTATAGTGTCACCATATGGAAGTCTTCTGACAATATTCAACGACAGAGGGCGATGATCTAGTATTGGTCTTCGAGTACCGTCCTTTTTGAGGTTCAAGAAGTAGAGGGGATATACACCTTTGCCAAGTTGTCCCTTTGAAACTGGTTCTATGACATCTTTCAAAATCAGCGCTTTTACCTTCTGTACGAAAGTGCCTCTTTTTTGACATGACCACCCCCAGTTTTTGCTCTAGTACTGATGATTTTCGAATGAAAGTGCACTGGGTCCCTGCTAACCAGGTCACAGTGCCAGTGCTCTTTCCCTAAAACAAGGTACATCTTCAATTGTAAAACCAACTGGCAAGAACTATAAACACACCTATAAGTCCATAGTGAATAGGAGCCCTGGTACCTAGGGCATGGTACGAAAGAGGGTTCCTAAGGGCTGTAGCATGTATTATGCCACCCTAAGGGACCCACACCCAAATTGCATGCAGACTGCCATTGCAGGCTGCGTGAAATGGTGCGAACCATTTTGAAAACACAACATGGCCATACACACTACATATACTGTATGTAAGTCACCCCTACAGTAGGGTGCATTATATTATATGTGAGGGCATATCTACATGAGCAGATATGCCCCTGTGATGTCTGGTTCCATTGCTACAACATTTCAAGTGTTCAGGAAGCCATCTAAGTACATGTACTGGGCACTGGTTATTACACTCCCCTTAACGCCCCTAGATTTGGCATCTAGGCAACCCCCTGACACCAGGAACGCAGGTTCATCTATTGGAAACAAAAGAATGACCAAGAAGAGCCAAAACCACAAACTGCGGAGGCGTGGCCAAGCGGTCAAACATGGCGGACGCGCTGTAAAGGAGCTCCAGTAGCTCTATAAAATCCAATGATTATCCTGCCGCATCGGCCCCTGAATTTGTGCCTGTGCCCTATATGGGGTGCCTTTCCTGCTCCGTGGATCGTTTGTAGCTGTGGTGGAGCCCCTAATGCTGGTGCGGCGTCGAGGTTGAGGCCTGCGGATCCTTGGCCTCGGCTGAGAGGCGGTGCAGGAGTGTGCAGCACTCTGCTGCGACCAGGCGGGGTGTGAGAGCCGAGGTGCGGCCCCACGACACTTCGGATGGGAGATAAACGGCGATCGAGACGCAGGGAGCGCCGGCGAGAGGCCCGTCCAGGATTCGGCGGCCGCATCGGGCCGCGGCGGGCCATTCTCAGTCTGCAGGGCCTGCGGCGATCGGAGGAATTGGCTGTGAGGCGGCGCTGGAGTGTGAGACTCCTCGAGGAGGCGAAGACCCAGTGCGAGGTAAAAGCGGCAGCGCCATGTAACGACATCACTGAAGGTGAGGCAGCCGATAGCGGAGACGCTAGGCACACTGCGGGGGACCGGCCTGGCACTCGGCGGCTGCATCGAGCCGCGGCGCTCTCGCTCCCTGCCTGCACAGCCCATCATAGCGTGGGGGAAGGCCGGTTTGGATTTACATTTGTGAGGGCCCCTTGCGAACAGCCAGGGCTCGTCGTTTCTCCTGGGCAGTAGGTGCTCCCTGCAGACACACGATTGTTCTCGTGCGAGACGCCGTTTCCCCGCATGTTCATCTGCGGCCATATCGGGCCGCAGGGCACATCTTACTTCCGTGTGGGTGTCCAAAACGAGCTCCTGGTGACCGCGCCCTCAAGTAGCCCCCGACGGATGGGACTGGTGGCAGACTGTGGATGATGGGCCAGATTGGAGCGAGGGGGCTGGTGATGTTGGCGGGGGGCCTTCCCTGTGTTAAGATCAACTGAGGACAACACTGGTTCAGGAGAACCGCAACTGGCCTCTCCCCCTAGTGAAATAGGCTATAGCCACAATGACATCCAGTGCCCCCACTACTACACCACCCAGGCTTGCAGTTGGATTGGGGGGGGGGGGGGGCAGGTCTGTGGACCTCGGAGCCAACACTACGCCATATGGGCGTACCCTCGATCGCACATGCGGAGGCTTGATCTTGGAAGTTCGCCATTGAAATTGGCACGTATGTTCATTTGAGGCCCACTCGATACCAGCAGCCCCTGAGAAATCTGCGGCGGTAGTAATTACACCCCCATGCATTCTATAGGATCATACCGCCTTAGTGGGTTGACTCGGGCGCTAAGCCTCCAACTAAGCATGCCCGTAGGAATCATTCCCTTCTACATATCTGTACCATGACAAAAGATAAGCTCCCCAGTGCGACTGCATGGCAAAGCACCATGGATAAATAGGCTGGCGCTGCTGTCCCGGCACCAAATCCAGGAGATCCGATACCAACCATGCCTGATAATGCAGCTATATTAGCGCCCATAAAGCAGTCCAGAGATATACTGGTGGCCAAAATCGGAGTGGTCGGCTCTGAAGTCATGCTACTCAGGCAAGACCTCCGCAATGCAGTACAACGAATAACCAAAGCTGAAACTAGAATTTCAGCAGTGGAAGACACGGTGACTACCCTCCAAAAGAAAGTAACCACCCTGGAGACAATTGTAAAGGGCCTAGCAACACGCGCCGAAGATGCCGAAGGGCGCGCACGCAGAAAAAAACTCTGATTTGTGGGGTTCCCGGAAGGCTGCGAAGACAACGATATGGAGGGCTTCCTCATTAAGTGGCTGACAGACTGGCTCCCTCCGGGTGTTCTGTCCTCCTGCTTCATAGTTGAACATGCACCCAGGGCCCTACTACAGATACCACCGCCCGGTGCTCAACCCAGGCCCATTTTTGCCAGGTTCTTAAATTATAAAGATAGGGATACTATCTTAAAGCAGGCCAGGCTCAAGGAGACCCTTAACTTAACCTCATCTCCTATAATGATATTTCCGGACTATACGAGGCTAGTCCAACAGCATCGACAATCCTTTACTGAGGCCAAAGCTCGACTGCGCAACTTGAAAATCCAGTACTCGTTCCCATTCCCGGCCAGGCTGCGGGTGTCCTACAAGTCGTGGACACACTTCTTTGAAACACCCAAAGAGGTGTTCAACTGGATGGATGAAGTGGTTAAACTCAAGCCGCACACTCCACCTAGACCGGATTCGGATTCTTCGTCAGGGGGCCCAAGCCTCAAGATTTCTCAGGTTAATGGAAAACAACGTCGCAGATCTCGCTCCAAGACTCGCAGCAAGTCCCGTATTCGATCCACAGAGGATATCACACGAAAGTCAGCATCCTAATTAACTCATTGTAAGGACATTGTTCATCTAAGCCGAAGGCACTGTAAGATGGGCTACTTTGATTAGCGCTTCCCTTGACTCTGAAGGCGCTTGTACATATATAGGGAAGCTCTTTTGGGATCCATTGGCGGAAGGTAATCCCTCACTCCCGTTGGAGTTGGGACACCTATCATGCCGCAACAGATACTTCAACGTTCTGTGAGGTATTGGAGTTGGGCGGGGGGGGGGGGTTTGAGGTTCTGAGATAGTTATTGTTCATGTTTTTAGTGTCATCTTCACGTCATATATGTACTGTCTTAATCAAAGATGCCATCCATGTGTTATTTCCCACTTGTATATGACATCGCCAACCAAGTCAGTAGCCATGTCAGAGTTATATGTTAGGCGACTTTCCATTATCAGTTGCAATGTTCGAGGCCTATTAGACAAGGTCAAGAGGGGGGTGGTATTACGCCAAGCTAAAAGATATGCAGCCGACATCCTGTTCTTGAAGGAAACGCATCTATTGGGCAATAAGACACTGTGCCCGACACGTTTCGGGTACATACAGACCTTCCACCCCAGGTACACTAGGGGCTCTAGGGGAGTGGCTGTAATGATTCACCACAGAGACCCCTTTCTTCATGATAAAACTTGGCTGATCCTCATGGTCGGTACATTATAATCACAGGCACATTATATGGCGAATCGATTACTCTGGGCAGTGTATATGCCGCTCCGGCAGAAACTCCCCCGGGTTTAACAATAGTTGGGGGGATTGGAATGATATAATTTGTCCTCAGGCAGATAGATGGAGTAGCACAGAGCGACCAACAGAAACACACGAGTCGAAATTGCAGTCCCTGGTGCAGGGGATGGATTGGGTGGATACCTGGCGGCAGTTACACCCAACTGACCTGGGCTTTACATATTTCTCCAGTACACACGGGTCTTTTTCCCCGCATAGATGATGTCTTCATGACCGCAACACAGGTACATAGGCTTGGGGCGGCTGGGATACTGCCAAGGGGCCTTTACGACCACTCCCCTGTACAGCTTGACATGCCACTAGATTCGAAACGGCCCCCCTTCCAATGGCGACTATCACCATGGCATCTACAGGATGAACAGTACAGAACACACATGCATACTGCATCACAGAAGATTTCTCCTGCAACACTTGGACTGTGGAGTCATCAGTGACCCTCTGGGAGGCTATGAAGCCAACTCTCCATGGGGTAGATATTGCATACTGCACTACAGCGCAGGAAGCGCCACGAGAAACTGACAGATGGAAGCTCAGCTTATTGACATGGAGCTTAGGAGCACAAGGCGGGATGGTGACATTGCGGGTCAACAATTATTGCATACACAGCAGTTATGTGCCAGTGAACTGATGAACGAGGCAAAGATGGCACGGTTGGACACCCATAGCAGGATATAGCAATGGGGGGACAAGTCCAGGGCACTATTGCATTGCCTTTGTCAACCGGTGCTATGCCCCTTAACTATCCCGAATATTCGTGGGCCCATGTTGGAGATACTTACAAATCCACTACAAATTGCAGCAAGCTTTGCAGGCTATTGGGAGGACTTATATGCCCCTAGAGAGACCATTTCGTCACATATTGTACATAAATTCATAATTGATATGCCCCCACGTGCCCTGGCAAACTCAGTAAGAGGAGCTGGACACCCCCATAACATAGGAGGAAATCCAGAGGGCACTCTCTTGAGATGCGTTCGGGTAAGGCGCTGGGCCCTAACGGTTTCCCGAGCGAATTCCACAAGAAATATCAAGCCATACTGACGACCCCATATCTAGCGGTGCTTCATGCCGCCTTTGACAAACAGCCTTCTAGCGGACTGGTGGCACGCGGAGATAGTGGTGTTTTTGAAACCGGGTCGACCTCCCAAACACCATGCCTCTTATCGCCCAATATCACTCCTCAATGTGGAAGCCAAGCTCCTGGCTAAGGTCCTAGCCAATCGCACAGTACCGTATATTACAGATTTGGTCCACCCTGACCAAGCTGGCTTCATGCCGGGCCGTGCCACACGACAACATTCGACGTGCACACAATGCCATTGAGGCAGTCGACCGGCTTGCTGAACTGGCAGCACTCCTATTGGCCGACATTGACAGGGCGTTCGACTCCCTTAGCTAGACTTACCTCTTAGCACTTTTCAGTCTCCTGAATTTTGGCCACCGTCTCCTCAGATACATTCAACTTCTCTATACGGATATCACCGCATCTGTCCGTATCGCAGACTGTACATCACAAACCTTCCCAATAGGTCGGGGTACACGCCAGGGCTGTCCTCTTTCTCCATATCTCTTCGCACTGGCCATGGAGCCCCTCACGGCCTGGGTGCGGATAGACGCACAAATTCATGGCTTCGAATGGTCCAGAGAGGTGTCCGACCGCATTGCACTTTATGCGGACGACGTTCTGTTTTTTTCTCACGCGACCTGACCGGTCGGGTCCTAGACTGCTCAGGATAATGCAGATTTTTGGTGAGACCTCCGGGCTGTACATGAATACCCGGAAATCCTATCTGTGGCCTTTGCGGGGTGGGGACCACATGGGCGAGTGGACACGTGAGGTGACGGTGGTTCGGGATGGATTTAAATATCTGGGGGGGGGGTTTCTGTCAACCTCCCAGTCTGTGTCCTGGAAAAGAAACTTTAGCCCCGCTGTGGATGCAGATTAAGGATCAGACCCGCTCCTGGGCTGATCTGATGCTCTTGTTTGGCAGATCTGCCATCTTCAAGATGGTTTCCCTGCCTCGCCTTCTATATTCTATACCAACTCCATAACCACCCATACCGGATACCGCCTGCCTGGTTTCGGAATCTAAATGCAACGCTTCGTCCTTTTCTTTGGGGCAGGGCGCGGCCCGGGTGGCTTTGAAAACATGCTTTCAGTCTACGTATTGTGGGGGCATAGCAACGCCGGACGTCCAGGCACACTACTCGGCCTCTCACCTCCTTATTCTAAACGACTGGTGGTATGGCGACAGACGCGATCCCGCATATGTGGTTGAACGCTGGCTGATGGGCTGCATGTCATTGCACACAATCCTATATGCAGGCCCGACCTTGAAAGTACTGCCGCCGGCAACAGCCAACATATTTAAGATCTGGAGACGGTCACTGCAACAGATAGGGTGGTGGGTCAGACTAACAAAAGAAGCGCCCCTCTGGCTTAATGGTCTTCTACCTCAGCTGCTGGGGCTATCCGGCTTTTCTGGTTGGGAGGCAATAGGTATATCCACAGTGGGAGACGTTCTCCATGGTCAGACCTTAAAGTCCTTCCAAGAATTACAACAAGAATATGAGATGCCCCGATCACAATTCTATAAATACCTCCAGTTCCACCATGCCTTTTCCCCATATCTTACATACCAAGAAGCTGCACCAGACTTTAATCCTGTTGAAGCTAAAGTATTTATGGGGGAACTTGGGGAGCATAGGATCTCGAAGATATATCGCACACTTGTAATGAATAGCCCCACCACACTCAGTAAAACGTGTGAGGCTTGGCAGGAAGACCTGGGCCCCCTAGATGAGGACTGGGCTGAAGCACTGGAGTCCCCGTGTGGCGCAGCCATTGCAACACGATTACGATTTATACAATTCAAATACCTACACAATACATCTACTCTGGCGCGCTGGGTTAATGGAGTCTTCCTGCCTGCGATGCCGGGATACGGATGGCACCCTTATACATACCGTATGGCAGTGTACAGCACTCTCTAGGTTCTGGTGGGTGTAATTACATGTATGTCAGAATTTTTGGGGTGGGACATCCCTTATTCACCACGAGTGGCCATGCTCCATATCACTGATGGCATTGGCGGCAACATATATACACGCCATCTACTACTCCTGGGCCTCACATTGGCGAAACGGGACATAGCGAAAAAATGGAAAGATGCTGCCCCACCATTAATTGGGGTATGGAAGAAAGGCCTTGATTTCTGCATGGGGTAGGAGCTACCAGTGTATAAAGCAAGAGGATGTCCTCAGAAACACCCCAAGATTTGGAAAAGATGGACAGAATATCGGTGACTATACCTGGAACCCATTCTGAAGGTACCATTAGATTAGCACTGATACGAGACGAAATGATGTGGGATGATTATGGTTGTAAATGCATTGTTCTTCGATCAAGGGTGGTTGAATTTGACACTTAATGTATTATCTATCGGATGTATGACACTACAGTTCATTGTTGTAACAAGTTGTTCGATTGTATATTATTTGCAATTGTTATATCGGAATCAAAATGTCGACATCACTATTATGTATACTGTACTACTTGAAAACCTGGCTTCGCCAGTCTTACCACAGCTGTTGACAATAAAATTTTGTGGGAAAAAAACAAACAAAAAAAAAAAAAAACTGCAGACCAGCCCCGGATTTGGTGCAAAACTCTGCCTGACCCGACAATTGTAAAGGCCCGACTTGTCCTGCAGCCATGTATCCTCCTAAAGCCTTGGAGGACAGCCAGCACTTCACCAACCAGTCAGCATCTCCCTTGAAGTGGAGGAGCTACTTCCCTGAAGTCTGCAGGCACCAACAGCATATGCCCTGACCACCATTCTGCTGACTACCGGGTCTGCCGAGGAAGCAACACACCAGGAAAAGGACTTTGTGGCTCCAAGAGGTCAGTTCCATCTCTTCAGCGACTTTAGAGCCACTAGACCCTCCAGGAGCCCCCCAGCACCAATACCCTGGGTACCGGAGCCCTTGCAGCAGCCAAGGCTTGTTAAGTGTCCAGTCTCGACACCAACCCTGCCAAGACCGACCTACCTACGAGGAACATCAGCATCACCAAGGCCTGCATCGAGTGGCCCTGCTGTTATGTTTGCCCCTCATCACCAGGTCAACCCAAGAAGTGAGAGCTTCCAATGCAAAGAAACACGCTGGACAAAACACCTCTGGACCTGAGCCCCACAGACAGAGTTGGAGCCAACCGACGGTGCCCCCTTGATTCAGAGACCCCCCAAAAGCCGAGCTCCCCTTTGGGTTCTGACGGACTTGTCCTCACTTGCAGCCTTTTTCTGTTACAGGTTTTCTCCATTGACTTTAACAGGTAATGTTTGAGGCTACATTCGGGACCAGCACCTCTGCATCCGGACACCCCAGGGCAAGAAAATCTGAACTGCTGTTGGTTCTTTGGACCTTGGCACCCAAGACCCTCAAGTCCAGAAGAGTAACCTTCAGAATATTCTGTGAGTGGGCCTATGCAGTGAATGTTTCTCCCATAGGATAACAGTACCGCATCCGCATGCCTCAAATTTGACAGCTGTAATTTCCTACTGTTTTACCTGTAAAAATCCACGTCTAATGTACTTACCTGATTCAGATCTTGGTGTCTAAAATTATATAAAATCTGTTATTTTTCAAAATCGGTCTCAGGTTTCTTCTTGAGTGTGTCTTATTTATTGAGCAACAAATGCTTAACACTCCCCTCTGATAAGCCTAGACTGCTCGCCCACACTACCACAAAGAGAGCATTTTGGATTATTAATATAAGCCCTGTAAAGCAATAAGGGTTGTCTGGACTTTCTACATAGTGTACCTTATTTTGGTGGCCTACATAAAAAGCCACCTTCCTACACCTCCTCCTTGAGAAGGTGAAGGTGCTGAGGACTGAGTCTGTCTGTGTGGCGAAATGTTTGGGGGCGGGAAGTGAGTTGTAGACAGTATCCGTGCTTAACGATGGACAGCACCAACTGGTCAGATGTTCTTTCCGGACATAGGTGGTGGAACTGCTGCAGTTCTCCCTCAAAAGAGGTTGTGTGATCAGGGAAATTTGTGTAGAGTAACTGTTTAGAAGAGGCTCCCAATCAGAGCGTCCCTTTACCCCTGCTTGTTTGGCTACCACCCTTATATCCTACTCGGCAGTAGCCTCTTGTACTTCACTTTGTTGTTGGTACGCCTGCTGTTTCTGATATGACTGGGTATCAGAAATCGTTGTTTTACCTGGACCACTACCCTGATACCTGCGTAAGTATTGTGGTCTAGATGTGGTGGACTGCAACGCCCCCACGGATTTAGCAGTCTCAGCATTTTTCTTTACTTTTTCTAATTGTTTATCTACCTCGGGCCCAAAGAGGTGTTCCCCCATAAAAACGGACATTCAGGAGATGTTGCTGAACTTGGGGTTCAAATGCTGAGATGAGCAACCAAGCATGTCTGTGCAATAGGATTGAGAAATTAATTCCTTGTGCAACTGTATTTGCACTGTCAAGGGAGTACCTAATAGTTGCATTGCAGATTTGCTTGCCCTCAGAAACTAGTTCTCTGCGCTATTGTTATATTTATCTGGGGGATGTTGTAACAGCTCCTCCATGTCATTCCAGGTAGCCCCGTTATAATGTGAGGGAAGACCCAATGAACTATCTACGAGCCAAGGATTGCTATGTCCTACTGCCACATGTTTGCCTGCCGCATCTCTACGCTTACTCTCCTTGTCTGAAGGTGGAGAGTCACCTGTACTCTGGTAAGCTGCCTTTTCGGACCTGTTGTAATCACTAGGGAATCCACCGTGGGATGTCCTCTAATATAGAGTGGATCATTGGGAGAAGGCTTGTATTGGATCTTGATTGGAGGTGTTAATACCCTTGACTTAACTGGCTCAATGAATATCTCAGTAGAGACGCTCAGCATTGACCCCATCATGTGTAAATATTGAACCAAGTACTTGGTTTTGGAGGGCGTTTCAACTAAGTCATCCCCTCCCTCCTCTGGTGTGTGCGTCTGGACTTTATGATATTCAGCTGCACGCTGTATAACACTATGGTAGGAAGAAGTGTCTTCTGGTGGTGATGCTTTGACTGGGACTAGCACATTAATGTTAGACGGCGAAAATACGGTGGCCATCTTAGATTGGAGTAGTCACAACAGAAAAAGACAAGCAACAAGTAAATATTCAAAGAGCTGGCTGCTTGTGTAGCGTCGTTTCCGATCGAAGAAAGCAGTATCGACTTTAGAAACATGGGAGGCTACACTCTGGTTTGACTCGGAAGCAGAAGCTAGTGGGCATGGCCACACAAGAGGAGCATGGACGGAGTGGAACGGAGCGGAATATCAGCGTGCTGAGGGGGCCAAGGGGCCGCTGCAGTGAGAAGGCTGAGAGAGAGCGGTGATGCCAGGCAGATAGGTGATAGCCGCATACTGTTCCCTCACTGTACCTCTGCCCTGGCCTCCGATTCAGTGGCTTTAGCAGCATGGCCGAAACTTGCCCTGGCAGCAGATGCCCCGGTGGCGAGTGTGAGGTGCTGACCCCCACCTGTGATCGGGAACATTCACGAGCCAATAGTCATGAACTGGACTGCACTGTGGAGGTGGGTGGGGGGGTACATTAGAACCAGTCCTAGCCCTACCCCCAGCCTCAGCCCCAGCCTAACCCCAGCGGCCAGGCACACAGCACTGAGATTGAGCACGCCACAAGAGAGAGCCTGAGTGCCAATAGGGGGGAGCCAGGAGGCTCAGCAGAGCGAGGCAGAGGCGAGGCGCAAGCCAGAAGGAGGCAGAAGCAATAGCAAAGAACATGCGGCGAGTGATTGGCATTACTTTGCAGCTCCCGGCTGTGGTGCGGAGGCAGCCGGTGATAGGTCTATGAGGCTTGCGCTATTTCACGGGGGTCACATGCGCTCACCGCGTGAAAAGAACATCGCAATGTAAATAACGATAAAAGGACATAAGCTGCACTGCAACCATTAAGCATTATGCAAGCGGCCTGAGATAGACAGCTCCAAACACAACAAAGACACGGCATAGAACATGGTCTCACAACAAAACAATTCCATTCAACACAACCCAATCACCTACACGTATTTTTAGACCCTTGCGGAGCTTGGAACTGCCACCTTGTAACCCTGTAGCCCTGCAGTGGTAACCTTCGCAGCAACTATAAACTAGTGGGGGCATTGGAGACTGGACTAGGAGGTCGGTACAAGTTTTTGAGCCCACGGGCATTAACTCCAACTATAACCACAACCAAGCACCCAGAGCACGGAAATCAAGAGCACAGAGCAAGGAGTTTAGGGTACATATGCCAGTGCATGCCCCTGTACACAGACGCCTACGTCCAGCTTCGTAGGTCAAGGCCTGGGGAAAAAAACATTGAGTGCGCTTTTAAAAAAAGAACTTTAAAGAACTCATAAGTTCAAGTATAAGCACAAGGGACATTTTACAGAGAAGTAAGCACAGCCAGGACAAGGAACAAGGGCTAAAATAAGGTGCCCATGCCAGCTAAACCAGCTCGAACGGTTGCAAGCCTGTTGATGAACTTGGCGCCTTCGGTGACACCGATTGGGCTAACAAAGCCGACAGGGCAAATTAGGGTAAACACAACAGGTGCACAAGATCGGACAGGGGGTTTCTGCTTTCTACACCAATTGGAACCTCTCAGAGTTTGAGCCCCGTAGGAACATTGCCAACTCTAGAAGAACTCAGAGAAAAGCAGTCCTTACGGACCCAGGTACTGAAGTTAAAAGGGCAAAGAGAACTGAGAGGTATGTCCTGTCAACAAAAGACGGGGCCTCAGTCCCAAAACATTGCAGAGGAGAGTTAGACCCCCAGTTGCGGATGGAGGGGCCTAACATCCCAGGCCCGCAGCCTGGCCATAAACAACCCCATACACAAGTACTTCACTAGACTAAAGGTGGGCATGGCGGAACCACTAGAGGACACCATGGGGGACACAGGAGCTTTGGAGCAAACCAAGATGGACTTAATTTCTGCTGGCCCAGAAGGTGTGAAGCAGTGCGAGGCACTTGTATACACCACAGACTGCACAGCTCGCCCCAGCTTTGAGGAATCAATAATTGTAGAGATTGTGAAGCTCGCAGATACGCTAATGGA
The DNA here is from genome assembly GCA_963921515.1 of Calotriton arnoldi. Taxonomy (NCBI): domain Eukaryota; kingdom Metazoa; phylum Chordata; class Amphibia; order Caudata; family Salamandridae; genus Calotriton; species Calotriton arnoldi. The sequence goes on along the minus strand of CAWUFW010006516.1, from coordinate 531,446 downwards.
AAACAGCAGCCTCCAAAAACGTCTCCACAACTCCTCCAACCATAGCACGCCAGAGGAACTAATGGAACCAATCGAGGTTATTGAGATCTCATCAACAATAAATGAAGGTGATACAATTGGCAAAAATATGACAAGAATTGGCACAACTGACACAGGGGCATAATGTCCACAGCAAAGTCAAATCGGGAATTACTCAAAAAAGGCTGGATTTAAAATAGAGGCCCTTGTACATCTCCCAAACAACTAGCAATAGGACGCCCTGGACGATACCACAAATGTAGCGGGCCTAAAATCTAGACCGAAAAGTGCTACCCCCATGAATAAAACTGTTAAGGCGCCACGGAAACAACTTAGTGCACTCTGCACGTTAGACATAGAGCCTAACGCCCCAGGGACTAAGTAGGGAGCCAGGCAAAAAGTCATCGAAATTACATCAGCGGAAACAAACAGTAAAACCCAGCTGAGTGTGGAGGAATCAAGGGGGGCAACAAGGGACAAATATCTTGGAGACCGCTCCCCAAGTCCTGCCCCCTTTTACAGGAATGGCCCTGACCAGATTTTAAACACCATAAATTCTTCTCTGTTGGCCGTAGCCAAGGCACTAATGTTGCAAACACATAAATTTGAAATACAAGTGGAGTTAATTCACATGCTGGCACAGAGTGTCCTGACAATTGACAAAAAGCTGGATATGCTCAACGCCAAAACAGATCAATGGGCAAATAAAAATAAGGGTGTAGAAGCAACCACCAGCAACTCAAGTGACGCTATAGTCGAAAAGTAACCACATTGCAGTGGTTTATTAGGGTTGATAATAGTTCAGGCAGAGAAGCTTGGACAAGTAATATACAAAATAGAAAAATGCCCAAAACGGATGAATCCCTTATACAAGGTAACAATGCGACACCGGAAACTGGAGAAACAGGCACTATAGAGCAAACAAGTATCAGAACTCCAGAGCACCAGCACATAGGGGTTCATATGGTCAGCAATAACAATAACTGTAGCCCTTTCACAATCACGGAAGAGGGGCAACTAAGCCAAGTAAGAGAGCCAAAAGAAATGACAGTGACTCCTGTGGGACAGCTCTCCAGACAAAAGAAAAAACTGCGGAAATCACTGAAAAACTCAAATTTAAAAACAGGCCGAGATATACCATGCAAAAAATTCTCTGATAACAGTGCCAGAATTAAACACGGAGATAAACTCGGTAGAGTTTGGAAAAGACAGCAGCCTAAAGGGCCCAGGGAACTATCCCATCTTTCAAGTAAAACAAAGAACTCCCAACCAGGCAATGCAAGCAAAAAAACTCACTTGCCGGAATGAAAGCTGACCCTCCAGCATGAGTGTGCAACCTGCAACAAGCTTAAAAAAGAAAATCTCCAACCAAACACTTTCACATATAGCACACAACCCCCAGGAAAGATCTTAAACACAGGTTGTAAATTCAAGCATTAAATATTCTTCCCAAGGGCAGATAGGCTCACAACATACTGGAGAGAAGAAGGTGCTACACAAGACCAACAGAGCAATGGCAGCACAGGCAGAAATAAACAGGCAGGGAGGAACGCAATCGCAAGAGCAGCTGGGAAATCAGCCTTTGGCGAGCGAACTGCTCCCTGGCGCAGCGAAGGAACAAACAGCACCCGCTGAGGTATTGTGCAAAAAACATAATGCAAACACCCCACAACAACCACAGCAAGTGAGACAGTATCTCTCAACCAGAGGGACATGCAACGGATTAGTACCAGGCCAGCTGGGATACAACAAGCTACACCATGCTCAAGAAAACATCAGACATGGACCCATCAATTACAAATCACAAATGGCAAAAACCGGAGGCAAGTACATCAGCCACATTTATTTTCATCCGAGTTTTAAACAAGAGGCTCATGTGACATTTTAATCCAGTCGAACATCCTATTCCTCTTAAAGAGTATACATTGACTTGCCTACCTAACATCGGCGCACCTATCAGTAAACTCCAATAATTTTTTTCTGGATCAGTCAGAGTCAACACTGATGGAGTGGCCAAATAGGGTACACACCCATAACATCATTGCAGAGAAAAATCAACTAAAAGAATGGGGTATTCGTATAGATAACTGTGCAATGAAAAAATATCCTCACATCCTATAGAGATCACAACACCTAGGGCAACAACAAACCTCGAAAAGCGTACTAAGGGGCACTGAACCAGTTATTCAAAGGGTCATGGAGAAAGACAGTATGGAGGAATCAATAACTCAACCTTTCTGGTAACAACCTGTTTAGGCCTAGATACCCACAGTCTTTTATTCAAATGGGAGGCCAAACTCCTAGCACAAAGGGGATAAGGGAGAAGGCGATAAGATCCAGGATTAGAATAATAATCTGGAACATGGCAGGGCTCAACTCTGCACTAGACAATAAAGAAGCCATTGAATTTTTACAAGCAGGCGATATCTTATGTTTACATGAAACATGGCTGACAACGCCCAGCTCCATTGTCGGCTTCCAGGCAATCCATACACTGGCCCATTAGAAGAATCTGTTTGGGAGACCTATGGGTGGGCTCTGTCTTCATAAAACTAGAACTGCAAGTACGTGTCAAGGAATGGCGCACTTGCTCATATAATGTACAAATCCTTAGCATAAATGGCAAGGTAGTAGAGGGAACACCAACTACAATCATAGTAACAAATCTCTATGTCAATCTAAACAGGAAGACGAAAGCATCAAACATCATGATGATCTCAAAGAGTACCTCTATGAGCACCCGGGGCATGAGTGCCTAGTGGCCGGAGACTTTAACATTAGAGATCTGTCTTGCCCCAAGTCGAGCCAAGGGGATTGTGGGCCGAACATTCTGGAAGCCTGTATTAACAAATTTGAGTTGGGGTCTGCCGATCAAACGGGGCCTGCGAAGCGTAAAACATAGCCCACTTTAAAAAACATCTCCAGGTTTGACTGCATCTTCCTAAGCAAGAAACTCCTATGCAAGTGCGTAAATTACAAAGTCCAACACAGTAATGAAAGTGACCACCACCCATTATTGGTTCTGGTGAATGTAAGTGCTACAACGCATGAGAAATACACTCCTGCTAGCCAAATACTCAACACAAATGCTGGCCCATCCATAAAAAGAATTACATCTGGTGCTGCTTGCTGGGACAGATATTTACGGTAGAAGCTAGCCGTAGAAACATCAGGAATTGAGAAAAATGAGCCTGTAATACTAGAACCATTAAGAGCAATGGGGTAACCCTGTATCCCTCAGAACCTGGGTATTAATGTTAAAAATCTACAAGTAGTTCCTTCAGGTAGAACCAAGAATTTCTTTTTAGAACCACAAATTCCTTTGTAGAAACAATAATTATTGAATACAATTATTTACAGTGGTTAACACAAACATATGAAGCACACCCAAGACAACATGCAATGAATTGTTTCATTTGATTATTTATTAAGTGAGGTTCTTTACAAAGTTAATTACACGAGCTGTCAAAAATACAACACAAACAATGATATCACAAAAAATAAATCAATAAGTGACTGATGTGAAAATGGTGAAACAGACAACCAAATTTTCAAATTCAAACAAAACAAGACAATACCATAAATTCCTCTGTCCTTTTCTGGTCTTCCACTATAACGCACAGTGTCTATTCATTTCATGGTTATAGTGAACCTGGACATGAGCCTGTATTACGTCGAGGTGCTTACTTACCTTATTACATTTGAAGTATTATGTTTATTGTGTTGGTATCTCTGGGTAGGAGATATACCAATGTGCTAGTGAGTGTTGTGTAATAAATATAACAATTTTTATATAAACACTGTTGTTCTTTTTCATTTAACCTACACCATATGATTAAACTGGTAAAACAAGCTGCTTAACACTCCTCCTCGATAAGCCTAAAGGCTGCTATCCACAGCTACCACTTTGAGAGCTTTCTACCGTTATCGAAGACAACTAAAATCACCATAAGGGTTGCCTGGATTAATGCAAGGTGCATCACTTAACTAATTGTGCACCATATACTAAGCCAGCCTCCTACAGTCATGCATTATTTATATCATGAGACGTGGCACAACAGAACACAGCCCAATCTTGCGCACTATGGTCTCTTGTACATAGCATGTCCCTGCATATACATTAACAGCGAATGTAGTCAGGCTGACTCCCCTCGGTTTTTAAACGTCCGGTCTTTACACGGTCTTATATAAACTATTTTGTACATGTTTTTAATCACCCGGTTTTAACATTTTAATATCTGAATTTAGCTATTCGATTTTTTATGCTGCATTGCTGATGCTCTTTTGAAAATGATTTTAAGTAATTGTACAAAAAAGACTAACAAACACTCTGAATTAATTTTAGAGCTTGGTTGAACAACATCATATGCATTTCAAGGGTCTGGACTATCTGGGGGCACTCGCTGAATGTCAATCATGTGTAGTGTGTAGGGCTCCCGGTGTTAAAACCACCCGAGTGTCGATAGTGCTGCCGCCGGGGAAGGACTGAGTGAGGGGCCGGTGTGGTCCATGTGGGTCTTCCTTTCCTGAGGTCACTAGGAGCACAGTTGTTATGGGCCAGGACTCCCGCCACACCTTTCTGGGTGGGATACGGGCCCAATCGCTATGGGGTTGGAGATCCATTGGATGAGGTGGCCGGTCTCCTCCCGTTGGGGGAGGCGGGTCAATCATGCCGCGACAGATGCTTCAGTGTTCTTGAGGTATGGGGTGGGGGGTTTGTTGGGGGGGTTCGGTTTGGGGATTGGTGTCTGCTCTACAGCGACAGATGTAACAACATCCTCGAGGGATGGAGTTGGGGGTTTGTTGGGGGGGTTGGGAGGGGGTAGGTCAAGTTTACAGATCGCACTTCAAATACAGGCCCGTTACAATCTACACATGCATTGCCACAGCTCGCCAACAGTGTTGAAAGAGGATGCACCCCCTCATGGCTAGGATACTTGATAGAGGTCGGGTGACCTAGGACAGCCTCCGCATTATTAGCTGGAATGTACGCGGGGTCCTGGATAAAATTAAACGGGGGCCATACTCCACCAGGCGAAGAGGGTGAGGGCCGATGTTCTCATGTTACAAGAAACGCACCTTATGGGCACGAAGGCCCTTTGCTTGCAACGGTATGGGTTCCATCAGGTCTTCCACTCCGGCTTCACGAGGGGTTCGCAGGGAGTAGCAATCCTGGTGCATCGAAGGGTCCCTTACATACATGCACAGCAGTGGACTGACACAGGGGCGCTATCTGTTTATTCGGGGTAAGATTGGAGAGGACCCCCTGGTGCTGGGCAGTGTATACGCTCCCCCTCCCCTACAGTGGAATCTGATAGAAAAGCTGCAGTCCCTGTGGGCCGATATGCCGGACGTATTGTCCGCAGTGGGTGGGGACTGGAATGACGTTATGGACTTGGCTAAAGATAGGACTGGGGTTGGGGGTAGTCCCAGAAGCGGTCTTCCCACGAAACTACATTCATTGGCGACGGGGTTGGATTGGGTCGATACATGGCGGCGCACCCACGGTGATTCCCGGGGATATACCTACCTCTCAGCGGTCCACAAATCTTTCTCCAGACTTGACTATATTTTCGTTCCCCGGGCGGTGGTTGGTAGGGTGGCGGCGGAGATATTGCCTTGGGGCCTCTCGGATCACTCCCCGGTATCCATTGAGCTCTATATGGGGAGGCAACCATTCCGGTGGCGCCTCTCAGTGTGGCACCTGCAGAACGAAGAATATGGGACTCATATGAGCGAAGCAATTGCTCAGTACCTGATGACTAATGAGGGGTCGGTTTCCAGCGCTGCCACTCTGTGGGAAGCGCTGAAGCCCACTCTCCGTGGGGCAGACATATCCTGGTGCGCGGCGGCTCGCAGGAAGCGTAGGGAGGAACTGATTCGCGCAGAGGCGGACATAGAGGCCCTCGAACTGCAAAATCGTGAGACGGGGAGTGACCAGGGTGTGCGACAATTGCTTCTTGCTCAACAGGCCTGTGCCGCCCTGCTGATGGACGAAGCACGCCAGGTATGGCTGGCAACGCGCAGCAGGATATACCAATGGGGGGACAAGTCTAGCAAGATGTTGCATCGACTGTCAGGGCACGTTCCACTCACAGGTCCTCCCGGGAATTTTGGACTCGGCGGGAACACCGATTACAGACCCTCCGGCCATTGCCGAGAGCTTTGCCACATACTTCGCGGATCTCTATGCCCCCCGGGAATGGCTGCCGGCGTCCACCATTGATAAATTTATGGCAGATTTACCACCCAAAGCGGTGTCAGATGAGGTGTGGGATCAGTTGGAGGCCCCCTTGACAGATGAGCTGGGAGCGGCCCTGGGAGAGCTCAACCCCGGGAAAGCACCTGGACCCAATGGGTTTCCTAGTGAGTTTTTTCGCCGCTATAATGTACAGCTGGCCCAGTATTATCGGGCAGTGGTGGAAGAGGCCCGGGAAAAAGGCCTGCTCCCCCCAGACTGGAGACATGCAGAGGTGGTGGTGTTCCATAAGCTGGGTCGTCCCCCAGAGCAGCATGCCTCATACCGCCCCATCTCTCCTAAATGTGGAGGCCAAAATTCTGGCAAAGGCGCTGGCCAACCGCCTTTTGCCCCATATTACTACACTTGTACACCCTGATCAGGCGGGGTTTATGCCCCAGAGGGCCACCAGACACAACATTAGTAAGGCGCATGTGGCGGTAGCAGCTATTCAGCAGACCGGGGAACCGGCGGCACTCCTCCTGGCAGATATGGATAGGGCATTCGACTCCTTGAGCTGGGTCTACCTCTTCGCATTGCTGGGCAGACTCAATCTGGGCCCGCACTTCCTCTCCTATATAAAACTCCTGTATACGGATCTGACGGCGTCGGTACGGGTGGCGGGCGCGACCTCCTCAACCTTTCTTATTAAAAGGGGCACACAGCAGGGATGTCCCCTGTCTCCATATTTATTTGCCCTAGCCATGGAGCCCTTGGCAGCATGGGTGCGTATGGATGCACAGATGCGGGGCTTCGAATGGGCCCCGGGACTGTCCGATAGGATCGCGCTATACGCGGACGATGTCCTCTTCTTTCTTACAGCAGTTGACAGGACGGGGCCACGGCTTCTGCGTATCATGCAGATATTTGGGGAGACGTCGGGCCTGTACATGAATCCCCGCAAATCCACATTGTGGGCTCTGGGGGATCGTACGAGAATGGGCGAATGGGTGTCCTCGATCCAGTCGGCAGCAGGTGGCTTGAAATATCTGGGGGTGTTTCTCACGGACGTACCGGCAAAAGCCTGGGAGCGAAACCTGGCACCAGTATGGGAGCGGGTCCGTGCAGACCTTAAGTCTTGGTCCCGTATGCCCCTGACATTGTTCGGTAGATCGGCCATATTCAAGATGGTGGCACTCCCCCGGCTTCTCTACCAGCTACAGAATCACCCGTACCAGATCCCGCCTAGATGGTTCCGGCTGGTGAATTCTGTGCTTGGGCAGTTTCTGTGGGAGGGGGGAAAAGGTGCGCGTGGCTCAGCGTACATGCTTGTCTACCTACTGTGGAGGCGTCGCGTCCTCGGATATTCTCTCATACTATCAGGCCTCGCACTTACTGGTCCTTAATGAATGGTGGTATGGTGATAGGGGAGACCCGGCGTATGCGCTAGAACGACAACTTATGGGACGCCACACACTACATACGCTTTTGTACTCTGCTCAGTTGCGGGGTGCGTTGCCATCGGCCACACGGGTGGTCTTTTTGATATGGAGACAGGCGCTGCGGCGTATGGGTTGGTGGAATGTCCTGACTCGGGAGACCCCTTTGTGGAATAATGGGCGTCTGCCCCAATTGGCGGCCCTTTCGGGCTTTCGGGGATGGGACAACATTGGTGTCTCCACCCTGGGAGATGTCCTGAGGGGCACGACACTAAAGCCTTTCCAGGATTTCCAGAAGGAGTTCCTCATGCCTCAGTCACAATTCTATCGATACCTCCAGTTCTGTCATGCCCTGTCCCCTAGTCTGCAGGGTCTGGAGTCCCTCCCTGAATTTAGTCCTTTGGAAGCAAAAGTTTTTATGGGGGACTTAAAAGAAAATTTCCCAAATCTACCAGTCCCTGGTCACTCACTGCTCTCCCAAACTTCAGAAGCTCCGGGGGACTGGGAGGGAGACGTGGGCAGTTTGGAAGAGGAGGACTGGACGGAGGCCTTGACAGCCCCGCGGGGGCGGCTATAGCAATGAGACTCCGCCTGATCCAGTTCAAATACCTCCACAGGGTCTATTTTACTATGGCAAGGTTGTGGCGGGCGGGACTGATCGCCTCCCCGGAGTGTCTCCGCTTTGGACGGGAGGAGGGTACATTTATACACACGGTCTGGCAGTGCACATCGCTGGATAGCTTCTGGAGGGGGGTATTCACATGTCTTTCTGAGGTCTTGGGATGGAAGCTTCCTCGCACACCGCAGTTGGCCCTGCTTCATGTTATACCAAAGGGGATGATGGACGAAGCATTTGAGCTAATCAAACACTCACCCCCAGTCAACTGATCTGGGTTTAATCCATCATCATTCTTTAGCTCACTCCACCACCCCAGTTCAGACATGGCCATATGCAAATCAGTCTGACCCTGTGTCTCATGGGAACAGTCCAGCCCGAACTGCCAAGCCATGTCTTCCCTGGACCGGAAACAAGCATCCTGGGACCGGTTTCTGGCTATTCAGACGTCATCAGCCAGGCTAGCTTGAATCCAGTGGCAAAGTGAGCAAGGGACCCACGTCTGGGCATACCCTGCCAACTTAGGGCGAACAAAGCGATACCAAAGGGGATGATGGACGGAGCGTTTGAGCAAATCAAACACTCACCCCCAGTCAACTGATCTGGGTTTAATCCATCATCATTCTTTAGCTCACTCCACCACCCCAGTTCAGACATGGCCATATGCAAATCAGTCTGACCCTGTGCCTCATGGGAACAGTCCAGCCCGAACTGCCAAGCCATGTCTTCCCTGGACCGGAAACAAGCATCCTAGGACCGGTTTATGGCATTTCAGCCGTCATCAGCCAGGCTTGCTTGAATCCAGTGGCAAAGTGAGCAAGGGACCCACGTCTGGGCATACCCTGCCAACTTAGGGCGAACAAAGCGATACCAAAGGGGATGATGGACGGAGCGTTTGCCTCTTTTTGTATGGCCACCCCCCAGTTTTTCAACTGATGCTGCTGGTTTTCCGAATCAGAATGCACGGAGGCCTGCTAATCAGACCTCAATGCCAGTGCCCTGACCCTAAAGTGTATGTTGAATTGGCTGTACCCAATTGGAAGGGGCTAACTCACCAGTAGGTCCCTAGTATACGGTACCCTGGTACTCAGTGCATGAACCTTAGAGGGGTACCCCAGGGCTTGCAGCACGGGTTGGGCCACACTGAAGGTGTTCCACCCTTCTCCTCCCCCCCCCAAGTAAAACAAATCCCCTAGTACGACACTGCAGACTGCCAGAGCGGTCCTGTACTGCTAGCCCAACTTTGCTATTGAAAGCAATGGCAAAGCCACTACTTCCCCTGTACATCTGTGTAAGTCACCTCTACGGCAGGCCTACTGAGTCCTAAGGCAGGGTGCAACATATGACACAGGCAGGACATGTATTTTACATGTCCTAAGAGTAAACAGGCAAAACCACTGTTTTTAATTGTAGGAAGTCTTGGTTGCCCTTATTGGCACGTACAGAACTACACGCTGACTCCTCAGCTGTGCTAGCTTTTGAACGGTGCAACCAAAGTGGACACTCCAATGTATCAAACAACTCGTTACACTAAGCCCGACTCACAGCACAAGTCAAAATTAATTTAAGTTGTTGTAGTGTGCAGCTTTTCAAAGCTGCCACCCGGTTGCCTTTAAAACCCCTGAGCCTTCCTGGGTACACATGGAGCCTGTTCCACGAGACCGCTTTCTGCCCGCCTGGAGAAACGTGCCTATGACTCTCAGGAAGGAGAACAATGAGGGAATGCAGGCCAGGGAGTTGTTAAATCACTCCTGCCAGAAGCCACTTGTGTTAGCCCCAAAAGGCAGGCTTCAAAGGAGAAGCTGCCTTTGAAGGGCAGATGTATCATACTAGGCAGGAGGGCTGCCCCATTGTTTAGGCAGACAGGTTTGCACAGGGAGAAGAGAGGAGGGGAAACAAGTTGTCAAACCGGTTTCCCTATGGGCGTATAGCCCTGAGGTAGTTACACCCCATCCCATTGGCTACCAACGGCATCCTGGCTACCAACGGCATCCTGGCTACCAACTGCATCCTGCTCTCCAACCGCATTCTGCCACGGGGGCATTTTCCCCTGGCACCCAGACCTCCAATCTCTACCGACTGGATGAAGGTTCGATGGAGGACTGCCCTGCTGCACTGAGGGACCAGCAAAGAGAGGCTGCACCAAAGATCACTGTACCAGCAGCATCTGGTGGCTAGCGAAGAAAGGGACTGTGCCTGCTGTGTCCTGCTCAAAGGAGAAGCCGTCTACAGAGCCCAGCAAAGCCAAGAGTCCCAAAGGGCAGCTGAATGGCCTCCTGTTCACAGCAAAGGTACACAAAAGCTGAAGAAACCAGCTGGGGCAAGTTAGTAGCATAAAGTCTTCAAGCCACTACCACCGCCGCGCAGCACCAAGGACCAGGACCCGACGCAGAGTTGCACTGAGTTTTGTGACCCCGGGAGTGTTGTCGGATCGCTGCTGGGACCCTCAGAAGCAGAGTTTGACCCAGGAAGATTTGCCCTGTGACCACAACACCGGGTGACTGGTCATCCAGTGGCGACTGGACTTTGGCCCAACCGGAGAGGACAAAGTGGGACATCGACCCTGCAACCAGGACCCCTCACCTTCATGGATGAGGAATCCCCGCAGGAAGACCCCCGTCGACCGAGTCTCATCCACAGCATCCTTTGAGCATTTTCAACATCCTTCATTCCTCGATTTGGGCCACTCTATGGGAATCCATTGCAACATAGAAAAAATGCTTGGACCTGCTTGAAGACTGCTTCTTCTGTGGAAGTAAATGTTTGAGGACCTTGCTGGTCCTCCTCACTAGCTTTGTGTCCGAGTTGGTTGCCCCAAGTGCTTCTACCCGACAGCATTGACACTTAGAAATATTTTCAAGGAAAACCCGGTTAAGTGTCAGATTTGTTATTTTGCCAAGGCTTGTTCACAGCTCTGTCAAAATGATTTGATTTGTATTGCTTGTAAAATCTATAGCTCTGGAACCCTCCGGATAATCTTTTATGTTCGAGTGTCTAAATTCTTATAAAAATGCAATCTATTTTAAAAATTGGTGTCAGATTTCTTGAATGTGGTGTCAATTTCTCCTTTAATTGTTTAGGTGCTGTTTAAATGGTTCACCCTGGTTCCTCTGAGTACGCCTTTCTGCTCAGGGCCACAGCTACCCAGGGTTGCTCGGAGAGTTTGACAGACGAAACCTACTAGTCCTAAAGGGGTTGGTAAGTTTATTACATGGCGAGGTTGCACAGCCATACCATCGAATGCACCCCATTCCATCACATTATGGAAACATGTTTGTCTTGAGCTCACCAAGGGAGGGACTCCTTCATGGTTAGAGTGATGAGGAGGATGTCCTTGAAAGAGCCTCGAGTTTGCAGCAATTGTCTAATTCCTCCTATACAGTTCGCATTTTTAGCCTGCAAAATGGCATCAGAGGAATGCTGGATGACATCATCCTCCGAAGAGATTTAAAGAGGCGAACAGAAACGGACGTTCTTTGCATCGACTTCCTGCTAACAGCTTGAGTGTGGTTCGTCTGTCCTCTGTTAGATATGCTTTGTCCTAAAAGGTGTCTAAAAAAAGCTCCCAAAACATTATGGTTCTTGATAGTTTAAGCGACAATTTTTGTGGGTTGAGAGTTAAGCCTAGTTTTCTTAATAGATTTAGATAGGCCACTGTTCCTTTGGCAAGTAGAACCTTTTATCAATCAGTCATCGAGGTATGGGAATATTTGATATCCTTCCTGTCTTAAATGAGCTGCCCCTGAAGCCAGACATTTTGTGAAAACGCGGGGACCAATTTGAGTCTAAATGGGAGGACTTTGAACGGATAATGAATGCCGGCTACTCTGAATCATAACAATTGTCGATGCTTTGGGTGAATGGGGATGTGAAAATGGGCATCCTGGAGATCTAGAGTTGTCATGTAGTCTCTGTGATTTAGGAGTTCTTGTCTTGGAGAGTAACCATACAAAACAATGGTTTCCTTAGTTATTAGTTTAGCATCCACAGGTCCAAAATGTGTCTCCATTCCCTAGTCTTTTTCTTGATCAAAAGCAAAATGAAGCGAGATAGAACCCAATTCCTTTCTGGCTGTGGGGTACTCTTTATAGCGTATCTTTGCTGAGCATGGTAAATATTTCCAATTTGAAATGTTCGTGATGAGGTGGGGATGGCCCTGTTGGAGGTGTACGAGGTCGCCTTTTTCTTTATTCCAAGGTATCGTCATAGGAGATTAGGTCTAAAACCCACTTTTCCATTGTTATTAACTTCCAATGTTCCAAATAGTTTGTTATTCGGCTGCTCGTCAACTACCTGTGTTCTCGCTGTCTTGTGCTGCTATCGGTCCCTGTTGTTGGGGTGGGACTCGGTCCCCCAGCGTTCTACAGGGGAGGAAGGAGGGGCCAGGAGAGGTCGCCTCACAAAAGCATCAGAGCAGTCCCGCAGCGCAGGCTGCTCGTGAACTACCTGTGTTCCCTCTGTCTTGTGCTGCTATCGGCCCCTGTTGCTGGGGTGGGACTTTGCCCACAGCGTTCCATAGGGGAGGAAGAAGGGGCCAAGAGAGGCCACCTCACAAAAGCACCAGAGCAGTTCCGCGGCGCAGGACGCGCCCAGGCATGCCCCCGGGCCAAGACCGGCCCCGTCTTCGTCAGTCATCGACCGGAAGAGGCGGGACCGGACCCACTTTTTCATTCCTGGATGGTACAGCTCAGACCATGTAAGCCTATATTTCAATTATCTCACCCCTTTTTGCTTACTTCGATTAACTTGTTGGAAGAGTTCCCTCTTAAGCATGGGCAAACGAAAAGCAGGAGATCCTGCAAAAACAGACTAATGCCAAGAAACCGCAGAGACCAGGGAAAAATAGATAGAAGCCCCTTCTAACAGGCACCAACACGCTAGCTGATTGACTCACTAGCTTATAGAAGAGGTGGAGTCGCTTTTGAATCCTAGGCTAGAGATATAAAAGAGAAGGGCAGACCATTAAAAGTACCTGTTACATTTTAAAAAAAGCAGATCTTGACCTTTCCCTGTATGTGTGGAGACTCTTGCTACGAGCATCCCAACCTTTGACCGCTCTGAGGCCATACAGCCTGTCTCACCTAGACCCAGTGAAATTCCACGCTCCGAATTGCCTAATACGGCTCCATATCCTTTATTTCCCCCAAATCAACATTGTCTCTAATGTACCATGCCATAATCGCTTTGACCCATTGCTATCCATTGGCGACATTGTAGAAATGCCCACACATAAGGAGCCTTCAACTGAAAGTAATTCAGCTCACTTTACCAAAGCGGCACACAAATAGATCGGGGGGGGGGGGATAGTATTGAAGTACTGGACTGTAAGTTGGATCCCCCTAGAAGATTATTATCCTCCCTGTCCGCCCAGGTCACTAGCCTATCCAAGCCTCAGTGCTGTTGCTGTGACCATGTGTGTAACAAAGGTACTTTTGGGTCTCCCCGCAAGATCATCATGGTGTTAGTTCTAACTCTGCAACAAGTGGCAAAAATAATACAGAGCAGAGACCAGTTACCATAGAAAATGCGAAGCAAGTCCACTCAGCCAAACAGACGTGGCTGAAAGTCTAATCAAAAAAGCTTTTAAGACCCAATAGACAATGCACATTGAACAGTGCAATCACTAAAGCACCACTTGTTGATATTCCTATGGATCAGAGAGACGGTGGTAAAGGAAGGTTTTTGTACCCACTGGCTAACTCAAGAGCATCCACTTCCCGTTTACTGAAACGTTAGCCTTTGAAAACCTATTCCAGTCTGTCGCAAGAGACCTCTGATATTAACTCTAGAAGGACTATCTATATGACCCAGGTTCCTAAATTAAAGCCAGAATCATTTGAGGACACAGAAGCTCTAATTAACAAAGTGATCCATTGGCTCAGGGCGGAGCAAAATAGTCTTTCTGTGGTTAGATCATATATTGTGTATGCAAAAAGGCGTTCATCTAATATATCCCCTCATGATTATATTCAGGTTGTATTGTGTTCAAATCAGATGCCGAAAATCTTATAAATTTTGCATTGCACAATTGTCATCTTCCTGGGAGTAAATCGCTGGGAATAAGGCTGAAAGCATTTCCCCCGTCTACTAGCATATCTGGGGGGCATATCACAAACACCCCTTCTCTTGTCCTGCAGGGTACTATTACCTCTTTGCCGACTGCCATATCAAATCTGAACGCAATTGACTGAATAAAAAAAAGCAAATGAGTTTCTGTAGGTCTAAAGAGTTTGCATCTCGTGATCTAACTAGTGTAAATATCAAAGTGCCTAACAACGACAATAGTAATCTTATTGTGACCAATCCTGGTTGTAGTCTGAATGTAGCAGACACAAGAAGACATTTGGTAAAGTGTTGCACTGTAGAAAATGCACCTGTTCTGCTATGTATGGATATTATGGATAACACCCTAGAAGGATGGGCGACACGTGATAATTTCACAGAATATGATGGAAGGGAAAACCAGCACATATAGAGGAGTTAACGTGCGCATGAAAGAAGCTTGGTCCCAAGCCCAAAAGGGACCAATGCACGTTGCCAAGTATTAGTCTACTATCTTGGAACGTGGCGGGATTAGCGTCAAAACTGACCGATCCCGACTGGGTGTCTTACATCGAGGAGCATGATGTATGCATGCTCCAAGAAGCTTGGGCCACTTCGAGAGTGTTTATAGACTGGTTCACCACTTAGTGTGGAAGCAAAAACAGCCAAGAGCAATTGGGGGCCTTATGATTTTAATTAGGATTGTCACTTCAGCTCACATACACTATTGAAGACAGATTGCCCAGACTTGATGGGGATTACCATGTTTCTTGCCACAGGACTTAGCTTGGCCCTTATAAATATCTATGAAAGAACAGCAACGGCAGGTAACGAACCATCTACTCTATGTTTTTTTAGAATAGGCTCTAGATTCTATACAGCCGAAAACAAAAATAGTGGCAGGAGATTAATACTTTCTATGAACCCTTCCCATATATGAACAAGATCATTGGTGAGGAAGATGGAAATGTGGGAATTCCATCGCTGACAGGGCAACCGAGGAAAAATGTCTCTATCTCTGCACTTAAATTAGCTTCCCTAACGGTTAGCAGAGGACTCGGGGCTTGTAATGGTCGTACTATTTCGGACCCTGATAGAGCACCTACTTTCAAAAGAGGAACTTTTACTTGTTATTGACTATGTCCTTATAGATGTGAGGCTATGGCCACTTTTGGCCAACATGAAAGGGGATTCACGTTCTGACAGGGACCACAATTCCCTGAAATTAAAAATAACTGGGGACCTTTTGAAATAAAAACAAAATCCCTGTCATACAATAGTTCTGGAACCAATAATCATCGTTACATGGCCTAAAGTCATGGCAAATCAAATACTATGCTTGCAGATATATGGGTTGTTTGTTGCCTTCTTATCAGAATATGTGGGCTTAGCGAAGTAGACATTCCCATTTTAAGTGTGCACAGCCGGTGGTTCGAAGAGATGCAAAGGAATTTTTTACAAGGATGTGTCCCACACAAAATCAAACCCGGCCAAAAAGATAAAGTGGTCTGATCCCACCTGTAAACTGGCTCAGAGCTCACCAAGACTAGCCGCCTTAGATGGCGATAGGGCTACAATCATTAAAGCCAAGCATACCTACAAGGCTCTACTGACCCAAGCAAAACAGGATTGGGACGAAAAAATCTGGCAAGACATGCTAGCTGCCATTTATTTTACTGATAAAAGGACTTTCTGGAGTATAGTAGCTCAATCTAAGCCAGAAAGAGCAAAAACGTACCATTATCAGATTTCACCTGAAAAATGGGTGTCGCATTTCACTGACCTCTAAGCTGCAAAAGATTGTAACAAATTGATGTTGAATAGTAGTTAGGTATCCCCCATGGAGTCATATTTCACAGAAGTTGCTACCCCTGTCGCCCTTAGCCCTGAAGATACAGCTAGAGCTATTGATTATCTAAAATCTGCCAAGGCACCAGACCCAGATAAAAGTCCTGGAAAATTATACAAATCTGAGCCCCAAGTTTGGACCAGTTACTTAAACTTATTATCAAACACAATAGCAGCAGGGGGCGAAATACCAGAATCTTGGAGAGGAGCGGAAATTATAACAAACAAGGGTGACGCATGCGACCCTTCAAACTGTAAGCCGATCACTTTAATTGACAATGCACAGAAGATCTTTGCAAGACAAGTTCTATAGAAACTACTAGATTGGGTGGATTCAAACAAAATTATGTCCCCTTTTCAAGCTTGCTTTCGGCCCAAGGTCAGCACTTCCGATCAGATTTTCAGACTCTCCATATTATACTGGAAATATGTTTTACTACAACACCAGAAGCTCTATGTCGCATTAGTAGATCCTAGAGCTGCATTTGACTTTATTCCACGCACTAATCTATGGTGTGTTCTGCTAAACATGGGGGTTCCCGGCAACTTAATACAGTTTATAAGTAAACTGCACAAAAAAAAGTATGCTCAAGTTCACTGGGGTCCTAAAGGAGAATTGACTGAACATATCCCTATCGAGCATGGCATGCGCCAAGGGTGCGTTCTTGCGCCAACACTGTTTTCTCTATATATGAACGATGTGGTGGATGTGCTGGTCAATTGCAGAAATGATTCTCCCGTTTTGAACAGAAATTCTCCTATTCGGCAAAGACTCCCTCCTTATTTCCAAAACGCCTCTTGGGGCTCCAGCTCCTAATCGACAAATTCTTAGATTTCTGTAGGTCCAGGGGATTGGAGCTAAATGTAAATAAGACCAAATACATGATGCTTGGCAAGGAAGCGAGCAAAAATTCACTTATTCATGCTGGCAGTGAGGCCCTGGAGAGGGTGCACAGTTTTGACTATCTAGGGGTTCAACTCACAGAGAACTTCAAATTGTCAGGTCAACTTAGCAAGAGTACTCTCTTAATCGAACACAGATCAAATGCTATCATCAGAATTTACAAGCAAAAAACCATGCACATAGTTTCTCCGCCCTAGAGGTCTACCGTGCCAAAGCACAAGGTGCTGCGCTTTATGGCGCTGAGATCTAGGGCTGTGCTGCCGTTCATTCTCCATTTGTAGCTGAAAATAAATTTGTCAGGAAATTGTCTCTGTGCCAACCAGCTCCCCCCTTCCCCACTATATTGTGACTTGGGTTTAAAAAGAATCGCAGATTTGGCTGTACTAAAACTACTAGTGTTCTGGGTTTGCCTCTGGTTCACACCCAAGCTAAGAGACTACAGAGAATCCCTTATTGATCTATTAAAAGTCTCGGGCTAGGACTCTTCCATGGGTCAAATTTGTCTATGCTTGGCTGGGGAAGTTGAGACTGCAAAGGCTCTAGGCAGAACCAATTGCAATTTATAAAGCTGATCTTAGTGCTCTGAAAACATGCTATTGGGCTTACATCAATGAAGATCATATAAATAATAGTAAACATTTTAAGCTCTTTCCATGCTTTGAGCAGTTTGTAGATTTAGTTTCATCACCTTTAGCCAAGAGCTTGTACATACATTTTCGTCTTAGGATTCTTCCATTAAGATCGTTCACCCATAAATGGCACAAGGATCCAGTTTCTAGTATTTGCCCAGCACGTGGCCTAAGCAATGAGACACAATGTTTTTATTGCCCTGAGTATCACGAATCTTGACGTAAATGGATCCGCCCAATATGCTGAGACATGGGAACAACCAGATATCTTGTAGCCCATAAAATTTTCAAAAGCGACACTTCCCCCATAATTGTATTCGCAGTGAGCAAGTTTTTACAGGTGGTCTGGTACAAGAAAAGCAAAATTTCACAAGCAGTAGTGTAGCAACTATGCTCACCTTTCAAATATATCTTTTAATCTTTTTAACAAGTCAAAATTTTCTTCATTTTTTAACCCGTATGAAATTTATTAAGAAATTGTCTTTGTATTCTTTGTTATTTGCACATAACCTATGGTTGCAAGTTGCACATATTTTATACTGAGGGGGATACAACTGTACTGGTTTAGATCCTATTTTTTTGGTTGTGCCGATGTTTTAAAATTGCTCTGAGATTTGTTATTTACGTACTATTTTGTTAAATAACCCAGGGTTATGATTTGCGTAGATTTTATCATACATCAAGATGGAGCCGCATTGGCACCGATCTTATTTCATAGTTGAGACAATGCTTCAAAATTGATTTGTATACTTGCTGTTTTATGTACTATTTTAAAACTTGATATTTTGTGATTTGTATTACGTGTGCATAATTTGATGGTTCATGACAAACTAATAAATTACTACTACTATTCGGCCTCCAATTACTTCTGGAAATAGCTTGCTAGTAATCGGCAAATTTGTTTAGTCACCGTTTTCTCCTCTTGTCTCTTCCTTGGGAAGTTTGCTTGCTCTTTGCTGTTTGCTTGTTCTAAGCTGCTGATGGTGGTTACCTGTATTGCGGTTTAAGATATTATGGCCCGCGTTGCTGCTGAAAGGGTTGGTATTGTTGCGATCTATAAGGCTGATATCCTCCTCTGTAAGAAACTATACCTCTGACTCATGCTCCTCGAAAGGGCATTTGCCTCACTTGCAGAGTACTAAGCGATTTTGCTGTGTCCATGTCAATCGATTGTAGAGGTTCAATGTGTTTGCTGAATAACGCCTCGCCATCAAGAGACATATCCAAGATCTTACTTTGGACTTCAGGCCTGAAGGAAATAGCCTTAAGCCATCCTTATCTGCGGAGGACAGCAGCACCTGCTAATTGTTGAAAACCTGTAGAAGTAAAATCAATTACACAATCAATTTCCGAAGAGGTTCTTTTGCCTTCCTGCAGAATCTTTCTTGCCTCAGTCTTCGTATCCTCAGGTAGTCTAAGAAAGGAGCAATATCTGACCACATCTGTTGGTCGTATCAGCCAAGTGTTGCCAGAAAATTGGCTGCTCTAACTGTAGTAGCGGACATTGTGGAAAAACGCTTTCCTAAGTTATCTAAACGCCTACCCTCCCTAACAGTTGGCATTAAGAGGTTCTTGGCACGGCGTTGAGCTGCTTCTGTTATGATGGAATCGGGCTTAGGATGTCCTAACAAACAAGTTGGTGAATTTTCTGGTGCCTTATATTTCTTATCTAATCTGGGTAAAACAGCAGACACTTGATGGATTTTTCCTTATTTTCATGCCTCTCTCCCAGATAAAATCCACAACCAGGATATGTCTATTGGATTTTCTAGCAGGCTCCTCAAAGTCTTACAGAAAACAATCTGCTTGCTTTACTGGTATTGGTAGTTCAAATCGCTTTGCTGCTCTCTCCAACGGAGTATGAAAACCTTCAATATTATCAGGAAGAGAGTCCATTGGATGAGGAGATGGTGGTGAGGGTGCCAGCAGCAGGTAGGTATTCCCATTCATTAGATGTACGATGGCAGTCTGGTACCTTTTCTTTCCTCGTCAGAAGACATGAAATCTTCCGCAGGCAGAACTGCAATTTCTTTCTGGTGTATGCACCATCGGGAAATTAGGTGCTGTGCATGGAGTAGGAGGTTGCAGTGTGGAGGCTGAAATGGTTGTGGAGATAATGTAGCCTTGGAGGAATCTGGACACCTCTTGTAATAGTCCTGCAACATGCTGTGCAAGTCAGGAACCAAAGCTCTTGGTACCTGTACCATGTCCTCCTGAGGCAGATGAGGTCCATAGGGTTGGTAATGCTCCATGTATGGAACAGGCTTATCAATAAATTGTGCCCCTAAAGAATAGACTCCCTCTTCAAAATATTCCTCATTCTCTTTTTGATATTTTACATGTAATTCTGAAGACTCTGGGCCATTACAAAAGGTTCATTCATCATCAGAATCCTCATCTAACAAATAAGTTGGTGGAAGAGGTGAAACTTTACTTGGACAGGTCTGCTTTGGCTTCAGTATAGATGATTGAGAATGTATTGAGTCTCGTCAACGATGGTGTCAACGTTATCGGTGTTTTGTCAATTGTGTTACTGCTATTATTTTCGACTAAGCTGTCAAAGGCTTTCCTGTCAACGATGTCTTGGTAGATGTGGAAGTCGTAGGTGTCATGGTAGACTATGTTGGTATAATTGACAACATTAACGTCAAACTTTTTTTCGCAAAAGTGGATTTCTCCGCCGACGGCACTGGTGAGGAATTACTGAAATGCAATGACAGCTTTAGAGAAGGTGCTGGAGGTTCAGAGTTTGAGAGGTTTGAGGAAACATCCTCTTTAGTATGCTTATGCAAGTGTTCAGTTGACAGAATATGCTCCTTAAATGAGTTTTTTTTCAGAGTTTTCTTAGGTGGTTCATGAGGCACTTGGCCTTCAGACCTTTCGCTGTTCTGAAGCCTCCTTGTCTCTAAAGAATCTTCATCCTCATCACCGGAATGCAGTTTGTCCTCAGCTTTAAGTTTTTGAAACCATATCAAAAACCTCCCCTCTCTGTTAAGTGTTTTGAAAGAGAAAGTACGGGAAATTTTACAGTCCTTTACCTAATGAGAGGGGTCGAGATAGTAAATGCAGTCTTTGTGAGGACACCGAGTAAAGCCTTTTCTTGCCACAGGACTCAAGGTCTAAAAAGTCCTTTTTTGCAAGAATCTGACATTCTAGTCAGTCATATTTGAATAGCAGATGAAGTTTGGCTGGAGATTGGTTCTTAGCTAATGATGTCAATAGGTTACTGAAGGGAATGTTTTTTTAGCCCTTCTGGACTACGTATAAATTGTACTTTTTCTATTATACCTTGGGACTACCATTCCGACCATGTGCATCTATGAAATATCCAATAATGGCGAAGACAACACATTACAAACAACCAAAGTGTTTACAAATTACACAATATGATTAATAGAACATCAATAGTTGTACCAGATTCAAAATTTATATAAACTTAGCGACCGAAAAACTTTGGGAAATACATAGTCAAATTTTCAATACAAATACATATTGTCATCAGAAACAATCACTCAAAATAAAATGCCAATAGTACATACAGAAAAAAGGAATAATCACATATATAACCATGCCCACTTGATATTACATTCTTAATTATAGATGCTTCTGGACAGAAAATCTTAAGGCAATACATGATGGAATTTATAACAGATACAGGTCATTGGAACAATTGCTCAATCTTAGAACAGCAAACAAATGATTCATATTGAAAAACCAAAGTCACACGTAAAACCATGTGCACTAGAAAGGTAGAGGGAAAAAATTTATATTAGGCACACATTGGTTATACACTGTTTAGTTAAGACAGTACCCAAGGTTATACAACTCATTAGGGCAACACAAATGTAACAATACATGAATAAAAAGCTAAATGTAATGCAAAATTAAACAGTTCAAAACAAATAATGGCTGTACTATAGTGTGTGCATGTATCGCTTATAAACACAATGAGTGTGAAAGGAGATCCTGCCAGAATCTCTAAATAGACAGCAGACGAACAAAGATACAAATAAGATGATAGAACCAATAATAATTAAGGATAGCTTCCAGAGACGGCTTGATGCTGATCAATGCCTGTGAAGCTGAATAAATAAAATAATATAGAAAAATTAGGCACATGGCAAAAAGCATAAGCAATAAAAGTTGAAAAGATCAAAGAAGTGAGGATAATTCAGTTCAGCGTGTAGCGGTCAGCGAATATGGAAATAATACTTGATCGTAAAAAGATCTAGAATCAAGAACAATAGAACCAGTGGAGTAGAAGCAGGAATATGGAAAAAAACTAAATAAAGTATAAGAAAAAGAAATGTTACATCTTAAGCTTAATGCAAGTTTTCTTAACACCCCTAGTGTAGCGGACTCCGGCAGACAATGAAAATACAGATCGAGATATCCAAGCTAAAGAAGTTAAGTGTACATGGTAGCTAACTTGTATGTTGGGGTGTTTGAATACAAACATATATATAACTCTGCAGCCCCTTTCAATGAGAATCTACTCAATTTGTCCAGATATATTGATGACATTTTCTTTATCTGGAAGGGTCTGAACAGAAGTTAAAGGAGTTCCTTCTGTGGTTGAATCTTGGTGACATGTTACGTTCTACCACCAAAATCAGCAGTACCAAGATAGGGTTCTAGGATATTTGGATTTCTGCTGATGAAAATAGTTTGAAAGCGGAACTTTTTACAAAGCCTTTGGCTTATAAAATTATATTAGAGTTACCATCCCAAAACGCAGAGAGAAGCTTTACCAGTTAGATAACATTTACGTTTACGGAGGAATTGTTCTCACATGAACGACTTTGAGAAACACTCTAATATACTCGAAAAAAACTACGTGATAGAAGGTACCCTAAGGATTAGTAAACCACTCCTTTAAACAAGCCAAGTTCTATTATCGTGACTGTCTTTTTGAACAAAACAGACCACACAATTTTGAAAATATTTTGGTGGTCACCAACCACAGCAATATTTTTAATTGTTTTAAAGAAAGTATTTATGTACAACTGGTATATCTTGAATACAGATGGTGAGACTTCTCTTCAGAAACCGAATTTTGCACACCGTAGAACAAAAACCCATGGGACCACTTGGTTCATGTACTTCCATCTCTAAAACACTTTGCTTTCTGCACAACTGTCCTGTTGGCAATGAATAAATCTGGCAATTGCCAATTGTCATGTGGAAAAAGACACTAATACTATAGTCCTTCATGGCGCACACATTACACGGTATACCATGATGAACTGTGACTAGCAATATTGCGTACCTTATCTGCCCTTGCGAGCTAGGCTATGTTGGAGGGGAAACAGCCTTTACACTGCAACCGTTACCAAGGATGCATTTACCCAGCATGCCGTTGCAACGAAAAAGGTGTGTAGCAGTGGGTAGAAGGTGTTGGATTTAACTCCAACACCTTCCCTACTGTTACACACACTGGAGTCAGAATAGAAAATTAATCTATTCCAACTTCCAGCGCTGCCCCGACAGCAAGTCAGGGTAAAGTATGGCGTTGCAACGGCATGCGGGGTAATGGCATGCGTTGTAACGTCACATAACCATGTTGGAGAAGGGAAGAGAAATGCGCATTTGCTTCTTTGAACCCAAGTCTGCTCACAAAAATAGACTGACAGCATCCTTAGTTGTTCACTGCATTGAGCACAATCACAATGAAAAACATCTGAAATGGGTCATTATTGAAAAAGATCTTGGGAAATGCTAGACGCACTAATTCATAGTCTAAACGCCTAGCCCGCAAACTATTCAGTATTTGTTTCACTAGCAACTCATACTAAGGGGCTCAACGAGAAAATTTGCTAGGATATTGTTATAGACAATTGATGAGTACCGTAATTGCCTTTGTTTTCTTTTGGTTTGTTGATGCTCCCCCTTCGCACATTCATTGATTGGCTCCTTGGTCCAGCTCTTAGTCGATTCCAGAGGTCCCATATAGTTTTCCTTATTGGTCTTTAAATATATTTGTCTTTAGCTAGGCTAGTTTTGTGTCTCAACACTATCCTTAAGATTGGACTTGAAATTTGATGATAGCTGCATTGATTGGTGGGATAGACACTATGTGTGACCGTTATTTATCTATTTGTAATGTACCTGATTCTTAAACTTCCTGTTTTAGTCCTCTTCCTCTCTCGACCTCTGGCTTTTGCGGATTTACTAATGAGGCATTATCTTTCCTACGTGCATTCTTTAACTTCTCGTTTGGCCCATATTTATTGTCTGTACTTCACTCAGTATTCATGTTTTCTTTTTTCATCTATATTTTCGCAAATCTATAATGATCCTATTGATGGAGGAATAAAGACTAGGCTATCGTGGGGAAGGTCTACTTCTGTTGAGTTCTTTCAAGATCTGCTGACGACTTCTGTTTAATGCCACACGTTCCTCATGTTCCTGGGTCTTTTCGGTTGATAGTGTAGTCTATTTTCACAAAAAGCTTTTTATGTTTTCGGAGGCAATTCTTTACCCTTATAGCCAGGCAGCAAACATTTGCGTATATTTGCCAGATTTTAACAGGACTCCACAATACTATCTATAGGTAAGAATCTCCCTTTTTTGGGCAGAAAGTTTTCACCCAGTCGATTCTGAGTCTATTTAATATTGTTTCTTTGTATAATTAGGGGCCTTTTCTATATCTCATTACTACCAGGTATACTTAAGTTCTTTAGCTTGGATACCCAAGTCTGTATTTTCATTGTCTACCAGAGTCTGCTACACTAGGGGTATTAAGATAACCTGCATTTGGCCCAAGAGGTAGCAATTAGCATTTTTTTCATTAACTTTGTTTAGGCTTTTTTTCTCCATATTCCTGCTTCAAAACCAGTGGTTCTATTGTTTGATTTTAAATCTTTTTAGGATGGAGGTTTTTTTTTCCATATTGTAGGAAGCTGGCTCTGTATATACTATACCAAAGTGAGGTATAGTGTGCAAAGAGTCCAGTGGAACCCAAAAGGTAGGCAGAGGTAAAGTAGATAGCACCTCACTCTCTATTTGTGGTAGTGTGGTCGAGCAGTAAGGCTTTATCAGAGGACAGTGTTAAGTATTTGTTGTACACACTCAGTCAGCAAATGAATTCACACACTCAAAGACTGAACTTCAGACCAATTGTTTTTGTATAAAAATATTCTTTTAGTTATTTTATTTCCTAGAACCAAGCAAGCCTGGCACAGGTAAGTGATAAGTACTTTTCAATTGTAATGCAGTTGTAACAGTTTTGGATTGCAATTGTAAATGTACTTTGATTTGATTACAGAAATGTTAATGCAATGCCTTTCAGAATACAATACATATACTTTGTATAGGATTTTTAGCAAAATATCATGCAAGTTACTTTTCAGATTACTTTTCTTACACAGTGCAGTATACCTGGATAATGCACTGGGACATTTCATGTAAACAGGAAAGTAAAAGCATTTTGGTTATTTAGTTACAGTTTTAAAGGATTTCTTAGATTTTCCAACTCCAAACTTAGAAACTTTTCACAGAAAAAACAGTCAAGGTTATCCTATGGAGGAAAATAGTGTTATTGTGTAACAGGTAAGTACTTTGTTGTGGGAGTTGGTGTTCTGGGGTTAGACTCAGGGGTCCCCCAGGGTCAAGGATGCACTCGTTACACCCTCAGCGGCACTAGGGCGGCCAGGTGCAAAGTGCTGAGGCCCAATGTTATCCAATGGGGGATAGGGGGCCTCCGGTTGGTCACTGGATTGTGGGAGCAAAGCTCCTGGACTTAAGCTCAGGGCAAATGGGGGTTTAGGCCAGCACAAAAGATGCACCCTCAGCGGCACTGGGGCGGCCGGGTACAGAGTGCTGTTTTGGCATCGGAAGCCCTGTAGCTTTCAATGGGGAGTCTCCGGTTTGCAAAAGCACTGCAGGCTCAGGGACGGTCTTCTGGGTGCAACCACCACTTGGAAAGGTAAGTTGGGATTTTGGGGGTTGGTTAGGCACCGTCGGTTGGGCCACCAAAGGCCGTGGGGCATCAGGTACAGGGGTGCCTTTTAGGGTCAGATCTTCTTACCAGCTCCTGGTCGCGTTGGGAGGGGGGGGGGGGGAACCTTCCGGTTTGAGGCTGCAGGCGTTGGCTGGAGGCAGGTCAGGGGTCGCCGGATCTCGGGTCAGGATCGCCGGGGAGACCTCCTCTTGGTGTTGGGCCACTCGAACTCGAGCCGTGGGTGTCGGGTGCAGAGTGGTACAGACCCGCAGATCCTTGCGGAACTGGAGTCTGTTGTTGAACAAATACGGTGTGCACGGGAGACAGTCTTTGGGATTGAAGGCAGGCAGGTCCTCCGGGTTTGTCGAGGTTGCTGGCTACAGGACACACCGGGATTTCGCTGGAGCAGGTTTGAGGTGGGGACAGGCTGGTAGGGCTGGGGCCAAGTCAGTGGGCGTCGTCCTCTTGTTAGCTTCGGCACAGCTGTTCGGTCCTTTTCTTCTTGCAGGTTCTGGTGTCAGGAAGCAAGGTCCAGGGGTGAGCCCTAAATACTAGATTTAGGGGCGTTACAGGTAGGTAAAAAGGTTGGGACCAATGGGTCCCTTCCCTGGAGTGGGTACACCCCCTATTATGCCACCCTCCAGTGGGAGGGGGGCATAGGCCTTTCCCTGGTTGGCTGGGTCCCCCATCTGCAAGATGGTGGGGACTGAGTTGTGCTTCACCTCGCCTCCCGGACTGGATACCAAACTTCTCAGTTTTCAGTGTAGCCAGTATGGTGCTGTTGAGTTCGTAATGACAAACTGCCAGCACCATATACTCTTAATGGCATTACTGCACTTACAATGTCTAAGAATTGGCTTAGACACTGTAGGGGTACAGGACTCATGCACCTGTACCCTCACCACTGTTATAGTGCATCCAGGTAGAGGGGTGACTGATCTATGCCAGAGCAGTGGGTTATAGGCATGGCACACAGGGATGTGTGCCATGTCGACTCTTCACTTTGTTCTGCACCAAACACGTGAGAGTGTAGTGGTACAGGGCCTATAAGGGTGGCACAATAAATGCTACAGCCCTTAGGGGTCTTCTCTGGTCACAGTGCCCTGGATACCTGTGGTACCATTTACCAGGGGCTGACATGTGGCCAGAGATGCCAATTGGGTTTTGTTTTCAATGCAGTTTTAGGGAAAGAACATAGGCCCTGGGTACCTGATTGGCAAGAGCCCAGGGCACACTCAGTCAAAGCACATCAGCAGTTCAGCAAAAAGTGGGGACTACCATGCAGAAAGAGGGCACTTTCGCACACATATTCACTGACTGGTACACGCTGAACTGATTTAATACTTGTTGTGGGTGTTTTAGAGACAGGAGCGCATGAACAAATTTGTCCCTTAGGTTTCTGTCCCTACAATATGCAAGAATCAGTTTCTGAAGAGAAGTCTCACCATCTGTATTCAAGATATACCAGCTGGCCATAAATACATTTTTTGAAACAATGCACACTATTGCTGTGGTTGGTGACCACCACAACCTTTTCAAAATTGTGTAGTCTGTTATGTTCAAAAAGACAGTCACGATTAAAGAACTGGATTGTTTAAAGGAGTGGTTTACTAACCACTTAGCGTACCCTCTATTAAGTAATTTGTTTGAGGAGATTGCAGAGTTTCTCAAAGTTGTTCATGTTAGAACAATTACTCCGTAAACGTAAAAATTGTCTAACAGGTAAAGCTTCTCTCTGGCTTTTGGAATAGAAACTCAGTGTAATAAAATGTTACGAGCCAAAAGCTTCTTAAAAAGTTCCACTTTCAAACGATGTTTATCCACAAAAATCCAAATATCTAGGAACTCTATCCTGGTACGGCTGATTTTGGAGGCAAAATAAAACTTAATGTCAACAAGATTCAACCACAGAAGGAACTGCTGTTCGAGTCACCTTCCGATAAATAAAATTTCATCAATATACCTGGACAACATGGAGCACATTCTCATAGGAAGGGGCCGCAGACTTGTATATAGGTTTGTCTCCAAATGCCCCAGCATACAGGTTAGCTGCCAGGTATACTAACCTTCCTTAGCTTGGATATTTCGGTATGTATTTTCATTGTCTGCCGGAGTCCGCTATACTAGGGGTGTCAAGATAACCAGCATTTAGTGTATGAGGTAGCATTTAGCGTGTTTTTTCTTCATATCTTAGGATATTATATATATATATTCACTGAAAAAACCATAGGTTTTAGGGACAGTTATAGTTAGTTGGACATTTCACTCGTACAAAACCATAGAAATTCCCCCGTTATAGTTAGTTCAGCTAACTATAACTCGCGCCCCCGCAATGCACTGCTGATGACGTCACATATTACATCACTCGTGACATGGTCAGAGACATCACTGATGACATCATCCAGTGACTGCGTTTCTGTAAATTTTAAATATGTTTAATATATATAGTGAAAGGCGTATTGATGAGTGGGTGTATAAGTGTCTGAATGGTTTATTTAGTAGGTGCGTGACTGACTATAAGTGATTAAACATATCTTTCTGAATGCA
The DNA here is from genome assembly GCA_963921515.1 of Calotriton arnoldi. NCBI lineage: Eukaryota > Metazoa > Chordata > Amphibia > Caudata > Salamandridae > Calotriton > Calotriton arnoldi. The sequence goes on along the minus strand of CAWUFW010006516.1, from coordinate 503,283 downwards.
TGGGTTAGTGAGTAAACTGTGTGAATGTCTGTATCCGTGTGTCTGTTGGTGTGTAAGCGACTGCATGGGTTTGCAAATAGCTACATGAGTGTCTATATGGCTTATTGATTTGTTGTCTGAGTATCTGTATGGGTGCCTGAGTGTTTGTGTGGGTGGGGTGTGTGTGTGACTCTGAGCATAGATGTGTGAGTGGGTGATTCACTGGGTGCATGGTTTCAAGAGTGCATCTGTGATGGACTGTATGGGTGGGTGAGTGTGTGTATGGGTGTGTTAGTGAGTGAATGTATCTCTCAGTGGTACATGTGTGAGTAACTACATATGTGAAAAGTAGTATATATGTGTGTTGGAGTACATAATTGGCTACAAATGAGTGTTATTGTGAGAGTGGCTGTATGGATGAGTGTGTGCTTGTATCATTGATTGTATAAGAGCGTAAGAATGTGCTAGTATTTGTATGAGTAATAGAGCTGGTGTGTGTATAACTGTATATTTGAGTAAATGGCAGTGTGATTAATTATTTCCATGACTGACTAGGTGTGCGAGTACCTCTATGGATGAGTGGCGGTGTGTGAGTGTCTATATAGGTGTATGAGTGCATATGATAGTCCTGTACTGAGTGACCGTAAGTATGAGTGACTGTACGGGTGAGTGAGTGGATGTGTGTGTAGACCTAAGAATCAGTGAGTGTGTATGTAGTTATTGGTGTTGGTGTCTATGGTTTTGAGAATGGCAGTCTGTAATTTAGAGTGGGTGTATCAAAAGCTATATTAGGGTGTGAGAAGATGCATGAAATTATCACATGGATGATGTCATCAGTGATGTCATTTGAGATGTCATTTGAGATGTCATTTGAGATGTCATTTGAGATGTCATTTGAGATGTCATTTGAGATGTCATTTGAGATGTCATTTGAGATGTCATCAGTGATGTCACTGACCATGTCATGAGTGATGTAATATGTGACGTCATCAGCAGTGCATTGCGGGGGCGCGAGTTATAGTTAGCTGAACTAACTATAACGGGGGAATTTCTATGGTTTTGTACGAGTGAAATGTCCAACTAACTAGAACTGTCCCTAAAACCTATGGTTTTTTCAGTGAATTTCTAAGGTTTTTTAAATGCTAATTTCTAACTATAAGGTGTCTGAAACCTATGGTTTTTTCAGTGAATTTCAAAGGTTTTTTAAATGCTAATGCACAAGTTACTAACTTGTGTAACGATATATCTGTAAGAGACAGTAGTTAGTGATAGATTCCTTACCTTAGAATATCCCCAGGCGTCAGGCTGGATCCGGAAAGTTTTGCGTAGCAGTACCCTTGCGCGTCGGTAGGCGGCGTCGTGCGGCTCCGCGTCCGTCGTCGGCGTCGTGATCGCCGGGATGACGTCGCGGGCAGTACTTAGACGCCGCCCCTGCGCGCTGGCGTCAGTTCTGTACACGACTTTCCGCGCCAGGAACGCAGAGCCATGCAAGAAGCTGACACAGGTGTCTGAAAAATACTAGGGCCCTGAAAGGGATGTCCTTAACCCTAGAAATCAGTTCGCAGAACGGGGAGGATGGGTGGGCGGTAAGGAATCTATCACTAACTACTGTCTCTTACAGATATATCGTTACACAAGTTAGTAACTTGTGCATCTGAAAGAGACACGTTAGTGATAGATTCCTTACCTTAGAATAGATACCCCAGCAATACCAACCCCGGTGGTGGGTCTGCGAACAAAGATCAGACAAGGAAGTCCTGGAGGACAGAACGGCCAAAGAAGCCGTCCCTCCGGACCTGACTGTCAAGGCAGTAATGCTTAGTAAACGTGTGCAGCGAGGCCCACGTAGCTGCCTGACAGATAACCGGCAGCGGAACACCGCGGCCCAAGGCCGTGGTAGCAGCCGTTGCCCTGGTGGAATGGGCACGCAGCCCAACAGGAGGCTCCTTCTTGGCCAAAGAATAGCAGGTCTTGATGCACAAGGTAACCCAGCGGGAGATGGTCCTCTTGTGCACCGCCCGACCTTTTTAGGCGCCCACGTAGCCAACAAAGAGCTGGTCATCCACCCGGAAGTGTTTTGTGCGGTCGATATAGAAGGAGAGCGCACGTTTTGGGTCCAGACGGTGGAGCCTCTCTTCCTCTCTGGAAGGATGCGGAGGCGGAAAGAAGGTGGGCAAAGTGATGGTCTGCCCAATGTGGAAAGCAGTAACCACCTTTGGCAAGAAGGACGGACGCGTCCGAAGAACAACCTTGTCTGGATGAACAGACAGAAAGGGAGGCTTGCAAGATAGAGCCTGGAGCTCACTCACCCGCCGAGCGGAGGTGATGGCCACCAGAAAGGCTGTCTTCAGAGTCAGAAGACGAAGAGGACAGTTATGCAGAGGCTCAAAGGGAGCGCACATTAAAAGGTAAGAACCAAGTTCAAGTCCCACTGAGGCATTACAAACGGAACAGGAGGGAAGAGGTGAGTAATGCCTTTTAAGAACCTGTTAACAACAGGGGACTTGAAAAGGGAGGGCTGATCAGGGAGCCTGAGGAAGGCCGAGATAGCACAAAGATAACCCTTGATGGTACCCAGGGCAGAACCCTGTTGGGCCAGAGAGAGAAGGAACAGAAGGACCTCCGAAAGAGGGGCAGAAAGGGGATCCACAGCCTTTGCGGTGCACCATGCCACAAATTTGTTCCACCTGCAGGCGTATACCACCTTAGTGGAGGGACGCCTGGCTGCCAGAATCACATCACAAACTTCGGGAGGCAAGTCGAAAGGAATCAACTGCCGCCGCTCAATCTCCACGCAAGCAGGTGTAGACTGGACAGGTTCGGGTGGAGGACCGTCCCCTGCTGCTGCGACAGAAGATCCTCCCGAAGAGGCAGACGGATCGGGGGATCTATGCTCATATTGAGTAGCTCGGGATACCAAACTCTTCGAGCCCAGTCCGGAGCCACAAGAATGACTTGGGCCCGGTGTGCCGAATCTTCTTCAACACTCTGGGTAGAAGTGGTATAGGCGGAAAGGCGTACAACAGACCGCAACTCCACTCGCGACGAAAGCGTCGCCGAGCGAGTGCCGCCTTGGAAATTCCAACGCGCAGAACTGATGACATTGCGCGTTCTCTTCGGTGGCGAATAGATCTAACCAAGGCTCTCCCCACTGTAGAAAGAGTCCTTGCGCCACTTCCGAGTGAAGACGCCATTCGTGATCCATCATGCACCTGCGGCTGAGTTCGTCCGCCCTGGCGTTCAGAGAACCTGCCAGGTGTTGAACCATCAGGAACATGCCCTGATGTTCCAGCCATGTCCAGAGGCGCAGAGCCTCCTGACAAAGGGTCCAAGACCCCACCCCGCCCTGTTTGTTGCAGTACCACATGGCGGTGGTGTTGTCTGTGAACACCTGCACTACCTTCCCTTTGACAGAGGGAAGGAATGCCTTGAGTGCAAGCCGGATCGCCCGGAGCTCCAGAAGGTTGATATGGAGCCGGGACTCCGCCGGAGACCAGAGGCCTCTGATCTCCGCCTCTCCCATGTGACCGCCCCATCCCAGAAGGGACGCGTCCGTCACAACTGTATGCTCTGGCTGGGGAAGGGAGAGGGATCTGCCCATGACCCATTGCCGGTTCGAGAGCCACCACTGCAACTGTTTTGCAGTCCCCTCCGAGATCTGGACGTGATCGGACAGGTTGCCCCGGTGCTGCGTCCACTGGAACTTCAGGTCCCACTGCAGAGCCCGCATATGCCATCTGGCATGAGTGACCAGCAGGATGCAGGAGGCCATGAGGCCCAGCAGCCTCAGGGTCATCCGTACCGAAACCCAGGATAAAGGCTGAAAGATTGGAATCATAGCCTGAATATCCCGGACTCGCCGTTCGGGAGGATAGGCCCGAAACTGCGTCGTGTCCAGAACTGCTCCGATGAAAAGGAGCTGTGGAGAAGGAATTAGATGCGACTTCGGCACATTGATGGAGAACCCCAGCGAGTGCAGGAGTTCGGCCGTAGTCTGGAGGTGGGAGACGACTGCCTGGGACGAGCCCGCCTTCAGCAGCCAGTCGTCGAGGTAGGGGAAGACTGAAACCCCGGCCCGGCGCAGATGAGCTGCGACCACCGCCATCACTTTCGTGAACACCCGAGGGGCACTGGTAAGGCCAAAGGGGAGCACGGTGAACTGAAAATGCTCGGGGCCTACCGTGAACCGAAGGTAACGCCGGTGGGCCGGCAGGACGGGGATGTGGAAATATGCGTCCTGCAAGTCCAACGCTACCAGCCAGTCTCCAGGGTCGAGGGCAGTCAAGACCTGAGCTAGGGTGAGCATCTTGAACTTCTCCTTCCGGAGGAAGCGATTGACGTTCCGGAGGTCCAAGATAGGACGCATGTCCTCCTTGTCCTTTTGGGCACCAGAAAGTAGTGGGAGTAGCAACCACGCCCTACTTCTGGGGTCGGAACATGCTCGATGGCCCTCTTGGTCAAGAGGGCCGTGACTTCCTTCTGTAGAAGCACCAAGTGATCCCCTGACATGCGGTGGAATTGAGGTGGCATGGCTGGGGGGTGGTCTCGAAGGGGAGGGAGTAGCCCCTTCGGACAATGTCCAAGACCCACCTGTCCGAGGTGATGGTGCGCCAGTGGGGAAGGTGATGGCGGACCCTGCCCCTACTGGCGTGCCGTGCACCTGAAAGGAGGGACTAGGAGGGCTTGGAGGCCGCGGACGGGTTGGAGGTGGTGGCCTGACCCGCACGCTGGTTGCCCGATCCGCCACGGCGGAATCCACGTCCTCGGCCACGCGAAGACGCCTGCTGCGCGGGCCGGTGGCTGGGCTGCTGACGTGAAGGGGCGCCCCTACCGTGGCCACGATAGGGGCGAAAAGCAGAAGGCAGCGGAGGGCGTGTAGCAGAAAGGCCCAGGGACTTGGCAGTAGCCCGTGAGTCCTTAAAGCGCTCCAACGCATGGTCTGCTTTGGACCCAAAAAGACCGACTCCATCAAAGGGCATGTCCATGAGAGTATTCTGGACATCCCCTGAAAAACCAGTGGTTCTGAGCCAGGCGTGGCGTCGGAGCGCCACCGTCGTTGCAATCGACCTGCCCAGCGAGTCGGCGGTGTCAAGGCCACAACGGATAGTGTATTTGGCCGCATCCCCTCCTTCCGCAATGGCGCGGGAAAGCAGTGCCTGGACCTCCTCAGGGCACTGGGGCAAAACATCCGCCACCGAATCCCACAGAGAGTGGGTATATCGGCCCAAAAGACAAGCGGTGTTAACGGACCGCAAGCCAGCACTGGAGGAAGAAAAACCTTTCTTCCCAAACTGATCCAGGCGTTTGGATTCCCTATCCGGAGGAGCGGTAGGGAAGGCGGTTTGGGAAGCGGAGGCTTGGACAACCAAGCTCTCAGGAGTGGGGTGGACAGAAAGAAACAGGGGGTCGCCCGGAGCGGGGCGATGGCGTCGTGACACGTTCCGATCCACAGGAGCCCCTGTGTTGGGCTTGGACCAGGCGCCCAAAAGAACGTCCGTGAGGGCGTCGTTAAACGGCAGCACAGTCTCCGCAGAGGAGGCTGCCGGCTGAAGCACCTCTGTCAAGATGTTAGTCTTGACCGTCAAAGTAGGGAGCTGGAGACGTAAGGCCCCAGCAGCCCTACGCAACACCGTACCAAAATTGGCCCCCTCCTCCGTAGCCACGGGAGGAGACAGCATGCCAGTGTCAGGAGAAGTATCCAGACCACTGGCCTCCCCTAGACTCTCTGTCCAGTCCTCATCATACTGACAGTTGCGTGTCAGAGGGTCATCAGACCCCTCCCAGTCCTCCTGGTCCTCCTCTGGTTCAAAATAAGGAGGAGGAGGGACATTTGGGACCCAAGGTCCCATCGGCGCCGGAGCCGGCGTCGAGCGACGTCGCTCCGGGTCCATGTCCGGAGCCGGAAGGAACTGGGGACGACGCCGCCCGGAGCCCAGGGCGGCGTCGAGAACGGCACCGGAGACATCGGCGCCGGCGGAGGTGTCGTGAGGTCGACCGGCGTCGATGGGAGTTGTGGAGCCGGGATCGAGGCCGGGGCCGAGCCGGAGCCGGGATCGAGGCTGGAGGCTCGGGCGACGCCGGGGCCGGAGCCGCCGGCGACGCCGGATGAACCCCATCAGGGCCCGCGGGGCCCGAAGGCGCACCGGAGGGGCCTGAAGGCCCGAAGAGGCGGGCCATGGCCGACAGGAACTCCTGTACCTTGGCCGGATCCGCCCCCGAACCCGGGAAGGGCGGGTATGACGGGGGCGACTCCACAGGCAAGTCCGGGGCCGCGGACGGTGCCGGGAGGGGCCTCAGCCGAGTCGCGAGACCGGCGAGGCGAAGTCCGAGAGCGACGATGCTTCTTGGACTTCTTGTGTCGAGACTTACCGGACGAAGAAGACTTTGACGCCGACGACCGGTGTGCACTCCGCGAGCGACCCCTGGACCTCTCACGCGACCGGGGCTTCCGCGGAGCCGAATGCCGGGCCTCGAGGAGCTTTCGAGACCGCTCTCGCAAAGCCTTCGGGTTGAGGGCCTGGCATTCGGGACAAGACTCGGTGTCGTGGCCTCGGCCGAGGCAGAAGAGACACTCCCAATGCGGGTCGGTGACGGACATCATCCGCGCACAGGAGCCGCATCGCTTGAAGCCGGGCATCCCTACGACACCTGAATGGTGGAAAAAGACAGTGAAAAAATCACCAAAAAGTATGGTCAAAAATTGACCAGGGCACTGCTCTTCCCGGATCTGCGCTTACTGGCGCGGAAAAAGAAGAACTGACGTCAGCGCGCAGGGGCGGCGTCTAAGTACTGCCCGCGACGTCATCCCGGCGATCACGACGCCGACGACGGACGCGGAGCCGCACGACGCCGCCTACCGACGCGCAAGGGTACTGCTACGCAAAACTTTCCGGATCCAGCCTGACGCCTGGGGATATTCTAAGGTAAGGAATCTATCACTAACGTGTCTCTTTCAGATTTCTAACTATAACGTGCCTGAAACCTATGGTTTTTTAAGTGAATTTCAAAGGTTTTTTAAATGCTAGTTTCTAACTATGCCTACAGAGGTAGGACATGTGAAGAAAGAAGAAAAAACGCACAGAAAGAAGCAAAAGAAATGCAGAAAGAAGCAACAGAAGTCCACAAAGACGAAGAAAAGAGCAGGAAGAAGCAAGACGTGCAGAAAGAACCAACAGAGGAGCAGAAAGAGGCCTTGTTGCAAAATCATCCTGTGCCCACAACTTTTTCAGACGGGTACTGGTGGTAACTGACTCGGACTAACCAGGCCTAGAGCCAGTGCTATGCTAAAAGACACTTAGAATACAGTGAAAACACCTACATACATTAGGGAAAACTATGCGTTGGGGTACCCCTGTGATTAGCATGACCTCCTCTGTAAGGCCCTAGTACATAATAGGGCAGGCGGATTAAAACTTCCTCTTAAAACGCGCCACGGGGCGCGTTTGCACAGTGGTGAAGGGAGGGGGGGGGGGCCTGAGGTGACATGTGTGCAAAAAAGCCCTGTGGCCGTTTTAAGTTGGGGTATTAGGTCACCTTGAATCCTGAGGGTCCCTGGGGCCCAACTAGCCCACCAGGTACTTCCAGTAAGCGCCACAGAGCTGCGTTGCAGAGAGGTGTAAAAAGGGGCGTGGCCTCAGAACACCTCTCTGCAACGCAGCCCCCTGGCGCATACTGGAGGTTCCTGGTGGGCTAGTTGACCCCCAGTATTCAAGGGGAATTCGTTCCCCATCTGCAAACGCGCCAGGGGGCACGTTTGCAGAGTGCTGCAAGGAGGGGGCGTGGCCTACGGCGCGATGCCGGTCTTTTATTTATTTTTTTAAGAAGGGGGGCTGTGTGGCCCCCCTTTTTCTAATTTATTGGCCCCGGAAACCCCATCCCCCGGGGCTGGCCCTCTCCGTTGGGGACCGTGGGGGGGGTCTCCAATCCCCCCACGGTCCCGCCGGCTCCCCGCGTCCCTCGGGAGCCGGCATTGCTTTTCCACATGGGGAGCTGCTAAGATGCAGCTCCCCGTGTGGAAAAGCAATCGTCTTTGGAAGAGAGAGCAGGTTTCCTGCTCTCTCTTCCAAAAACTAAAGCAGTTTGCTATGACAGGGCGGGAGCCGCGAGGCTCCCGCCCTGCCATAGCAAACTACAGTGTCCCGGGGGTGGGTACCCCGGGACACTGCAGGAGCCGGCCCTGGGGGGTGGCGGTCCCCAGGGCCATCAAGGGCTCCAGGAGGGGGGCCGCGCGGCCCCCCTCCCTTCGTGTGCACAGCCCCGGGGAGGTGGTGGTCCTCGGGGTCCGTAACGGACCCCCAAATTTACATTTTTAGTGCCCCGGGGAGGTGGCGGTCCCGGGGCGTGTGGGGGCCTCGAGCCCCCACACAGGTATTTTAAAAAATGAAGCCCCGGGGGGTGTGGTCCCCGGGGCTGCGGGGGGGCAGTGTGCCCCCCGCTATTATAATTAATGGAAGCCCCGGGGGTGGCGGTCCCCGGGGCTTGAGGGGGCCTTAGAGGCCCCCCAAACTTTAAAAAAACAAGCCCCGGGGGGTGGTGTCCCCGGGGCAGTGTGGGGGGGATTGGGCCCCCCCCACAATTTTTTTTTCCACTGCCCCCGGGACTTGGCCCACCCGGGGGCTAATTGGTAACAAAGCGCGGGAGACCGCGCTTCGTTTTTTTCCGTTTTGCGGCCGTATCCACGGATCCGGCGCGCATTTTGCCGATTTTTTAAAAAAAAAGAAAAATGCTTTTTTGGGCCCTGGGGGTCCTTGTGGGACCCCCTGAGCAGGCCTAGGGGGTCAGGGTGTTTCTACCCTGCCCCCTTTCCTTTTTTTTCGCGACTGTTTTTCTCTTTTCTTGTGCCTCGGTTCTACCGAGGCACAAGATGGCTGCCAACACTTCCTGGTTTGGAGTGTTGACAGCCAATTAGCATGCAGCTCGTGGTCGGGAGGGTGCGCGGATCCTCCGCGGCCATAGATATAACATGTGTTTTTACTTTTGATTTTCTCAGCAACTACTGAACGGATTTACACCATTTAACAAAAGGGTTCTTTCTGAACCAAGAACTACCTCTTTGCCAAATTTGGTGTAATTCCGTTCAGCAGTTCGGGCTGTAGCCGTGTCTAAAGTTTCCTATGGAAAATTGCATGGGGAAAACACGTTTTGGGACCCCCTTTTTCTCGGCCCCGCTTGCCGAATCACCCCGAAACTTTCAGGATAGGAGCGGAGCGCCCCACGAGTTTTGAAAATTTCGCGAAGATTCGTCAACCGGCGCCAAAGTTATTGGAAATAGAAGGTTGTGAATTTCCTATGGGAAATAGGTCCTAACTAACTATCTACTGGCGACCGCCAGTAGAGTCTGTGCCTCTCTCTCTGTGTGTGTCTCTCTCTCTCTGTGTGTGTGTGTCTCTCTCTGTGTGTGTGTGTCTCTCTCTGTGTGTGTGTGTGTCTCTCTGTGTGTGTGTGTGTCTCTCTCTCTCTCTCTGTGCGTCTCTCTCTCTCTCTCTCCTTCTACTCTTGTGGTTCTATTGTGCTAGATTCTCGATCTGTATAGGATGGAGTGTTTCCTTTCTTCCATATTCACTGACCGCTACACACTGAACTGATTTAATACTTAAACGTACAGCTGTTTAGAGTTTTCGAAGCTGGCTCTTCATGTGGTATATTAAAATCTGATATACCGTGTAAAGAGTCCAGGGGTTCCCTTATGAGTGGACAGGGGCTAGCTATGGCAATTCCAAAGTGCTCTTGGGGGGGGGGGGGGGCACCGCGGTAGAGCAGCCTTAGGCTTAACACAGAGGAGTGTAAGACATCTGAAAATACACACAATGGTCAATAAATGAGACACGACTCAAAAAGGAGATCCACACCAATTTATAAATATAGCAAGTATCTTTATGTACGTTTAGGCATCAGAACAAAATAGTTTGAGTAAGTACGTTTTTAAATAGGAATATTTTTCAGTTCAAAAAGTCGACAGTGCAGTTTCCGAGTTCTGCAATGTTAACCTATGGGAGGAAAATCGTATGCGGTTTATCAGTTCTTGTCAGCGACTTACGGGACCCTTCTCCAGGAGTTAATGGAAGGGGTGGGCAAGGTCAAAGGCAGCACGAGCAGAACACCACCAGCTGCACTAGGGCGGCCTGGTGCAGAGGTGTCAAACAGACTCAGGTGCCCAATGTTATCCTACGAAGAAGAGTTGTGGTAGAAAGGAGCCAACAGGAGGAGACTATGAAGCCATTCCAGTGAGACCAAAGGACTTTGGTTCTTGCAATGTTGGGGGACGTGGGGACACCTTTGGTTCTCTTCTCCTCGGGACGGGATGTCCGGGTGAAGAGGGTCTTTGGGGTGTCTAGTTTCCCCATCTGGCAACACTTGCGTTTAAGGGGACCTGCCAACAGAGGCTGCAGGCAACGTCGGGGAGTTCATGAGCAGTCACTCCACAGTGGACTCAGTACATTGAGTGCCTGGGGACCATGCGACACAGTTGGCCCACTTTGACATGGGCTAAGGGGCTCGGGTGCGGTAGTGCTTGGCGGCCACAGGTTTTGGTGGGGCCAGAGTCCTCTTGGCCCTTTTGCTGTCTGCAGCATGCAGGGACAGTTCTGCTGTCTCTCGGGAGGTCTTGGCTCCCGGCCGAAGGCTGGCAGGTCTCTCAAGTTTTAGGGACTCGTCAGCTGAAGGACATGTTGGCGTTTGATGCAAAAGGCGAAGTCAGCAGGCAGGCTGGCCAGCAGGGTTGGTACAAAATCAGTTGCTGGGTCTTCAGTTCTTGCTGTGCGACCCCTTCTAGTCAGTCTTCTTTCTTCAGGTCGTCAGGATCAGTTCATTTGGTTCCAGGGACTTCTCTAAATACTCCATTTAAGGACATTAGGGGAGAGTAGGGTAGTAGACAATGGGTCACTACGCCCCATATGACCACTTCCTGTTGGAAGTGGGCATACCTCTGTCCCAGAATTCCTAGGTATGCTATCACAAAGATGGCTACTTCTGAACAATCAGGTCTACCTCAGTGTAGCCCACGTTAGAGTTGGTACTAGCATGGAGGTGGCAGGCTTACCTGACAAGCTAATTCTCCTGCCGGTCCAGGTGCCAAGGTTGCTCTGGACAAAAAGGGGAAGGCTTCCTCTCCTGTGAGGGGTGCCAGATTTGCATTCCAAATGTAGCAGCTCTATGAAGATTGCCGGCCTAGGGCGGCTAATCAGCAGGTCATCCTGAGGGAGGGGGTGTGACACTCCCTTCCCCGACAGGCCTTTGTTCTAGGTATCCTGAGAGCAAATGGCTCTCACCCTAGGAGGTCAAAACAGCGTCTCAGGTGGCAGGCTGACAGAATCAGTCAGGGAGCACACCAGATGCTGGGAGGTTTTCAAGGGGCACCTCTAAGGTGCCCTCTGGGTGCATGTATTGATAAATCCATCACTGGAATCAGTGTGGGTTTATCAATACGATGTTTGATACCAAACATCCCTATTTTCAGTGAAGCGATCATGTAGCTGGGAAACTCGTTTTCACCAGTGGCCAGTACATGTTTTAAAAGTGGCCTCCTCACTTGTACTGGCAGTAATCAGACTGACCAGCAGAGGGATATATCTGCTTATGCAGGTTTGCCCTGGCATGTAATATTCAGCATGTATAATCAAAAGGAACTAGCCTAAAACAAGCATAAGGATTGTGTGTTGTGCAGAAGGAAGAAATACTATTCCTTATGAAAGCCCTCACCCACCAACCTAGTTGGTGGCATGCTTCATCATCGGGCTCCACCCGGTGACACCGAATGTGTCCCGGGTGTGCTTCAACGCCTGTTTACAGCGGAGCTGGTTTTGTGGTGAGTGTGCAGTGATAGCGTGTGAATGTGAATTAAAAACTGTCCTGGGGTCCCATTTCCTATTATGGATATTTTATTGGTGGGCCCTTGGCAGCATTAAAAACAAGGCGATGGATGTATTATGGAGTTATTTATGGTCTCCCACATCCTGTGGGGTCAACATGTTTCAGCCAGGCCTTGGGTGTGATCTGGCTTTCTTCAGGACCTAGATGTGTGCAGGGTGATTAAAAAGTGATGGGGTCGAAATAAAATGTAAGTGACCCGGTAAGTGTTGCACTCGCTAGGGTGCACTATGGGTAAGAGGTGAGTTCCCTTTATGCTTTGTACTCTTGAAATTATCAGAGAAAAGCCTCACGAGTATCCGGCATGGGGGTCGGCTTAAAGTCACCCTTTGAATAACGCTCAGGCCCCGCGTCTGCACCTACTTGGTATGCTCGGATCTCCGTGGAGTAATATTCAGCACCGGTTGTATGACAGTACCACGCCTTCCTTCACCACGCACGTCTTTACATCGCACATTTCACAACGCATACCACTACCACACATTTAAATTTATTCACATTAGAAACACCTTCACCACGCATTTCACTACCACGCATACTTTTACCTCGCTTACTGTCTCTGAAAAATTCTATCACAGTGTAACACTGCCACCTACTGTTCAAAATGTATACATTAACTCTTAATAAAAAAATTTAATTCCATTTGTTGTTAACACATTTGGTAGTATTTGAACATATTATATTTCTGGGGGAAGACCCCCCCTCCCAAGCCCCCTTTTATTATCCTCAAATGTGTGGTTTTGTCTTGCGTTGTAAAGACTTGCGTGCCAATAGTCTTTACGATGTAAAAAATGCACGGAAAATGTTCTACGAAGTAAAAACTTCGGAGTAAAGGCTGTTTCCCATCGTCACCCTGCCTTAGGGCTGTCAGACCTGCTGTAGGGGGGACATACAAATATTACATGCAGTGTTAGGGGAAAAGGCACACAGGGATGAGTGACATTGTCTTTTACTTTTTTCTGCACCAAGACATGCTGCCTGCAATAGCAGCCTTGCATGTGCTTGGTGAGGGGTCCTGTAGGAAGGTAGGATCCTTCTGAAATAGTTAGCCCCACTTTTTTGCTTGGTGTTGCTGTTTCTGACTAGTCTGACTGGGATCCCACAAACCAGGACCCCAGTCTGTGCTTTCTCCTCTAAACTGGACATGGTGAGTACCTGGGTACACTCCAGATTGGCTACTGGTGTACCTTTCTAAGTCCCTAGTATATGGTACCAAGGTACCGAGGGCATAAGTACACCAGGGGACTCCCATGCGCTGAAGCATGTATTATGCCACCCATGAGAGACCACTCAAATTGTGACTACAGGCCTGCCATTGCAGCCTGTGTAAGCTGGTGCTAGCAACTCTTACGACAGATGTACATGTTCTTTTATCTTAGGTCACTGCACTTAAAACCTACAAGTCAACCCTAAGGCAGGCCTTTCAATCCTGAAGGCAGGGTGCTCAGTTCTAAGTGTGAGGGTGCCCCTGCATGAGCAGGACACCCCTATGACCTTCGGAGTCCATTCTCCCAGGTTGTAAGTGCGTCAGCCATAGCAATACACAGAGTGGCCATGCGTCATTACACAATGACCATCTCTAAACTGGCTGGAACGAACCCGGTCGTGTTTGGTATCAAACATGTTGGAATCATACCCCCACACGATAAACTGTGTAGGAGGTATGCTTCCATGCACTGTAAAGCTTCCCCGGGAGGCCCTCAATGCTCCCGGTACCATAAGGGTTGTCTGGATTAGTGCAGGGTGCTACACTTACATAAGTGAGCACCATATACTAAGCCAACCTCCTACAAGTCCCTTAGGGTGGCACAATTCGTGCTGCTGCCCTTAGGGACCCTCTTTAGTACCTTACGCCCTAGTTACCAGGGGTACCATTTACTAGGGACACAGAGGGTGCTAACGTTTTTGCCAATTGGGGGAACATATTGTACAATTTCGAGAGAGCTCTGGCACTGGGGACCTGGTTAGCAGGAACCCAGTGCACTTACAATAGAAATTACATCAGTTAACAGGTAAAAAGTGGGGGTGGCCATGTCAAAAGGGGCTACTTTCCTACATAGAAGTATTTGATTATCCTCACTTCACTTCTTCGATCTGTTGGGCTTTTTGTGATTCGCTTCAGCTTTCTATATTCATGTTTATTTATTCTGTTCCACGGGCACTGATAGGCATCAAGTCGTCTCTAGACGCTATCACGCAAGATTATCTTTGATACTATCATTTTAGATCTAAATTTCTTCGCCCACTGCCTAGTTAGAGATTCTGGTAGGAACTCTTTTCACTAACATTGTGTTTATAAGTGATACATGCACACATTTTAGTACAGCCCTTAATACTGGTTTGGCACTCTTTAATTTTGCTTTATATTTTGCTTTTATTCAGGTATTGTTAAATTTGGGTTGCCCTAATTTGAGTTGTATAACCTTGGGTACGGTCTTAACTAAGGACAAACAAATATATTTTTTCCTTGCAAGGCTGTACGAGAAACTTTTGTGCAAGGTGCGATATGGACAGCGGGGCGAGTGTACACCACAGTTTGAGGTTAAAAGAGGTATCCGCCAGGGCTGCGGTTTGGCACAGTTACTTTTTACTCTATTTATAAATGAAGTCGACAAAGCCCTTAGGTCGGTACAGGCTGATGTGCCACAAATTGCTGGCAACCCCGTACCCGTCCTATTTTACGCAGACGATGCGGTGCGGCTTTCCAGACCCCCACTTGGTTTACAGCAATTAATGGATAATTTTAACCTTTTTATTAAGAATAGGAAATTATTAATTAATAAGACCAAAACCTTTGTCATGGCCTGTGGTCAGAAATCCAAGAAATGCAAAACTTTTTACATAGAGAATTCCCCTGTGGAAACTGTCAATACCTTTTGCTACTTGGGTGTAAATTACTCAGGAAAGGGGAAATGGATGAACGAACTTGTACGTTCTAAGATGGTCAAGAGTGCCCACGGGATTTTTAGATTTGCATCCAAGCTAGGTAATCGCCGTATTAAGGATATGGTAGACATATACAAGGCTAGATGTGTTGCCATAGCCCTTTACGGCGCAGGGGTTTGGGGCCAAAATCATAACCAGACACCACAGCACGAAGAAAACTCCTTTTTAAAACGCCTTTTGTGCCTACCCCCATCAGCATCTACCGAAATTATACACCGTGAAGTAGGTATTAATTACCTATCGGATCACATCGCTCTGCGGCCAGTATTGCTATGGAGATCCATTTGGGCCAAAAAGGAGACTAAATTTACCCAAACCGTTATCAAAGACTGTTTACTTTTGGATAAAAGTTACAGTATCCCCTGGCTCAAATATATTCGTGACTGGTTTAGTAACTTATTTAATCTTTAGATCCAGGAGATTAAGGATTAAGGATACCTTCTTAGCCCATCAAATAGAGACTCGCAGGAGAGTGATAGGGAAACAACCTTCTCTCGTATTTTATCAACAGTCTGAGGTCAGAGGAGCATTTCAAGATTACTTGACAGTAGTGACTAGGCCCTCACACCGCTTTGTTCTGACCCGCTTGAGATTAGGTATAGTACATCACCTAGTTGCCTTTCCTACCATGAAAATGTGTCCGTCAACCTTATGCCCCTGTGATGGGCTATCAAAACAAATCACCACACATTTTATGCTATTCTGTAAGTTTTATTCATTTTTAAGATGTTTTTATTTGAAACCTTTTTTTAAATTCAATGTGAGAACAACCCATGCTGCTATGAACTTACTGGTTACTCTTGATGATCCTGGAATATGCTTTTATGTTGCTTCTTTTATTCTAAAAACAATTGCTGCTAGGAAATCTATCATACTTGATAATTAATTGGTCTGATTTATGCATTGGATATTTTTTTTATACTTGATAATTAATTGGACTGTTTTATGCATTGGATGTCTTATACATGTGCTTTTTAAAATCTTGTTTTTGATTTTATGGTTGTTGTACATACCGAATAAAGCTCTTTTGAATTGAACTAAGGACTGTCTAACCCACGTTTCTCTAATATTAAATGTATTCTCTTCTTTAGGTTTCTAGTGAGCGTGGTTTCACACATGACCTTGATTTTTCAAATATGCACTATTTGATTGCTGTTCTAAGATTGAGCAATTGTTCTTTTGACAATATGAATCTGTATTGGAAATTCCATCATGTATTACCCCAAGATTTTTTGTCCAGAAGCATTTATAATTAGGAATACGATATCCCGTAACCTTGTTTATATATGTGATTATGGCTTTTTTTGGTATGCACTAATGGTATTATAGATTGAGTTTGTTTCTAATGACAATATGTATTTGTATTGAAAACTTGATTGCCCAAGGAGTTTTGGACACTACATTTTTACAATCTGTAATCAGGAAGAACTATTGATTTTCCATTAGTCATGTTGTGTCATTTTTAAACACTTTAGTTGTTTAATGTTTTGTCTCATTGAGGTAGTCCTAGTATTAACTGATGAGGGTTGGTATTTCAGACATTGATGTATCTTAAGATCTGACACTGATGATCATTTGGAATTACCAATACCATATGAGGCCATCAATTAACAGCCTTGAGGAAAGTGAATGGATGATCCATTAAAACCCACTGAAACGCAAGTCGACATTCTACTTGTCCAAAGTGGCTTGGCTTTACGAGAAGTAAAGTTGTGATGGACAGTTTCCTGTCTTCGTGTGAAGACCAACATTCTGCCACTATGCCTTTGCTTTCAATTTTTGATTACTTCTTTAAATTTCTTTCTCTGTTGATGAGGCTTTTTCAATTCATTCATATTTTGATTTGTTTGAATGCTGAAATATAAAGTAGTTTAAAATTGTAAAATAAAACTTTAGTCTTTGTACACTGTATATATTATGTGTTGATTATGAATTAAAATATTTGTCTATACCTTCTGAGCTGACGTAATGCAATTTATGGCTAATGATTTATATTTGTTGTTTTGATACCTATGAACCACTAAAACAAACCGACATTTTGGTGGTCATGGTGGATTCAGTTGAGGCTTAAGAGTTTTTGCATTTTGATGTACAACTTCTAGGCAGACCACAAAGGACAGAGAATGCATATTTGTTGAAAGCAACAGAATTTCCCTACCTGGTTGTTTAACCTTAGGTTCATCATCTTCATTCGATGAGTCATAGCTACTTGATGAATCTCGCTTTTTCTTCTTTGTCACAGAGGGTGCATTTGACCTTAACTTCCGTTTTTTCGCACCTGAGGAACTGA
Source organism: Calotriton arnoldi (assembly GCA_963921515.1). Taxonomy (NCBI): domain Eukaryota; kingdom Metazoa; phylum Chordata; class Amphibia; order Caudata; family Salamandridae; genus Calotriton; species Calotriton arnoldi. The sequence goes on along the minus strand of CAWUFW010006516.1, from coordinate 486,203 downwards.
AAGATTGAAAAAGCTTGGGTGAAGCACCCCTGTCCAATCATTAACATGCATTGTCTCTACATCTTAGTTCATTTTAAGCTTGTCATATGCCCAGCCTTATTTGCTTCTAAGCTCCCTTCATAACGTATATTTACTCATACATCCATAACAGCTTAAAGCAACATATTTACTACATAATACATAAATTGTTGGTCGCCATTTCATATATATGTATTTACACTAATTATTTTCATAAAGTTGGATAGAGTATATATAAAATTTCATACGTTTAATTCATAAATGTTGGTACACGTAGAAATGTATTAGATGAATGTGCAAGGAAATTCACAAGTTTATATTCGTAAATGACATCATGGATCAATTGGCAACATTTTTTCAAAATTATGTAGAAACAAAAAATACTACTATAGCTCGCCTGCTCAATGGCCTCTCTGGGAGAGAGGAGCTATAGACTTTTCAGAAAGAGCATCAAGTACACTCTGCCAAGGTTACGGTTACATTGCTTCCTGCCTGGTTCTCTTGTGAACAGAGACAAAAACAGAGATGAAGACTGCCCTTGCCTACGGGCAGGCAGGAAACATTAAAATACAACAAGAAGGTATGCATGTGTGCCATTTAAGAAATTTCAATTTCCACAAGAGTTTGTTGTTATGAGGGAGAGCTAGACAGAGAGAGAGAGAGGGAGAGCTAGACAGAGAGAGAGAGCTAGACAGAGAGACAGACCGACCAACCACGGCAACCTTCTTTGCGCTTAGAAACAGTACAGGACGTGTGGTGTCCAGGGCAATAAATCCGATAATCAAACCAATTAGGCCTGTAAAATTACCAGTGCCCGCCCCCTCCCCAGTATAAAAACATTAAAGCTCACAGTATGCAGGGGTCAGAAGACTCCTACATGGAGGAGTAGGTCTCCTACATCCCTGCTGACTAGGAGTTCTGCAGCAAGGCAGTAGATGCCTCTATACACTAGGCAGTATTGGATGCCATGGCTCCCCTCAAGAAGGAAAGGATGCAAATGGCATACAAGTGCTTTGAGCCCTTCTGCCGGAGGAAAGACCTGCCCAGAACCTCTACTGTCACCCAACCTCAGGAGTTGCCTGGACTGGAGTCTTCCATGGCGAGGAAAAACAGCAAACAGGAGTACAGAGTCAACCTGGATGCCTTCAATAGGCTCAAGGGAGCTTTTGTGTCCCATTTCATTACCGCAGGAGAGGGACTTACTAAGTCCCCTACACCAGGGACCCATATTTCAGGCGCCTCTCGCCCCAAGGTCTTTAGTCCAGGCTCTCCGGAATCCGTAGACTAGGATGATATTCAAGGGGACTCAGATGGGGATTTGAGGCAGGATAGACCAAGCCTCCCCTACAGCAGATAACCAAATTATGGCAACTGAGGCCCCCACAAGACAAATCCCACTAATCTCATCAGATATGCTGGACTGAAAGGACATTGTACACCCCTGCTCTCCCAGGTGAAAATATCACTAGACAGTAAAGTGGTTCTTCTCCCAGCTCGCCTAAGATCAATCCATCAGGGAATTGTAAGCGCGCTACTCACCCGTGAGGGTCTCAAGGCGCTGAGGGGGTGGGTCCGCAGATCTGTTTAGCCGAAGAGCCAGGTCTTGAGGGTCTTCCTGAAGGTGTTCAGAGAGGGGGCGCGTCTGATGTCTGCCGGTAGCTCGTTCCAGGTGATGGAGCAAGGTAAATACAAAATTTTGGAACCCCCCTAATATCAATACTAATAAATTAATGTTACTAATGGTTTGATGGACTAACCAACACTTTACACCTTTGGTAAACATTTACACAAATGGTAATTGCTATTTATGTGCAAATTTAACTTATTTACAATGGTAAAAGTGAAGTAATATTAATATAGTGATTTGCGTACTAATTAGAGCAAAATTGCATGATTTGTGCTATGTAGTAAAATTGTATTGTGGCAAAAGAATGCGGATGGTAAGTAAACATGGCTTTAAATGTCGCTTCTGCTAGGTAACACCTAACTGGGGTACTTAGAATGACGGGTGGGAAACAGAAAGGCTTATTTTCTTTATTTTAATTATGATTGTGTTTGTTTTCATGATAGTTCGGGCCTGTTAGGCCGTGCTGCGAAAATGGCTGCCGAGGCAGATGAGGTCAATGCGCAGACGCAAAGATGGCCTCTAACCGGAAGAAAGCCGCAGAACCAAACCACGTGGGTACGATTCGAGCCCAGAGTGAGAAGTGTCAAGGTCAGGATGACCTAAATTGAGGAGAATGCCAAGAACGACTCAGCACGTATCCGTGAGAATGGGAGCTAAAACCCAAACGAATTAACAATGGACTGCTTAAAAGTGACTAACGAAAATGAAACATTTAGTGAACTGTCAATCGGACTGCTATTACCCAAAGGTCGTGTGAAAGTATGATCCATAAACAATTTTAGAACCGGTTTGAACAAGGAGGGCAATGAGGTGATTCTTGCCACCCCTCCAATGGACCAATTAGCGTGATTCTCGCCCCCAAAGATTGCAACTTTATGTTTAGTAAGCTAGTAGTAGTGTATAAGAGGACCTACTCTTAAGTAGGAGGGGCGCTATTCCTGCATAATTTTTTGAGCACTGAACGTTGATGCTGAAGAAGCTGCTGCTATTTTCTATAGGCCACTTTCTTTATAGAAATATTCATTTGGACTTTAAACTTGACTGGGGAAAGGAACGAGACCGATGCGGGAAACCTGTATGGGAGGTCCGTCGAGGAGGCCTTTTAGCGGGACAGACAGTCAGTTTTGGGAGTTCCATGCTGTGATCTACAATTTATCTGCTTTGGTGAACTTTTCATTCTCCATCTAAGAGGGGTATGCATAAAATTATTTCTAAAACTTATTTCTTATATGCTATTAAAATGATTAATAAACTTGAATCTCACTCATGCATTTAAGATAATAGATAAAACGTTATTCTAATTAAAACAACTAGTTTGTGGTTCTTTAGCTCAATAATAAGTGTAATGTTTTAACAGGTTTTGAATGTGATTGAGCTGGTCTTAATCACCATCAACTTACTCTACTAGTTGGTCCATCGACCAAAGAGCGGAATACCTTGATGTTTTAGAACCGACAGGATTAAAACTGATTATGTATGATGCATAAGGAAATATCCTGTTAATTTTAATAAGGTATCCCGTTCCTCCAGCAATTTTGTTCTTCTCTTTGGTAAAAGTGAATGTGACCCAGGGAACAACTGAGGGAGTGTATGGTTATGCGGTGTTATGGGCCCCACCGTCATATGGTATAGTTGTTGTGAATGATCTTTACCTGGAGGTTATGTCCAAAAGAGAAGAATTTATATTAGCCGCGCTGGATCACAGGTCTTGGCTGCAATGTGAGAGAAGGATCTTCCGCCTGCTCTGGCTCTGTGGATGCGCGGGGTTTCGGCCAGTGCGAGGTTGGAAGATCGGAGGTTTCTTTTGGGTACGTGGAAGTTGATTCTGTCGTTGTAGGCATTTGTAGGCGTGAGTGAGGATTTTGAAAGTGACTCTTTTCTCCACGGGGAGCCAGTGGAGACTTCGTAGGTGTTGGCTGATGTGTTCGTGTCAGGGGATGCAGAGGACGAGTCTGGCGGCGGTGTTCTGTATTGTTTGGAGTTTGCGGAGTAGGGACTTGTTGATGCCGGCGTAGAGCGCGTTTCCATAGTCCAGTCTGCTGGTGATCAGTGCGTGGGTGGCTGTCTTCCTGGACTCAGGGGGGATCCACTTGAAGGTCTTGCGGAGGATGCGGAGGGTGTTGAAGCAGCTGGAGGTGACGGCGTTGACCTGTCAGTTCATGGTGAGTGATGAGTCGAGTACGATGCCGAGGTTCTTGGCGTGGTCTGAGGGGGTAGGTGGGCTTCCAAGGGCGGTCGGCCACCAGGTGCTGTCCCATGCAGAAGGGGTGGTACCGAGGGATTCTGTCTTCTCGGCATTGAGCTTCAGGCAGCTGTTGGTCATCCAGATGGCAAAGATCAGGCACTATCCTATTTCTCACCCTATACAACTCTCAATATAATCTCCACCTCAATTCTATGACTCATCTCAAACCTCATCCTACTACTCTTTCCAATGTACTACCCATTTTCTCACCCTATACCTCTATCTCCACTCTCATTCATCCCAAACCTCATACCACTACTATGATCCCCAAGATAACCCTTTCTAGACTCTTCCCTCCTCTACCCCCCTTGCATCATCTCATACCTCTTACTATTCAGATTGCCCAAACAAGCCTTTCTATACCCTTCCCTCTGACTCTTCCCCCTCCACCTGGCCTTTAATCATCCCCAAACCCCCTGCTATGAACTCCCCTAAAAAATAAATTCTTGACCCCTCCCTCTTCTATCCCTCCTTCCCTTTTCTATCACTCCACTATTCCTTTTCAATCCAACTAACAGACTAACATGTCCACCACTCACATTAATTTTCATATTTCCTTATACTAACCCCCCTCCACCTCCCCTGTACTCATCCCAAACCCCCTCATACGGCTAAAAACTCACCCCCAAAAAGATTCTATACCCCTCCCTTTTTTATCCCTCCACTATTCCTTTTCAATCCAGACTAACATGTCCACCACTGAAATTAATTTCATATTTCCCTATACTAATTCACCACTAATCCTTTATGGGTTCTGGAGTAGCATGCTTCTCACCGAAAAGCGCTTTAACACCTAATAAGGGGTAGCAAGCCCTACCTAAATGCAAACCTTTTTCCCCTCTTCTATCCCTCCACTATCCTTCTCAATCCAAATAACAGACTAACATAACTACCGCTCAAATTACTTCATATTTCACTATACTAATCCACCACTAATCATTTATGGGTTCTGGAGTAGTGCGCTACTCACCGAAAATGCGCTTCAACCCTTCTTCAGGGGTAGAAAGCACTATATAAATGGAAAAATTTTCCCTCTTCTATCCCTCCACTATCCTTCTCAATCCAAATAACTAACATATCCAAGACTCAAATTACTTTCATATTTCACTAAACTTATTCAACACTAATCCTTTATGGGTTCTGGAGTAACTTGCTACTCGCCGAAAAAGCGGTTCGACGCCTCGTTAGGGGTAGTAAGTGCTATATAAATGCAATTACAATACAATTTAATAACAATTGTTCCTTTTGTTTATGAATAACCACAAGTGGAACAGTTCCATTAGACTAGTATATTTTGGGTCCCGACAATAAAGATACATTACTACCTGGAATAATTTCCAAGATAGCAGGACTTTTTTCTAGTTCCGTCGGCTTAGTTGGTTAGTTCGTTTTTCATTTCCAAACACCACCCTACTTTAGCTTTCGTGGTAAAACACTGCCTCGAGACTTCATCCGATTGACAGGTCGAACACGGACATCTCCAGTCAGTGAAATAGTCATTTTGTTGACTATTGAAATTTTTGTGCGTCACAAATACATCACATTTTTAGACATAATTAGCACAATGTGGAACTTGTCTTCATTACAGTCTGGGCTTATTTATTGGCCTCCTGATACTATTATATTAACAAAACGACCGACCAATCAGTGTTATGTGGTGATCAGTACAGTGGTTACTACCATATCTCTGACGTGTACTTCAAAGCAACTACTTAACTTCTGCTTTAGTCAGAATAAGGTTTGCTTTTTCGATATTTTCCACAAGGTGTTGGTTTACAAAGGCACATTAGACCTAACTGATCACAACATTCATGCGTTTAATAATGGTACCTTTTGATTTCGTAATCATTTCTAGCCTTCTGGTACAGGCACACAATCAAGTAATTCTTTCTGACTTCCGAATAAGAAATTGTTAAAGTTCCTGGTGAAACCTACATCCTCCTTTACGGATACTCTCTTATTAAGTTTGTTGCAGGGGCATTACTTTATACTTGCAGGAATGTCTCATTTTTTTGCGACAGTCTCCAGGGTACTCGTGGATTACTTTGTCTTTTCAATAATGCTTCCATTTATGCAGGCCCCTTTTTCGCAATGGTTTCTGGGGTACTCACTGGGTATAAATTCGCATCAGGTTTCTGCCATCACTCTTCTACTTAGTGTATGGCCAATAATATTCTGCACTTTGTAGGAACACAATTTATTGACGAATTATGTGGCGTAATCATATTTTTTTCTTTGTTTGGAGTGGCATATGAATGTTCATTTCCACTTTGGGCAAATACTAAACCACAAACACCAACAATATGCATATTGGGATAAACGATTGTATAAGTATTCTTCTGAACACTGATTCGTCTTAACACTGCAGCCTTGAAAAAGTCGTAAAGCACAAGTTACTACTTGTGTAACGATATATCTGTAAGAGACATTAGTTAGTGATAGATTCCTTACCTTAGAATATCCCCAGGCGTCAGACTGGATCCGGAAAGTTTTTCGTCAGCAGTACCCCTGCGCGTCGGTAGGTGGCGTCGTACGGCTCCGCGTCCGTCGCTGGCGTCGTAAGCGCCGAGATGACATCACGGAGACTACTTAGGCGCCACCCATGCGCGCTGACGTCAGTTCTGCACACGACTTTCCGCGCCAGGAACGCAGAGCCATGCAAGAAGCTGACATAGGTGTCTGAAAAATACTAGGGCCCTGAAAGGGATGTCCTTAACCCTAGAAATCAGTTCGCAGAACGGGGAGGATGGGTGGGGCGGTAAGGAATCTGTCACTAACTACTGTCTCTTACAGATATATCGTTACACAAGTAGTAACTTGTGCATCTGAAAGAGACACGTTAGTGATCGATTCCTTACCTTAGAATAGATACCCCAGCAATACCAACCCCGGTGGTGGGTCTGCGAATAGATTACACCAGAAAGTCACGGAGAACAGAACGGCCAAAGAAGCCATCTCTCCGGACTGGACGGTCAAGGCAGTAATGCTTGGTAAACGTGTGCAACGAGGCCCACGTAGCTGTCCGACAAATATCCTGCAAGGGAACGCCGCGTCCCAAGGCAGTAGTGGCTGCCGTCGCCCTGGTAGAATGGGCATGCAGCCCCACAGGAGGCTCCTTCTTAGCCAACGAGTAACACGCTTTGATGCACAGAACGACTCACCGAGAGATGGTTTGTTTGTGCACGGCCCGACCTTTTTTGGCGCCCGCGTAGCCAACAAAGAGCTGGTCATCCACCCGGAACTGTTGTTTGCGCTTCAGATAGAACGAGAGCGCACGTTTTGGGTCCAGACGGTGGAGCCTCTCTTCCTCCTTTGAAGGATGCGGAGGCGGAAAGAAGGTGGGCAAAGTGATGGTCTGCCTGATGTGGAAGGGCGTGACAACCTTTGGCAAGAAAGAAGGACGGGTCCTTAAAACCACCTTGTCCGGATGAACAGAAAGGAAAGGAGGTTTAGAAGAAAGAGCCTGGAGCTCACTCACTCTTCTGGCAGAGGTGATAGCTACCAGGAAAGCCGTCTTGAGAGTAAGAAGACGTAAAGGACAGTTAGGAAAGGGGCTCAAAAGAAGCGCACATCAGATAGGTCAAGACAAGAATTAAGTCCCATTGAGGCATTATGAAAGGCACGGGAGGAAACGTGTGTGTAATGCCTTTCAGGAAACGGTTAACAACCAGGGACTTAAAGAGAGAAGGCTGATCTGGTAGCCTGAGAAAGGCGGAGATGGCCGAAAGATAACCTTTGATAGTGCCCAGAGCAGAGCCCTGCTGGGCCAAGGATAGTAGGAACAGAAGGACCTCAGAAAGAGGGGCAGAAAGGGGATCCACAGACTTTGCTGTGCACCATGCCACAAACTTGTTCCACCTGCAGGCGTATACCGTCTTAGTGGAGGGACGCCTGACTGACTGACTGTATTTGTAGAGCGCACTAATGCCGAGGCGTCTTGGCGCTAAGTGATATGTAATGCCCATGGCCGACACGTTCAGGGTTGTGAAATGAGCCATGTTTTAATTTTCCTCCTGAAGACCGATCTGTTAGGCAAAGACCTTAGGTGTGTGGGCAAAGAATTCCAAAGTTTGGATGCTAGAAAAGAGAAGCGTTTACCTCCACACCTTACTCTCTTTATCTTTGGAAGTTGTAAGAGATCAAGTGAAGCTGATCTTAGAGTTCGTGTAGGAACGTATCGAGAAAACAAGGTTTGCACATCCTTGGATCCTCCACCAAACAAGGCTTTATGCACCATGCATAGGGACTTAAAGTCAACCCGTCGCCGTACTGGGAGCCAGTGAAGTTGTTTTATGCTGGTCGATGTAGGATGGTGTTTAGGTAGATTGAGCAGTACTCTAGCTGCCGCGTTCTGAATTGACTGCAGTTTAGAGAATTGCGCAGCATTTGCTCCTAAGTAGAGAGCGTTGCAGTAGTCAATTCTGGATAGAATCGTAGCTACTACCACTGTTTTCCTCAGGGAAAGCGGTATGCCAGAATGACATCACATACTTCGGGAGGAAGATCGAAAGCTGTCAACTGTCACCGCTCAATCTCCACGCATGGAGGTGGAGGCTGGACAGGTTCCGGTGGAGGACCGTCCCCTGCTGCTGCGACAGAAGATCCTCCCGAAGAGGCAGTCAGATCGGGGGATCGATCGCCATGTTGAGTAGCTCGGGATACCAGTATCTTCGCGCCCAATCCGGAGCCACAAGGATGACTTGGGCCCGGTCGCGCCGAATCTTCTTCAGCACTCTGGGCAGAAGTGGTATAGGCGGAAAGGCGTACAACAGACCGCAGCTCCACTCGCGACGAAAAGCGTCGCAGAGCGAGTGCCACCTTGGAAATTCCAACGCGCAGAACTGAAGACATTGCGCATTCTCTTCGGTGGCGGATAGATCTAACCAAGGCTCTCCCCACTGCAGAAAGAGACCTTGCGCCATGTCCGAGTTCAGACGCCATTCGTGATCCATCAAGCACCGGCGGCTGAGTTCGTCCGCCCTGGCGTTCAGAGAACCTGCCAGGTGTTGAACCACCAAGGTAATGCCTTGATGTTCCAGCCATATCCAGAGGCGCAGAGCCTCCTGACATAGGGTCCACGACCCCACCCCGCCCGGTTTGTTGCAATACCACATGGCGGTGGTGTTGTCCGTGAACACCTGCACTACACTTCCCCGGACAGAGGGAAGGAATGCCTTCAGTGCAAGTCGGATCGCCACAAGCTCCAAAAGATTGATATGGAGCCGGGACTCCGCCGGAGACCAGAGGCCTCTGATCTCCGCCTCTCCCATGTGGCCACCCCATCCCAGGAGGGACGCGTCCATCACCACTGTGTGCTCCGGTTGGGGAAGGGAGAGGGATCTGCCCATTGACCCATTGCGCGGTTCGAGAGCCACCACTGCAACTGTCGTGCAGTGCCCTCCGAGATCTGGACGTGATCGGACAGGTTACCCTGATGCTGTGCCCACTGGAACTTCAGGTCCCACTGCAGAGCCCGCATATGCCACCTGGCATGTTGCACTAGCAGAATGCAGGAGGCCATCAGGCCCAGGAGCCGGAGGGTCATCCTGACTGAAACCCGGGATAGAGGCTGAAAGATCGGAATCATAGCCTGAATATCCCGGACTCGCTGCTCGGGAGGATAAACCCGAAACTGGATCGAATCCAGAACCGCTCCGATGAAGGGGAGCTTCTGAGAGGGACTCTGGTGCGACTTCGGCACGTTGATGGAGAACCCCAGCAAATGCAGGTCGGCCGTAGTCTGAAGGTGGGGGACGACTGCCTGAGGCGAGCCCGCCTTCAACAACCAGTCGTCAAGGTAGGGGAAGACTGACACCCCGGACCTGCGCAGATGAGCTGCGACCACCGCCATCACTTTCGTGAACACCCAAGGGGCGCTGGTAAGGCCGAAGGGGAGCACGGCAAACTGAAAATGCTCCTGGCCTACCGTCAACCGCAGGTAACGCCGGTGGGCCGGCAGGACGGGAATGTGAAAATATGCGTCCTGCAAGTCCAACGCTACCATCCAGTCTCCAGGGTCGAGGGCAGCCAAGACCTGAGCCAGAGTCAACATCTTGAACTTCTCCTTCCGGAGGAAGCGATTGACGTTCCTGAGGTCCAAGATGGGGCGCAGGCCCCCTTTCTCCTTCTTGGGGACCAGAAAGGAGTGGGAATAACAACCATGTCCTACTTCTGGCCCAGGAACGCGCTCGATGGCCCCCTTGGCCAAGAGGGCCGTGACTTCCCGTCGGAGAAGCGCCAAGTGATCCCCCGATATGCGGTGGAACTGAGGTGGCATGGCCGGGGGGGGGGGGGCAGACTCGAAGGGGAGGGAGTAGCCCCTTCGGACGATTTGCAGCACCCACCTGTTTGAAGTGACAGAGCGCCAGTGGGGGAGGTGATGTTGAATCCTGCCGCCCACCGGCGTGGGGTGCACCCCAAAGCTCGGACTAGGAAGGCTTTGAGGCGGATGCTGCGGGAGCGGAGGTGGACTGACCTGCACACTGGCCCCCTGTGCAGCCACGGCGGCTACCCGCCCGCGGCCACGCTGAGGTTGGTTCTGCGCAGACCTCTGGCTGAACGAACGTGTAGGGGCGCCCCTTCTGTGGCCACGAAAGTAACGAAAGTTAGACGTGGCCGGGCGTGTGGTGGAGAGACCCAAGGACTTGGCTGTAGCCCGAGAGTCCTTAAAACGCTCCAGCGCACTGTCTGCCTTATCGTCAAACAGGCGAGTACCATCTAAAGGCATGTCCATGAGAGAACTCTGGACATCCCCCGAAAACCCCGTGGCCCGCAGCCAGGCGTGGCGACGCAAGGCCACCGTCGTGGAGATGGCTCTCCCCAAAGAGTCCACGGTGTCCAACCCACACCGAATGGCGAACTTCGCGGCATCCTTCCCCTCCGCAACGGCTTGGGAAAGTACAGCCCGAACCTCCTCCGGGCACTGGGGCAGAGTTTGCGCCACCGTGTCCCACACAGCGTGAGAGTAGCGGCCCAAGAGGCATGCGGTGTTGACTGACCGCAGCCCCATGCTGGCAGAGGAAAACAACTTCTTGCCAAACTGCTCCAGCTTTTTCGATTCCTTATCCGGCGGAGCGGTAGGGAATGCACTTTGGGAAGTGGAGGCCTGAATGACCAGGCTCTCCGGTGTCAGATGATTTATCAAAAAGGCAGGGGTCACCCGGTGCCGGGCGGTGACGCCTGGCCACGTTTTTATCCACAGGAACCCCTGTGGCTGGCCTAGACCAGGTGCCCATCAAAACATCCGTCAAGGCCTTATTGAACGGAAGCAGAGGTTCCATAGAACTTGCCGCCGGCTGAAGCACTTCAGTAAGGAGGTTCGTCTTGAGGGTAACAGTAGGCAGGTCAAGGTCAAGAGCCTCAGCTGCTCTACGGAGCACCACAGTGTATGTGACGCCTTCCTCCATGACAGCGGGAGGAGACACAAACCCAGGCTCAGAGGAGAGGTCAAGGCCACCTGCATCCTCCGAGTCCTCCGCCCAATCCTGTTCGGACTCGAACTGCCGTGCAAGAGGGTCCTTCGACCCCTCCCAGTCATCCCCCTCCACCACGGAATCCAGTGCGGCGACGGAAACGGAGCCGCAGGGGGCGCCGGAGCCGCCGGCGGAGGACCTTGCGGTGCCGGAGCCGCCAGCGGCGCCGGAGGCAAGCAAGGGCCCTCAATAGAGACGGCGGGGCCCGAAGGCGCGCCGGGGGGAGCCCTAGGCCTGAAAAGGCGGTCCATGGCGGCAAGAAACTCTTGCACCTGGGCCGGAGTCGCCGACGGACCCGGGTAGGGCGGGTAGGCCGCGGGACTCTCAGGCTCCAACGGAGCCGTGGGGGAAGGACCCCTGGCCCCCTCGTCCGGAGACCGACGGGGGGAGGTCGGAGAGCGAACGCGCTTCTTCGACTTTTTCTTGTGACATCTCTTACCGGATTCCGAGGGTGAAGACTTGGACCCCGAGGAGCGATGATGATGGCTCGGCAGTCGGTCCCTCGAGCGACCCCTGGACCTCAAACGGCGCGGAGACAACTGTCGGGCGTCCAGCAGCTTTCGGGACCGCTCCCGCAAAGCCTTCGGAGCCATGGCCAGACAGTCGGAACATGACCGGGAGTCATGGTCGCGCTACAGACAGTAGAGACAGACACCATGGGGGTCGGCCACCGACATCGTACGGCGGCAGGCCCCGCAGGATTTAAACCCAGGCATCCCTACGTGGCACCAGGAGTCAAAGACTCAAAGAAGTAGAGACAAAAGTCCCCCAAAAAAAGTAGTCAAAAAGTGACTAGGGTACGTGCTCTAACCGGATCTGCGCTTGCTGGCGCGGAAAAAGAAAGAACTGACGTCAGCGCGCATGGGTGGCGCCTAAGTAGTCTCCGTGACGTCATCTCGGCGCTTACGACGCCAGCGACGGACGCGGAGCCACACGACGCCACCTACCGACGCGCAGGTGTACTGCTGACGAAAAACTTTCTGGTTCCAGTCTGACGCCTGGGGATATTCTAAGGTAAGGAATCTATCACTAATGTGTCTCTTTCAGATAAGACGAACACGCTAGTCAGCTGCCAGAGCAACATATGAATTTATGCTTCTAACAAGATTTGAGGGACTGTTAATAACGCAACCCATTAACTGTCAACCAAGACTTGTGGCACGCTGTATACTTCATTCTCAATAAAAAAAAATGTTCTTCTTGATAACTCACCTTGAAAGACTGATCAACGGGACTATATATACACACTGATTTGGCGTGCGCTTAGTATCAAGGTGTTACAATTTGGTATTGTGAATTATTCGGTTCCTTAACATACACTCTATGGTAGCAGGGTGTAAGGTTACCATGTAAGCACCGTGCACGGCAGGGGCTGTGTCCAACAATGGGAACAGATTTGGGGCACTTGGTGCTCTTTCCGTGAAGGTGGGGTGGAACTGGAGTAGAGTTGTGCTGGGCGGAGGGTGGAAGAGATTGGCGACAGGGGTACCTGGGGGACAGAGTTTAATCAACTATATGCATGTTTGGGGACATCCCAATGCCTCAATGCTATATTATGTGCTGTTTTATGCTGACGCACCCTGAACCGTATGTATCGTATTATACCTGCATCTCTGTTCGAAATGATAGGGCGTAATTCCGTAGACTCACTTGTCCAAAGTTATCGCCAGGTGGCTGAGTGCCTCTAAGGACACAGTAAAGAGGCTTTAATGCTGCAGCAGGAGGGGCGCAGGACTACTGCACGGTGCCCCTGTTGTCCACATAGTGTTCAAGGACTGCGCCCTTGACCACAAAAAGCTTGAAGGGTTCTCTGGGCAGGCAGAAAGTGATGGTGATGTTGGAAGCACCATAGTGACGGATAGGGGAAACTGTTAGTGCGACTTATGTGGGAAGGCCCAAGAAGCATGCCAAAGCCCTAATATCGTTAAAGAGCTTAAGGCCAGAGTCTGCCTCGTAACCAAAAAGGGGAGAGCCAATAGTGTGGACTGCAGGTGACCAGAGAAGCCTGTAGACCTCACCTAGGAGCCACACTGGTGCCCATTGCCCTTCCTAGGAAACCTAAGGTGTCCAAGCTATAGCAAATGATTAATTTTGCCACATCGTGTCATACTGAATAGCCTGCATCAGGGACCTCAGGCAATACACTTGTGATAGAGGTTCCAGAGGACATGGGAATAACACCCTAAAAGGCAGCTGGCAATGACGGAACATAGTACCAAACAGGGTGAGGAAAACACATTTCCCAAAGGTTTTGATACGTTTTGGTTCCCTGTCTGGTAGTGTGGTAGAGAATGCATTCAGTATAGGTTGACCTTAATTGTGGACACCTGCATGACTAGGTTCTCAGGTGTGGGGTGCTGTGTCAAGAAGTCTGGTTTACCCAGAGCTGGACGATGGTGTAGTGATATCTGGGTTTTTACCAGAGGTCTGGCACAGCATTCTGTCCAAGAAGGATGTCTGAACAGAACCAGGGATTCAATATTTGTTTGCCCAGGCCGAAGCACTTCAGAGGGGAAATTTAGTCTTCACCTCCATTATGCGTAAGGATAAGTTAATTACCTGTAATCCTAGTTCTCTTCCAGGGGTATACTCAGTCATAAGCACTGAATAATCCCCGCCCACATGCGGGGACCCCGGAGCATACACAAAATATATATATATATATATATATATATATATATATATATATATATATATATATATATATATATATATATATATATATATATATATATATATATATATATATATATATATATGTATGTTTAGCTAAAAAAGTACGGAGTACCTTCAAACATACATAAATACACGTATACATATATAAACATGCAACCTACCATAACTCAAATAGGCTAAAATGCCATGTTTTTTTTTCTTCATTAGAGAGAAAATAATCCCATACATCCTTTCTGTAACAGAGAATATACACTCCATTAATGTTCAAACACAGCCCTTTATTTTCAGAGAAAAAGGCAATTAATAGCAGGCAATTAGCCCATAGGCTGCATTATATGAAAAAACATCACAGTACTAAAAAACTGGCACCCTGCCTTTAAGACCTCCAGGAGCCCCCTGCTCCCATCATGCACCACAGGTGACAATTAGGTCAGTTATTTTTTACGTTGTACTAACATACAGGAATCAGGACATAAGGTGCAAAACACTACTATACTGTCAATACTCGTCCGGGGAGGCAGGAGGATTGCTTAGGACTTTGAGGAGTATACCCCTGGAAGAGAACTAGTATTACAGGTAAGTAACTTATCCTTCTCTTCCAGGGGATACTAATCAATAGTCATAAGCACTGAATAGAATAGCAATCCCATACCCACTTTCCCGTGGACGAGTACCAGTATAGGTACAGCAAAGAGAACACTCCAAGGATGAATTATCCAAACCGATTTCTTAACGAGGCTTGCTCAAACTGAGCATCCGCCTGCGTGTCAGAGTCCAAACAATAATGGCGAGTGAAAGTGTATTGATCGCCATGTGGTAGCTTTACAAATCTCTGCAATAGGTACATTTCTAAGGAGAGCCGTGGTCGAGGCTTTTCCCCTGGTAGAGTGAGCCTTTGGTTTGCCCAGGAGGGACTTGTTGGCTAACTGGTAAGACAAAGTGATACAAGAGACTATCCATCTCGAGATGGACTGTTTGGAAGTTGCACAGCCGGTATATATGAAACCATAGTTTACAAACAGGAGATCCGATTTTCTCAGCGCCTTGGTCTTGTCTAAGTAGAATGTCAGAACCCTCTTAAGGTCTAGTGAATGAAGAGACCTCTCCGGAGGGTTCGAAGGGTTAGGAAAAAATTTAGGCAGAGTGATGGATTGATCAAAATGAAAATCCGAGACCACTTTAGGTAAAAAACTCGGATGGGTTCTAAGGACCACCCTGTTTGCATGAAAACTAATATAAGGCTCTTTGCAGCACAGAGCTTGAATCTCACTCACTCTGCGAGCAGAGGTGATGGCCACTAAAAAGGCGGGCTTCCATTACAAATGCTGAAGAGAGGCTTTGTGAACAGGTTCAAATGGGACCCCCATTAATCTAGCAAGAACTAGGTTATGCTCCCATGGTGGAGACGAGCTCTGATCGGTGGGTAGACCTTTTTCAACCCCTCAGGAAAATCCTTAACCACAGGAAGTTGAAAAAAGGAAACCTGCATAGGGGACTTTCTGTATTCTGCAATAGCTGCTAGATGGACCTTTATAGAAGAAAATTGAAGGCCTGATTTGGCCAGGCACAGCAAATATGGTAAAATCACCTGTTCTTGAACCCGAACGGGATCATGACCATTATCAATGCACCATAAGTAAAATCGATTCCATTTGAAAGCGTACGATTTTCTGGTGGAAGGCCTTCTGGCTTCTTTAAGTATGTTCATACAGTCAGAAGACAAGACTAAGTGGCCGTATTGAAGAACTTCAGGAGCCATGCCATCAATCAGAGATGAGAGGTTGGGGTGGAACACCTTCCCCCCCGTTCTTGGATAGCAACTCTGGCTGGCATGGTAACCTCCTGTGTGGGACCTCTGATAATTGAAGGAGATCTGGATACCACCACTGACGGGGCCATTACGGTGCATCAGTATCATTCTGGTCTTGACCCTGTAGAACTTGTTGATCACCAGGGGTATCAGTGGAATTGGAGGAAAAGCGTAATGTAATGTCTGAGACCATTTTATCAAAAGCGCATTCCCTCTGGAACTTGGTTGGTGAAACCTGGATGCGAAGACCGGGCATTTTGCGTTTGCCGCGTCTGCAAACAAGTCAATGTCTGGGACTCCATTGGTGAAAGATGTCCTGCGCGACGTCGTCATTTAGCACCGAGTCGTGAGCTTCGACGAAGGCCCGACTTAGGGCGTCTGCCTGGACGTTGACAGTTCCTGGGAGATGAAATCGCCATAATGGTCAGATTTCTTGGGAGAAGCCATTTCCGGAATGGTCTGAGCCTCCTGAGAGAGGTCTCGACCGGGTTCCCCCCGTTTGTTCAGATAATGCATTGTTGTGGTATTGTCCGTCTGAACCAACAGGGAACGTGATTGGAAGGACTGGAACAGTGATTTGAGTGCGTGATGTACTGCTCTCAGTTCCAAGAGGTTGATGTAGTACCCTTGTTCTGTCTCTGATCAGAGAGCTGAAATGGACCTTGCAGGGAAGCATCCGTGACGATCGTCTGAGTAGGCAGGTCCTGGTGAAGAGGAACTCCCTTCAGCAGATGTGATCGCTTTATCCACCATCTGATGGAATCCTTGGCTGACTGAGGGAGAAACAAAGTCCTCCCAGCGACCTGATATCTGCGACCACTGATCCTCCAGAGATTGCTGCAGAGGATGTGTGTGTATTCTGGCGTTTGGTACGATGAAGATGCAGGATGCCATCGAGCCCAGAAGAGAGGACAGTCGTCTGACTGTGGGATGCTGAGAACGGAGAAGACTGCAGCATTTCTCGTGGATTGAGGATAACCTCTCCTCCGGACACGCACTTACCCTTGCAGTATCCAGAGAAGCACCCAGGTAGTGGATCTTTTGGGTCGGGTTGAAGATACTTATTTTAGTTGATTTGTAGGCCCAGATTCCTCAGCACTTGCATGCAGTACGAGATAGGATTCTGAAGCAGAGTGGGTGACGAGCTCTTCATCAGCCAGTCGTCCAGATACAGATATATGAATATCCTTTGCTTGCGAAGAAAAGCCGCTACCACTGCCATGCATTTCGAGAACAGGCTGATTTGAGTCCAAACGGAAGGACTTTGAACTGGAAATGCTGGAGCGCTACCTGAAAACGCAGGAATTTCCAATGTTTCCTGGAAATCGGCCCGAGAAAATAGGTGTCCTGCAGGTCTATGGAGCACATCCAGTCCCCTTGGTGTAGTTGAGGAAAGATTTGGTGCAGTGCTAACTTCAGAAATTTCTCTTTGCGGATGAATTTGTTCAAAAGCCTCAGGTAGAGTATTGGTCTGTACTCTCGGGTAGGACCTCTTTTCTGTATCAAAGTAACGGGAATAGATTCCCTGCCTTCGTTGCAGAGAAGGGACTGCTTCTATTGCATCTTTCTGTAGCAGGCTGTTCACCACCGCAACAAGTGGCGTTTCTGGCAAAATCTCTTGAGGCGGTACTGATGGAGGTGGGGATTTGAATCTGTGCAAAATCGCCATTCTGCACAATATTCACCACCCACTTGTCTTTTGTTATCTTTCTCCACTTGTCCAGGTGAAACATAATCCTTCCCCCCCCACCGGAGTGGGTAACGGGAATGGGGGAAGCCAGAGCTCATTGCTTTACAGATTGTTTCGCTGCGGAAGGTGTTTGTCTCGCAGCTCCCCTTCCTCGACAAGGTCTTCGCTGATGGTAGTGAGACCTGGGTTGATGTTGCTGTGTCGACCAGTGAGGGGTTTGAACCCTCGGTTGGAAATAGCGACGGTCATATGGTTGGTACTTACGCCGAAATTCTGTTTCTCCAGACCGACAGCCTTTAGAGTGTCCAACTCCGCTTTTATTTTGGACATCTCGTCATCTGCATGAGATCCCAATAGAGAAGGGCCTTTGGACGGAAGATTTACAATTCTCCTTTGCGCATCAGGTTTCAGACCAGTGAGGCGCAATCAGGTTGAGCGTCTGGCGCAGATGCCATGGGAGTAACCATGCACAGCCAAATCCGATGCGTCCGCAGCTGCACTAATGACCTGGTTTGCAACCAAGCCCCCTTACTGCAAGACTTACTGAAAATCCTGATGGTCTTCTTTAGGCAGCTTCTCAGTGAATCGGGCCAAAGAGTCCCAGAGAGACCAGTCATACCTCCCCAGAAGAGCAGAGGCACTTGCCACCTTCATTACGGATGCAGAAGTTGCAGAAGGGAGAGGATGTAGCCTAACGGCTAGAGCGGTCGACCTTGAAGCTGGGGAACCGGGTGCGAGTCTCGGCAACAACGCTAAACATCCTGTGATTCTGGGCAAATCACTTAATCTCCTCGTGCCTAACAAAAAATGAATGTGTCCTCATGTAACGAAACTGGTGCTCATGTAAAGCGCTCCGATACCCAATGTCTCGGGTCTAGTTTGCGCTATATAAAACTCTTTAATAAAACTCTTTAATAAAATAATAAATAATAATAGAAGTGTTGCACATCCTTTTGCCCAACGAGTCCATGTTTTTACTATCCTTCTCCGGAGGAACTGTGGAGGATGTTGCTGCCGGATGTGTTTTTTAGCTGCCGCCACTATGACCGAATCTGGAGGGGGATCCAATCAAAGGAACAGAGGGTCCTGATCCGAGGCCTTATACTTCTTTGAAATACGTGGGGGGGCTGAATCCACTGTAGCTGGAGTCAGAAAGGTCTGCATCGCTGGTTCCAGCAGACCCGGAACCAAAGGAAGTAGGGGCCTCACCGAGGATCTGTGATGCAGGGTTTCAAAAATGACTGACGAAGAGACAGTCAGTGCCGATATATCAATGTTCAATTTGCCGGCACCCCGGCATAGCACCTCATTAAGAGTTCCAATTTCATCAATTGGAGACACTGTGGCTGGAGGTGTAGCAGACAATGTTGGTCAATAGTCTCTCATAGATGATCTTGAGGACGTGGACCAAGACGGGGACCGCCTTCTCTTTTTCGGAGTGGAAGAAGGGCGAGATCCAGTTGGTCCACATGGGGTCCTGGATCGTGAACGTCGAGTCGACCAAGACCTGCATGGAGATACCCTCAGACGCAGTAGGCGGAGGACCCGCAGAGACTCTGGAGGGAGAGAATATTCGGGTGAAGTCCGAGCCAGGACTTCTGTGTGGAGTCTCAGTGCCGGATACTCTCTAGCCACCTTGGAGAAAGACTGATGGGGGAGTCTGTTCCTCCGCAACCGGGGATCCCTCTGGCGTGATTTACACACTATTAATGCCAGGAGAAGAGGACACCTCCCTTGACGTAGACCGTATAGACTTCGACCTCGGCCTCTCTAGCAATTCCACTGTTGCCGACGTAGGATTTCCTTCTCTCGACGTTGAACGATGACCTCTCGCCGACGACACAGATTGTGCTACTTTCGACGTTGACCGCTTCAGTGGCGAGGTATTTAAAGATTCACGTCTGTGCGACGATGCCCTCGACGCCGACTGACTGCGGGAGTAAATGTAATGTAAATGTAATTCGTACTTGTAAAGCGCACTGCCACCCCAACTGGGGCATCCTGGCGCTATACGCATACCGCTGTGGAACCCTTCCTGGCTATTCCCTGTGAAATGTCCACTCCTGGGCACCCCCAAGGTGAAGCCAGGCATCCCAGCGCTGGTGGGGCCGTTGTGGAGATTAAGCAAGCTATTGCCCAGAGTTGCAGAGTGGGACCCATGATTACAATAGGCACCGAGGCGAGAATTATCAGGTCCGAGGAAATTGAGTCCAAGACCCGCCGAGGCGGGAATTGAACCCTGGTCCCGGGCCAGATCTCTGCATCAGGGTCTGCCGCTCTAACCATTGAGCCACACTGAGTGTGGTGGAGTCTGACGCCGACCGCCTGTATGCATGCCGCAGAGTCTTCGACGTCGATCCTCTCGACGCCGACCATGCCAGTTGCGACTACGGCGGCGATTTAGACTTCGACCGGTGTCTCGACGTCAACGGATGCCTCAACGTCGACCCATGTTTTGATGTCGACTTAGGTCTCTCGGGACCACCATACTTCGAGCCCGAAGTAGTATGCCTCCACGTCGACTTGCGTTTCGGCGACGGAGGCTCTAGCCGCTTTGATGGCGATCTGTCCCTTGACGTCGTTGCATGCCTTGCCTGATTTTCCAACGTCTATCTCGACGCGGACAGTGAACAATCAGGGATCTGCTTCCTTTTAGATGCTGGAGAAGCAGATGGATGCCGATTTCTGTGTCTTTCCTGAGAGGAGGGCTCTTTAAAAGCAGGATTGCTCTCAAGGCCACTTTTTGAAGGTCCTTTTCCTCTCTCCAGTAGGGCATGCAGCTTTATCTTCTCCGTGTCCCGAAGAGTTCTTCTGAAGAATTGCTGGCAGTAATAACATTTCTCTGGATTGTGTGATGATGGTAAGCACACAATACACACAGAATGTGGGTCTGACTTTGCCATTTTCTTCCCACAGGAGGGACATTTGTTGAACAAAGCCGGCATTTCTGACAAATTGTCAGAAACAACTGAAAAAGTTGCCAGTAGTCACAAAACATTGTGTAGAGATGAAATGAACCAATTTCTGACTAGAATAATCAAAAATTGACAAGCTCAATGCTCCAGGATCCTCACAGAAAGAGCCGGAAAAAAGAACTGACCTAACTGTCACCTGTTGTGCATGATGGGAGCAGGGGGCTCCTGGAGGTCTTACAGGCACAGTGTCCAGGTTCTTGGAATTCTTAAAGGCAGGGTGCCAGTTTTTTAATACTGTGATATTTTTTCATAAGATTCAGCCTATGGGCTAATTGCCTGCTATTAATTGCCTTTTTCTCTGAAAATAAAAGGCTGTGTTTACAACATTAATGGAGTGTATGTCCCCCAGGGCTCCTTCCTCAGCCCGACGCTCTTCAACGTCTACATGGCTCCACTCGCCCCCATCGTCAGAACCTACGGACTCAACATCGTGTCATACGCAGACGACACCCAACTCATCCTCTCCCTATCCAACGAACCCAACACCGCCAGACACAACTTTCGAGAAGGCATGGAAGCCGTCGCCAAATGGATGAAAAACAGCTGCCTACAACTAAACACCAACAAAACAGAAGTACTCATCATGTGCCCAAACACCGATGCCTGGAGCGACACCTGGTGGCCCCCCGCCCTCGGAAACCCGCCAACCCCCACGGACCACGCACGCAACCTGGGAATCATCCTGGAATCCAAGCTCAAAATGGACCGCCAGATCAACTCAGTCTCGTCTTCCTGCTTCCACACCCTCTGCCTCCTTCGTAAGACCTTCAAATGGATCCCCCTCGAACACAGAAAGACCGTCACACACACCCATGTCACCAGCAGACTACTACGGCAACGCACTCTACGCCGGAATAAACAAAAACCTCACTTGCAAGCTACATAACATACAGAACGCCGCCGCAAGACTGGTCCTCAACCTGCCAAAACACTGCCACATCTCCCAGCACCTGCGCACACTCCACTGGCTCCCCGTCGAGGCGAGAATCACCTTCAAGATACTCACCCACGCACACAAGGCCCTCCACGGCACCGGACCAGCATACCTGAACAGCCGACTCAAATTCCACGCACCCCAAAGGACCCTACGATCAGCCCAGCTCTCCTACGCCATGATCCCCCACACCAGAAAGACCAGATCGGGAGGCCGCTCCTTCTCCTTCCTCGCGGCCAAAGCATGGAACGCCCTTCCGCTCCACCTCAGACAGACATCGCTCCCCATCTTCGCAAGAAACCTCAAAACCTGGCTCTTCGACAGACCCCCTCCTTGATGGAATGGAACCTGCACCCTACCCCTAGCGCCTTGAGACCCTTACGGGCGAGTAGTCGCGCTTTAACAAACCCCCGATTGATTGATCTGTTACAGAAATGATGTATGGGATTATTTTCTCTCCAATGAAAAAACCATGTAATATCGGCATTTTAGCCTATTTGAGCTACGGTAGGCTGCACGTTTATATATGTATACATGTATACATATATACTTGTATACTTTTTTTTAGCTACTTTTTTTTAGCTACACATATATATTTATTTTTGTATATGCTCCGGGGTCCCCGCACGTGGGCGGGGATTATTCAGTGCTTAGGACTATTGAGCAGTATCCCCTGGAAGAGAACTGTAGGTCAAGAAACGTGGCTGCCATTTGCATGACCACAAAGGAGGAGGCACCTTTTTCCGTCTAGGGACCGGAAGCAAAACTAGACCAGTATATGATAAGGAGACCAGTAACTGGCATTCTGAAGGTCCTCATACCCATTGTCATCAGTGTATGGTTGGCCAAATTCTTCCCCAGCATCAGTCAGAATCCATTCAATTAACATATGGAGAGTTTAGGCACTTCCTTGGGGCAGAGGAAAAGCATCTGAATGTGATAGGTGGCCCAAAGGCTGTGGCCCAAGAGGATCAGGGCGTGGCCTCAGTCAATGACAAAGCAGCACCGACTCTGATTGGGAAAGCACAATAGGTTGCACTTTGCCATCCGGGGCAGACGTTCCAGGATCTGGCATGGGTGTGATGCCCGGATGGGCGTCAACAAGTAAGCTGGTGCAGAGCTCGTTGGGGGTCCAGGGGGTGTAGCTGGCACCAAGGGTGGAGTCATCAGCGGAGTTGCAGGTGTAAGCCTTTGCAGTTCAAGGCCTGGTGGCATGCCTGTAATGTGCCAATGATTGCAGCATGGACTTGTTCGATTTGCGGGGGTGTCGTCAACTGTCCTAGAAATGCAGGTTATCTTGGGACAAGAGTGGTAATCTGCTTCGAAGGGGAATGTCTTCGGAAGCAAGACCGAGACGTCCTCTCATCTTCTCTGGATTCGAGTGGGGGGAGGCAGCACATTCCCGCTTGGACTTTTTATGTTTTTCCTTAGACTTACTCGAAGGCTTCTACCAGGACAATCGGCCACAGGAACAACTTCCCTTTGACCGTTCACATCGTGGAGTCTTCCATGCTTTGCGACATAGAGCTTCACCTCCCAGTCCCAGATGAACTTGGGACTCATCAAGACACAGTCATTGCAGGCCTTGGAGTCATGTTCCAACCCCAGGCTCCACAGACAAACCAGATTGGAGGAGAGGGGTGTCTGTAAGAGACATTCACATGTGCCAGTCCTAACAAGGTTTAAATCCTGTAATTTTGGGAGGTGACATTTTCCCTTGGATACTAAATTTTTGAAACTATTTTGGTCTTGCGAAGAGAATGGGATAGCTCCAGATGCAATTCTGGTGGAGCAGAAAGAAAGGAATGGGCATCAGCGCAAGGCACCTATATGCGGATATGCGCATCACTTCCAGAGCGGAATGACGGGGTGGAGCCACACAACATCACCTACCAGCGCACAGCAGTACTGCTGGATCCAGTCTGACACCTGGGTAATATTCAAAAGGAGAAGAATCAACCGTTACAAGGTCTTCCAGACAAATTGTTGCATATCAATGACATACATTACTCACAATGACTTAAATTAACACCTGGACAAGGCAGACAAAACAGTGGCTATTTTAACCAAACATGGATGTAAAATATATTTTTGCAAATCAAAGACTGCCTTTCTTAATGTGATTGTTTTAGGATATGAATTATCCAGTTAAGGCTACGGATTGGCAACAGATTGTACAGAAATGTGCAAATTTGCATTCTCCAAATATGCAGAGAAACTTATTGGCACCCATGGGACTCATTAATTTTCTAAATGCTTCCTTGCCAGACTATGCTGAGCAAGTGGAACCCTTAAATGACTTGATACCCACTTTTTCTGAAAGGATCGGATGGAAACACATTCAGCTATTCTACATTGTAGGAGAGTAGGATCTGCCTCTTATGTTGCCCCCACTTTTTTTCCTGATGTTTACACTGGTTTCTGGCTATAGTCTGGCTGGGACCCTGCTAATCAGGGCCCCAGCCTCTCTGTTCTCTCTAAACGATTTGGAGTGCACTCTAGGTGCACTAAGTGATTGGATACTGTGGTACCTTATGAGTCCCTAGTATATGGTACCTTAGGTACCAAGGGGATAGGTACTTCACAGGCCTACCAGGGGCTGCAGCATGTATTATGCCACCCCTGGGAAGCAGACTAAATCTGACACCACAGGCCTGCTACTGCAGCCTGAGTGAGGAAGTGCTAGCACCCCTCACTGAGATATAGGTTCCCTATATCTCTCCTACACACACATATAACCCTATCAGTCACCCCTAAGGCAGGCCCTATCAATCCTGAGGGCAGGGTGCTTGGCTTCTATGTGAGGGGGTGCCTCTGCCTGAGCAGGGCCCCTCTGCAGCTCTCAGAGTCCATTCTCTGGTGCTGTTTGTGGATGCGGTTAAACCATATACTTTTAAGTGCATTATATCCTCGCGGTAAAATGCTAACTTTGGAATGGCTGCATCGAAACATGTCGTGTTTGGTGTCAAACACCTTGGAATACTACCCCCGCCAGTCCTGGCGGCGGGAGTAGCATTCCACCCTTCTAGAGGGATAGACATGTACCTACTGTGGAAACGCGGTAGAATCCTGCAGAGCCCTGGCATCACAAAATGGATGCCACCAGTCTCAGACACTGGGCTGCCCTCCTGCTGATGACCAACACTCGCAGTGGAGGAAGCCCAACAATAGATATCCTGTCCCAAGGAGGTGTGACCAACTCCCAGACAGGGTTTAGTGTATTGGGGCTGGGTGGGTGCACTCCTAGAGTGCTTTGAAGTCCTGCACTGGGGGAGCAGAAGGCTCCTCTGTGCATATGCCAGTTCAAACCGGCTCAGGGGCTACCTGTCCCTGCTCTGGCGCGAAACTGGACAAAGGTAAGTGGGTGTAGCCACCCACTCCCCTGACCCTCCCATAGGTAGGGTCATAGAGCTAGTCCCTCCCTTTCTTTTAGTATAAGAGGGGGAACCTGTGCATTGCACCCTAGATTTCCCTGGACGACGCTCTACAAGAAGAATCCCGGACCTTCGACGTTCCACTACCTTTGGAAGACTGAAGAATCTCCCTTGGAGTCAAGGAGTGACTCCCCTGCTTGGCAGGCACCAAAACTACAAACGACGGTCGCAAACTACGCCGCTCCCGCCGGAGTCCGAAGTCCCTGCAGCCCAAGAAGTGGATTTCCTGACTTCTCAAAGGCCATCGTGAGTCCCCAGCGAAGCTGAGGCCAGTGGACCCCAAGAGTAACGAGGAACCGCGACCCCTGGGTACCGTGCACTATTGTCGAGTGCAACCCCTTCACAACGTTCCACGAACTTGTGCTTTGGACCACGTGTGGTCCCAGCCTCCAGCAGGAATCCTCCTAAGATCAGAGGCCTACCACGTCCTGAGTGACCGTGGGCCCCTGTGAGCGAATCCTCCAGAGGAGTCTTTGCGATCCCTTGCCAGCCGCTTGTGGGTCCCCAGAAGACTTTCTAAAGAAACCAAAGGGCTCCCTTGGTTGCTCCAGGCCTGCCCTGACTTACCCTCGCTGGGTGAGTCCCACAGACCTTGCTGGTCTGCGCCATTGTCTCTTCACACTTTCCCCGAGACTTGCTGTTACCAAGGCTTGTTGGCTCCAATCGAGTCGCCGACACCGCAGTAAGCTGCAGACATCGTGGGACACGCCGAATCCAGCTCCTGGTCGTCGTCGACGCCTCCTGGACCTCGTGGCTGAAGAGTCAAGGCAACCGCGAACGACCTGAATCTTGCGACGACGGTGGGCATCGATCTTCCTTGCCCCAAGTCACTGCCAAGTGACTTTGAACACTGTCCCCTCTGCTTTCAGGTCTTCCATCTTCCGAATCCAGGCTTGGATTCCTCCGGACACTTCTCCAGTCGCCGCAAGCAGCAAGTCTTCACTGGCTCCCATTGAAAACGACGCCGCGACCCGACACCAAAGAACACCTATGCACCCGGCTCCCCTGGGTGAGGTAACTTCAGCACTACGGTGCTCCTGTGGGTGTGGGCCCTAGAACTACTTACCCTGTAAGTGGCTTGCTTATAGCTACCCTAGAAGTGCCCTAAAACTCTTTATTTTCTAAGTGCGACAATTGCGCTGACTCGTACAGGGTTCGCGTCTGTGTTAGACACACCGCGTCCATCTCCTTTGCAACACTATCTAAAACTGTATCCTTCGACTCGTACTGAGTCCGATCGGTGTTCGCCTCGAACACACAAGGGACCTTTAACATTGAAATCTCAATCGCGTCTGAGCGCATAGACTCGCACAGGACTCGCACCGGTGCCAGGTCACCGCGTCCGTCCCCTGTGGGTCTCCTACAACTACCTGGGGTGGTTCTTGGGGGTCCCTCGATTCTAGATGCCCTAGACCTAGGTCTAGCAAACTAAGATTGTGATATTAGATTGTGCTAAACTTATTCTGATAAGATTTGACTTGTACATATGTTCCTGACCTCTAATCTCAAAGAGATTAGTAGAGAGTGTTTATTAATAAATACATATATACTTGATATATATACCTGTGTGGTGTCTTTTCATTTGGTGATTCAAGAGATTGTGTGGTAAAACAAGCTGCTTTACATTCCTTCAAGACTTAGCCTGAAGGCTGCTCTCCACAGCTACCACTAGGATAGCTTTCTATAAAGGTTGTCTTAAACCTATCTACCATAAGAGTCGAATTGTTCTGGTGCAAGGTGTCCACTTTAATTAGTGAACAGCATATACCAGGCCAACTTCTCACATACATGAAGTGAGAACAGACATGTTGGAAACAAAATATCTCCCAAAACAGGACAAGAAAATCTTAATAACTAGGGTTTTTCGTAGCACTTCAGACAATACTTGGGTAACATGCAATGAAGAACCCGCATGTGGCAGATTCTGTTCAGCAGCCCTGCACCATTCCAAACGTTTTCCAGATTAGACCAGTCCATACTCTCTGTTCTGGAATTACCACAAGAAGAAATCAGTTAAGTTAAAGTATTGGTCTGATACTACGGACTGCTCAGTCTCCAGCTTTACTACCATCTGAGTAGTTTTCCTGATGAGGTGCAAGCATCTGAACCTGCAGCAACATCAGATAAGATTACAACCAAATATGCACCACTATCATCGTCATACATCTTTACTTTGGTTAATAAAAACCCTAAGAAATACAACCAATAGCAATGTAATTAACAAAAATAAAAAACAGTAAAATGTCAAGATAAATTATCAAATCGCTTTATTCAGTTTTTGCATAAAAGTAAAAAAAACTGTATGAACAAGAAATCTGTCATACATATATTTACCAAGTGACATCAGACACTATTCACACATAAAATATACTGATAAAAAGTGAATATATAAAACATGTTAAAAAGAGATAGAAAGTAAAATACAACACAAAAGGCTAGGCACAGGATGAAAAGGCTTTTCAGATGCATATCACGACTATCCCTTGTATACGGCTGGTGATTAATCAAAACTGGCACGGAGCCTTATGGCAGATTTCAAAAAGCTAAGAATGGAAAAAACCATATTGCCTCAACATTTGTAAAAAGATAAAGGGGGATGATAAAAGTCTTCCGGGGTACCTCATAGTATGCACAAAACATAAAAAAATGGAGCATGTCCTGTGGAGAATTACCGTCGCAGCCACAGGACGTTGAGCTCTGACCCCTTTTACACCACGTACTGCGCAAGGAGGAGAAAAAGATTGAAACAGAACCTAGTCAATAAAAAACTATAATAGCCACTTAAAGGTCCTAAGAGATATGGTTCCGTGGCCTGAACGGTTTTCAAGATAGTATATTTGCGTACACTGGGCTTCCTTAACTCCCAGTCTTCCTGGTCTGTGATACGCTGTCTAAAAAAAAGACTCCTTTGTCCACCCCAGAACCTTCCTTACCACCATGTCCTGATTGAAATATAAAATCAGCTCTTCCCATGCTCGAGAAACAACCCTTGATGTACTTGAGCCAGGGGGTATGGTGGGCATAATCAAGGGCCATAGAATCCTTCAGAATCAGTTTGTTTAGAGCTGTCCCATGTCTGAGCCAGATGTTTAACCACAAAAATAGTGGTCGAAACGACAGCAGGTCAGAGAGGTAAACCACACCCAGCTCTTCATGTACTGCTAGGGTTGAAACTCCCTTGGGTACACTTAAGAGGAGTCTCAAAAAACAGTTTTCGGCCACTTGTAGTTCCTCGTGGGGAATATATCAACAGATTTCGCTAACCTATGATGCTTGGGTGATACACTTTGCCTGATATACCTGCAGGAGAGCCCCAATCGGTCTTTTTCCTAATCTGGAAGCAAAGTTAACAAGCATTTACAATACAATAGGTCTCGCATTTGTAAAAGTAAAAACTACTGGTATTATAAATTATAATGTTTTGATTTATATTTTTGAGTTTGCAATGGAGTAATTATGTAAGGAATAGGTGCACGCAATACTACATTATGAGCTTTCATTTCTCATTCTGCTTAGCAGTTGGAATCTAACCTTACTCACATTTCTGTGTGATCCCGTCACAAGTCCTCAACTGCTTCAAAGTTGTTACGGTGGTAAGCAAAATATAGGCTTTCTTTGTGGGCTGATATGCAGATGTGGATTCGCTTAGCTTGTCTTTGCTCCCATAGCTCAGTTGTTTAGACATCACCAGGAATTCGGTGTTGAGAGGATTGACCCTAAATATACACACGAAGCCAGTCTGGCTCAACCGCTAACAGCCCAGTACTTCCGATAGTATGAGGCTGCAATGACCTCGTGTGAGAAAGTGCCATCTTTCTTGCACGGTATGCCCCCACTTTTTGCTGAATTGCTGATGTGCTTTGACTGAGTGTGCCCTGGGTTCCTGCCAACCAGGTACCCAGGGCCTGTGTTCCTTCCCTAAAACTGCATTGATGCCTACACCCAATTGGCATCCCTGGCCACAGGTCAGCCCCTGGTAAATGGTACCATGGGTACCCAGGGCACTGTGACCAGGGAAGGCCCCTAAGGGCCACCCTTAGGGACCCTGTACCTTTACACACACACACTGCCTTTGCAGGCTGCGTGTCTTGGTGCAGAACAAAAGTGAAGAATCGACATGGCACACTTCCCTGTGTGCCATGCCTACAAGCCACTGCCCTGGCCTAGGTCAGCCACCCCTCCAGCTGGGTGCACTATGCCAGTGGTGAGGGCACAGAGGCAGGAGCCCTGTGCCCCTACAGTGCCCAAGTCCATTCTTGGGCATTGTAAGTGCAGTGCTGCCATTAAGAGTATATGGTGCTGGGAGACTGTCATTACGAACTCCACAGCACCATAATGGCCCCACTGAAAACTGATAAGTTTGGTATCAAACTTCTCATCACATTAAACCCACACTGATACCAGTGTGGGATTTAATGTAAAACGCACCCCAGAAGGCATCTTAGAGATGCCCCCTGAAACCAACCCGACCTCCAGTGTCCGGACTGAGTGGCTGCCCAGGCCGCCACCACCAGACATGTTTCTGGACCCCTGGATCGAGAGCCTCTGCTCTCAGGGGCCTGAAACAATGCGCATCCTGGGGCGAGGTGCCAAAGCCTCCTCCCCCAGGATGGGCAGGGGAAGCTTCAAAGGCCTGCCGCCTTTTGAGCTTCCCCAGACCATTTGCTGCTCCCAGCAAACTGGTCCCCACTGGTTCCACCCCCACTTCTGGCGGGAGAACCGGCGGGAAAACCAGAGGCAGGAAATGGGTTGGCCCACCTCTGCCAAATCCACCCCTAAGGTGGGGGAGGCGAGGTGAAGCACAAACTCGAGTCCCCGCCATCTTGAGGATGGGGGGACCCAGCCAACCAGGGACAGGCTCCTGCCCCCCTCCCACTGGAGAGTGGCAGAATAGGGGGTGTACCCACCCCAGGGAAGGGACCCCATTGGTCCCTGCCCTTACCTACCTGTAACCACCCGTAAATTCAGTATTTAGGGGCTCCCTGAACCTTCCTTCCGGAGTTCCAGATTCCAAAAACAAGAAAGAAGAACAAGAAACAAGAAGACCTGCCGTGCAGGCTGCTCACAAGAGGAAGACACCAACTGATTTGGCCCCAGCCCTACCGGCCTGTCGACCCTCAAACCTGCTCCTGCTAAACCCCGGCGTCTCCAGTGGTCAGCACCCTCACAAACCCCGGAGGACCTGACTGCCTAGTGACTCCAACCCCTGGGACTCCCAAGAGCAGTGGTACTGCTCAAAGCAAGCAACCAACCCCTGGTGCCAACCGGGAACCGCGAATCCTGCACCCTCTGCACCCACCGAGCCCGGCCTGTGTCTGAGTGGGCAAATACCAAGAGGACGTCCCCCGGCGACTGTGACCCAGAATCCAGCACCCAAGGGCCCTCCTCGACGCTCCTGACGACGCCTGCAGCCTCAGAACCAGGGACCCCCTCCAACCGCGACCAGCCCAGGGTAAGATTTCCGACGCCTAAAGACACCCCTGCACCCGACGCCCCACGGCCTCCTGTGCCCAACTCCGGGGTGCCTACCCTTCCCACAGCTTCCCAACTTACCTCTCGAAGTGGTGGTCGCACCTGAAGAATCACTGTCCCCGAGCTTGCAGTCTTTGTTCGTCACGCAGCTTTACCACTGAAAACCATTGGGCGCCCGACGGCCCAAAAGCCCACTGCACCCGGCCGCCCCAGTGCCGCTGAGGGTGCACCAACTACCCTGTTCGACTTCCCCACTTGCCCTGAGCAAGTGACCAGGAGCTTTGCTCCCACAGCCGAGTGGCCTGCTAGCGAGCAGCCACCAACCAAAGGCCCCATGCCGTCCATAGGATAACATTGGGCCTACTCACTCTGCACCCGGCCGCCCCTGTGCCGCTGAGGGTGTAACAACTGTACTTACCTGACCCTGGGGGACCCCTGAGTCTATGCCCAGAACCTTAACTCTGCCAGTCGAGTACTTACCCAAAAGCCGATAACTCACTTTTCTTCCATAGGGTAACATTGACTGGTTTCACTCGGAAATTCTTCTAAGTGTGGAGTTTCCCAACTTTAAAATATTCACCTAAAATCAACCGAGTAACGAAAACGGAAATACTCACCTGCTATTAGGAGAGATCCCAGTGCTGGATCTTGGTGCCCAGCACTGACCCTGAAAAGTAATCACAGCGTTACTTACCGCTAACTCAATTTTCTTCCATAGGGATCCATTGACTGGTTTTCTGTGAAATTTCTTCTAAGTGTCCACTTTTGAAATACCAAAATATTGCTTAAAAATCACAACAGTAACGAATTCCGATTTACTCACCTGCTATCAGGAGAGACCTCAGCACTGCATCTTTTAGACCAGTACGGACCCTGAAAAGTAATTTTAAACGTACCTACCCGTAATTTGAAATTCCTTCCATAGGATATCATTGCCTGCTTTTTGTTGAAAAAGTTTCTAAGTGTCGATTTCTGAATCTTACAAATATTCGTTAAAAATTGTGCCAACGATACAAACGTAATTGCTTGCCTGTTTTAGATAGATATCCCAGTGCTGAACCTGAGAACCCAGCACTGGATTACAAAAGTAACGTAAACCTACTTTGCTTGCAAACTGCATTTCCTTCCATAGGATAACATTGGTAATTTTACCCAGAAAAGTTTCTAAGTGTCAACTTTTGAAATACAATAATATTCCTCAAAAATCACTACTATAACCAAAACGCTTTTGCTTAACTGTTTACAGGAAGTGTCCCGGGACTGAATCCAAGATCCAGTCCTGTGGTTTGAAAAGTAATCCACAAAGAAATTAATTGCATTTAACTAAAACTTTCCATTGAGCTCAATGTTGCATTGTGTTTGAAATTGTGTTGCCTCTTGCAACAACTGTGACTACTGTCATCCAAAAGTCTTTTGCCTACTTGAAAAGTATTTAAACAAAGCATTTCATTCTGAGAAAGTATATTTTGATTCCTATTGTTGGTTCTAAAATAAAACAAGCATATATTTTTATATACCAACCATTGGCCTAGAGTTCAGTTCTTGAGTGTGTGGCTTCATTTGCTCTCTGAGTGCGTACAACAAATGCTTTACACTGTCCTCTGATACTGCCTTACTGCTCGACCAAGCTACCACTTTAGAGAGTAAGGTTATATCTAACTTTAGCCTCTGCCTTACCATTGGGGAACTGTGGGCCCTATACACACTGTACCTTACTTTGGTGCAGTATATATGGAGCCACTTTCCTACACCTCACAGGTGTTATTATGGATGCGGCCCATGGGAGAGACTCATACTAACCAAGCTGATGTCCAATGGGGCCACAACAGACACTGTTCTCTCCGCTTCACTAAACGTTCCTTTTCTCAGGGGCATGAGTAGGCTAATCTCTCACAAGGTGCAGTGGCCATCTTAAAAATACTGACAACAGCCACTTGAGCTACTTCCAGAGGGATTCCAACAGAGACTGCAATAAAGGCATGTGCAATCAATGGGCAGTTCCGTTGGGCCTGTAATTATCTCATCTCTAGTTTTAGCTATTTATTCTACATATTCTCCTGAAAAGCCCATATCTAAAAATGTCAAAATACGATTCGGATGCATTGCAGTACGTGCGTGCAAATGTTGGGAAAATGAACTACCAGGTTGCAATGCAGCTGCTTTTGCCAAAACACTACAGTTAATGAGTAAAGATTACAATGCATCATATTAAAGACGCTGTTTGCACACAGTGTCCTGATGGGACCAGCATGCACTGCTCTTTAACGTGTTGCTGTAGACGAGTGCTAAGTTTGCTTACTGCTTACTTCAGTACCGTCTGTGTCAAACTCATGTTTTTGTCAACCAGTGGAACTTTACCTGCAGAAAGCTGCTTCCTGTCCGTTGTTCCTCGGGGCATCCTGCAGCATCCTGAGGCAGTGTTCTCGTGGCTGTACAGAGTATGCAGCATGCCTGGCAATGTAAAGTGAGCGGGGGTGGGGGGGCGGTACCGGGCCCTGCTAACAGTGGAGGCCGCAGTTTGAGCCTCATCAATCAGCTGGTGCCCACATTCCTTTATGCAGTACCTTTGCTCCTCCGCCTGTGCTACCCTTATTTCCCGAGCTGCACGGTTATCTCTGTCGATGCTCTTGAGCTGCGACCTGCGATTATCCAGGTGGCCTTGGCAGATGAGCCTTCTGCTTTCACCCTGCTCTCTGGGCAGCTGGCTGCAGCTCCGAAGCTGGGCTGCATGTCACGGGCGCCGTGTTACAACAGGAAGTGCAGCGCCTATACGTATTTAATTAAGCGGGGCACACATGAACAGGGATTTAACCAGTGGTGCACGCGCACCACAGAGGAGCGGGGGGAGGGAGCGCGGCAGCGAGGCGAACGCGCGCTGCTGCGCGTGCTAGCCACCAGTGGGAATGGGAGGAGCAAAGGCGGGACATGCGCCCGCCTTTGCCCAATTGCGTGCCGTTTTTTTTTTTTTTTTTTTTTTTTTAAACGCACGCTACAGCCAATGTGGGCTTCCGAAAGCAAAACCACACGCACGTGTGGGCAGCTTTCAGAAGCCCGTACAAGAGGTCTCGCGCTGCGCGAGCAGTGCTA
This sequence comes from Calotriton arnoldi, assembly GCA_963921515.1. Classification (NCBI taxonomy): domain Eukaryota; kingdom Metazoa; phylum Chordata; class Amphibia; order Caudata; family Salamandridae; genus Calotriton; species Calotriton arnoldi. The sequence continues at coordinate 452,763 of CAWUFW010006516.1, read as the reverse complement.
TGCACTGCAACGCTAGGCGCGAGACCTAAAAATGGCAGCATTTGCCCACACTAGTTCACCTTTCTGAGTTTTAAGGGCCCCCAATTCAACTTCTCGTCTAACAAGACGCCCAGATAGGAAAATAAGTCTGTCCGGGGATCTCAACAGATCAAACATGGAAGGAAAAAAACTTTCTTGGGCAAGGTCCCACCTGTATCACATAAGATTTTGAGTTATCAGCAGGTCCCGTTCCTCCATGAAGGAAGCAAAGGAGTTGAGCAGTGTTTGTAGCCCTCTTGCAGGCCGGGCCAGGAGGACCGCATAGTCTGCTTACAGTAGTACAGGGAAACCACGCCAATCCACCTGGGGGTAATCTGCCTTCGACTCCACTAAAGCCTTCTCCAGGTTATTGATGTATAAGTTGAACAAAAAGGGGGACAGAATACATCCCTGTCGAACTCCTCTCTGCACTGCAAACTGTCAGGTTACCTTAAAATCTGGGTGTATCGGACCTCCGCCATTGTGTCTCTGTGAAGGTCCCGTAGGAAAACAACAATATCTCCATCCACCCCCATAGACAGCATGGTCTGCCAAAGTTTTGTCCTATTAACACAGTCAAACGCGGATGACAGATCCATAAAAGCCAAGTAGATGGTGCCGGGGCGAGCAACTGTGTACTTGTTAAGTATCATAAATAAATCCGAACATTGGTCCACAGTCGACCATCCCAGCCAAAAAACAAACTGGGTATCTGCTAGTATGTTATTGTCTTCTGCCCAGCATGCCAGTCTGTCTAGTAGAACCCATTTGACCACCAAATCCCACAAGGAAATCGGCCTATAACACCGAGTGCCGTCTCTATTTCCCTTTTTAAATACTGGGACAATGGTTCATGTGGCCCAAGAGCCCAGGGGCCAGCTCTCACGGCCGCGATAATGACGGCCGTGAGAGATGGCACCCAAAGCCTCAAGTTGGATTTAAAAAGATCGGTGGATTCCCGCTGGTCCTTGGGTCTTATTGCTTGACAGCCCAACAATACCCTTCCGGACTTCTTCAGTTGAGAATACCAGGGCAGATTTCACTTCACCCAGTCCGATGGCTGTGGACTTGTCAGGGGGGCACTGAAACATGTTCTCGAAATTATGCACCCAATCATCCTCCGGGATATGTGCCCCAAGGACATTACCAGCGTCCTCGGCTAAGAGGGGACTGTTGATAATGCCCTAGAACTTGGAGCTCCTTTTTAAGGTATTTGCCTTGATAAGCTCACTCCATGCCTCTTCCTTCATCACAGCCTTACGGCTTACTAGTGCAATTTTATAGGACTTTCGGAGGGACTTTATTAAGGCGGGTCCCTCTGTCCATGTCCTAGCGCCTCCTTCTGCTACCTAGATGTATGAGAATAGGCAGAATCAAACCATCTAGGGGCATCGCCGAGCTGGGGCGTTAAGATCAGTTATGGTGCTGGAGATAACTTTAAAGGCCTCTATGACGTCATTCAGTTCCGTCTGAGGGGCTAAGCAGATGGCTAGATCCTCCTGGCACATGGCGGATAAAGATGTATTAAAAAGCTCTGGGCTTATCAGAGACCATTTTAACCTTCTACCCCCATCTGTTGCTTTCAATATTCCCCCCCCCTCTTGCCTACTCCCTCTAAAGAGGGTAATAGGGGCCAGGAAGTAAGGCACAAAGTGGATTATAATCACTGTATATACTAGCCTCGATCGAAACGTCCGAAATCAGGTAAAAAAAAAAAAAAAAGGGGTTGAAACAAGGATAAAATCAATGAATTATCCACAACCCAGAAAAAGATGGATTTATAGCCTTCCTATTGGTGTCTAATTTGCACATGGAAACGTTAAGATCAAATTCATTCACTAAGGCGTTAAGGGAGTCTCCCGGAAGGTTATGCTCAAAGTGGATACCCTTCAGGCGTGGGCAGCCCAGGTCTCTAAGACCTGTTACCCTGGGGTCCCCACATAGATATACGTTCAACTCTCCAACAATTATTAGGTTATTATGGTTTAAAGAGGTTCGATTTCTTAGGAAAGAACCCAGTAGAAATATATTTGCGCCATCGAACAAAGAAGGAGTAGCGTTATAAAAGTTCAAAAGCACCAAATTACCAGACCCACTACTAATTTGCAAGGCTGGCAAACAGGGGTTATCCGGGGACAACAAGGTAACTCTACATTCTAATGCTAGGGAGACAGACCACTAAACCCCCTTTTGGTCTTCCTAGCCTAGAAGAAATAGCGGATATAAAAAAGGACTTGAATCTCTCCAAGGGAAAGCTGTTCTCGGTGGCCCACGTTTCCTGTAAACAAATCAGATCAAACTTCTTTATGAACAAAAGCCATGCAGGATCAGCAAACTTGTTGGCCAGACCACCTATGTTCCAGGAGATGAGATTACACTTCTTTCCAACCAAGAGGTAGCAACCTTGTGAAGAGACGGTCACACTGGGGGATAAGTCTCCCTGGTTCTGTGTGGGCTGCCCCGGGCAGTCAATCACAATTGTCCATGGAAAGCAAAGGTGCAGATCTGTTGGAGAGGGGATATGAGAGGCGGCCATCCACCCCCCACCCCTTTGCTGGGCCTGCATGAGATGATCCTAGATACTCCATCCAGAAAGCGAAGGTCTGTAGAAGAAACCCAGGGGAAGGGCCACAATGGACGCGTATGGGCCAAGGGGGGCGCTAGAAGAGGAAGAGAATAGAATCCTTTCTGCCACATGCGGTCTATTAAAGTTCATGATGATGCAATATCCATTACAAGTATTTTTAGACCTCCCTACCCAATTGACTCTACGTACCATATTAATGCATTTTTCCACCCTGAATCCCAAAGGCGTGTTACAAGTCAACCAGTGCAAAACTTTATTTTTAAACTGGGAGTAATCTTTTGAGACACCTGGTGGAAGCACTGGTAAGTTCTCCAAGACCACTACATACGGTGTGGACTCTAGTGGAAGGTGCAAGGTAACTGGGCTCTGCTTAGGACAAACCCAACCCCCCTGGCTTAAACTCCCCCCCCCCTAAGATATTCCTCCCTCCTTATGGTTTCTTGAACTCTGTTACCCAGATGAATAACCCCTTCCTTCTAACCCTGCTGGGAGAACCCGCAGAGTTCCGTGGGGGTTGTGGAGGTCGTAAAGACCATGGGGGGTGGGTAACAGGTTCCATTATGGAGTCTAGTACGAATGGCTGCTTAATTCCAATTATGCATTGGATAGAAGGGCCGAGGGCCTCAAAACTGGCACAACTAATTGGTTCTGTGGGTCTGACGTGAGGTGCTTTTTCCCTTGAGGAGATGCGCTGAGTAAGATTAGAACGTTCCAGCTCCAATGATGTTAGACATTGCATGAGTGGATCTAATTTCATGTCCAATGTAGTCTGTAAGGAGCCCAAAAAGGATTCCATCATGGCAGTAATGTCCCCCTTTTCAAAAGCTTTGCGTTGTGAGCCTTTAGCTGCATGCCCTCAGCTCTCAGCCGCTTGGGGTTACCTCCAGTCATAGAGCTCTTTCTTTTTGCACCTGTACCGACCCCAGCCCCTCCTCTGATCCCCCTAAACAGGATTTTGGTAGCCCTGTTAAGTCTCCGGCCACCCATTCACTCTATGCATGAGGGAAAGAAGATTTGGCCACAGGGACACAGACAGGAGGTATAGGTAGGCCGGTCGATACAGGGGATGAACCTAAGATGGGCTCAGGTCACGTCAACGCGCTCGAAGGTCCAGCCAAAAGCAGGTTAGCAGGGGAGCATGAAAGTCGCCTAGTCACTAACTCGATTTCCGTATCAAGCACCCCGGCTGCCCTTTGCAGAAAGAAATCCATGGTAATTACGGTGCCTGCGGGGACCTTGGAGGTCTGTGTGATCACTTTACGTTTTCTCATGGCTGGCCAGAGCTATGGGCTGTAATCCCAAACTGCAAGGAGCTGGAATGTGCAGTAATATGTTCCAAAACGTACTGCTACCAAGAGTTTTAACAAGGAATTCGGGACACAAGATCCAGGATGCACTATGATATCATTAAGGGGCCTTGTGCCCTGCTCTGGCTGATACAAATAAAAAACAACAAGCCTTACGGAAGAAAGAGCTACTTGTCCTACCCCCTCCCCCCCCCTTTTTATGCTTCCCAAGGTGTTCCAAGGATGGCGGCTGGCTGCTGTGTTGCTATGTAGCTTTGAGCCCAGCTGCTGTAAAAAAAGAAACCAGAGTCCAAAGGCACAGCACCAGAAAACCAAGCGGGGGCCCAGCCTCCTCCTTTCTGACTGGCCCGGATGGGCCTGCCCTTGGCCCGGGCTTCGCCAACGCGCAGCCCGCGCCAGTCCCGGGCCGCGGGATAGCAACAGCACTTTTCAGCATGCAGCACAGGGGAACCTCCTCCTCCTCCTCCTGTCCGGTGGAATCCTGGGACCGTGAGTCCCCTCTCTGCTCCAGAAGTCACCAGCAGCAACAGAGCAGCGTGAACAAAACCGCGTCAATTAAAATCATACACAATTAGCAGACTGTATGAATTATCTTGTCCCTGAGCTTAAATTGTAGTAAGCTGGCTTTGTATGTACTATACCAAAGTAAACTATAGTGTGCACAGAGTCCAGTGGATCCCCAGAGGCTTAAGTAAATAATACTAAAAGCTCTATTTGTGGTAGTGTGGTCGAGCAGTTAGGCTTATCAGAGGGCTGTGTTAAGCATTTGTTGTACACACTCCGGCAAGAAATTATTACACACACTCAAAGACTGAATCCAAGACCAATTGATTTGTATAAAAAGTTATTATTTTGTTAGGTTATTTTAGAACCAAGAGTAACTCAGTTGAAGTTACGTACCAGTTTTCAAAGTAGCAATACTTTTCAAATGCAGCAGAAATTGTTTTGCAAGGAAAATAAACAATGCTTCACAGTAATAGCATTACTTTTGTAATAATAGTTTCAAACAGTAGACCTTTCCAATAGAAGTAGACTTTTGTGTGCAAGAGGATGAAAATGCAATGCAATCCTAAGGAAAGCAGGTATATGTATTAACAGATAAGTACACAACTTACTCTTCCAGTCTTCGGGGGTTTAGACCAACACTAGGCAAGGTTCAGTTTAAGGTAGGTACTGCACCACCAGCGGAGCTGGGGCGGCCTGGTGAAGAGGTCACTGAGCCCAATGTTAGTCAATGGAGACTGGAGGCACCCACAAGAGGTGCAAGTTGCAGGTAGGTAACAGCAGTTTCAGGGCACATGAGCATGGGGGGAGGGGTCCACAAAGCAGGACCAAAGCTACACTACCAGCGGCACAGGGCGGCCGGATGCAGGGTGCAAATCAGCGTCGGGCACCCAATGCAAACCAATGGAGAATCGCAGTCGCACAAAGAGACTGAAGGCTCGGACCAGGAGGCTAGACGAAGGTGACCACTGGCTGGGCAGGTAAGTTGGAATGTAGGGGAAGGTTGAGGTACTGTTGGTTGGGCTCCCCAACGCCGGGGGCTGAGGATGCAGGGGTACCTTTTGGTGTCAGATTTTCTTGGTCGGAGCTGGTCGCGATGAGGGGGATCCTTCGTGTAGAGGCTGCAGGTAACTTCGTGGGGTCCAGGAGATGTCGCCCACCGATGGAGTCGAAGTCTGGATCGCTGGGGAGACATCACTGGACAGGTCAGCCACTCAGACTCGGGCTGTGGGCGTCGGGTGCAGAGTGGGCAGAGGTCACGGATCCGCCTGTATCCAGAGTCCTTGAAGTTAATGTTAAACTTAGAGCACACTGTTACCCTGGGGTGTACTGGCTCAAGGTTTTCTGGACAGGACCGCTGTCCTCAGGAGATCTGGTCTTTGTTGAAGAGAGTGGCAGTCTTCCTGGGGTTCAGGGAAGTCACTGGCTACAGTACAGCTTTTGTCTTCTTCGCAAGGTCTTGGAGCAGGAGGCAAGCCAGTAGGGCTGGGGCCAAATCAGTAGTCATCTTCCAGGCTTGAATGTATGGCGTCATCTTCATCCTTTTCTTCTTAGGTCACAGGAATCGGAGGATCAAGGTTCAGGGGTGCCCCTAAATACTGAATTTACAGGTACTGGCAGCTGGTAGCCAATGGACTACTTGCCTTCAGGGAGACTACACCCTTTGAATGTCCCTTCCCTTTGAGGAGGGGGAATACCCCTAACCTGATTGGGTAGAATCCTTCCATCCAAGATGGAGGATTTCCTAAGGAAGGGGGTCACCTCAGTCCAGGACACCTTAGGGGTGGTTGTGGCAGAGAGGGGACACACCTCTCCGGACTACTAACTATTCTGCCAACCTTGTTGCCAAAAGTGGGGCTTGGTCATGGGTGCGCACATCTCCACTTGTTGGAGAGGCCCTGGCTAGCATATCAAAGGGCAGGAAGCCTTTGAGGTTCACCGCCCTGAATGCGGATCCTGCTAGGGGAGAAGTGTGAAGCACCTCCATCCAGGCAGGCTTTGTTCCTGACCCACAAGAGCACAAGGGTTCTCACCTCAGAGGGTCAGAAACATGTCTGTGTGTGGCAGGCTGGTGCAGACCAGTCAGCTAGACACAAGGGAGTCTTGTTTTTCAGGTGGCATCTCCAAGATGCCCTCTGAGTGCATGTAATCCTGCAACTCCTACGGGAGGGATCTCCAACATGGCCCCGGCACTGTGCCGTAGAGAGAATGAGGGTGACGGCCCAGAAGGTCAACAACACATGATCACGTCAAGTCAAGAGGTGTCAACAAGCAGATGAGGCGGCGCGAAATCCAAAAAAAAGGAAGGAGAAGGGAACGCCAAGATGGATGCGCCTGAGAGCAGCAAAGCGAACCATCTGACAGCCATCCGGGTGAGAGGAGAGACGTCAAGCCTGCATGGAATCAGAGGAGGTCCAGAATAAAAGCAGGAAGACACTGTACGGCAAGAAGCCAAAAGAGAGAAAGACCCGTCTAGAGGCAACGCCTACCAGTTCAGCCCCGGAGAGGAAGAAGGCAGTGAGACTCCCTCTGCCATGACCCCGGAGGGCGGTGGCTCCAGGCAAAGGCCTTTTTTTTTTGTTTTGTCTTTTAAACTTCCTCACTTTTGGGAGGTGGCGGATAGGACACAAGTAACCCTGTATTCCCCCCCACCCCCTTTCACAAGAAGTGCACCAACACCGAACCCTGGGTGACAAGGTGACGGTCCGTTTAAGAGCTTGCTTTTTGGGTAAAAACCTGACAGTTTTATTATTGTTTTATCTCGAGGGACACCAGCCCCCCTTTCTGTCTGACGGGACCTGGATGAGAAGACAACCCAGAACAGAGGCAAGACTTCATGGCAGGAGAGAGGACACCTAGGCCGTACAGTGAATGAACTGGTGTTACTTTGACTGTCTGTCCCTTTTACTTTCTCTTATACATCCTTCCCTAAACCTCTTTTGAAACACTCCTCCACCTATTGATTAAACATATGTTTACACCCCACTTACGACCTGGGCGTCCTGTATGAACGAGTGACCACAGTGCATTTTTCAATAAATCCAACACTGGCATGAGTGTGGGTTTATTGAGCCAAGAAGTTTGATACCAAACTTCTTAGCTTTTAGTAAAGCCATTATGGAGCTGTGGAGTTCGTAATGACAAATTCCCAGCCCATGTACTCAATATGGCTTCACTGCACTTACAATGTCGTTGAATGGACTTGGAAACCGTAGAGGCATATTGCTCATGCAGCTATGCCCTCACTTGTGGTATAGTGCACCCTGCCTTAGGGTTGCGAGGCCTGCCAGAGGGGTGACTAACCCATGCCATAGGCAGTGTGTGTGGGCATAGCACACAGGGATGTGTGCCATGTCGACTATTCAGTTTTGTCTGCACCAAAACCAAAACAGGCACCCAGCAATGGCAGTGTGTGTGTGTGTGTGTTAGGTGAGGGGTCCCCGAGGGTGGCATAATACATGGTGCAGCCCTTGGGGACCCGCTCTGGTCACATGGCCCTTGGTACCAGGGGTACCTTTTACAAAGAACTTGCATGTGTTCCAAAAGTGTGCCAATTGCGGAAACAAAGGCACAGTTTTGGGAAAGAACACAGTTCCTGGGAACCTAAACGACAGGGACCCAGGGCATACTCAGTCAGTGTATCAGATATATGGCAAAAAGTGAGGGGTAACCATGCAAAAAGGGGCACTTTCCTAAAAAATACATTGGGAACTAATGATAAAGTAACTGTAAAAACAAAAGTGGTTCTACAGTCAGTGGTAACAGAATATCTAAGGCCAGAAACACTACATCTATGTCTTGCAGGCTTATAGAATTAAAAAAAAATAACTAAGAAAATCCCACTTTTTGCATGATCACCCCTATTTTTGCGGACTAGTATTGCAGTTTTTTTTTCCAACTCTGTGCATTGGACCACTGCTGTCCAGTCCCACTTTATGTGCTTTATGTGCTCGGACAACCTCTAAAGCATGGTAAAATTGACTACTTCCCAACTCTAATATTTACCTTCCCAGTAAGGATAGAGTACATGGTGCAGGAAACAAGAACAATGGCTTGGAAAGTATATTACATGTGGAATCCAGCACCAATTGTGTCATCCACTTCGCTGACAAGGAAAAACATGGCTTTAGGCCTACGTGTGTAGCATGACTGCTGCATTTAAACCTGCAGGCAAACCTGTCAAAATAGCCCTCTGACAGGAAAGAAGTCTACTTTCAAATATTTCACCCGTAAGTAGGTCATGTAACCAACATGGTAGGGTGCCTAGTATTTAAATGTGGTATACCCGCATAAGACCCCATGCAGAACAGTTACAGGATTATACGGATTCTGTAAACTACTTTCATGTGATTATAAATTTTATTTATGAATAGCCTAAAATCTAAGAAGTAGTTACACTACTGTTATTTTTTTGCCGTAATCATTATCTTAGGTTTCCCAATCCAAGATGGACAAACATCACATCCTATTATGCACTATATGGGGGGGGGGGGAGTGAATGAAAATGTATTGATGGGTTGATAAAAACCATCACAATAAAAATGAATAGAAAACAGTGGATTAAAATTAACAATGAAATGAGAATTCAATTTAGACATTTTGCAAGCACTAAAAAGCAGACTTAATCGATCTCCCTCCTCGGTTAAAAACCTTTACAAGAGACGCTATACAAGTATCCCCAGTCGCAAGAGTCTTAAAACCATCTTTAACATTCCTACTGTGTTCTTTAATAGACAGATTAATCAATGATCGATAATGTAGGCCAGACTCTTCGCCTTAACTCGGCCAAGTAGACTGTAGACCCGTCTTTTCGTCTCCCAAGAATTAGCAGCTGTTGTCAAACACATCACCGTTCCGGTCATCTTGTTCTCAGTTAAAGTGCTTTATGTTAATATTTATGGATATATCCAATGTCCATGTTCTGCTGGACTGCTCACAGTTCTCTTCTGCATAGGTGGGGTAGTTGCAAAGTACCTAGTACTTGTTCTGCAGGGACCCTTAAATGTCTCCGCTGTACTGCCGGTTGAGCCTGGTGTCCGAGCCCCCAGATCGTTTGAACTGGATAGTTGTAACGTGCCTTACGCTTGAGAAGCTCGGTAAAGTAGTTAAAAGATGCTTTCAGCCATGGGTACTCACAAACATTTTACCAGGGACAGCAAAGGTTGGTCTTTGATGTGACCGAGGGCCGCATTGATGCCAGGTTGGGGGAGGTACTGTAAAGTGGGTGCAGGGGAAGCGAAGCATGTGTATCTACTGGCTGAACTCATTTGCGCAATGTGAAACAAGAAAACCTGGGGTGAATCCCGACTTCTCACCCTTGACCAAATTGTGTGACCCTGGGAATTTTTTTTATTTCAATTTCCCTCCTTTTTAGGTCTCGGCCTGCACCAGCGCTTGCGCTGGTCTGGCCGAGAGTTTTAGTAAGCGGGTTTTGGAAGTGCAAACCCACTGGCTTTCGGCTGGCGACCAGCTTGCGTTCACGATAGCGTGCACGCGCGCAGCTGCCATCTGGGTTTCCTATCTCTTCCTCATTTCCTCGTCATGGCTCATTAACTCTCTGGACTCTGATGTTTCAATCGCAGCAGCAGCTCACATTACCAACTGACGGCCCTGGACTACAGTCACATGAAAAACAACAGCGATTAGCATTGAAATGCAAGCTTTTTTTGTCTAGTTCGAAATATTGCTTCGTGGGTTGATTTCACCTTATATCGCTATTTGTTTTATATTAGGAGTCACAGCCTAATTACCAGTATTTTTGTCTCACACTGTTTTTTTTAAATATTTATTCGCGTAAAGCACAAAGTTATATTTAAGGTTATTTTTTCCGCGTCACTTCTTCACTCTATTTAAACTCCACACCCCCCACTCTTATTGTCTCTCTCCTTCTCTCTCTCTCCCCTCTCTAATTCTCTCTCTACTTAATTAACTCTCCCCTCTATCTTTTTTAGCCTTTCATTCTCTCTCACCCCTTTATCTGTTTCGCTTTCAAACTCCTTCATTCACTCTCTCTCCCCTTCTTTCTCTCTCTCTATCCCGCTCCATTCTTTATTCTATGTACACCCTTTCTCTCTCTCTCGCTCACCACCCTCTCTAATTGGGCATTATATCTTCACTCTATCTCTCACTCGGGGCCAGCACACCATCACTCGGGGCCAGCACACCATCACTCGGGGCCAGCACAGCATCACTCGGGGCCAGCACAGCATCACTCGGGGCCAGCACAGCATCACTCGGGGCCAGCACAGCATCACTCGGGGCCAGCACAGCATCACTCGGGGCCAGCACAGCATCACTCGGGGCCAGCACAGCATCACTCGGGGCCAGCACAGCATCACTCGGGGCCAGCACAGCATCACTGGGGCCAGCACAGCATCACTCGGGGCCAGCACAGCATCACTCGGGGCCAGCACAGCATCACTCGGGGCCAGCACAGCATCACTCGGGGCCAGCACAGCATCACTCGGGGCCAGCACAGCATCACTCGGGGCCAGCACAGCATCACTGGGCCAGCACAGCATCACTCGGGGCCAGCACAGCATCACTCGGGGCCACCACAGCATCACTCGGGGCCACCACAGCATCACTCGGGGCCACCACAGCATCACTCGGGGCCACCACAGCATCACTCGGGGCCACCACAGCATTACTCCGCAGCATCACAACATCATGGGTGAAGTGCGTGGACCTCGGCGCTGTGAAGAACCGGTGGAGTGCTTCCCGGAACATCGCAGGAGTTGTGGCTGGATCCAGTCAGCCACGGCTGTGTGAGTTTGGAGTGTCTCCCCTCTCCAGCAACGGGGACGGGCTGTGTGGCGCTTCTATTGATCTTCGCGGGAGCAGTGCTTCCCGGAACATCTCAGGAATTGTGGCTGACTCCCGTCCTCCACGGCTGGCTGCGGGAGTGCCCCCCCCGCTATGGGGACTGAAGTAGGGGCGCTTATCTGTAGCGGAGACAATATGGCGCCGCAGACGCTTCTCAAGCGGGATCCCAGACCAGCATAGACCCGGAGGCTGCACTGACTGCGGCGGCAACGGAAGCAGTTTTCCGATTTCCACAGCGGCAGTTAAAGAGGCTGAGAGAGCCTCACATGCTCAAGCTGAGTACCCCGGTGATGACAGGGAAGATGGCGCACGGTGATTGACGCCGAAGCGGGAGATCCCATCGATGCTGACTGGGAGGTGAGCGAGGCCCCGGGGCACACCATACCGGCCAGCTGGGGTAATCCAGGGGTTTCCCTTAAGCGGCGTCCCGTCCTGGGGAAAGTCTGTAGCTGAGAGGCTTGATGGTGGGCCAAGCAAAGGCAATGCCTGACCCTAAAATGGTGCCTGGAGCGAGGTTTCAGTGCTCATTTCAAGGTCTCCACAGCGCAAAAGATTGGTAATGGGACTGTTTTTGTACTCAGTCCTGCTGCAGCCTCACTCACACCGAGAGAATTACAGGGGGAAACAGCGGAGTGTCCCACAGCCACAGGCGTGCACATTCGGTCTGCCTGACCTTAAAATGGCTGCTAAACATCTCACCACCTCATTGATGGTCCGCATTGGAGTACAGGAACTACTGAGGGAGGCACGGAACGCGCTGCAGCACGGTCTGAGGAACCAGCTGGACAAGCGCCACGGAACAAGTACTGCCTTGATGTTTGAACTACGCTCAGGGTCACAGGGAATGGTGCTGCAGATGGACCTATGACGATGCCCCCCGGGCGGAAATCATGAAGATTGGACTCACCGCGGAGACCGAACAACATGGCCGATGCCCGGTGGAGCTGTTTAGGCAGCTATAGAGGAGTTAGGCTTTGGTTCACTCCCTCGGCCGTCACCTACCCAGCCGGACATTGGACATAGTTTTTCCTAGTCTCCCCGTTGTGTTTCCTTCCCTCCCCCGCGATCCTGTGGCTACCTCCCCTCTCCAGCTTATGAGTTAATATCTCGTCATTATCTAATCACGGTTTTTCTCCTTTTGTTTATTCTTGGCTCCTGTAACTGTTGTAATTTTGTAACATGTAACTCGCTGATCCTCATGTAAAGCGCTCTGATAGCTCCGGGTCTAGCCAGCGCTATATAAAACTCATAATAAATAAATAAAAATAAATAAACAGCATCGCTCGGCGCCGCCACAGCATCGCTCGGCGCCGCCACAGCATCGCTCGGCGCCGCCACAGCATCGCTCGGCGCCACCACAGCATCGCTCGGCGCCACCACAGCATCGCTCGGCGCCACCACAGCATCGCTCGGCGCCACCACAGCATCGCTCGGCGCCACCACAGCATCGCTCGGGCCACCACAGCATCGCTCGGGGCCACCACAGCATCACTCAGGGTCACCACAGCATCACTCAGGGCCACCACAGCATCACTCAGCACCACCACAGCATCACTCAGCACCACCACAGCATCACTCAGCACCACCACAGCATCACTCAGCACCACCACAGCATCACTCAGCGCCAAGACAATATCACTCAGCGCCAAGACAATATCACTCAGCACCACCACAGCATCACTCAGCACCACCACAGCATCACTCAGCGCCAAGACAATATCACTCAGCACCACCACAGCATCACTCAGCGCCAAGACAATATCACTCAGCAAGACCTGAGTATCATTCAGCATCACCTCAGCATCGTCTCTGCAACAGTCACCACCACCACCACCACCACCTCAGCATCACTCAGCACCACCTCAGCCTGCTCTCGGAATCTGGCATCTGTTGATTATCCCCTAGCGTCTGGCCGCTGCTAGTGTTATAATACAGGTACTAGTTCCCAACCTTCACCCTCCGATTGTTTATGCCCCCTCAAAAAAAAAAAGCTTTAACAAACAACCATTGCAATAGGCAGAAACAAGTTGCCAGCATTGCAAGAAGAAAAGAAAACTGAGGAAATTTTTTATTGTAAATCCTTTTTTTAATATGGTCGTTCAGTTTTACATAATGCCTTCTTGGTCATATATAAAGTAACAAAAATGCTTCTGACACTTTATTTTAACTTTTCAGCATGCTGCACAGCAGCCACACTTCTCTACAGCACAGCTTGAAGACCTTGGCAAAGTCAATAGCTCTGGCTAAACACTTATAAGGCCCCAAAGGCGAGACCTATTGGCTATGCCAATGCTTGTTCTTCATTGTCACATATGAGGACCTAGAAATACAGTACTTCAAAATGCGTGCTGTACAAAACCATCTCCTGTGCCTGGATGTAATCACTAATGGCATAGTTGTGAGGGTGGGGCAGGGGTGGGAGGGAGCATGAATGTTTCTAAATTCATGTTTGAAAACCACCACTTTAAAAAAATATTCTGAATGCACTTCTATAATTAGATTTACTAAGGTGAAATGGTTGTACAGGTCAATGAAATACACTTTAATTTTGAAAAAACTTTCAAATTTTTACATGTTTGCTGTCTTTAAAAATGAAGGTGTTCCAAAAGTTAAGGGCCTAGTTACTTCCTTTTGTTTAACTGCAATTAACGTTTAAATAAGTGCTTGCTGTAGATATATATTTTTTTTGTAATGTTAGTGCTGAGTTGAGTAAGCAGCAGCCCAGTGCTGCTGCTGCTCAGGAGGCCGCATGTAAAGGTCAGGAGGGCCGCACTTTGAGTATCACTGCTTTAAGCTGATCTTTATTGGAGATTCTTAGGATCTGCATGTGGATTCCTCACCTTTTGAATTACCGCTACGCCAGCATTCCACAGAAACTTTTTTCATAGCTCTCCCACATCGACGAGGACATCACAATAGCACGGCTCCGCTCGCGACTCCGTATAACCTCACCGGGGCCATAAGACAACCTCATCGGCGTGCCGACGTCAGTTACACCCATTTTTTCCGTGCTTTCGAGGTGAACAGGTAGACCGACCACATATTGCAAGAATACACAGAATACAATATATACACAAATATACACAGGCCAAGACATTTCCTAAAAACAAGCATCTTAGCAAAGCAAATGACAGAAGTACAAGAATGTCATGTACAAAAACCTTTTCGGTATACATTGGTAGACATCGGGGAGGAGGGTGGGTCAGTGAGGAGTCCACAGGCAGATACTGTATCCACCAGAAAAAGAGTTACCGAAGGCAAGTGCATGACCGAATCTACTGGTCTGTTGATAATAAGGTATGATGGAGAGCGTTGCTTTCACTTTTCCTAATTGACTGGTAGATCAAAACATTTCAGTAATTAGAGTTGTAATCTGTGCCTCCGCACCGCGCAGACATTCATTAAGGATGGCCTCTAATCTTACACCCAAACGAATGAAGCATGGGTGCAGGAGCTTCCTTCTAAGGGGTAGTAAGAACTGGCAAAGGCAAATGATACGCGCTGGTGATTCTGAACTGTTTCGACACCCTCTGCATCAAATTGAGTCATCCGTGTTCTTCCAGGGTTGAAGAGTTTTTAATGGTAACAAAATAAATCTACTTCTTATAATAAATGTATTTCACTTGGATTGTTTGATGCTTGCAGAGAGAGATGGTTGCAGAGACTAGGAGTAATATGTCAATAGTAGTTGAACTCCTGATAGCTTTGTGAGACCATCTAAGTTTTTCCTGAACGAGATGCTGCTGGCTGTTGATTTGGCCATCACTGTAAAATGGTTGCAATCAGTCCTTTTCTCCCAGTGCTCTCCTAGCTGTAGATTGTTTAGAGTTTTATCTAAATACATTACACCATTCCTAGAATTAACTCTAAGAAATTGATAGCCCTTTCCAAATCGGACTTTTTAATGTCTCATCAGTTGCATTTCTCAGTCTCCAGCAGTTCATAAATTGTAGATCGGCAAGTATCGATATGACCATTAATTCAAACTCAAGCCTGAGTAGACAAACAGGCGTGCTTTTCGATAGGGAGAATATCACCCTTATTGCGCTTGAAGAACAAGTTACTTACCTTCGGTAACTCTTTTTCTGGTGGATACAGTATCTGCATGTGGATTCCTCACCTTTTGAATTACCGCTACGCCAGCATTCCACAGAAACTTTTTTCATAGCTCTCCCACATCGACGAGGACATCACAATAGCACGGCTCCGCTCGCGACTCCGTATAACCTCACCGGGGCCATAAGACAACCTCATCGGCGTGCCGACGTCAGTTACACCCATTTTTTCCGTGCTTTCGAGGTGAACAGGTAGACCGACCACATATTGCAAGAATACACAGAATACAATATATACACAAATATACACAGGCCAAGACATTTCCTAAAAACAAGCATCTTAGCAAAGCAAATGACATAGAAGTACAAGAATGTCATGTACAAAAACCTTTTCGGTATACATTGGTAGACAACGGGGAGGAGGGTGGGTCAGTGAGGAGTCCACAGGCAGATACTGTATCCACCAGAAAAAGAGTTACCGAAGGCAAGTAACTTGTTCTTCTGATGGATACATCTGCCTGTGGATTCCTCACCTTTTGAAATGAATCCCCAAGCAGTCCCTCTCCCGGCGGAGGGTGTCCACCTACTCATACCAAAAGGTCCTGCAGCACAGAACGTTCAAAATGGCCATCCCTCCTCACCTCTGAATCCAAGCTATAAGATTCGCAAAAGTGTGGAGGGCGGCCCATGTTGCAGCCTTACAGATGTCTACCACAGGGACACCTCTAGCAAAGCTGAAGATGAAGACTATGCCCTAATAGAATGAGCTCCAATACCTTCAGGCGGCTCCTTCTTGGCCAAGGCGCAGCATATCTTGATGCACAAGATTATCCATCTGGAAAGCGTTCTCTTATGGACAGCTTTGCCCTTCATTTCCCCCATGTAACCAACGAAGAACTGATCATCCAGCCTCAAGTCCTTGGTTCTGTCCAAGTAGAAGCTGATCGCCCTTCTCGGATCCAGGCGGTGAAGTCACTCCTCCTCCTTGGAAGGGGGAGGATAGAAAGTGGGTTAAGTGATGGACTGCCCTAGATGAAAAGGAGTGACCACCTTAGGCAGGAAAGCAGCTCTGGTCCTGAGAACCATCTTGTCTGCATAGATGGTTGTAAAAGGAGGCTTAAAACTAAGAGCCTGAAGCTCACTTACCCTCCTGGCAGAGGTAATAGCAATTAGAAACAGTCTTGAATGCGAGAAGCCTCAACGGGCAACTAGGAAGAGGCTTACAGAGAACCCATCAGTAAAGTCAGAACCAAATTCAAGTCCCACTGAGGCATAATAAATGGAGTGGGAGGAAATTAATTAGTGAGGCCCTTAATGAATCTCATAACTATGGGAGACTTGAACAACAAAGGCTGGTCAGGCAAACAAAGGAAGGCAGATAAAGCCAACAAGTAACCCTTAACAGTAGCCACAGCATAAACTTGCTGGGCCAAGGAAAGCAAAAGCTAAAAACATCAGATGAATGGGCCTTCAAGGGATCAATCGACCTCTCTCCACACCACTTAACAAATCTGGCCCATCTACAGGAATAAACAGATTCGGTGGCGTGTCTTCTGGCCGATAAAATAACATCCACCACATCCAGTAGGAGCAAGAAAAAACTCAGGTTGCCCTGTTCAATCTCCAGGCATGAAGGTGCAGGCTCTTGAGGTGGGGGTGTAGAACCTGCCCCTGCGAGTGGAGATCTGGCCTAAGAGGGAGAAGGAGCAGAGGGTGCGATGAGAGATGAAGAAGGTCTGTGTACCACACCCTTCTTGGCCAATCCGGGGCGATCAATATGACTTGGGCCTGGTCTTGGTGAATCTGCCTCAGAACCCGAAGAATCAAGGGTATGGGAGGAAACGCATAAAGAAGCTGTGAGCCCCCCAATGCTTCCTGTAACGGATACTGGAGACTGCAAAACAACGTTCTCCCGAGTGGCAAACAGGTCCAACCGAGGAAACCCCCACATCCTGAAAATGTGGCAGACCACCTCCGGATGGAAATGCCACTCGTGATTGGCAGAGTACTGCCGACAGACTGTCCGCAAGCACATTCAGTACTCCGGCCAGATGATTCGCAATCACACAAATCCGATGGTCCTGAGCCCAGGACCAGAGTCGCAGAGCCTCTCTGCAGAGGTGATACAACCCTACTCCTCCCCGCTTGTTGATGTACCACATCACGGTAGTGTTGTCCGTCAGGACGAGAACTGACTTGACCGCAAAGGGAGGGAAGAAAGGACTTGAGAGCCAAACTTATCGCTCACAATTCCAGAAGACTGATGTGAAACAATCTTTCCTCCTGGAGACCAAAGGCCTTTAATTTCCAGATCCTCCAGGTGAGCTCCCCACCCCAGAGTGGAGGCATCCATTATCACTGTGGCCACCGGTGGAGGAGGCTGAAACGACTTCCCTTAAGACAGGTTGCCTGGAACACTCCACCATAACAGATCCGCCGCAGTCTCTCTGGAGATTCTGACCACCTCCCTGAGATCTCAGTTGTGCTGAAACCACTGCCTGCAGAGGCATTACTGAAGTGCCCTCATATGCCAGCGTGCATGGTCGACCAATAGTATGCAGGAAGCAAACAGACCGAGCAGGCATAAGACCTTCAGGACTGAACATCCGCCCCTTCTTGAAACAATGGAATCATAGCCTGGATATCTAGGATCCTCTGAGGAGGCGGGGCACGATTCACAGTAGTGTCCAGTAATGCCACTATGAACAGGTTGCGCTGGGAGGGCACCAGGTGAGATTTGGGTACATTTATCGAAAAACCCAAGTCGAACAACAGCCGGGCTGTTATCTGCAGATGGTGCAGCACCAACTCTGGCGACTGCCTTGCGCAGCCAGTCGTCCAGATAGGGGAATACCGGAATCCCCGACCTTCTGAGATGAGCTGCAACCACCGTCATCACCTTTGTGAAGACTTGCGGTGCAGAAGTGAGTCCGAATGGAAGGACCGCAAATTGGTATTGTTGAGATCCCACCGTAAAACGGAGATACTTCCGATGCGACCTTAGGATGGGGATGTGGAAATACACATCCTGCAAATCGAATGACATCATCCAGTCTTCCTGCTGCAGCGCCAGAAGCACCTGAGCTAGGGTCAACATCTTGAACTTCTCCTGATTAAGGTAAAAATTCAAGACCCAGAGGTCTAGGATTGGTCTCAACTGCCCATCCTTTTTGGGATCAGGAAATATCGGGAGTAACACCCCTGACTCCTTTCCTGCTCCAGATCAACCTCTATCACACCTTTCAGAACCAAGGCCAGAACCACCTGTTGAAGAAGCAGCAGATGGTCCTCCAAACACCAGCCCTGGCGAGGAGGGTAAGGAGGGGGAAAATCCTGGAAAGGAAGGGCGTACCCATGTTCTACAAGATTCAAAACCCAAAGAACTGATGCAACAGATTTCCAATTTTATAGAAAATGGGACACCCGACCTCCTACATGACCAACATGCTCCAAGATGGAGGATCTAGATCTGCTTCCTTGTGGAACCGGTGAGTCGGGGGACAGGAGAGGAGGAGGACTATTGCTGAGCGCCCCCCGGTAAGCAGCCTCTTCCCTTCCGTCTGTACGATTTGTACAGGGGATTCTGCTGCTGCTGTTGCTGACGGCCTCGAAAGGAAGACACCTTTCCAAAACCATGAAACCTCCTGTAACCATAGCCCCTAGGCTGGGACTGCAGGCCTAGGGATCTCGCAGTAGCCCTGCTATCCTTGAAGCGTTGCAGAGCAGAATCCGCCATAGTCCCAAAGAGCCTGAATCCATCGAAAGGAAGATCAAGCAGAGCGGCCTGCAAATCCGAAGAAAACCCCAAACATCTCAACCAGGAGTGCCTCCAGGTAGCCACCGAGGAGCCCATCACCCTGGCGACTGAGTCCGCTGCATCCAGACCTGACTGAATCACTTGACAAGCTGCAGCCAGCGTATCAGTCAATACCTCCAGAAAGTGCCCTCGTACATCATCAGGCAGTTTAGCAGCCAACTCTTTGGCTGAGTCCATCAGAGCATGGATATATCTTCCCAACAAGCATGTGGCGTTAGTAGTTTTTAAAGCCATACTTGCCGAGGAGAACACCTTTTTGCTGACTGCTCCAGTTTTTCGGGGTGGTGGGGGAAGGATCCTGACGACTGTTTGGATGAACACGACGCTTGAACCACCAAGCTTTCGGGAGAAGGGTGGGAGGTTACAAAAGCCAGATCCCCCGGAGCAGGCTTATAGCGTCTTGCCACTGCTCTTGAAACTGCTGCGGCAAACAAGGGCTTCTGCCACACTTCAAGAATCGGTTCCGTTAATGCCTCATTAAATGATAGTAAAGGCTCCACTACTGAAGACAGAGTGCAAAACTTCAGTTAGAATATTCAACCTAACCTCAGCTGTGGGCAATTGCAGATCCAACAGGTCAGCAGCTTTCCTGATGTCAGCATGATAAGGAGCCACGCCCTGAGAAGGCATTGCTTTTGGAGAAGAAAGCTCCCACTCTGGGGAAGTGTCCAATCCACTGGCCTCCTGAAGACCTTCGAAGTCATCCACGGACTCAAGGATTTCCCCCTCTTCCGCTTGTTCCTGCTGTCCCTAGTACTCCTCTTCGAGCAGCCTCTGAGCCTCCCTCCTGGAGCGCATCTTCGGGGTCGGCGGTGTCAGGCGCGGCGCCAGTGACATCAGCACCAGTGTCGAAGGAGGACCCTCAGTAGTGGTTATCGGCGCCGCTTGAAGCCGGGAAGGCGTCGGCCCATATCCAGACGGTGCTGGAGACTGCAGTATCGGCGTCAAGAATCTCAGCGCCGGGAGATGCCATGATCGTGTCATCGGCATGAAGGGCCCAAATGGTGCCTGGGCATATTGTTGGGGGATGCCCAAGTTGTATGCAAGCGAACCCACGGGGCCAGCTGGCGCGCCGGGTGGGTGAGCTGCTTTGGCAAACATGCCAAACATTGCATTGAGAAAATGCGATGGATCCACACCCGGACCCAGAAAGGGAGGGTAAGGATCTGGAGCAGCCTGGTCTGGATCCGACCGAGGCCGGGAGGTGGGTTGCGGCTGCGGCACCGGTGACACCGGGGCAGGCAAAGCCGGAGGAGCTGGAGACGGCTCCCTAGGTGCCGGCAAATCTCTCGGCGCCGGAGAAGGGACCGGAGACGCCTTTGGAGAAGGAGAGATGTCATCTTTCCCATGACGCCAGTGGACCGGAGAAGCTGACCTCGAAGACTTGCCTTTCAAAGACAGACGCGGGGACCCATGCAGACTCTTCTTTTTGTGCTTCTTCGACCACCGAGGTGTGAGGGGTCGTCTACTTTGACTTGGATTTCTTGCGGCCTCTCCTCCTTTCTCACCAGGGCCATGAATAGCTTCGCCTCTCACTCCTTGAGTGCCTTCAGATTCATCCTCCGACAAGATTAATATCCCTCGATGTCGTGATCAGACGACAGGCACCACAGGCAATCTTCGTGGGGGTCCGTGATGGACATATGACCCCCACACTCCCTACAAGGCTTGAACCTTGACCTCTTTTGTGTCGCCATCGCCTGAAACAAAGTAATATCCTGGAAATGGAGTCCCAGAAAGACCGTTACGCTTAGACGGCGCGGAAAAGAGGGAACTGACGTCAGCACGCCGACGAGGTCTTCTTATGGCTCCGGTAACGTCATACGGAGTCGCGAGCAGAGCCGTGCTATTGTGACGTCCTAGTCAACGTGGGAGAGCTATAAAAAAAGATACAGTGGAATGCTGGCGCAGGAGTAATTCAAAAGGTGAGGATGTTTTACTAAATCCTACTGATCTTCTATGAAGGACTCTAAACTGGCGAAAGTATGCTTAGCACGTCTTGTCTTTTTTTAATAATTATTTTGGGGTTGGTGAATATGTCTGGTCTATCTAACTCGCAGCAGTGTCTTAATGTAATTTAACTATTTGATATTTAGGTGGGTACCTAAGCTCAACCACTTCTCGATTATCTGTCGGTTTGAATGGGCAGATGGATTGAGCAAGATGGACAACCAGAGCAAAATATGTAAAACTTTTATTCTATCCTCTCGGTAAGGAAGGCAGAGTTCTTCATGCCATGTAAAGCGAGCACGATTAGGACATGGTCCCAAAAGTCACCCGCATAACCTCAAACCCAATCACCATAAATAAGGATAAGCATTTGGTCTTATATAATGCAATCATGTATTTAAGGGATTTTTGTGTGCAACCTACAGGCAAATTCAAAAATACACCTGTGACTAAACAAAAAGTAGAGTAATGGGACCAGTGCTGTGCATTATCAGAGGTTACGTCAAGATAAGGTAAGGCCTGTACTTCACAAAGAACTTGACTTTTAACCGTACAAGTTCTTGACTTGGGAACCAAAGTCATAATGAAAGTTATAGAAAAGTTGGTACTCAAGTTGTGACAATTATTAAAGTCACAAATCCATCATTAATATTTTTTAGACGATTAGCAGTGCGTGCCATAAGAACGGTGCCATTAGCATAACAAGCATTTGCAATGTTATGTTATCTGGGTATTTGTAAAGCGCGCAGCTACTCAGAGTGTCCCGGCGCTGAGGGCATCTAAGCGGGGCTGACAGAACGCTGGCCAAGGAGGAAAAGTACTATTGCTGAAATAACCAAGTTTTCAGAGCCTTTCTGAAAGTGAGAAGGTCCTGCATCTGTCTAAAGGCCGGAGGCAAACTATTCCATAGTTTGGCGGCTTGCACCTGAAAGGAGCGTCCGCCTATTCGAGTGCGCTTGAACTTGGGGATAATTGCCTGCTGCAGTGATGATCTCAAAGTTCGACTTGGGCAGTAGAACTGGACTCTTTTCCTGGTATAAGAAGCACCTATGCCATGAAGGGCTTTAAAGGCCAAAACGCCCGTTTTAAAACGGATCCGCTTACGAATCGGTAGCCAGTGCAGGGATTTCAGATGGGGCGACATCCGTGTTCTGGGGCCGAGCATAAGAATTGCCCTAGCCGCTGCGTTCTGGGCCACCTGAAGACGTGTTAGTAGATATTCAGGTATTCCTAGGTAC
Organism: Calotriton arnoldi; assembly: GCA_963921515.1. Classification (NCBI taxonomy): domain Eukaryota; kingdom Metazoa; phylum Chordata; class Amphibia; order Caudata; family Salamandridae; genus Calotriton; species Calotriton arnoldi. The sequence goes on along the minus strand of CAWUFW010006516.1, from coordinate 430,462 downwards.
AGAATGTTGACATAGTCCAGCCTAGATACCATCAGAGCCTGGACTACCGTTTTCCTGTGTCTGACTGGAAGAAGGGGCAGAAAGTGCTTTAGCATTTTAAGCATGCCAAAGCATGACCCTGCTACAGCTTGAACCTCAGTTTTCATAGACAAATTGTCATCAAGCTTTACCCCTAGATTTTTGACTATCTTGACCGGGGATGTAGGAGGGGACATGTCAGCCGGCCACCTGTCTCGCCACACATCGCATGGAGGGGAACCAAAAAAAAATGATCTCCGATTTCTCAGAGTTACACTTCAGTTGATTCCTTTGAAGCCAGGAGAACACCTCCGATAGACAGATGTTTATCAAGTCCCCTCTAAAAGCATAGTCTTTGTCACAGGTGAAAAGCAACTGTGTGTCGTCCGCATATGACACTATTTTTGTTCCATGGGCCTCTGCCAGAAGAGCCAAGGGAGTCATATAAAGATTAAAAAGTGTCGGGCTTAAAATCGAGCCCTGTGGAACCCCCACCTGCATATGAGGGATGGGGGCACGAAAGGCGGTGACCGAACAGTTTGCTGACGATTCTGTAAAAAAGAGGTGCACCACTGGTCTCGCAATTGCGATATTTTGAGCTATTGGCATTGTAAATGACAATGCCTTTTATTTTTGTGTTTAAAAAACCTGCAATAATAAAAGGCAGTGTCATTTCCGATACCAATAGGCCAAAGTTTCTAAATTGCGAGACCTATTGCATTGCAAATGCTTGTTGTGATGTTCTGTTTCTGTGTGACATGAGGAATCTAGTTTGGGTGTGGTGATGTTGTGTTATGCATTTTATAAAGCAGACGTAAGAGCCTGATGGGGGTTTTGTCGCTAAGAAGCAATAAGAGTAACAAACCAAAAACTACCACACTCCAGGCAATTTATTCTATCTTAACGGGTTTGACATAGCTTGATCAAACTCCCTCAACAAGTCCCCAAAACCTGTGATTCACCCTCCTGCTCCCCTTCACCCCCCATTACATGAAGTTGTAGTTTTGTTGACATGAAAGTCCCGTTATTTTGAGGATGCATTGATGCCCTACGTGAGCACGCTAGACTTTGTACTGTCACAATCAGCCAGGAGATTTTAATCCGGTTTACACTTGTGCCGATGAAATGTGATCCTGCGGTCACTTAGAATGTAATGCACAGCTGTGAAGCATTCGAGATGTTCTCACTTCACTGCAGTGAGAAATTAGAATGAGGTTACTGAATTTCAGGGCACCAGGAAGGCCAGTCCAGATCTCACATAAGATATTTGGAAATTCCTCAGCATCTGCTAATTCTCAAGAGTGAGGCAGTGGGACCGGATGCGAGTTGAGATTGTAATAACATTCCTAGAGACTTTGTGCAGCCCCAGTCAATAATCCCCCCGCGAGTTGAAATACAGTTTCGAAAACCAGTAGGTGTTTTGACATCTGCCAAAATGTCATTCAATGTGCCCTTCCCTCATGACGGTCTAACTGGGCAATTACGTGTAAAATGTTAGAATGGGTGGAGCCCACTGCTCACACCTAGCCTCTAAGGGCCAATCTCTCCCACCTAGACTCGGCCAGCCTGCTGTGTCCCTAGCTTTTGCAAGTTTGTTTAGCTCTTGTGACCCGTCCTGGGCCACAGCAGTGAACCCCTGAGGCAGACAATATTAAAATGCCTAAAACGAGTTAGTGAACCAGGCATAACGTAACCACCATAGCTTGTGCCTGAAGGGCAGTAGCGACTGCTACATGCGTAATTACCCCCACACCAAAAAAACAATTTGAAGCCTATTTTTATATCAGCAGCGAGCGGGGAGAGTGGCTGCACAGCAGAATAATGTTGATTCCTACCAGAGTTATAAAAATAATCCTGTGTCCAGCAGCGTGGAGTTTGTACTACAAACGCTGCTTCCCCACACTTCCTCCCAAAAACCATAAGCAAAATAAACAAAAAATGCAGATAGCACAGCACCGGACTAAGGGGAAGCGCTCGTGAAAAGAGCTCCTAACGGAATAAAAAAAACATAAAAGAAAGAGCTATGGGCGACAACGGACGGCGGAAAGCAACATTTAACTACTAGTTAAAGCAGCTTGAGGGGCGCCAAGTGTCCTTACCGATAATTCCAACGGTCCGCATCAGCTGTGTATCAGCGACCGCAGCCATGCTCCGGCACCCCAAGGCCTGCTGCTGCTCCAAAAGCCTTGGTGTTTCCTGCTCCCGCCTAGCCCTCTGCCACCTCCCACACACACGCCGCTCCGCCCCTTCCCTACCGCTCACAGCAGAGCTCTCAAGACCTGGATCCGAGCTGAATGGATCGGCCGAGGCTGCCGCTCTGCCCTGCGAGCTGCTGATGGACCCCGAACAGGCACATGACCGGGTTGCATAGTGCAAAATTTGGTGCAAGTTGCAATCGCGAGTTGCATATGTTTTAATAATTGAATGTATGCATACATGCAAAAAAGCTCCCCCCGCCCGGACTGGAGCCCCAAGATGAGGAAGGCACCAGCGTCTGTCCGCGGCCGGTGAGTGCGGGGCGCGAGGAGGGGAAACTTAACAAGCTGTCGCCATTGTAAAACATAGCCAAAACTCAACAACAAGTTAAAAAAAAAACAAGCAGCACCAAACGACGCGATGAGCCGTGGGGGACGCACAGCATGCCTGGCAAAGCGAAGCAGCTTGCGCCGCAGCGCTAGGCGAGACCTAATAAAGGCAGCCTCTTGTTTATATTTGCATCGAGCGCAATGCAAAAATAAACACGTGCCGCTATTGCCAAGCCCTTAATGGGGGAAAAAGTGCTTACACGAGTAAACAAAGGAGACAGTATCACGCCGCCAGTACACGATCCAGTCCGGGTGGGCAGGGCCAAAAGCGGACAGGGCAGTAACAAAGAGGGACTATAAAGCCTCCTTCACAAAAGAAAGCCAGCGTTTAGCCTGAACTATGACGCAAGCCAATGGGAAGAAGGGGCGTGGCTTCAAGTCCCCTTCTGAAAGTGTATCGATGACATTAAGCCTCGCAGAGCGAGGAGCGCATGCGCGCTCCAGCGCTAGGTCTGCGAGACCTAAAAAGGTGCAGGAATAGGTCCGTTACTCACATGAGATTTAACATGACCCTAACCCTTCAATGTCACATCCAGATAATAAAAGTATAGGGGCCAGAACAAGGACCAACAAACAATCTTGGCAATTTAAAAGATTCCGTGCACTCCCCCATTAATGTCAAATCATACTCTTGCAGAGTTCAGCGTTTAGGTTACATGAATATGTGTGGTAATTGTATGGCGTGAACCTAACCAAAAAAGGAAGCAGAGCACTGTGTACGTACAAAGGCAAGCATACAGTCAATGGGTGAAAGGGGATGGTTATATTGCATTGTGATGCAATGATCTTTGAAGAAGTGTCTCTTCATATCCAACTAAATAGGAGCAGCTTTGAGGCATTCTTTTTTGGATACAGGGATGCTGCTCTAGATCCTGACGGCATAAATGGAAAGGGCCTGCAGACTTTTTTTTCTCTATTCTGCGAAAGCTACTAGAGGTGGTGAACTTGTCCGCAAGGTAAGCGGAGTGCTGGGCATGATGGCTTTGAAAATAATGCAAGTAATTTTGAAGATGGTGTGGGTTGGCAAGGGGAGTCATCAGGATGGGGGTGACGTAATCATATTCCTTCGGGCTTGATAACTATCAAAGGATGAGCTAGAATTAATAAATATCCAGTGTAGAAAGACCCTTTATAGTAATATATTTCTCAATAAACAGTTGCACATTTAAACACTGTTCTACAGTCCTTTATCCTGTCCCAAAACCCAAATCAACTATTTGGGAGTATGGATGCCCTATGCCAAGATTCTCCTATACTCTGCGAGCATATTATCCTTCACAGCTGAGTAAGAGAATTGTGGTAGTAACATCAGGGGATCCAATGTTGCCCTTCATAAACAAGCATTTGCAATGCAATAGGTCTCGCATTTGCAAGAGTTTAAGCTATTGGCATTGTAAAGGACAATGCCTTTTACTTATCAGTTTTGATAATTAACACAAATAAAAGGCATTGTCATTTACAATGACAATAGCTCAAACTCTTGTAAATGTGAGGCATCTTTCACTTCAAAGAAGCGGCCGCCATTGTCCTGGGCTGCTTGGAAAGTGAAAACGCGCATGGTGCGTTGAATGTTGCAGGAAAGCATGTCGTGCCTGCAGTAGGAGAAACTCATTAAAGAAAATAGTGCTTACAGACTAAAGACATACTGTGTAACAGAAGTAAAAGGGCCAGTCCTCATGGGAGGTTACAAATGAAGACAAGGCAGAACTAAGGAGGGACCAACAAGCCTATTAATGAATCAGAAGCCAGCATTTACAAAGGACAATGACACAGGCCAATGAAAAATATGGGCGGGGCTTCAAGTCCATATTCGAATACAGCATGCCTCGCAGACCTAAAAACTGAAGTATATAAAAAAAAAGTGATGAATGGAATGCTTGAATTAATCTCAGCCACTGGTAGTTACTCCGGGCCACACTGTGCCACCTCAGTTTGGATCCAGCTATATGCAAATCAGTCTCGACCCTGCTCCAATTGGAACAGCCCAGCCCGAACAGTCAGGCCAGGTCCTCCCTGAACCGGAACCAAGTAACCAAGGACCGGTTTCACCCTAGTTATGGGCTCATCAGCTGGGTCTGTGAGAAATTGATGAACATGACGTTACGATTTTTGTGCACCAAGCTTGTGTTTTTAAAACATAAAATGCTGGTATGTATAGAGAAACTTAATCAGTTTTGTTTGTCCGAATTTAGTTAATTTGCCTAAAATTAAAAGGCAGTAACTGGGAGCAAAATATGTGTTTTTTCAAAAACGGCAAGCTAGTGTTTGAGAAAAATCAGCTTATTTAACAAAAAAACATGTATTTGAGGCCAAAATATGTGAATTTAACCCCTTGCGTGCGTCGGCCGGGAGCCGTTCGACGTCACGGTGGGCATGTGCGTCGGACGGCTCCCAGCCGTCCTAGCACCCACCCACGGGGGAAGCGCTAGCGCTCCCCCCGTGGGATGCCCTTTAAGCTGCCCCCACCGGGGAAGGCAGGGGAAGCCCTTGCCCTGCCCCCTCCCGCCCCCCACGTCATACAATGACGTCAGCGCGCAAGGCGCGATGTTGTCATTAGAGGATACCGAATGCACTGGAAGCCATTTGCTTCCAGTGCGTCCGGACAAGAGGAGGTAAGTTTCTCCTCGGGGAGGGTGGGGGGGTTCTTTTAAAAGGCATCGGGGGAAAGGAAAGGGTTTTCCTTTCCTCAGATGTCTTTTTAAGCATTCCTGCTGCACGATCGCGCCTGGGGCGCGATCGTGCAGCAGGACGCCCGTTTTTTTTTTTTCCTTTTAAAGGCCCTTTTGTGTCGGGGAGCGGCCCCTTGGGCAAGGGTCGCTCCCCTTGGGGGAGCAATTTGTTTAGCTGGGTCTGCCCCCCTTGGGGGGGGGGGCAGATCGGATTATTAAAAAAAATATATATATGTAGGTTTATGCCCACTAGGCCACCAGGGATTTTTTTTTTGTCTTTTCTAAATGCCCATTTGTGTCGGGGAGCGGCCCCTTGGGCAAGAGTCGCTCCCCCTTTATGAGGGTGAATTTTTTTGGCTGTTTCTGCTCCCGGTGGGGGCAGTTTGGCCTTATGCTTTCAGGCCCATCCACCACCTTTGCTTGGCTGGTGGATAGTGTGTGGACTAGTGCATTATTTGCATGTGTGATTGTAATGTTTTATTTCTCCTTTTTATTCTAGTGCCAAGCTTTTTATTCTTGTTTGCGGTTTCGGCAGTGGTTGATCTGCAGTTTTGCGTAGTTGCATTTATTTGGTAAGGAAAACATTTTTGTTGCGTTTACTCCAAATGACTTATTGTCATGCATGAATGTTTTTTTTGTAAGTGGTATCATAATAGCAGCATATTTAGTTCGTGTTTTGAGCATGAAATTCTTTGCAATGCGTTTTGCGTTGTCTTGTGTATTTTTCTTTTTCTTTTTTAGTGGGATATTGTTGGTCCTTACTGTGTCTGTGCAGAGTATGTGTAGAGGAGTCCAGCTGCTTCTGGCAAGTGAGTGGTATAGTTTGAGTATATAGGTCTTTGTGATAAAGCCACAATTTGTTTATTACTCATTTTACAAAGTGTTTGTTGTTGTTGACTTGTTTGACAAGTTACCTTTATTAGTAAGGATTATGGCTAGCAGTAGAATTACTGCTCAGCAAGTGGTTGGTATGCTTTTTGAGTCTTCCTCTGAGCAGGATTAGGAGACTGACAGTGCGTCTGAGGGAGAGGAGGGAGTGCAAGATTCTGGCAGTGAGTTTTCTGTCCACGAGGAATTATCTGTTGATGAAGCTACTCTCAGTGCGGATGAAGCTACACTCAGTGCGGATGAAGTGCCTGTTTTAGAGGAGGACACGGATGTGTCGATGGTGCAGCAAGAGACACCGGGATTGCAGCCTGAGGCTGCAAGGCTTCCTACCGGAAGTGCTGGACTCTGGGTTGATCCAAACATGGTGCAGCCGGTGTTGCCTGCCTTTAGTGGTGATGCAGGGTGTAGTCTCGATTGCGAACATTTTTTGCCTATACAGTTTTTTCAGTTGTTTATGGATGATGTATTTTTGGCTGAGATTGTTGACCAGACTATTTTGTATGCTGAACAGTTTTTGAGGGACAACAGTGCCAGACTTAGGCCCCGCTCTAGAGCTACCCGGTGGACTCCCACAAATCTGGATGAGATGAAGAAGTTTTTGGGTTTGACTTTTTTGATGGGCTTGATAAGGAAGCCGTCCCTGGCTTCATATTGGTCTACCAGTCCCTGGATGGCAACGGCCATATTTCCTGCAATTAGGTGTCGTGAACGGTATTTACTTTTGCTTCGGATGCTGCATTTTGTTGATAATGCTTTGGCGATGCCATGAGATCACCCTGACTGTGACCGTCTTTTTAAGATTCGGCCTGTTCTTGATCACTTTGTAGTTCGATTTTCAGAGATCTATACTCCAGGGAAAGAAATAGCTGTTGAGGAGTCTTTGGTCCTGTTCAAGGGCCGTTTGGTTTTTAGGCAGTACATTCCTAGCAAGAGAGCACGTTATGGAATTAAGATGTATATGTTGTCTGAGAGTAGGAAAGGATATGTCTATAATTTCTGGGTGTACACTGGTAGGGATTCCACTATTGACCCCCCTGGTTGTCTGTCCACTTTTGGAGTTTCAGAGAAAATTGTGTGGGATCTTGCTAGAGGACTGTTTAACTGAGGTCACCATTTGTACCTTCATAACTTCTACACTGCTGTGCAATTGTTTAAGGAATTGTTCAAAGTGGACACTTTTGCTTGTGGCACAATCCGCTCTAACCGTAAAGGTTACCCAAAAGAGCTTGTTTGCAAAAAGCTTCAGAGGGGACAGTGCAGTGCCTTGCGTAGTGAGGAACTGCTAGCTGTGAAATTTGTGGACAGGAGGGATGTGTACATGCTGACTACCATCCATGATGAGTACTTCACCTGTGACTGCTTGGGGTCAGGTTGCTGAAGTGCGCAAACTTGTGTGCATTATAGACTACAATAAGCACATGGGTGGTGTCAATAGAGTGGATCAGAGCTTGGAACCTTACACTGCTGTTCGCAAGGCTTACATTTGGTATAAGAAGTTGGCCATCCATCTCTTCAATTTAGCAACTTTCAATGCTTTTGTTGTGTTCAAGGAGTGTTCTCCTGCGTCAAAGATGACTTTTGTTCAGTTTCAGGAGTCTGTGATAGGCAGCCTTGTTGTAGTGGAACAGGCAAGTGTTCCTAGAGTTGGAGTGGTGGAGGATGTGGCTAGATTGAAAGATCTCCACTTTCCTGATTTAATTCCTCCCACGCCCAAAAAAAAAAACCAATCCCTATAAGAGATGTAGAGTCTGCTTGCGAAGAGGTATGCGGAGAGTCGTGTGCACTGTGCCGATTGTCCTTCTAATCCTGGGCTGTGTGTGCCCACATGTTTCAGATTGTATCACACAAAAGAGTTTTGGGGAGCAACCGGGAGTCTAATAGTGTACTGCCTGGTCTGTATGGTTTTATATAGTTGTTGTTCAGTTTCACTGTTGGCATTAGAATGATGTCTTTAGTTACTGCTGTTTTTGTAGTTATAGTTTTGTATCTAGTTGCAATTGGTTTGGGTTTTCTTTCTTGTTTAAAAAAAAATGTAATGACTGTGCGCGAACTGGCGCTTGGCTGGCGGTGTCCGTGGACTGGCGCTTAGCTGGCGTTGTGCGTGGACTGGAGCTTGGCTGGCAGTGTGCGTGGACTGGAGCTTGGCTGGCAGTGTGCGTGGGCTGGCGCTTGGCTGGCAGTGTGCGTGGGCTGGCGGTTTAAATGGGCTGGTGCTTGGCTGGCGGTGTGCGTGGGCTGGCGCTTGGCTGGCGGTGTGCGTGGGCTAGCGCTTGGCTGGCGGTGTGGGTGGGATGGTGCTTGGCTGGCAGTGTGCGTGGGCTGGCATTTGGCTGGCAGTGTGCGAGTAGTGACTTGCTGCTGGTCATTACACACTCTGCTAGTCAAACGCCACTGCAGACACTGTCAACCACCAGCCGGTGTGATTGCTGTGTCAGTCATGTGGGCTTATGAAAGTGATGGGCCCTTGAATGGCGCGGTCTGTTGATGTGAATGTTGTAATGTGCTGGGCCCGCGGTTGGCGGTGTGAATGGTCTTCTCTTGTATGTCACGTATGAAAGGTGTGTGAATGGCCTGTAAAGAGGTTGGTGCCTTGTCGTGGCTTTACAGCTCAGGAGCTGTAAGTCATTGGTTCAGGTTTTTAACCTTTTAAATATGAACAGTGCATTTCCTTTTTGTGAAATCTCTTGTTAATCGAATTTTACGCTCTGAACCTTCACTCACCCTCATGCCAAATCCAACCAGTATGTGCGAGTACTTAAGGAATTGTTCATTTTGAAGTAATATTGGTCTTTTCTGTCTCTCTCTGCCAGGGTGTACATTGTCTCCACATCTTCTATGGATGCGAGTGTTGTAATGTGCTGGGGCCGCAACTGGTGGTGTGAAAATGTGTGTCAAGAATGAAAGGTGTGTGAATGACCTGTAAAGAGGTTGGTGCCTTGTCGTGGCTTTACAGCTCACGAGCTGCGAGTCATTGGTGCAGGCTTTCAACCTTTTAAATATTAACAGTGCATTTCCTTTTTGTGAAATCTCTCGTTAATAAAATATACATTTTGAACCTTTCACTCAACCTCGTGCCAAATCCAACCAGTATGTGTGTGTACTTGAGGAACAGATGGATAGGCAGTCAAATTGGTCTCATCTGTCGTTCTGTGCCAAGGTGTAGTCTGTCTCAAGGGAAATTTACCAACTTTAGATATTTCTGCAAAGTAAAAAAAAAAAAAAATGGGGAGTGCTGGGTGGTGTGCCTCTCATGGATCCCAACAAGTTTTTTTACTCACAATGCCATGCAAACCTCAAAATGTGACTATAGTCACGCATTTTCATTGCATTACTGTGTCAGAAAAACCACAATTTTCCTACCACACAGCATTCCCCCCAGGTCTCCCGATAAAAATGGTATCTCACTCGCGTGGGTGGGTCAAGTACCCACAACAGGCAAGGTCCCAAAACCTATTGAGGTGACATCAAAATTACCTATCACAAAACAACCTGTTTTTGCAAGGGGGGTCCCCTGGGTTTTTGGCCCTGGGTTCGGCGGCTATCTTGGGAAACTACGAAACCCACACATTTCTGAAAACGAGACACCCAGGGGAGTCCAGCGAGGTATGGCTTGCGTGTACCCCCCCAACGTTTTCCTACCCAGAATCCCCTGCAAACCTCAAATTAAGCTGGGGGGAAAAAAAATCACTTTTTTCTCATATTTCTGTGTGGGAAAGTTCTGGAATCTGCATGGATCCACAAATTTCCTACCACCCAGCGTTCCCCCAGGTCTCCCGATAAAAATGTTACCTCACTCGCTTGGGTGGGTCAAGTACCCGCGACAGGCAAGGGCCCAAAACCTATTGAGGTGACATCAAAATTACCCATCATAAAACAGCCTGGTTTTGCAAGGGGGGTCCCATGAGTTTTTGGCCCTGGGCTCAGCGGCCATCTAGGGAAACCTACCAAACTCACTCATTTCTGAAAACTAGACACACGGGGGAGTCCAGGAAGGTATGGCTTGCGTGGATCCCCCAACGTTTCCCTACCCAGAATCCCCTGCAAACCTCAAATTTTGCTGGGAAAAAAAAAATCAAATGTTTCACACATTTCTGTGTAGGAAAGTGTAGGATCACCGGGCAGACACAATTTTCCTACCACCCAGCGTTCCCCCAGGTCTCCCGATAAAAATGGTACCTCACTTGTGTGGGTAGGCATAGTGGCTGCAACAGGAAATGGCCCAAATCGTACTGTGGAGACTTCCAAATTACCTATAACAAAACTACCTGGTTTTGGGAGGGGGGGCACTTGGTTTTTTGGCCCCGGGCTCGGCGGCCATCTAGGGAAACCTACCAAACCCACACATTTCAGAAAACTATACACCATGGGGAGTCCAATGAGGTATGGCTTGCGTGGATCCCCCAACGTTTCCCTACCCAGAATCCCCTGCAAACCTCAAATTTAGTTGAAACAACCACATTTTCCACATATTTTTGCGTGGAATCACTGTGCTGGCACAAATGTCCCACCCCACAGCGTTACCCTTGTTCTCCCGAGTAAAATGATACCTCACTTGTGTGGGTGTCCAAAGCAGAATTGGCTAAAAACATTTTTTTTTTTTTAAATGTAGCGCTTGGAATTTTTGGTGCTATACCATTAATCCCCATGTTTTGGGCTCTTCTCAGTCACAGGCCTTTGGCCCACCCACACAAGTGAGGTATCATTTTACTCGGGAGAACAAGGGGAACGCTGGGTGGTAGGACATTTGTGCCGGCATGGTGATCCCACGCAAAATTGTAAGGAAAAAGTGATTTTTTTCAGCTAAATGTGAGGTTTGCAGGGGATTCTGGGTAGGGAAACGTTGGGGGGGGGGGTCCACGCAAGCCATACCTCGCTGGACTCCCCTGGGTGTCTAGTTTTCAGAAATGTGTGGGTTTGGTAGTTTCCCCAAGATGGCCGCCGAGCCCGGGGCCAAAAACCCAGGGGTCCACCCTTGCAAAACCAGGTTGTTTTGTGATAGGTAATTTTGATGTTGCCTCAAGTTTTGGGCCCTTGCCTGTCGCGGGTACTTGACCCACCCACGCGAGTGAGGTACCATTTTTATCGGGAGACCTGGGGGAACGCTGGGTGGTAGGATATTTGTGGATCCACGCAGAATCCAGAACTTTCCCACACAGAATTTTGCGAAAAAAGTGATTTTTTTAGCTAAATTTGAGGTTTGCAGAGGATTCTATGTAGGAAAACGTTGGGGGGCCCACGCAAGCCATACCTCGCTGGACTCCCCTGGGTGTCTAGTTTTCAGAAATGTGTGGGTTTGGTAGTTTCACAAGATGGCAGCCGAGCCCGGGGCCAAAAGCCCAGGGGACACCCCTTGCAAAACAAGGTTGTTTTGCGATAGGTAATTTTGATGTCGCCTCAATAGGTTTTGGGCCCTTGCCTGTCGCGAGTACTTGACCCACCCACGTGAGTGAGGTACCATTTTTATCGGGAGATCTGGGGGAACGCTGGGTAGCTACTAACCTACAACCCGCAGATAAATGAGGAGCATGCGACTGCTTGGTATGATAGCTTCTGCGTATGGAGTTCAAACATGCCGCTTCCTACTCCTCCCCCCCCCCGGCTCCTCTCCCCTTCTTCCCCACCCTTCCTCCCCCTCCTTCCCCCCCTTCTTCCTAGCAAACAGCTTGCTCCCTTTGCCCGGATATATATTCAGCCCGAGCATCAACACACCACCTGCGCGGTGGTCATAATATACTCGTGAGCACAGGACACTAGAGTATACGCTGAGAATAGTAGTCATAGTTGGGCGGGCTGCTATGGTGCGGACGGTGGGCCATAGATGTAGGACATACAACGGCGCGGGGATTAATTGCAAGTGTTCCAGGCGGTGGGGTACACTGTTTAGAGTTTTATATCTGTTTTTATTTACTTGCTCATTGTTTAAATCTGTATACAAACATAACATGCTAAGGACCCGCAATTGGAGCCTGTAAAAGTTGATGGTTTGAAATGTAAAGCATCACAAATGTATTAGTTATTTACACATAGATTCAGTCTGTACATGTCTTGTAATGGCAAATTAAATGTTTTATAGAAGTGAAATCTCTTCGCTCATAATAGCAAAGTTGATATGTCAAGCTGCATTGGGAACACATATTCCTGATGTAATTAAATGTCCATGGCGCCAGACAGCACTTGTTGCTATGGCTATTATTTCATGAGTCACCCTTTATTAGGTCTCGCCTAGCCAGCGCGCATGCGCTGCCCTAGGAGAGGGCTCTTGGAATCACTTCAGACTTCCAAGAGCCTTCTCCGTGTGGGTGTGCCTCCTCCCACACATCCCATTGGCCTTTGCGTGTGGCTTTCAATAATTGAAAGCACGCAAATGGCCAAAGACGGGTGCATGTCCCGCCTTTCCTCAAAACTTTCACTCCCAGGGCCAAGGGGTCTCGGGAGCGCGCAGGGTGCCATCTGTTCTGGATCAGGTTTCTAATTAGGGCGCGAGCAGGCTGGCAGATGCATTCCTCCTTGGTCACGTGCTTTCCCTTCCTTTTGCTCGTCTTCAAATGGCTAATGGTAGCTTTCCGATCCATCAGGTAAACAGCCCATGACGATGCTATGCAGCTGGACAGCGTAAATGTATCTCACACGTCTTAGGGCAGAGGCATCAGAATTGGGGACCATCCTCGTCCTCCACGTTACAAGTGGACGCTAGCCCCTTATTTATGTAGGTCCATTTTAACATTATCCGGTATTTACATTAGCGAGGTTTAAATTAAAATCCTGGTCATGACTGATCAAACACTAGCTATCCAGGGCAACACTACCCTCTTGTGGTCATTGGAGGGAACAACTCAATGCTCGTTTTAAAGTACTTCCCCCACTGACTGGCAGAAAAGCAGGCGGCCTCCAGTTCGAGCTTCAGGAGGGTTGACTGTCGTGAACGTGACATCTTGATGAAAGAGATGCTTGTCCAGCCCTCTTGCGTTCTGCATGCCATGAATGTGAAAGCTTTACAAACAGCCCGCTTCCTGGAGGAGGCCCTTCACGGTGCGCCTCCACCCCCCCCCCCCCCAATTACAAGCTGCCGAGCCGGCCTGCCAGTCCCATCAAGTGTTACTTGACAATGATCCCGGGAGGGGGTGAAACATGGGGGAGGGACGCCTGCGAAACTTATGTAATCCGCACTTCAAAGGCCTCACAGTTACATGATAGGCCAGCCTAGCCCCAGGTAACCCCTGCCTGTTGCAATCTACACCCACAGGACAGTAGCAGCGCTGCCTCAGACAACAAGCAGCCGCCGTGCACACGTATTTATGCTTCTCACTGCGAGGCCTCAACACTTTGTTCACAAGAGGTGAATATATAGGCGACTAATTCCCCTTCGCAACAGACCTCGTCGCCAATTGAGTGCTTTTTGAATTGAGATTAATCCCGTTGACAGAAGACAGAAATCCTTTCCAAAGGAACCTGTTAACTCTCCCAACAGAATGAGTTCAGTCACCGTTGCCCAGATCACGCGAAATAAACTTTCAATATGTGCAACAAGTCAAAACTGCTGACTCACAATTACTCGTAATGATAAAAAAAACTCTGCCTCGGAATTTAAATTTGCAGATATTTAATATTGTAAAGTTAGGATTCACGGCCAAATGTTGTCGATGTTTTTTGCTGGTGTGTAAACTACAAGTAACAACTTCATATTTCTGTGCAGCAGACTCAGGGCTTCGTCCTTCTGATGCTCATTAAAAAGTGCCAAAGAGCTGGTCGATGATCAGACAAATTATTTAACTGCCTATTAGGTTTTAATGCTCATTATGCGCATGCTCGGTGATATTATCCGTATTAATCATCCATGTTGGAGATCTGTGCCGAGACTGGTGTGTCTATTTAGACAAATGTTACACGTTCAGCTGGTGCTTTTTGCACAAGTAGCAGTAGATATTTTGTGGGGCTGAGCTCCCACACACATTCTAAGTCATTGTTTGAGAGGAACATTCTGAGCAAGGGATCATGTTGTAGTTCTGTCTATTTACTAAAATGGAAAAAAGCAAGGACCCAAATGTTTGCAATAGGAGACCCCAGCTGCGATTGCTGAATGCCAGGGTAGCGGATACCAAGGCTCCATGGCTTGATTGACCCCTTATGCCTCATTCCTCAACCACTCTACACTTCTTGTCATTTCAAATCACTCTTGCTCGTTCTTTTTCATACCCGCTTTCTCCCTTTGTCAATGCTTTCCTATTTTTTTCTTCCTCTCTGCACTGCCCTACTCTCTCCTACTCTCACTGAAAGACTGATGAAAAGTAAGCTCTCGTCCCAAAAATGGGTGCCAGCGCCCACCTACCACTGCCACAAAGTAAGCACGACTTTCCTGTCTTCTGTACCCCACAAGCAGCCCTGGTCAGCTTGACCCAAAGGCGAGACCTATTGGCTATGCCAATGCTTGTTTATAGGGCTTTCTATGATAGCATAATCACTAGTACTGTCTGAGGCCTGGCTAGGTGTAAACTAAGGGATGAGTCAGACTGAGTTTATAAGGCGCAGGTAACCCGAGGGGGTAGCATTACTGTCTGGGCTTGCAAGATTTTTCCAACCAGAAGAACAGGTATGCTGTCTACGGGCTAATACAGTGAGATCTGTATAACCTTTGTTTTCTACATTTTTCTCCCAAGTAGATTCACAATCAGATTTTTTAGCAATTATTTCTATTTTTTGCAGCAAAGAAAAAGGCTAAAAGCAACCATCATCACACAAGTAGCACATTTAAGACCAAGCATAGTCCAAGCGACCTTCTATTCATTAGAATAGGTTTCTACCATTTTTCTTCGAAAATATATTTATAATTATCCTAATTATAATTTGAAACTTTTAAACAGCTGCAAGTATATTTTTGAGCATGTTATTTTTACAGGCTTCTTACCCGTAACATAGTCAGTGATACATAAATGTTTACAATTGAACTAATAATTTCGAGATTCAACTCTAAAGTAAGAAAAGATATGTTTGATCAAAAACAAACGTCCGTTTGCTCCAGAGGCTCTAGGATTACTCTTACGCATATGGGCAGCAGTCCACAAAATTCAGCTAAAGGAAATGGACATTGATTTAGTGACATTAGCAGCTTTGGAAACTTGAAACATACAAAACATCTCTCTCTCCATAGTGCTGCATGAAATAAGTGACCCATCTCTTTTATCCACACCGCCCAAGTTGATCTCACGTTGTTGAAGTTGTGATAGTCCTTCACCTTTGATCTTTGGAGGTTGTGCTATCTGGGTGCGTCATACTGGCACCCCCATATAAAATTTCGCCGGACAATGTAATGCTGATAATTGTTGCCCATCACCTAAATTCTCTTTTTCAGTTCTCAAGTGATTTAATCTCTTTAGGGGCTATGATCTAAACTAATGATCCACTACCCTTTGTGTAAGTCAATTTCTAGATTGAAGGAATGGAGCGCTTTGGTCAACCTGCTGTTATACCACTGCACAGTTGCAGATCTGATATCTGCAGGATGCATAATAAAGTTTACATTTTCATAGAAATTGTTTTTTATTCTTCACTACAGTCGTTCTTTTCTTTGGAAACCAGGAATGCACAGAGAATATAGTCCTACGAGAATATTATTGGACCATAACATAAGTCAAACACAAGAATCTACAGGGAAAGAACAGGGTGGAGGAATGAAATGAATTGAAAAAGAGGCTATATGCATTTTGAAAAATTGAGGAAGGCCAAGTCAAATGTAATAGCAAGATTATTCGAACGGACTAAAAGACCTATGTTTTTTTAACTATTGTTTATGGAAACTGAAAAGATGGAAGCAAACCTGCATTTTTCAGGGCAACGTTTTGTTTTTAGAGGAAAGGGTGAATTCCCGATCCCCAAAACCCATTTGCAGGATTGGGCTTGTCTGACACACCATGAAAGAATTGTATTGCTTCCTAAGTGCCCCTTCAGAAGTGCCTGAAAAACATGTGGTCTTGTAGCCAATTGTTTGGGAAAATATACCATCACTTACCTCATTGGGGTGTAGTTTTTAAAAATTGTGTTTAGGGTAGAACCTCCGTTAACTCTTCTTAGAGAGTCTGAACCCGGTTACTTAGCACAATTTGGGGCTATTTAATACCCGCCACGTTTCTTATCCAGGCATTAATAATCAAACATGCCCTTGTGAAGATCACTCCAAATACACCATATGTGGAGGGTCTTCTGGCGGTCTGGCATTTCCAGAGTATGATGCAGGATAAAGGTCTTCGCTTCAGGATGGATGGCTGCCAGTACACAGCTCTGAAAGTACACAAGACTCGCTTCGAGTAGCAGACTCTTGCCAGTGCCTGCACCCAGCCGACAGGGAAGCTTACTTCCCTAACTCAAAGCAGCAGCATTTCACGGGCAGGTAAAAAGGTGCTACATGATGCATGCAAGCACATGGGAATACAAGATATCATCCATGTGTGACTGGAGTGGGAGCTGGAGGACAACTCTGCAGCTCCAGGTGAGAAACTATGGAAACTCTGTAGGGGAACAAAAAAGCACACACTTCTGTCTGTTTTGCAAAGTACTGAGATTCTGGCACAAGAACAAATAATGGGCAAACAACCAAGCTACAAGAGTGTGCAGTCTCAACCCACCAGCCCCTGCTACTCACTGCAGCACATACAGTTGTACAATGGAGTTGGGCTTGTGGTGGGTTGCAGATTGGCCATGGGACTGGTGTAGAAATTGGGCTATACACTCAAGGCCAATACAGGCACCTGAATGACAACTGTGTTATACATACATGTACAATGTGGACTGCAGCAAAGATTATGTAAATAATTGGGCAGTATGAATTTTGCCAGAATGCCAAAGGGGTTGTTCAAAATAAGGCAATGCGGATTCTTCCATTAAAATAGTACTTTACACCCAGGTGATAGCTGAATATGGCAATTGTGCTGTAACGATGAATTTGATATGCACACTGGGGCGATTTCTGGATTCAGTGTTTTACATATTGCAAAAATGTAAGTTCTGGGACGTAAGTTGTGTTTTTATACTGCAGCAATGTAGAAACTGCCATTGCAATGTGTGGTTTTGTTACTGGTACAAGGTGGGGAATAGCAAAATAGCAGTATGTGTGACTTAAAGAATGACTTCCATGTCTGAGGCCTTTTTTTTTTTTTTTTAATTTTATGTATTATTCCAGTCAGCAATGACGAAATGCACATAATACAGACAGAGCAGTTTTTTCAGTTGCGTCCAGTTACATATTTCAAAAGAAAACATACATAGTTCTGTACATAAAGAGGCTAATTAAAATTCTACCATATCCCGGGCATCCGACAGTCAGAGCTCCGCAGTTTACCACCGTATAATACTCTGGCACATTTCTGACCTCAATATCTTGTTATAGCATCTGTCCGCTGCTCTCCTGTGAACGGGAGAAAGCAAACATATCGTGTGTAATCAGACCTTAAAGTGTAAATCAATCGTCTACTTGTGTAGCTTGAAGGTACTGCGTTAGGGGTTCCCAGAAGTCCCTAGGTCTGGACGCTTGCGGTAATTCTTCCGCATAAACCTCTAATGTCTCCTTACAGTATGACATGTCAGTAAGCCAGTCTTTAAACCTAGAGGGACATTTGCTACCCCACCGAATTGCAATGCGGCGTTTGGCAAGCAATAGTGCAACAGCTAAAAATGTCCTTTTTTTGGCTGGTTTAAGTTTGTATATACCCAGTAGGCAAACAAGTGGTGCATTTGGTATCAGTTCCATCAGCATAATCGTCAGTGCTCCTGTAATTTCGTGCCAATACTGATGAATCTGGGGGCATACCCAGGCCATGTGCAAAAAATCTGCGTTTAATGCCTTACATCTTTGGCATTTGTCATGTGTTCTAAGTCCGTATTTGTATAACTGAGTCGGAGTGTAATAAATTTGATGTAAAAATTTAAAGTGGATGATACGTAAGTTGCAGTTGGATGTCAGCAACTGCGTGCAGCTATAGTCCCAATCACGGTCATCTATGGTGTCACCTATTAGTGCTTCCAACCGTTGGAGCGATTTGTTCACTACCTCACTCTGTTCTGCTTGTGATGCGTTGTATAAGCGTGTAACTAATTTTTGACGAGTAGGTGCCGTTAATAAAAGCTGTAGTGCTTGCAGTTTTGGCGGTTCCTCTGGAAATGATGCGTATAGCTCCCTGAGCGCCATATGTAGCCGTAGATGTGCGAACAGCTTCATAGGTGTATGGTGTGCACTTAATGATGGGTCTTCCCTCGGAATGAATCTGCCATGCGGAAAGACATCCCCCATTGTGTACAATTTCATCTCCTCCATCAGCAGTAACATTTTTTTCTCGTGCGCAACAGATATTCGCGGGTGATGAGCTATAGGGAGAGATGGGGCGTAAATGGGGAGTTTCTGCGCGCGGTGTGCTAGCATATGCCATGCTCTTGAAGTGCAGTGTACAGTTTGAATCGTGTCTTTAGGGGTAAAAGACTTTGGATCTGATATGTAAGCTATCAGTGGGGTTGGCTGTAAGCTATCAGTGGGGTTGGCTGTACGCTGTCTCTCTCCACTGCTATGTGTGGTATATACGCATGCAGATGTAACCAGTAATGAGCATGCTGTGCTTGAGCGCAATAAAAATATAATTGCAAATCTGGTGCACCGAAACCCCCTCTGTGATATGGTTTCGTTAATGTTTTCCAGCCTATTCTGGCCTGCTTCCCCCCCCATGTTAACCTTTGCATGGCCGACCGTAATTTAGAGAACATTGTTTGTGTGAGCCAGATAGGGATATTCATAAATAAATATAAAAATTTGGGCAAGACTATCATCTTTTGTAAAGCTATTCTATCAGCTAGAGAAAGAGGCATCCTTATCCAGCGATCTATCTGTTCCTAAAGTTTGGTCAACGCACTACCATAATTTTCCCGTATCACTAGTTCTGGATCACGGTGTATCCATATGCCCAGATACTTAACTGGTTCAGTTTGCCATTTCAGTGGATAGTCTAAGTTGGGCTGCGTTGTGGCCTGTGTAAGAGGTATAACTACTGATTTGTCCCAGTTTATACGGAGTCCTGGTATTGTTCGAATCGTATATATTCTCTTATAAGTTCATTTAAATGAGTGTCCGGATATTGGGTAAAAAGCACCTTATCATCAGCGTATAGTGAAATGCTAATGGGTCGAAGATGAAACTGCAATGCAGTCTCGGAATGTCGTTGGCGGATTTTACAAGCCAATGGTTCAAGAATCAATGTGAACAAAATTGGTGAAAGCGGGCAGCCTTGTCTCGTCCCTCGGCTTATACTAATGGAAGTGGACATGTGCCCATTAATTCTGACTCTAGCGGTGGGGTCTGTATAAAGAAGTTCGATCCATCTTAGAAATGGCTCCGGAAAGCCCATTCTGCGTAACACTGAACATAAATACCCATTCCACAGAGTCAAAGGCTTTCGCCGCATCCAATAAAGCTGCGGCTGCCGGTAGATCAGGATTTAGATGGTGATACAGTGCAAAGATGGTGTGTATATTCTGAGTGGTAGATCGCGTCGGTACAAAGCCGGCTTGATCTGGGAGGATCAACTTGCCCAGTAGGGGTTGAATTCATGCTGCTATAATTTTTGCTAATATTTTTACATCGATGTTTATCAAAGATAAGGGCCGGTAGGAGTCCCATTTAGTTAAGTCCTTGTCGGGTTTAGGGAGCGCTATTAAAAGTGCTTCTCTTAGTGAGGTCAGGAGTTTACCCTCCTCATATGCCTTTTCATATATTTCTGCTAAATGCGGTATCAATAAGTCCCGATATTCTTTGTAGAATTCTCCGGGTAGCCCGTCAAGGCCTGGAGCTTTGTTGTTTGGTAAAGAATTGATCGCTTCTATAATTTCGTCTTTTGTGATATGATGGCAAAAGCATTCGCGGTGAGTGTCAGACAGCCAGGCTAGGGCCACATCATCCAAGTATTGGTCGATGCCTATTGGGGTGGCGTTGGATCTCGTCGTAGAGAGTTGGAGGTAGTAGTCCTTAAAGCAGTCTAAAATTGACGAGGTATCGTAAAGTATTTGATTTTGCGTGTCCTCTATCTGTGTTATATAAGCTGCTGTTGGAAAGGTCTGATTTTGTTCGATAGCGCTCGCCCTGGTCTACCTCCCTCTCCGTAGTTACGCGCGGTGTACCTACGCGACATATTTGACCTCATCAGCAGCATATTCCTGATAGGCGTCCATTTTCCCCCTTATGGCCGCTAATAGTGTGGGATTTTGTGTTTGTGTATATTCAGTTTCCAGTTTTTTTATATCTCTTTCTATCATTGTTAATTGCTGTTGAATGTCTTTCAGAATGCCAGCATGTTTACTAATACAGTGACCCCTGATAGTGACCTTAAAGGCCTCCCACAGTGTCCGTGCGATATCTACCGACCCAGAGTTAAGGTCAAAGTAGTCCTCTATTGCCTGGTGTAATTCACTACGAAATACTGGATCCAGTAGGGCGCTTCCCTGAAGTCTCCATGTAAACTGTCTTGGTATGTATGTGGGGACCTCCAGCGAAAGGCTAACAGGAGCATGATCCGATAACGTTTTGGGCAAGTGTTCCACCCCCCTTGTCCACGTACAAGCATCTTGTGTGATCAACCAATAGTCTATCCTTGACCATGTATTATGTGTCGATGTACATGTACCTTCTTTACGCTGTGGGTGTCTCAACCTCCATATATCAGACATCATCCACATCTCCATTCCCTCTTTAAGCACTTTAGCAGCTTGTTTACCGTATCGTTCATTCCCAGTGGATCTATCAAGGGCCGGATCCAGACATGTATTAAAATCTCCCCCCCATATTATTGTTGTGGTTGGTAAATCCCGCAGCTTAGACCATATGCTTGTATAAAAACTGGGGTCGTCATTGTTCGGGCCGTATGATGAGACTATCATTAAGACAGTGCCTCCAAAATTCCCTGTACTATAACATTACGTCTTTGGTCATCTTTAATGGCATGGATTAGCTGAAATGGAGTGCTGCGTCTAACCAAAAGCAACACTCCCCTAGCATATGTAGAGAAGGAGGATGCCATGCGATACGTCGCCCACCGTGTGCCTATTCGTCCTTCGGTCAGGGCCGTAAGATGCGTTTCCTGTAAACAGGCAACATCTATGCCATGTCTGTCTAAATACGCCAGTACCTTACGTATTTTCTGCGGATTATGAAGTCCGCGAACATTCCAGGTTATGAACGTCAGTTTTCGGGCATGTGTGTTAATGTCAGCCATGTGTGCCGTCTTCCATACATGGAAACCACTGCCGCCTTTTGCATACTGTGCAGTTATAAATATAAGTAATTATGTCCTCAGAGCGGACCAGAGTGTTTTGTCTTGTTCCCCCCCACCCCCCTCCCACTCCGCCCGTTCCCATGCAGCGGAGACAATTCCCAACAAGTGTAACATAAACCCGTCCCTCCCCCTGCCGTAGTAACTAAAGACTAACTTGTGTGGTGCACACGAGTGGGCGGGAGCTGCCACCCAAATTCTTGTGGATAACCCACATGGGTGGACGCCATATCTACCCAAACCTAAAGCACATCAGAGCACATCATAACTGCAACTCGCAGCTAGCTAGACATTCGCCAATAATTGCATATTGTATTGAAACCAAAACCCAAACAACCTATTATACACAGTCTATAAGAAACATTTGTGGAGTACTCCCAAGTCTTATGTTTCAACTTATCTGCTCCCAGCAGCATGCGTTACTCAAACTGTTCATCAGGGTGAGTCCACCTCCTCCGATTGCCGCCCATATTTACACCTCTGTCTTCCACAGCGTTAGGGCTTCATCCGTATTGCAGGTGCAGCAACTCGGTTTGGCGTAGCAGGCGCTAGTCTAAATAGTTCTCAGTGTAACCAAGTTACTGGACGCTAATCATGGAGAGTATCTGTAGCAGTTTATAAGTTTTTTATTCCACGTCTGAAGTATTTGCTTGTTCTTCCAGTGCTCCTCTTGGGGATGTCCTGCGCATGCTTCGCTGTCCTTTCTGTTGGAGGTACTTCATTATCTCTTTGGGCTCATTGTAATTCTTCGTCTTCCCTTCATCAGTAACGCGGAGTCTGGCAGGGTATAGCATAGCATAGGGTATAGTTAGTTCCCGCAGTTTTTGTTTTGCAGGCCCAAATTTCTTCCTTGCTTCTTGGACCGCCGCTGTAAAGTCAGGATATAAGGAGATATCCATACCTTCGTGGCATAGCTTACCCAGCTCTCTGGCTTTGCGAAGTGCCGCATCTCGAACTCTGTAATTTAAGATCCTGGCTATTATCGGTCTTGGTCTTGATCCAGGTGGCGGTGGTTGTGCCAACGATCTGTGCGCCCTCTCGACGATAAAAACTTCAGAGAACGTTTCCCTGCCCATTAAGGAAATGAGCAGCCGTTCAACATAGCGCTCCATAGGCCCTGTGTTTGTGGTTTCCGATATGCCCGTCAGGCGAATATTGTTTCTACGGGACCTCGCTTCCAAATCCTCTGCTTTCGCCGTTAGGGCTGCCAGGTGTTTGTCCATTTTCCCTTGCTTAGTTTCCATCTGCGTTTGAGTGTCTTCAGCTTCAGATAGACGGCGCTCAGCCATAACAAGCCTTTCCGTGTGTTTGTCCAAGCGGTCAGACATACGATCAACTCGATAGGTGAGGGAGTCTATTTTCCCGTCGATAGTTGTTAGGGCTGCTTGGATCGTGGTGAACATGGCTTGCACATCATCATTTGTGACTCCACCAGTTGCACTAGACGCAGATTGCGCTGTTTGTTGATCATCCACCCCCTGATCTGGTTGTTTTTTGGCCTGTTCGAAAGTAATTTTTGGTTGATTTCTGTCCGTCTTACCCATGTTCCTGGTAGTGTCCGTTCCGCTATGCTGAGTACCGCACCTCTCCAGGCAAAGGGTGATTATCGCAAACCGTAAGTTGTGGATGTTGGGTCAGATTTTACGCTCCTGCTGTAATGATGGATAGTTATATGCAGAGCAGACGAGTGCTTTTCCTGGATGGGCTTCACCGAGCGAAGCAAGGCACTCTATGGATTTCTAACCTTCCAGCACGGATTGAAGATTCTGTTTGAGCCCCTTAACAGCACGTACACCACCTCTGCCACGACTGCAATGTAACGTCTTCCCCAAGCTATATTATGTGCTTTACTGCTTGTCTCGTCTCTCAGGGCCCACTATAGGCACGCCATCCCCTCCTTCAGTAGGGCTCACAGTTTTGGCCCCGCCTCCTGTTGGAGTCCTGGTCTGGAGTTAGAGCCGTCCCCAATGCACAGTTTGTGTGTATGCCCACGGTCCTCCACGGGGCACATAGGATAGGCGCAGCGCTATTTGTCCCCGCAATGCTCAATGTGCAGGACTTGGGCGTCTGTAAACAGCACTTCGCGAGTGTATTGGTATAATACCCGAGCCTAGGGGTGTGTCCGTAAGTTGCACATCTTTAAGCAAGAGTGCAGGCAGGTGCAGAACAGTCTTGAAGGGGGAGATGGCCAATTATGTGTTGTAGTGCCCAATATACTCTGCTGCTAAGCACTCCAAAATCAAGAAACGGCAACATACAGCATATCACAGCCCAGATTCTTCAGCACCATTCGAGAAATGCACACGCTCTCACCGCGGAGCTGCGCAGAGCCGCTCCCGTATCTCCGACCTCCAGCTGGCTCCACAAGCGTAGCGCCGATTTTGGGTATGCCGCTCCCGCTTTCAATACACCTCGCCGAGCGTTTGTAAAAATAGCGGCTTAGTCTACCGTAGTGTCTGCGGGCGCTCGTTCTTTTTATTCCCGCAGTGGTTTAGTTAAGCGGTGCACGCTCTTACCGCTACTATGCTCCGAGCCACCCCCACTGCACAGATTGCTGATGAGCTCCGCCAGGACAGCGCCAACGCTCAGGAAGCCGCTTCTTCTGTGGCACAGACCCGGTCGCTCCGCCTGGTCCTTGACCCTGCAGCCGGGTTGCGTGCCTTGCGTTCCGGTCTCTCTGCTCAAGCGAGCCCGCCGCTTTAGTTTCGGTTTCTGCTAGCAAGGCCTCAATGTCGTCGCACCTCGTCTCAGAGTTTCGGAACACTTCGAGGCGTAGAAAACAGGGTACAACAGGTGTCTGCGCTTACGAGGATGGCATGTCCCCAAACAGTGGATGTTCCACGACTATACGTGCAGGATCTTGCAGGATATTGTGGCGTCCGAGAGGAGCTCGCTCAAACTGCGGCCATCTCTCTTCGTGGCTAGCTCCGCCCCCCCCCATGTCTGAGGCCTTAGCTTGAATAGTATGTGACCTCAGGATAAAGGATTTTGCTAAACTATTAATTACCAACGGAACAGTGACAGGCTTTATGTTGTACAACGCAATTTAAAACTGGAATCATTCCTCCTGCATAAGATTTTGTAGAGGCAATTATTCAGTGGGGCATAGTGTATCAGGCGAGCACTGTATTACCCGCAGCATAAATATTTGTCTGCTAAGCATTGTTTTTGTATCAGGCACTCAATTGTTTCAGGGACCGATACACGATTTTCTTTGGAGAAATGTTGCTCATGTACTTTAGCAGTACCCAAAGTATTGGAACATTTTATGAGTTACATTGATAAAATGCCTCTAAATCTTTTAGAGCATGTATTTGAAACATAGCACGGTAAAATAATAAAATACAAGGTTTGTGCTCAATTATTTAAAAAGTGGGTGCCTTATGGTTTTAATTAAGACTTTCGGGGGGGCGGAGAGGTGGGTACCCTGCGAAAAAACCCTGGAAAGGGTCGAGCTTATTTGCGCATTGAAACGAGGGAGGGGGAATATAATATTTTGAACAGAGCCGATTTAGGCTTCCGAGTCTCGTCCATTTACAGACCCACGTTATAATACACCCTTGTACAAACCAGTTCACAAACACATTGTTTGCAGTTCATCTTGCAAACGCTCCATGTACAGACCACCTCACCGACAATTACAGACAGCTCTACACCTTGCGGGACCAGAATATCGTAACCATTAACCAAAGTATGGACCGACAGAAATGTTAAGAGCTAAATAGAACTTACAAATACATCACTCCATTGAAGTCAATAACAGAAATTCTAGTCAGTTGGACAATATATGGGTATATAATATTAAGGATAAAATAATTCTGTCACACAATATGTTTTCTAACGATATTTTGGCATACGACATCCCGCACTTGCCACATTAACAGACCAGCTTACGCACACCGCATGTACACACTACTCAAACCAGGAACACATCATTCCAAACACACGGTCTATGCAGATGACGTCATACATGTTGCATACACAGCACGCTGTAAACAAGTCTGTTTACACCGCTTCCAAAACACAAGTTGCGATTTCACTCTCTGCCTCAACGGCTGCAACGGGCTAGGTGTGTGTTATTTTGGGAAGCTTGTTGCGACCTTTCTATGTTTTTGGACAAAACCCAAATAGGCATAAGGTGCAAAGTTCTGGGTTTAAGCTTTCGCGTGAAAACATGTACTTTCACGAAACTATTAATATTGCCTAAGCCTTCCCCCCTCCCCCCCCCCCAAATACTTTCCTGGATCTTAAAAATGTTCCAGGAGGCTTTCTTTTGGTGTCACAAACATGTGTTTTTGGTGCGCGAGTACACTAATTTGTCATACCTTTCGCTCAAGCGCATCTGAATGACTGACCCTCAGTTTCAAAGTGGCAAGAAAAATATAGGAAGCATACACAGTTTAACTAAACAAGCGGTCGCGATTGTTCGAAAGTTAAAGCGCGCATAGCGCGCTGAACGTTAACAAAGCACGTTGTCGTGGCTCAAGCAGGACAAACTCAATAAAAAATATAGTGTTTACTGTGTAAGAACCGAAGTAAAGGGGCCAGTAGCCATGGGAGGATACAAATGACGACATGGCCGTGCTAAGGAGGGACTAACAAGCCTATTAAGGAATCAGACTTCAGCATTTACGAAGGACAAAGACACAAGCCAATGAAAAATATGTGCGGGGCTTCTTCCTCCTACTCTACCTACAACAGATAGCCAGAGCAGGCTTGCGCGCTGGCTCAGGCTCGACCTAAAAAGAATCATGATGGACTCCATGAAATATGCAAAGAAGAGCTACCGCAGCATTAAGTACTCTAGAAGTGATCGGTGAGGCATACAGTTTGATTGTATTAATATAAATCCATTAGAACACCATAAGGCCTAAGGGTTTTGGCAACAGGGCTACTTAAGCTTCCAGGACTTCTAAGGTTAATTCTGTGTTGGCATGATGGCAAAAAGAACAAAGAAGGTCATTATCCTTGTCAACTTGTGGTAATTACCAGATGTCTGGTAAAAAAAGGACAGATTCCTTAAAGGAGGACTATTCAGGTGGCTCCAGAAGGCACAACAAACCTTTCACACACTGGCAGCTACTAGCTTATCTCAAATGCTGTCCCTAATGTTAGACTTCCCATTTGTTAAAGCGTCTATGCATATAAATCTAAAACAAACCATCTCCTCGGTCTCTTGTTGTGCAATTTAAAGCCTGACGAATTACTGCTGGCCAAAGAGAAAAGCCATCGAACCACCTCAGGTGGTGAGATGGTTCACTGGCACACTTAGTCAGAAAATGTTTAACAATTTTAAAAATATTAAAAACAAGGTAAGAAAAGCACTGTTCAGGGGGCATTATCTCCCAAAGTAGAAAAACTCTTATTAGTCATTACGTTTTTAAGTAAAATGTATCAATATGATCCTATTTGAGTTTAAGGGCAGTGTCCTTAATTACTTCCATCACGAGGAATGATAGGAGCGATCATCTCCCTAAACCAGGGGGAAACAACAGATGTTAGAAGATTATAATCACTATAGTCCATGTGCGATTTAACACGACCAAGCATAAATCACCAGGTCACTAGATAAAATAATATAACAAAGGACACTTGAGAAGCCCCTGCTGGTATACATGGGGATCTGTGTGCCTTCATTCCTGTATACCTCAAACATTATTTTGTTCCACTCCAAAAATCAGATTCAGAATAATATTCCCCCATTACGTACATCTAATGAAGTGATGTGCATGTTTCTTGCGTGGCCTTCTCAAAAAGTTTCAAATGAGTGTCTTGGGCCCAATAAAACAATAAAATCATCATTTAAAAAAAAAAAAAACAAGAAAGTCAACAGCCTGAACCTGAAACAACCTTCAGAATCCACATAAAGATCAATTAAATTAATGTGTGGACTGACCCAAGAACACATTTATATTCGGTCAGTGCAGAAAATATTAACATGTTGTTGAGTTATGTTGTTCACTCCTCCAATGAGGGCTTCGTATACTCCTCTATGGCCAAGAATTATTCTTACAAATAAGCGGTCTGATAAACTGAAGAAGGCTTCGTCAATTTTATCACAGAAAGAGGTTCATTAACCTATGCAGCAGAAATGTTTAACCTTCAAACAGAGCATTCTGCAGTGGAAATTCAACAACTTCTGAATATTCAACTATAAAATCCTGAATAAAGTGTTGGCGAACCGGATCACACCTCACGTGTACCCTGGTACACCCTGACCAGACCAGTTTTATTGCTACCCATAGTACACTGCCTAAAATTAGTCAGCTGTTTCTTATCCTAGACCAACAGGAACGGCTTTAGCCAGACTCCTTGGTCATTTCCGTGGATATTCAAAAGGCGTTTCACTCACTCCCCTGGGAGTTCTTGTATACCACCTTGCTTGGTATGGGCTTTGAGTTGCCCATTGTCAAGTGGATAAAGCCATTTACTGGCCGTTGTTTCTGGTCCGTACTGGCTCAGTAATTACGGAGACGTGTTCAGTGGAGCGAAGCACCAGGCATGGATGTCCATTATCCCATCTGTTTGCTCTGGCTCTAGAGCCCTTTGCCCGGACAATCAGACAGGGTGGCCACTACCAAGGTTTGCAGATCTCCACTGACTGCCTTGATCTCTCCCTGTATGGGAACGACATGATTTTCTGGATAAAGGTGCTTTTCTCGCCTGGAGCTTAACTGGAATAAATCCTGCACATACTCCCAGCATGATCCGGGTGTGTGTGGGGGGGGGGGGGGGGGGGGGGGGGGTGAGGGTGATCAGACCTTCCCCGACTGTCCAACTTTGATGTGGGAACCCGCCACTATCCACTATTTGGGAGTGGCCACTTATCAAACCGCAGACATGCTATACGAGGGCAATTTTGCCCGTGCAATCGCTGCCCGAAGACGTTCAGTGGCCTCCTGGACCACCTTGCCGTTGTTGGTGGGTGGACTGATAGATGTCTATTAGATAGTGGTACTGCCGCAAATCCTCTATTTGTTTACGGCCCTGCCGTTGGTGTTCCAACGGGGGATCTTTCAAGAAATGAAAGGTATTCTCCTAACTTTATATTGGGGAACCTCGCAGCACCGGGTGTGGAAACTGCACTTGCCGGTAAAGGAGGGCAGGTTAGCAGCGTCGAATTTCGAACTTTATTATCTGGCAGCTCAGTTGCAATGGGTGGCTCGGTGGAGATTCGCGCTCTGGGTTAGGCTGGCCATCTGGAATGTGGACTACCTTCAAAGGATTTCTTGACTACTATTTTACTAAAATATGTGCCCGCTTCCATAGTTTGAGATGAGAATGCTATGTCTGGGCTAGGGCACTACAAAGAACACGCACTAGAATACCATATACAAGTGAACTACAATTGCAGGTTGCTCTGTACTTGTAGCGACTTGGAGGTTGGACGGAGCTACAATGATGGACAGAGGCGGGACTCACCATAGTGGGCGACTCATTTGTGGGAGGCGAACCATGCTCTTTTCTGCAGCTGAAGGAGAAGCAAGACCTCCCAGTGGGGCACTCTTTGCTTCAGGGGGCTGTTGGGCAGAGTCCCAGAGTGGTGGGGGCATGGCACTGCGGAACCTTCGGAACATGAAAGCCAGCGTTATTTGTTCATTATCACAGGGCCGAACGAGGGCGATCATGTTACTCTATCAATCAATCATGGGTTTGTTAAAGCGCGACTACTCACCCGTAAGGGTCTCAAGGCGCTGGGGAGGAGGGGGGTGCGGGTTCCAGTCCATCAAGGAGGTTGTCTGTCGTGGAGCCAGGTGTTGAGGTTCCTCATGAAGGTGGGGAGTCATGTCTGCCTGAGGTGGAGCGGTAGGGCGTTCCATGCACTGGCCGCGAGGAAGGAGAAGGAGTAGCCTCCTGATCTGGTCTTTCTGGCGCGGGGGACCACGGCGTAGGAGAGCTGGGCTGATCGTAGGGTTCTTTGGGGTGCGTGGAAGTTGATACAGCTGTTGAGGTATGCTGGTCCGGTGTTGTGGAGGGCTTTGTGTGCGTGGGTGAGGATCTTGAAGGTGATTCTTGCCTCGATGGGGAGCCAGTGGAGTGTGCGCAGGTGTTGGGAGATGTGGCAGTGTCGTGGTAAGTTGAGGACCAGTCTTGCGGCGGCGTTCTGGATGTTTTGTAGCTTGCGGGTGAGGTTTTTGTTTATTCCGGCGTAGAGTGCATTGCCGTAGTCGAGTCTGCTGGTGACGAGGGCGTGGGTGACGGTTTTTCTGTGCTCGAGGGGGATCCATTTGAAGGTCTTACGTAGGAGGCGGAGGATGTGGAAGCAGGAGAATGTGACTGAGTTGATTTGTCGGTCTATTTTGAGCAAGGTTGCGTGCGTGGTCCGTGGGGGTGGGTGGGCTGCAGAGGGCTGTGGGCCACCAGGTGTCGTTCCAGGCGTCGGGGTGTGGGCCTATGATGAGTACTTCGGTTTTGTCGGTGTTGAGTTGTAAGCAGCTGCTTTTCATCCATTTGGCGACAGCTTCCATGCCTTCTTGGAAGGTGTTTGGCTGTGTTGGCTTCGTTGGAAAGGGAGAGGATGAGTTGGGTGTCGTCTGCGTAAGAGACAATGTTGAGTATGTAGGTTCTGACGATGGGGGCGAGGGGAGCCATGTAGACGTTGAAGTCTGTTATTCTGTTACTAATGTTACTCTACAGAGCTTTGTTGAAGTGAGCACAGCTAGACATGGAACAGTTGCGACAACGCTGGGAAGTGGACTTCGGGACGCCACTGAGTGACACGGCTTGGAGGAAGGAGCTAGAATTCACCCCAAGGTGTCCAGAAATGCTCGCTTTAAATTCATCCAGTTCTACTACTTGCACAGAGCCTGTGGCAGTTTAAACACTAATTTGATCCAACAATATTTTAGATCTCTGGGCACTGCTCCTTACAAATGTTTTAGGTTTATAGTAGTTGGGGGGGTCAATTGAGTCATGGAAGCAGTCAGCTACAGTTCCTATATATAAAAAAAAGTGATAATGTTCCAACTATCGCCTGATTGCACTGCTTGACTCTTCAGGAAATATCTTTAGCAGGGTCATTTTAGGGAAGTTGGAAGCTTGGACGAGTGAAAACTCACTTTACCAAAGTGCAATTTGGTTTTCGCCCAGGAATGGGCACCACAGAGCAAGCTCTAAATCTTTCCCTAATCGTGGGTAAATGTGTCATGGCCAGAAGGTGGGCCATACACATGGTCTTTATGGACCTCTCCTGTGCCTTTGACTCAGTGGACAGAAATAAATTGTGGGATGTCATGGGACATGCTGGAGTACATTCGTCCATACTACATGTGTTAAAAAGTCTTCACCAAGATACGAATATGAGCCTACGCTACTCCCAGTCAGGTGACCAAACTCCTCCTTATCTAAGTAACACGTGGGGTGAGACAAGGCTGCATCTTGGCGCTTTTTTATTTCTTTTTTTAGGTCTCGCCTAGCGTTGCAGCGCGCATGCGCAGCTCGCTCTGCGAGACACATTGTGAGAGAGGAGATTTCAGAAGGGGGCTTGAAGCCCCGCCCCTCATTTTCATTGGATGGCGTCATCTTTTATGGTAAACGGTGGCCTTCGATTGAAAATGAGGCTTCTTTGTTACTGCCCTTTCTCCTTTTGGGACGGCCCATCCGGACTGGATCCTTTGCTTCACGGCTGTCGTGAAGCAATTTCTTATCTAAAGGAGGCGTGTTATATAAACAAGCCGTGAAGCAAAGAATCCAGTCCGGATGGCCAGTCCCAAAAGGAGACAGGGCGGTAACAAAGAAGCACTGTTTGGAGAGCCTTTTTTTTTTTTATAAAAGGTTTAGCCACCCGAGTCTATGGAAAATCAAAAGTTAGGAATACTGGGTGTAGGTACTTCATGATAAATTACACACGTACACTGAAAATTGTCCTCACGTGAAGTATTCACTGCGTGCACACAGTGGTACTGCGTACACACCCAAATTGAGCTCACAGTGATAGTGAGTGTACATTGAAGGTTAAAGCTCACACCGTAAATATTTGTTACAGCCTATAGGTTGCGGCCACACTAATAAGAACACTGTGGTAGCGGCCATGTAAAAATAGTGCAAACGATTGTGAATATAGCAGCGGGGCGTGCACGGAGCTAGTAACTATACCCCCCCCACCGAGTTGCGCACATGCCGATGCCTCCTTTAGCGTTTCCTCACACTAACATAAGCGATGTTTTACTCATCCACATGCTGCTAAAGCGAGTTTACAGTGCAGTTTTGTGCACAGCCATAGTTACTAAACAGACAAGCGACGTCCACGGTAATCAGGAAGGTTACGACTTGTGACCCTCAGTTTAAAACTATCTTGGAATGTTCTGGTCGGGCCCCCGCCCCCTAATCATTACAAATGGCTCCGCCCTCGGGATCTGGCTTGCTTGCTTGCTTGATGCTGGGCACCGGCTCTGATTGGGCAGCGATCGGACGTCACGTGATGCCTCCTTTTGAGCCCACATGTCCCGCAGTTCAGTGTATCTGCCTCAGAGTGCGCGGGGCGAGAGAGGGCGCAGGCGGAGGAGGTGAGCAGGGATTGCAAACGGAGGCTGAACGTAGAGGGCTGAATACTGATAACAGAAACGGGGCTGGCTTACCGGGTGTGTGCGGGGGTCCAGGTATACAAATGGAATTGTCTGATGTGTGAGAGAGACCGGTATTTTGTCTGGGGTGGGACTGAGTATGTGCTCTCAGAAAGATGCATAAAATCCATGGGGCTCTGAATAAGTTAATTGTTTATTTTAAAACCGGGCACTTCACTGCAAAAAGCTATATGCGACAAACCTAAGGAGTTGAGCAAAACCTTACTGCACCGAGTTCTCGCACTGTTAGCACGCGAGTTAATCTAAGGGAGACAATTAACAAAAACGGAGCCCGCCAATGTTTTTTTTTTTTTTAGTACCAGGATGAATATTCTTAAGGGTTTGTGGCGTAATTTGTTATGTGGCCAAGAAAAGTACAGTTGTCTTTTTAGTCTGTATTAATCTGGTGTTAAGGAAAACGTTTTGGAAGAGGGTTTTGTCGTCGAAGCGAAAATAAGCAACTTATCTTGGACTTATCTTTATCGCCAAAATGCGGCATTTTTCCCATTTATTGTTAAACTTTTTTATTACCTAAAATATTCGGACCGATGTTAATTGGCCATCTAGAGTGAAAGCAGACGTGCCTTGTTTTTGTGATAGTTTATTCTACGTGCACCCTATATTTCTTCGCCCGAGGCCTAACCCTTATTACCAATAACCCCGAAATACCCCCTAGCACAGGCCGGGAAGTGACCCGAGTGGCATGCGAAGGCCCGCGAGGTGTTCCAGAGAGACTGCCCTTTATTCCCCTAAGAGAACAGAGTGTTTCTTTGAGTTCAGGCACTCTTGAAGCTGAACGTTGATTTTCTGCTAGATTGTTTCTTCTACTGCCCCCAGTAAGACCAGGCCACCCCTTTGGACGCGGCCTGTGTGCTTCGCCTGATCGCTTCTGTCGCATACTGTTGGTAGGTACATGGGTCTGTCAGGATGGCCTGTGTGTAATCAATTGGTGGAGGGCTCTGTTCAATCCCCCCCCTCATGGTAAAACAGCTTTGTATGGGGAAACCCCAGAATGACCGGTTTCCCCGGTTTGGTGCCCCGAGGTACTGAATATCACCCCCTTAAAGAGATTGACTGTAGGGAGTTGTTAGTTTTGTTCGCCCTGCTATCGGATTGTGGACTGTTGGGAATAGTTAAGAGGCGGGCGTGGGACACTACAAAACCGCCACTTTGTTTTCGTTTACACTGTGGCCAAAAACAGGAAGGTGAACTTTTACCCACCCACCCCCATGCAGTGGGGCATCTGAGGTAGGCACTAGCGAGCAGCTGCACTCCGCTACAGTGCATAAGAAGATGGCAGCATGGAGAACCACCCAGGAACTCTGACCCTGTAAAAAATGTAAACATAATGCTTAAATCCAGGCCATCATTCAGTCCTCGGGATCACGTAACCTCCCCGTGCTAGCCACGGAGCGCCCTGCTGTGCATCTCCCGTGCCGTGTGTTTATTTAGGAAGGGGAGGGGGGCTTGTGTAGCGCCCGAGACATGTCACCTCAGGGCCACATGAGAGCAGTCAGCGGTAGGAGCTGCTTGGAAGCGCACAGATGTTCACACAGCACATGCACACACCGGGCAAGCACAGCACAGGCCCAGCTTGGGAAAGGGACACTGCAGCGGACGAATGCCCTTGAAAGGGGGTCTAGGGTTGTCGCTTCTCTTCTCCCCTCCTCATGCACACCCCTCGTCGGAAGTGACGCTCTGCACTCAGCCTCACCGTCTTCACGGACACCGCGCTATGCAATGCAATAGGTGTTGCTTTTGGTACTGTAAATAACAATGGCTTTTAATTTTTTTAAAAGGCATTGCCATTTACAATGCCAATAGCTCCAAAATTCGCAGTTGCGAGACCTATTGCATTGTAAATGCTCGTTATATTAATGCTCTCGACTCCTCTTTAACAGATTGTACCTCCGACGACGATGCCGTCCTTCTGGCCTGTACTGCAAATGGTCTTCAAGCGCTCTTAGATGGGTTTTACAGTTTTAGGCAGGGGTTAAACTTAAAGGTAAATAATGATAAATCCTATATTTTAACAAGCAGGCGAAAGACCATGAGCGCAAAGTTGTATTTTAGCGGCCATATATCAATAAAGAAAACATTTTAGTTACCTGGGCATTCTATTTAGCACAAACCTGAAATGGGACCGTCTGATTCTTCAAAAATACCAGTAGATGGAGACGGCCCGTGATTCTGTTTGGATTCGCAAAAAATGTAGGACACAATCCTCCCAAAGATCTGATAATGCTATACAGAAGTAAATGTCTGTCAGTGGGTACATATGGTGAAAGAGTCTGGGGACAAACTCCTGTAAAGGCCCTCCAGGTAGTAGAAAACAAGTTTTTAGCAAGACTCTTGGGAACTTCCAGATCCACATCAAGTTTGATCACTCACAAAGAAATGGGCCTTGATTTCATAGAAGACAAGGTGGGCTTAGCCTATATCTTGTTGTGGTTTAAAATTTGGTCCACTCCGGAGCTAATCTTCACGCGGGGAATAGTAGAGAATTGTCTGAAACGGACTAATGTGCTAGACAACCCATGGATCAAGCATGCAAGTGTTTTTGAGAATACTAGTGAGATTGGCTCAAGCACGAAGGCTCAGGTAAAGGACAAATACCATGCCCATAGAGACGAAATGAGACTCAAGAAAGCCCTGGGTGGGAGGTGTGGCCAAGCAACATGGCTGACAGGACGTGTGCCTCTCGATCTCCTCGTCCGTCCGTGAATCCTTCACTTATCCTGTGAACCCGCCTGAAACATGCTGCCTCACTTACGGATCGATTCCTGGTGATCCTGGGAACCTGCGGAGCTGACTTGGAGCGAGCAGTGCGCACCGACGCGCTTTGGGCGAGAAAATGCGCAGTGGGCGTAGAGGGCCTAGAAAGAGCACCCTGCTGGTGACGGGACTACGACGAGGGCCTCCGGATCGAGATAAGGCGGAGACACGGCCTGTGGCACTTCTTCCTGACCTTTTGGACCCCGGAGCTGCCGTCGGGTGGCCGGAAGCCGGATCGGCGGAAATCAAAGCAAGACGACTGGGCGCAGCAGGCGGTGAGTCTGCTGCGGGCCGCTGTGGACCCCTTGGCCGGGGTTGCGCAGGCCTCCTGGGACGCGATACCTCTTTCTGGCGCCCAGGACTGTGCGGATGTTGTGAGGCGCAGGGGAGCTGGACCGCCCGGTGGGCACCGGTGAGTGGGACTGGGGCGAGCGCGGCTCCCTCGACCGGGGCTTGAGGAGCGGAGCGGTCCGCTGTGGGCCCGGTCGGGGAGTCGGCGGGTCGCGTCTGTCCTTGGTTGCCCCCTCTGGCTGCGGGTGCTGAGCAGTGTCCTGGGGGTGGCGAGTGGGTCGGGGGGCCGCTGCTATTCAGGGGCCCACCCCAAGTAATGCTGGACTGCGTTGAGAGGGCAGTAGGCCTGAAGTATACTACGCTGGCCCTGTTGTGGTGCCCCCCACGAGTGCGGGGATTGGATTGGCTGCCTGTTGGGCCCCCCCCCCACCGTCACCCTGGGCTGGACTGTATCACGAAGGCAGAGGCCCTGAACTATAACGTACTGGCCCTGCTGCATCATGAGGGCAGTGGCCCTGCACTATAACACACCGATCCTGCTGCATTGCAAGGGCGGCGGCCCTACAATATAACATATTGGCCCTGCGGCACCAGGAGGGCAGAGGCCCTGAACTATAATATACTGGCCCTTCTGCAGTGTCCATCGTCCCCTCGTCCCCCACCCCCCTCCTTGTCCTTGGAGGCCTGGGCATTGCTTGACTGTGGCGGCTGAGGGCCTTAACACGGATGTGCCAAAATTGCCGCAGTGTGTCTGGCAAGCGCGTGGGGCTCATGTAGGGACAGCGGACCATAATTGAGGACCTAAGGAGAATAACACAAGAGGGAGCAGCCTGAGAGCTGCATTGCCTACGTATTATCTTGCGCTCCCCACGCTCAATATCTGTGTGGACTGTTGTGCCCGGGCTCTGGTTCTACTGATGTAAATTGCCGTTTGTGTAGCCAGGACAGGCTTGGAACTGGCATCGGCTTCTGCGCCGGGAAGGAGGGGCAGTGCATGCTACTTACCTGGATTGCTGTAATTGTGTATTGCTGTGTCTGCTGGCCTGATTAGTGGACCCCCACTGAGGAGGCTCTATTGGTGCGTGCATCGCGTCGGTGAAAGCACAAGGAACGCGCACTAGGGATCGCAATGGACAAAGACAAGCCTCAGAAGTCGACTGGGCCGAACACTATCACGCAGTATACCACGCCTAGGCACCCTCCCCAGCGCCTGACCAGACAGACTGGGGGGACGGAACGGGACTCGGGAGGGGAGAGCCCGGAGCCCACCAGGGCGGAACTCATGGCGGCCATACAGGGCTCTAGGAAGGCACTGGAAGATAGGATAGACACCGTCTCTGTAGACGTGAACCTACTGCATGCGGATCTCCGGAAGGTAGCTGATAAGGTCACAAGTGCCGAGGGGGATATCGCAGAATTAAAAGGAGAAGTGGTCACCCTCAAGCAACAGGTGGCACAGATGTCTGTGGTAACGAAAGCTCTGGAGAATCGTGCCGAAGAGGCGGAGGGGAGGGCGAGACGCAGCAATATTCGAGTATTGGGCATCCGGAACGGGCGGAACTTGGGGCGGCCGAGCAGTTCCTGGAGCGCTGGATTCGTACCCAGCTGTGCCCCGAAGGCTTGTCGGATGTGTTTGTGATTGAGAGAGCGCATAGGGCCCTCGTCCCTCCCCCGCCTCCGGGAGCGCTGACACGAGCGATCATAGCTAAAATTCTCAACTAATCGGGATAGAGACTGTATCCTGCAAGCAGCAAGGGAACACCAGAACCTTCAGTATGAAAATAATAAAGTGACTATCTACCCGGATTACACTAAGCAAGTTCAGGAACCCCGCAAATCCTTCCTGGGTGTGAAGCATAAACTGCAAGACATGAACGTGCAATATATGCTCCTGTATCCAGCCAAGCTGAAGGTGATTTCGGGGGGTAGGGCGCAATTCTTTGACTCCCCGGAAGCCACCTGGGAGTGGTTGGAGATCCGTGGTGATGGATTGCCGCCTGGAGAAGCAAGAGGCCAGAAGCGACGATGGGAGACACGGCCGGATGGAGGCCGGCGAGGGCAGCAGAATCGAACGGTTTCGCAAAACGCCCCGGAGGTGTCACAGCGGAGGAGAACGGTGGGAGACGATGGAACGCTGCAGTATGGTTCCCCTGTGGAGAATGCTACAGAGGTTGATTTGCTGGGAGCTGAATCCACTGGACCGGATACGCAAGATCAGACTCTGCCCCCAACGATAGATGTTGTACCCGAGACTTTGTTGGAGGATCCTCCTGGGGATGTCTGTGAAAGTGATTAATCATTGACTGTTGGACTACAACACTACTCGTTGATCCAGGTCTATTACGCAGAAGATGGTAATGCTGTCTGGTGGTGCCTGCTGTACTGGGACTTTGGGGGGGAGGGGGAGTATGGTGCTATTTGTGGCCCTGATGGGACCTCGGGGAGGGGATGTTGCCTGGTCTAGGCATATATGCAGCTGGTGTATATCAGAATGGCCGCGGGATCATAGATCTGTGGTGGTGGGGCGGGGGGTGTGACGTTCTCTTGTTGCCCCTGTTGGGCTTAGTGGGATGCTGTGCACATCCTGGCACGTGCGGTGGGTGGGCAGAATCGTCTGTGATGGTAGTCTAGTATTGTCAGACAGAAAGTGCGTATGTATGATTATGGCAGACGCAGTAAAGTTCCGTAGTTGGAATGTTAGGGGTTTAGGCACCTGCACTAAACGACACAGGGTCCTTTCATTTCTTAAGCGCCATGGCATAAAGATTGCTTGCCTGCAGGAGACACATCTGGAAGATGCGGAGGCATGGCGCCTAGCCAAAAAATGGAGGGGGCAGGTGTTCCACTTGTCGTATTCTACCTATGCCAGGGGGGTGTTGATTTGGGTGGCACCTGGGGCCCCGTTTACTCTACAATATGCCGAAGCAGATGTAGAGGGTCGTTATGTGCTACTGCGGGGCAAGCTAGATGGCAAAGACATCAGTATATTAAACACCTATGCCCTTAATATTGATGAGCCAAATTTCTTTGCGGCCTTACAGGATTTGATCACTGTAGACTTGGACACTCCCCTATTATGGTTGGGTGACTTTAATTGCGTGGTGGATCCGGAATTGGATAGATGCCCCCCTCGAAGGGGTACCAAGCCGCGTATGACTAAGCAGTTGCAAAAACTAATGAGTGACCTAGGCATCCGTGATGTTTGGAGGAGCACCACCAGACTCAGAAAATATTCACCTGTTTCATACCCACTCATAACACGCACAGTCGTCTGGATAGGGTACTAGCGACAGAGCATCCAGCGTTTATGGCAGCAGAGTTTATACACCTGGCGTGTTTTTTGTCTGATCATGCACCGGTGTGTTGCGCAGTGCGATGGGCGGCGGGAGAGCAGGGCCCTCGTAGATGGCGGCTCCCTGTTGACATTCTGGAGGATCCGGTTGGGAAGGAGGCAATCTCGAGCGAGTTAGCAGGGTATGTATCCCTTAATTGGGGTACTGTCAGCACTAGAGCTCACGAGTGGGATGCGATGAAGGCTGTGGTTAGAGGGGCAGCAATGGGGCGGACATAAAGCGTCCGGAGGCAATTACAATCCGAGTTGCAGGACAGGGAGAAAATGCTAGCTGATCTTCAGTCAGGGTCGCAAGGGCGAGGTGACTCCAAGGAACGGGAGCGTGCATTACAGGAACAGGTGGCAGATACTTGGGATCGGCTGGATAAGTATACCCTCACGAAATAGCGCCAGCGGCTACATGCGGAGGGTGATAAACCTGGTCGGTTATTGGCTTGGATATTGCGAAGGGAGCAGTCCCCCCCTTGGTTACCAGTCTTCGAGCACAGTCGGGCGAGCTGGTTTATACTCTGGCGACTATGCTGGAGGTGTTCCGGCAACACCTGCAGACAGTGTATAGGGCTTACCCCTTGGTGAGTGCAGACCATTATATCCCCTTTTTAGAGGTTCTACAGTTGAGGCAGATATCTGATGAGGTTACTGAGGAGGAGCTCAGGGAGGCAATAGCCGACATACCTAGGGCCAAAGCCCCGGGAGGGGATGGGTTACCCATTGAGTATTATCAAGCATATTCGGCAATACTGACCCAGCCGCTGTTGCAAACTTTTAATGAGTCCTTCGAGAGTGGAATATTGCCCCCTACGATGCGCGAGGGTGAAATCTGTCCGATACCAAAGCTGGGTGGCGATGTCCAGGACCCGGCGGCATACCGACCCGTGACGATGATGCATTCGGATGTAAAAATTTTATGTAAAGTGCTGGCCAAGCGGTTAGGTCCACCTATGTCCCATCTAGTCCACGAGGACCAGTGCGGTTTCATCCCGGGCCGTAGTACATCAATTAATACAAGGAGGCTGGCGCATGTCTTGCATGAGACGCAGGGAGGCCCTGGGGAGATGGCGTTGGTGTCCATCGACCTGGAAAAGGCGTTCGACATGGTGGATTGGGGGTACTTGCTCGAAATACTTGGCAAGTTGGGCATTGGACCGCGTTTTCGCAGATGGGTTAAAATACTATACACAAACCCAGTGAATGGGTCAAACCAGATCGGCGCAGTGGTTGTTGGGGCGGGGCACGCAGCAGGGGTGCCCACTGTCGCCACTGCTATTTGCTTTGGCTATTGAGCCTATGGCAGTATGGGCAAGACAGGAACTGGGCCGCTGGGGCATACAAATTGGGCAGAGTATGCATCTTATCTCACTATGCGGATGATGCGCTGTTTTATGTTACGTCTCCGCGTGAAGCCATACCGCGCTTGCTGAGGCTGTTAGATAGGTTCGCGACTTATTCAGGACTGCGCATAGACGTAAATCCTTGGCGTTCCCCCTGGCAGTACTGCGTGATTGTGAAGCGGAGGAGCTGCCTAGTCTGGGATTGAGATGGGAAACGGATCACTTTAGATATCTGGGGGTGCAGGTGGCTCATGAGGATGCCAGGCTTCTACAGCGGAACATGAACAAGGTGGTGGAGTCACCGAGACACTCCGTAGAGTTCTGGAATACGCTGCCGCTGTCCTTAATGGGAAGACTGGCGGTAGCCAAGATGGTGATGCTGCCGAGATGTCTATACGCTTTGCAGAATGCACTGTGCCCGATTCCTGTGAAAGTGTTTCGACAACTGAATTCTCTTCTGGTGACCCTACTTTGGGCAGGGAAGCGTTGTAGGGTTGCGCTGCAGGTTCTCCAGAAACGGTAGGAGGAGGGTAGCCTTGGAGTACCCAGATTTGATCTTTATTATGCGGCGCACCTTCAGTATGCAGTGCAGTTGTTGGATGAGGGCGATCACTGGGAAAAGCGTTTATTAGCCGGGCGAGTGCAGTCAGAGGATCTCCCTATGCTCTTGATGGAGGGTGCGGGGGTGAGCGCGGAGTTGCCATATATTGTTAGACAAACGGCCTATATATGGCAGAAAGTTGTGGAACGAGTATTGGGGCGGGCTCCCTTCCACCCGGAATTATCAGTTTGGCAGTTGGTCCCTGTGCGCAGGATGGCGGAAAACATGTCTTTCCAGGCACGGACCGAGGGTGGCTGCAGGGTGCTGGCTGATCTATATATAAATGACACCTATCTTACATTTGAGGACCTTGGACATTTTGTTAACGTGTGGAGGAGGGCGTAGTTTGGTGTCTTTGTTGTATAAGGCTATGAGGGCGGACTCGGGGTCTTTGGCGCTTGGGGCATGGGATGCTTGGAATGAAGATTTGCAGGCACCGTTACTGAAGAGGGAGTGGGTCAGAGTATGTACACTAACACGCAAGGTGTCTTGTAATGCCCGGCTGAAATTGCTGCACTATAACTTCTTGCAGCGGGTGTACATGACCCCGGCGAGGCTCCATCGTAACGATGCCTCTCATTCGCATGACTGCCTAGATGTCATGGAACCCATGCTGGGTTCATGCATTTGGCGTGTGAATGCCCGGAAGTGCATCAGTATTGGATTGAGGTAGTAGCACGGCTCCGTGGAAGGGTGGGAATTGCGTTGGAGGTTAAGCCTCAGCAGTGCCTCCTAGGGCTGGTGCCACACCCCAAGAAGAGGAAAATGGCCAACAAGCTATTGCAGCTAGCATTGGTATTAGCTAAACGGAGGGTTGCCATTTGCTGGATGGGTGAGCGGGCTCCCTCTCTTGTAAATTGGATGAGAGACGTAGGGGAGTGGTCTCTGGCGGAGGAACTACACATGAAAGCCTGCCGCAGGGACGAAAGGTTGGATGAGGACATAGCAACCTGGAGAGACCTATGTAGAGAATTGTTGAACTCAACAGTGATCAGACTGCAGAGACTGATGGTGACGATAGTATGTAAATGCGGGTGCTTGTGCCTACCTAACTGTGTATGACGCTGTGTCTGCTATTAAGCCATGAAAAATGTAAAGTGTATCCAGCTGTGCTATGTGTTCAGGGCTCTACTGTGTGTAACGTAAATAAGTCAATGGATATTGTCTCGAAGGATTCTGTATATGACTGCTCAGTTTGTGGTGAAAAAAAAAAATTTCAAAAAAGCCCTGGGCATGGCAATCATACACGCGTATATCCCTTTGTCAACTTGCAAAGGTATGGAGCCTTCTCTTATGGATAAAGGCACCAGAACATAGATTTTATTTAACCTGTTTTCGAATAAATTGGATTCATTTCCTGGTGGCTTTTCTCTTTACTGGGACGTGATTCGCTTCATTACCCTGCTGCCCATGTGATAGTGTCCA
This sequence comes from Calotriton arnoldi, assembly GCA_963921515.1. Classification (NCBI taxonomy): domain Eukaryota; kingdom Metazoa; phylum Chordata; class Amphibia; order Caudata; family Salamandridae; genus Calotriton; species Calotriton arnoldi. The sequence goes on along the minus strand of CAWUFW010006516.1, from coordinate 388,669 downwards.
TACAGTCAACAAAGCACTGTTATTTTTCACCTCATATTCTACTTTTAGAATTAGTGATTTACGTCCAATTTTAGCTGGGAAATATTTTAAAACACACCAAGAAGGTTTACTGTTTTTACAACGTTACAAGTCCCCCAACAATTTTTTATGCAGTAATTCATTTTATTACTCGGGTGAGGAGTTTAAGGAAAAGGTACACAGTCTGACTCAGTTATGACTTTATGGGAAGGCAAAGATGAAGTGTAACTTAGTATTTTACCTTGATTTTGTGTGTGATCTGTATTTTTACTCTGTGCTTTCATGGTCTTTTTGAACGAACAAAGATTTGATTCGGATGACCCAACAAAAGACCTATGACAGGTCAAATTTGCCCGTTTAAATCTTAATAAGTCACCCTTACATAGCCCTTGTCGCCCACAAGGCAAGGTACATGGTATTTAAAAGTAGAACATATACAAGAACAAGGTTACTTATCTTCTGTAGCAATTTTTCAGTTTAAATCTTTCCAACAATAGACTTCTCACCGTAGAATACTCTCCAGGAGTCAGACTGGATCCTGAAAATCTTGAGCAGTACCTCAGCGTGCCAGTAAGTGACAGCATTTGGCTTAGAGTCAGAAGTGATGTTGCGATGCCCACATAAGCTTCACCCCTGCGTGCTGACATCAGTTTCTTTCGTGACTTCTTCCGCTCCAAAAACGCAGAGCCACGTAAAAACCAATGTGTTGACTAGTGTGCAGTTTCCAATAGGATCTTTAGGGTGAACAGCACAGATCGCAGGGCAGGGAGGATGAGAAGGTTGTAAGGAATGCGCAGCAAGATGGAGTCTCTACCAGAATACACGTACCAACCCCTTTAGGTCCAGTAGGTTACTTTGTCAAACCTTCAGCTCGAACCTGGGTAGATGTGGCTCTCAGCAACAAGGCTTACAGAAAGGAACACGTGTAAATCATTTAAACAGCACCAAAACAACTGAAGAACAAGCATTGGCATAGCCAATAGGTCTTGCCTTTGGGGCTTTATAAGTGTTTAGCCATGCAGCACATACATGCAGAGCTTGCCCTGGTTGGTGTTCATCTTCGAAAATGTACGTTAGCAGTAAGAGCGCTTGAAAAAAAACTTTTTTTTAAAAGTTTGTGTACCTTCGAATCAATAGATGTTAATGCCAGCATAACACACACAGTCTTTAAATGCACTGAATACCACTGCCTTGGCTATTAATGACATTTGTTATGTACAAGACTAAAACAATTGCAAAAATAAGCAGAGCAGTAGATTTTAAAAAAACATAAGATATCTTTGACACTGAAATGTCCAACTTGACCCAACACAAATCATTATCCTTTAACATTCCATGTCATTCCAGTACTTCACCCACACACAGCACCATACATACATCTTAAAACTACACAATGTTATGTGTTGGGGGTCTGATTTCCCAAACAGAGCTCTGCTGTACACACACTAAGCTGTGCTGCATCAATACCCACAGAAGCCTGCCACTGACCATGCATCCGCCTGCATCTATCTCGCTGCTCAGAGAAACAAAGCAGCTCCGGACAACACAAACATGCAGACGCATTTGAAGTACCTGCCGCAATGTGCTGCTGAAGACACAGCAGCCTGTCCTGCTGTGCAGTTTAGGAGCAAGCCATGGGCTGAGCCAAGCTGAAGGCCGTTCCACGGGAAACTGCCGGGAAGGGCTCGCCTTAGAAGCCACAAACACCGACACTTTAATGAGTGGAGTCTGAGAGCTGTGCGGCAGGTCAACCCATCCACCCGAGGGCCCGGGCCACCGCTAAAAGCTGGGTCAAGTCACAGTGGGGCTGCAGCAGACATCCTGACACCGTGAACTCCCCACCAATATTGCCTGATTTTTTCACAAATTTAAAGCCCAAAAAAAATCAAATAGTAACCCAAAGTAGCATAATGTTATTACTCGTTTAACTTGTGTAGCCTGACCGCAATATTCAACATTGTGTTTTCAAATTTTTTGCACGGCAATCTAGGTGAAGCAACCAACAGGGGAGGAGTTGCACGGTGCAGTGCAGAGCACTGCACTCAGCTCTGCTCCTTAAATGTAAAGTTAAAGGCGCAGTTTATAAAAACAAGCATTTGCAATGCAATAGGTCTCGCATTTACGAGAGTTTGAGCTATTGGCATTGTAAATGACAATGCCTTTTATTTATGTTTTGGTTTTTAAAACATAAATAAAAGGCATTGTCATTACAATGCCAATAGCTAAACTATCGGAAATGCGAGACTATTGCATTGAAAATGCTTGTTCTACAGGTGTCAATAAAATTGAGAATGTCTTGGGGTGATTCAATTTGCACCGTACTGTACACTATATAAAAAAAGCAATTGAGGAAATGTTTCTCTGAGTGGTCGGCCAATTTGTCCTGCATCCCTACCACTTACTGACACGCTGAGAAAAATTATTCCAGACAGATTTACTAAGTGCCAGGAGTACGAAGATGCATCCTTCCCAGCAAGCCTAATAACTGCAGTAAGAGAGGTGGGAATGCATCAGTGCAAATGTAACCCTTAAATTAGATTTAGGATCCCTATACCTCTCTCTATTATGGCCAGTGCTCTTCTATGTACTCATTTGCGCCTCTTCTCTGAAAAAAACATGCAGATTGAAGATCAGGGTGTTCATTGCTACTTTGAAGGAAATAAGGTTTGTTTTCACCACAAGGTTTCCACGTCAAATGACTATGCATATAAGACTTAGGAGTGTTGTGAAATATGACTCACACTGTTCCACTTCTCAGCCACCTTCTTTGTGTAATGCATTTTGCTGTGCTACAAGTATAAATACAACTACAAAACAATGAAAAATATTAAGACACCATGATTTTTTTCTTTCAAAGGAAAAAACAGTTTCTATCTCCAGCTCTCTAAATTAAATTTGAATGAAGACGAGTATTGGTGTTTTGTTGTATTTAGAGAGTCACAGGGCTTCCATGCTGCATATTTGCGGATGAGGAGTAGAAGTGATGATAGCACTTTCATTCCTGCTTTTTCTCTTCCTGGAAACGTTAAGTAGCATGTGTTGCTCCTGGTTTTTGCAAGTGAAACGATTGGGCAAAGAGCGTGCAGAAAATACGCACTGGCTATGGGAATAGGTCTCACATTTAGGACCCATTGGCTTTGCCAGTAAGGTTTGCCGATGCTGCGCAAAATCCGTCAATTTTTTTTTTTTTTAAAGGCACGATAACTGGGCGCTGATTGTGGCCACTGCACATACTTACCTGACCATGTATGTGCGACCTACAAAATGATTCGGTGCCATTTTTGTTTTTTCATTTACCGATCCAAGATGGATCAGTAAATTAAAAAATGAAATATGAGTAGCACAGAAGTGCTTTTTGTAAGGCAGAGGCTCCAAATAACAAAAGGTAATTAAAAAAATTAAGCACGCAGGTGTCAACAGAGAAGTGGGTGGGGGAGTAGGCAGGGGGAAAGCAACAGGAAGTGATTAAGGGTGGGGGCAATGGAAACGCTTGAGGTTGGGCTAGGGGACGTCCCAAATAAAATATTACAAATTCCAGGGATGGCTGATGACGAGGTTAGGGTGAGGGATAAAAAATCAACACAGAGCAAGCTGGAGAGTGGGACGGGTGTTTGGGGGAAGGGAAACAGCACACAAGGGAGAGCTAGAAAACAAATGCAGTCTCGTGGAGTACTGAAAGAACAAGCGCCTCACCTTAAATACATTTTTAAGCTCCGATTAGTCAGTGAATTATGCCATGCTGCCAAGGAGCCGTCCGGTATTATCAGCAAGAGGGAAGCAGCCCAGAGGCATAGCGCGCCTGGCTCGACAGAGTGTGGAAGGCAGGCGCAGTATTGGCACCCCACAGCTGGCCTGGCTGCCGCTGCGCCCGTGTGCCGTCCTTGTCCTGCGGCTGCCTCTAGCAGCCCGGCTTGCCGCTGCTTATGCCCCCTGCAGCCCTCCACACTTTCACCCAACGTCGGCGGCATCGCTCCCAGCAACATTGTAAATAATGGTCACATGGTTGCTGGGAGCGAATCATGAGTCGCTAGGAGGCCGTTGCTATTGTTTTTTTTTTTTTATTTAAATAGGTAGCGAGAACGGGAGATAAGTGTGCGGCCGCCATGAATACAAAGCTTGGCGTGCCGCACTTTATAACGAGACTGATATTAGTTGTGTAGAAGTATATGTTATTATTTAACTATAGTTCTACGCTCGGGTAGTGGAACAGCAACAAAGCCAGTTGCGGCAGCGATCTGCGGATGTCTGACACTCCCGGTCGTGGGTGTTTGCATTGGACTGAATAAACTTCAATTTTATTAACTACCCTCCGCCTCCGACTGCAATACTTCATATTGGCGACGATCTAGTGGCTTCCACCAACCCACCTCTTCACGTTGCACTGGATCACACTGTCTTCAACGGTTCGCCACCTTCCCGGAGTTATTGCTTCATTAATCATTCCCAGACTCCGTTACGCTCTTGTCAAGAGGATTTAATTATCCCAACGGAGTCCGGTTGTTCTCACTTTCGGACAGCGAGACGCTTCAGTTCTGCTCAACGAGCTCTCGACTCCTCGCAGGTCACGTGAGTGTGTGTGCGCTCGCTGCAGCGCGTTCAATGTCATCGTGTGCCCTTCCCATCTCACGCGAGTGCAGTGCAGCCTGGGTTTTCGAAAGCTGACCAGACGCTCGTGCGTCATGGCCTTTTCCCCGCACAGCCGGCATGTGTTTCCAATTATCGCGCCCGCGTCTGGGCACGATAATTGGAAGCAGGTGTGCCCGCGGCGTAACCGCAGGGAAAAGGCCATGACGCACGAGCGTCTGGTCAGCTTTTCAAACTCCCTAACTATAAGTCTCGCAGAGCAGCACTTGCGCGCTACTCGAGGCTCGACCTAAAAAGGCGCAGGTAGCCATTGTGTTGTTGGTGTTCTTATATTTTTAGCACTGCAGTGAAACTCGTAAGCTTCTCTTGGGAAAGGTCATCTTGCAGCCATGCTCTAACCCTCTATAAACACATTAAGTACGCCTGTACCTTCCTGGGGGACAGGGCCGGGAGTGCGGGTCTGTACAGAAAAGTGATGCCTCCTTTAACAAGCAATCATCCAAAGAAAGAAAGGAGTGCGCACAAAAACAATTAAAGAAAGCGGAAAACTACATGTAGCAGGGGTAGTCCGCAGGGAGGATCCAAAACAACAAAAGGCGGGAGTAATTGGACATGCTGACCAAACACAAGCATGAATTTCTAAAAAGGCACGAACGGGAACCAATGAAAAAAAGAGGGACTTCAAGCCACAGTGTACATTACAGCATGCCTCGCAGAGCAGCGCAAGGGCTGCCCAGGCTCGACCTAAAAACAACAAGACATTCAAAAAAATCCAACACCAATTTATAAAAAACAGACTAACTAAAAAGATCCACCAGAGGGTTCAGGAGAAAGAATTTACATGGTATAATAAGACAAAGCATTTCATTCAACAGCGAACAAGCTTTGGCAAATTCAGCGAATATGAACTTAGAAACTTTTTCACTAAAAAGCTGGGCTAGTTGTAATGCAGTCACTTGGAGTCACTTGGAGTCACTTGGAGTCACTTGGAGTCACTTTAGGCGACCAATTTCAGTAGGGAGCCAGTCAGCATACCAGCAAGGTCCTCAAAATGAGTTACCTTTACAGCTGCAGCAGTGTCTAGGCAGTTCCAGGCACTTCATCCCATTTGCAATGGATTCCTACAGAAGTAGTCCTGAAGCAAGAGATGAAGGGTGCTAAAGCTGCTCAAGAATGCTGTAGATGTGATACAGTCAATGGGGTCATCCTGCGGCTACTCCTCAGTCCACAAAAGGGGTGAGGTGGTCCTGGTCAACGTCCAGCGAAGTCCTCTCGGTGCTGGTACAAGTCCAGTCACCCGGTATCGCAGTCACAGCCCAATCCTTCCTGGGGAGATAACTCTGCTTCTGGGCAACAAAGCTGCACTCCAACAACTCTCCCTGGAACAGAAAACTCAAGTGCAACTTTGAACGCCGGGTCCTGGTCCCTGGTGCAGCGCAGTGGCAGTCTAAAGATTTTGGACTGCCAACTTGACCCAGCAGGCTTCTCAGCTGTTGTGGCCCTGTGCTGTGAACAGCTTTGGTTGGGGTCTGGAGAAGACTTCTCCACGAACAAGATACAGCAGGCACAGCCCCTCTCCTTTGCTAGCTACCAAGTTCAACAAGTGCAGTCTCTCTTTGCCAGTTCCATGGTGCATCAGGGTAGTCGTCCTTCGGTCCTTCTTTCAGTCCAGTCGAGATCTGAGTTCGGGCTACCAGGGGTACCGTATTTATGCTCATAAAATGCTCTCAGGGAAAAGTAAGGTGGTAGTCAATGGGCTACTAGGTTTACTCCCTCTTGATGATCACTGCCTGGAAAATGGGGCATCTGGCTATCCAAAAATGCACCATTCTGCCCACTCCTGACATGGCACTACCCACCTCCTGACATCCAGAGCTCCCTAGCCCAACCCAGAGGTGTAGCTACCAAGAGGCTACACACCCCTGAAAACCCAGCTTGACAACATGTTTCCCCCTCACCTTCCTGGGTGCCAGCTAGTCTGCCTAAACAATGTGGCTGTCCCAAGTGTTCCCCATTTGCTTTTCAAAGGCAGCTTAAGCTTTGAGGCTAGCCTTTTGAGCCAACAACCGGGTGGCTTCATGCAGGAGGGAGGTAACGCCTCTCTCCAGTGCAGGTCCCTATTTTACCCTCTCCCGAGTCTCGTTAGCAGGTCTCCCCAGGAAGACAGAAAGCGGTCTTGGGTTCCAGCTCCTTTTGCAACCGTTAAGGTCAAAGGCGACAATGCAAAAAAGTGGCAACTTAGTGAAAGTTGCACACTAACTTAACATTAATTTCGACTTGAGAATCAAGTCAAGCTTAATGTAACAAGTTGTTTGATACCTTGGAATATCAACTTTGGTCGTACCATTCAGGAGTTAGCACAGCTGAGGGGTCAGCGTGTAACCCTGCACCCACCAACAGAGCAACCACGTCTTTCCACAGTAAAAACAGTTGTGTTATTACTGCCAGAACTCGCAAAATACATGCTCTGCTCATGAAACTTGCTGCACCCTGCCTTAGGGCTTGGTAGGCTAGGGGTGACTTACATACTTTTTAGAGGGAGATTTGACTTTGCCGTGGCATTTAAATGAAAATGTCGGGCTAGCAGTTCGAAACTGCAATTTCAATTTGCAATGGAAGACTGGGAGACTCATTTTAAGTTTGTCACACCCAGGGTGGCACAACCAGTGCTCCAGTCCCTGGAGTGGATCTCTAACTTACAGGCCCTGGGCACCATATACTGGGGACTTACAGGTAAATGTGCCTATGTCAATTAGATACAGTCAATGTAACATACATGTTTTGGGGTCAGGGCACTGGCACAGATGTCTGATTATCAGGCCTCTGTGCAATCTCAAAGTAAAAGCACCAGCAGCATCAGTCAAAAAACTGGGGATGACCATACAAAAAGGCATTTCCTTACATCCGGCAACCGCAGGAAAGCCGAAATGGCTGATAAGTAAAACTTAACAGTTCCCAGGGCCAGGGCTTGCCAGTCTAAAGATAAAACTAACAGCAGCACCTCCGATAGTGGTGCAGAAAGGAGGTCCACTGTCGTGTAGTTCCTATAGTACCCATGCAGGACCTGCGCGTTTGTATAACATAAGCTGTGGGCTTAGTGGCAGACTGACTCTGTACACCCTCGCGTATGTTAGATTGATTTGCATTAGCTAGCTCACAGTGCCACTAAAATCTCCTCTTATCGGGGAGAGATTAGTTTCTGGCAACCTTAGATCATGACAACCCAAATTCCTCAGAATCGTGGTAACAATATACTACCTTTTGCTCAGTCACTCGTGCTTACTTATTCGGTTTGTCTCAGAGAGTTACACAGAATAAACAGTCTGGGCGTTTCAATAAGTATTTATTGAACAGTTGTTATTCTAGTGTAAAATATATGTGCTGCGGCAACCAGCAGACAATAGCAGAGATATATTATCAGCAGTACGATAAAAGCAAAGGGATAGAACAGTTCTACCATATTGCAATAATCATGAATACATACATGAATATAAAAAGCATTATGAAAAGTGCGCGTACTCCTACGATGCCCAACTAGATGTACCCGAGTGTACCCAGCATATGTGTAGGTCTAAAAGCCTAAGAGCCAAGAATCCTTCTAGGATTTAGTCGAACCCCCATACCTGAATAGAGAGTGTGGGACCCCGTCCTGGTCTCGAGTTGGACACCCCGCAAGGGCTGTGTCAGACCGCTGTCAGCTGGAGCGACTGCATGCAGGAGCCTCAGCGTCTCTGGTCAGTGTGTCAGCATGGAAGTCTCGGTTCCCTCAGTCTTACCGGGGCAAGATGTGGTGTATTTATACCCTAAAGAGTCTCGGTCCTCAGTATGGATTGTATTGGTCTGTCGTTAGACTTGAGGAAGACGTCAGGGGTAAACTTTGTACATACATATTATGCAGGTGGTGTATTCCTAGAGAGCCATGCATAATTGATGAGTACAGTGTGGGCCTGTGTTTGGGAAAAACCCTGCTGTATTCAAAACCACAGGATAGATAACGTTGAGCCCTCAGAGCACGTTGTGTACTAGTGAGGACCAATGTAGGTGAAAGATCATGCCTATATAAGGAATCATGACTATAATGGGACATGTACAGTTATGACCGTAATAGGGCATATGCGGCTTTGACCATAATAGTGCAAGTACGAATATGACCGTATTAGGGCAAATATGAATACGTCCATTTTAGGGCATGTATGAAGGGGTCTACATTATGGCCTCTATACGGGACATAACACCACATGGCATGAGGAACACCAGGCCACAAACTTTTACCAACAACCGGCATATACATTTTGGTTAAAGGACTCTTGGCTGCCAAGATGACATCACAGACCTCAGGAGGTAGACTGAAGACGCAACTGCCACAGCTCAAACTCCATGCATGAAGGTGGACCCTGAGCAGGTTCGGTTGCAGGACCCTGCACTGCTGCTACAACAGGAGATCCTACCAAAGAGGCAGCCTGTTTGGAGGACCGATGCTCATGCTCTGTAGTTTGGGATCCTTTGAAGGATGGAAAGAAGACATTCAATGCGAAGCAGACTGCTCTCAGCTCCAGAAAAACTGAAAACTGATATGATCTCTCTGATCCCCACCTCCCCGAGATGGCCACCCCAAACCAGAAGTGATGCATTGGTCACTGCTGTCAGCTCTGGGTGGAGAAGAGAGTAAATGGCTGCTGGACCAATCACAATTTGTCAGCCACCACTGCAGGTCTTTTGCAGTCTCCTTTGAAATCTGGACCATGTCAGGGAGGTAGCTAATGCAACGTCCACTGGGACTTCAAAGCCTGCATATGCCATTTGGCGTGCTTTACATACAGGATGCAGGAGGCCATCAGACCCAGCAGCCTCAGAGTTAGTCTCATCAAAATCCAGGATAGAGGCTGAAACATCAGGATCATAGCCCGAATATCTCTGCTCCAGAGGGTAGGCGCGGAACTGCACTGTACCCAGAATGGCTGATGAAAGGAAGTTTCACAAAATCTGGAATACCAGAAATAAAAACCTAACCGTGGGGAAGAACAGGGTTTTCACTGAACATGTATGAAAATCCTCTTTGCAGAAAGAAAAATTCTTTTCTAGCGTCCCCTCACCCACCAGGGTTTCCCCTATGTGGCATGCTTCATCATTGGGGTCCTCTCAATCCGCTGCGGATTGAGGCGTGCTGCGACTTGCGGAACTACGTAGGAGCACTAAGTTGTGGAACATGTGTAGTGCAGTGAAAGTGGAGGGGAAAAACAAAGTTAAAAATACCTAATTAGTAGGCTAATATTTTATTCCTGCCCCTAGTTGGTAACACTAAAATCAGGGATTAATAATAGGGAAAGTCTAACTATAATGAGTATAGAGTCCCTAGTTTTGGGTCGACATGTTTCGAGCTGTCCCCTCAAAGCTCTTCTTCAGGACCACACGAGGACCAGCCCCGTGCGTGCCACTCCAAGGCAAACCTATAATTAGGAATTAATGAGGTGCACACCTACTGTGTATACACCTAACACGTAATACATACGGTTAATGACCGACACATAGTATCTGAGGAAATAAAGCAAAGAAAGAATTAAAAAGGCGCCCACCTCCCAGCCAGGTTAGTAGGTCCTTGACACATGCGGCATCTTAACTTAATCAATGTACTCCTCTATAGTGGGTGGGTGTAATTAAAAGTAATAATTAGTGCGAACATCCAGCGTGGTAAGAAACTCACACTCGCGACGCCTGGTAATAAATAAGTGGTTAAATAAGTGGTTAAATACATAACGAAAAAGCACTCGTGTAGAGACACCACATGACATACAACATATAACACTTAATTGTCAGCATATTAGTGACACATACTTTAGTTTAGGCATAATTTTGCCTCATGATCTGCAGGGGTAGAGGGGCTTGTAGTCACACCCAAAGAAAATAATGGTGACACAGAATGGTAATTAGCGAGGAAAAACCAGAGGGGAATTCTCCCGGTGTCTCACATTGATCTAAAATGGGATATTGAAAACTCATTAGTTCCTAGGAAAGGAACTTAAGGAGAAAACGGTTAGCAAGACTTACTTCGTCAAAGCGCACCTCTGGCAAATCACCTAATGGCACCCCCGGAGACCGCATCTTACCGAGTCTGTCTCCCGGAGTCCATTAAATACTGCCAGAACCGTCCAGTCATGATTGCTTTGACAACTAGACCGTAAACTTCCAAAATGGCCGCTCCATATGGCAATACCTGGGGCCATCTTGCGTGAGGGACTCAGATGCCTTTTGTTGAGACCTCCGAGTGGCATATTTCATAAATGAAATGGGAACTGAAGATATGAAACCAACCCAAAAGCGAAATACTCAAGGGTCTGGTTATTGAGTGCAAACAGAATGCTCGAAAAGAGAGGTCGGCTAGACTGGAGATAATATGGAAGGAAGCCATCTTAAAATGTCTAAAAACGGCGGGGGCCATCTTGGAATTTCTAAGAATAAAGTAATGGTACGGGGGCTCTAAACAAGTGGACCACCGCAACACAGGTGTTAGACATAGCTTATACATTCTTAATGTGGGATGTCGGTGGTGATCAGGTTGATGACAAAGACCATGAAAAATGGTATTACATAGTGCCAGTGTGGGTATCCTGAAGGGATTGATCATTCCCCTGAGTGATACTGGTAGCGAAGTATTGTTCCTAGAACACTATCTAAATTGTAGATCGTGCGTACCAGAATCATTTTACAAATTGCCCCACGGAATGTTGTCATTCAACCCTTCAGTGTCCATGTGTAATTTGTACACCCATCTTTGTTCTTTCTCTAGTAACCTGTGTTCTAGATTGTCAGTGTGTTTGATGTGTTCTAACACCACCCAATGCAGATCGTTTGGGGTATGTTGCATTTCTTTAAAATGTGATGTCATTTTTGTGGTGATCCTATTGCACCTGATGTTGCTTCAGTGCTCGCATATCCTGGTGCTGACCTATCTAGTGGTCATACCTACATAATGCAGGTTGCATGTGCATGTGATCATGTACACCACCCCAGGGTTCTTGCAATTAGTGAAATTGCGTAGTTCCCAAATCATCTTGTTGTTAAAAGTCACTTTCTTTGTGGTGGAGGTAAGATGACACACGCTACAATTAGCGCAGGGGTAGTGACCCATTGGTAGCGTGCTCAGCAATGGTTGTGTTTTATCGTTCCTAGTTTGGGGCGGGTGTGTACCAAAATGTCCCTTAGGTTTCTCCCTTTCCTATGTGAGAACATGGGTTTTGGGATGTCAAGCTTTCCACTGTTGAGGGTACGCCAATGTTTCTTTACTATTTTGGTGACCCAGTCCGATGCAATGTTTAAAGTTGTGATACATATTGGTCTTCTGTCTTTTTCTGTGTCTTGTTTCTGATGTGTTTCCAGAATAGCTTCTCTGTGGTGGTTTGTGGCGCTCTTCTTAGCTTTTGATAAAGATCTTAGGGTATTTCCTAGTGAGTAATTTCTCAGATAGGTCTTTGGCTTGTGCTCTGAAGTCCTTAGTCTCAGAACAATTTCTTCTGAGCCTGAGAAACTGTCCAAAAGGGAGGTTCTCCTTCAGGTGTCTGGGATGAAAGCTGCCAGAGTAGTAGACAGTTTTTTGCCGTGGGTTTAAAGTGTGTGGTTGTTTTCAATAGACTATCTGTAGCATAGATATTGAGGTCCAGAAAGACTAGTTGTGATCGACTCATGGTATGTGTAAACTTAAGGAAAGGGTCCTGGTGGTTAAGCCACTCAATGAACTTGTTGGCTTCGGATTCGTAACCTTCCCAAATTAGTAGAACATAGTCGATGTATCTTTTCCAGAGTTAAATATTTTGGCGATGTGAGTTGGTGTTGGACAGGATTTTGTGCTTTTCCAGGTGATGTACACACAGTCCTGCCACACTAGGGGCAAAAGTGCTGCCCATACTGGTCCTGTGCTGTTGCCGAAACAGGATGTCCTCAAAACGGAAGAAATTCTCCGTCAGGGCCCACTTGCAGCACTCCAGGACTAAGTGCCTTGGCGTATGATAGGTCCACTCTTCTTCGTATAGGACCTCTTCAATGATTTCAAGGGTCTCTTTGTGGGGTAGGCTGGTATAAAGACTCTCCACGTCCAATCCAATGAGGATACTGGTTGTAGGGTCAAAATGTAGATCTTGGAGGAGGCAGAGTACTGCCTTAGTGTCCTTCAGGTAAGTGCTTGTTCCCTGTATCAAGGGGCGTAGGAAAGCATCCGCGAATTTGGAGAGCGGTTCCAAAATGGATTCTATGCCGGAAACGATAGGTCGTCCCGGTGGTTTTTCCAATGACTTATGGATCTTCGGTATAGTATAAAAATACGGGGGGTAACCGGATGGATGTTGTCCAAGAATTCCTCTTCCTTTTTGGTGATCCAGCTGTGGCTTCTTCCACCATGCTGGCAATCTCTGTCCGTAGGCGTTCCGTTGGGTCTTCTCTGATACATAGGTAGTTCCTCTCATCCGCCAGAAGTCTCATGCATTCTCTGCGGTAGGCCTCTGTAGTTTGTAGGACGATGGCGCCACCTTTGTCCGCTGGTTTGATCGTAATTCTGGTGTCGTTTGCCAGTTGTTGAATGGCTTCTTGCTCCATTTTGCTAGTGTTGTGGAACACTCTTATGGTCCTGGGATCGATTTCTCCCACTTCTTTTAGTATGGCCTTCTCGAAGGCTAGGAGTTCCACTGGTAGGGTAGATGATGGAGGGGTAAATGTAGATTTTCGATATAGGCCTGTATCCTCAGTGTTGGTGTCCATTATAGGTTTGTTCTAAAAAAACTCAGTTTGATCTTACGAATTAACTCATTCAACTCGCCACTGAGTCAGAACTTGTCCAAACTAGGTGTGGGGACGAAGCCTAATCCGTTTTCCAGGACTGTCATTTGAGTTGATGATAAAGCAGTGTCAGACAGATTTACCACTAGGCTGGATGGCTGCTGGTGGTGGTGGTGGTTGGGTTGTTCGGTGGGCCCATACTCCTTGTATTCATCCTCTTTGTTTCCAAGGGGTCTGACCATTCTACTTGCGGTCCTCTTCTGGTTCTTCCTCTCTGGGTTCCTTTGCCTCTCCCTAAAAAAAGAAAACGACTGACCTGGCTCCAAGATCTACATTTTGACCCTACAACCAGTATCCTCATTGGATTGGACGTGGCGAGTCTTTATACCAGCTTACCCCACAAAGAGACCCTTGAAATCATTGAAGAGGTCCTATACGAAGAAGAGTGGACCTATCATACACCAAGGAACTTAGTCCTGGAGTACTGCAAGTGGGCCCAGACGGAGAATTTCTTCCGTTTTGAGGACATCCTGTTTCGGCAACAGCACGGGACCAGTATTGGCAGCACTTTTGCCCCTGGTGTGGCAGGACTGTGTGTACATCACCTAGAAAAGCACAAAATCCTATCCAACACCAACCCACATCGCCAAAATATTCAACTCTGGAAAAGATACATCGACGATGTTCTACTAATTTGGGAAGATGACGAATCCGAAGCCAACAAGTTCATTGAGTGGCTTAACCACCAGGACCCTTTCCTTAAGTTTACACATACCATGAGTCGATCACAACTGGTCTTTCTGGACCTCAATATCTGTGCTACAGATAGTCTATTGAAAACAACCACACACTTTAAACCCACGGCAAAAAACTGTCTACTACTCTGACAGCTTTCATCCCAGACACCTGAAGGAGAACCTCCCTTTTGGACAGTTTCTCAGGCTCAGAAGAAATTGTTCCGAGACTAAGGACTTCAGAGCACAAGCCAAAGACCTATCTGAGAAATTACTCACTAGGAAATACCCTAAGAACTTGATATCAAAAGCTAAGAAGAGAGCCACAAACAACCACAGAGAATCGCTTCTGGAAACGCATCAGAAACAAGACACAGAAAAAGACAGAAGACCAACATGTATCACATCTTTCAACATTGCATCGGACTGTGTCACCAAAATAGTAAAAAAACATTGGCGTACCCTCAACAGTGGAAAGATTGACATCCCAAAACCCATGTTCTCACATAGGAAAGGGAGAAACCTAAGGGACATTTTGGTACACACCCGCCCCAAACCCCAAACTAGGAACGATAAAACACAACCATTGCTGAGCACGCTACCAATGGGTCATTACCCCTGCGGTAATTGTAGCGTGTGTCATCTTACCTCTACCACAAAGAAAGCGACTTTTAACAACAAGATGATTTGGGAACTACGCAATTTCACTAATTGCAAAACCCCTGGGGTGGTGTACATGATCACATGCACATGCAACCTGTATTATGTAGGTATGACCACTAGAAAGGTCAGCACCAGGATATGCGAGCACCGAAGCAACATCAGGTGCAATAGGATCACCACAAAAATGACATCACATTTTAAAGAAATGCAACATACCCCAAACTATCTGCATTGGGTGGTGTTAGAACACAAACACACTGAATCTAGAACACAGGTTACTAGAGAAAGAACAAAGATGGGTGTACAAATTACACACGGACACTGAAGGGTTGAATGACAACATTCCGTGGGGGCAATTTGTAAAATGATTCTGGTACGCACGTTCTACAATTTAGATACAGTGTTCTAGGAACAATACTTCGCTACCAGTATCACTCAGGAGAATGATCAATCCCTTCAGGATACCCACACTGGCACTATGTAATACCATTTTTCGTGGTCTTTGTCATCAACCTGATCACCACCGACATCCCACATTAAGAATGTATAAGCTATGTCTAACACCTGTGTTGCGGTGGTCCACTTGTTTAGAGCCCCCGTACCATTACTTTATTCTTAGACATTCCAAGATGGCCCCCGCCGTTTTTAGACATTTTAAGATGGTTTCCTTCCATATTATCTCCAGTCTAGCCGACCTCTCTTTTTGAGCATTCTGTTTGCACTCAATAACCAGACCCTTAAGTATTTCGCTTTTGGGTGGTTTCACATCTTCAGTTCCCATTTAGTTTATGAAATATGCCACTCGGAGGTCTCAACGAAAGGCATCTGAGTCACTCGCGCAAGATGGCCCCCGGTATTGCCATATGGAGCGGCCATTTTGGAGGTTTACGGTCTAGTTGTCAAAGCAATCATGACTGGACGGTTCTGGCAGTATTTAATGGACTCCGGGAGACAGACGCGGTAAGATGCGGTCTCCAGGGGTGCCATTAGGTGATTTGCCAGAGGTGCGCTTTGACGAAGTAAGTCTTGCTAACCCTTTTCTCCTTAAGTTCCTTTCCTAGGAACTAATGACTTTTCAATATCCCATTTTAGATCAATGTGAGACACTGGGAGAATTCCCCTCCGGTTTTCTCCTCGCTAATTACCACTATGTGTCCCCATTATTTCCTTAGGTGTGACTACAAGCCCCTCTACCCCTGCAGATCATGAGGCAAAATTCTGCCTAAACTAAAGTATGTGTCACTAATATGCTGACAATAAAGTGTTATATGTTGTATGTCATGTGGTGTCTCTACACGAGCGCTTTTTCGTTGTGTATTTAACCACTTATTTATTACCAGGCATCGCGAGTGTGAGTTTCTTACCACGCTGGATTTCGCACTAATCATTACTTTTAATTACACCCACCTACTATAGAGGAGTACATTGATTAAGTTAAGACGCTGCATGTGTCAAGGACCTACCAGCCTGGCTGGGTGGCGGGCACGTTTTTAATTCTCTCTTTGCTTTATTTCCTCAGTTACTACGTGTCAGTGATTAACTGTATGTATTACGTGTTCGGTGTATACACAGTAGGTGTGCACCTCATTAATTGCTAATTATAGGTTTGCTTAGGAGTGGCACGCACGGGGCTGGTCCTCGTGTGGTCCTGAAGAAGAGCTTTGAGGGGGCAGCTCGAAACATGTCGACCCAATACTAGGGACTCTATACTCATTATAGTTAGACTTTCCCTATTATTAACCCCGGATTTTAGTCTTACCAACTAGGGGCAGGAATAAAATATTAGCCTACTAATTAAGTATTTTTAACTTTGTATTTCCACTCCACTTTCTCTGCACTCCACATTTTCCACAACTTAGTGCTCCTACGTAGTTCCGCAAGTCGCAGCACGCCTCAATCCGCAGCGGATTGAGAGGACCCCAATGATGAAGCATGCCACCTAGGGGAAACCCTGGTGGGTGAGTGGACTCTAGAAAATAATTTTTCTTTCTGGAAAGAGGATTTTCATACATGTTCAGTGAAAACCCTGTTCTTCCCCAAGGTTAGGTTTTTATTTCTGGTATTCCAGATTTTGTGAAACTTCATTCAGTTAGGAGGGTGAACCTAACCTCAATCTCTATCTCCACCCATCTTTTGATTGATGAAAGGAAGTGTCTGAAAACGAGTCAGATGTTCCTTCGGAAAACGTTTATAGTGAACCCCAGCAAATGCAGGAGGTCTGCCATAGTCTGGAGGTGGGCGATGACTGCCTGGGGCGAGGCAGCCTTCAGCAGGCAGGCGTCGAGGTCGGGAAAGACTAGACCCTCCGCAGTTGGGCTTCAACCACCGCTATCACTTCTGTGAACACCTGAAAAAAACTCGTAAGGTCAAAAGGATGCAAACACAAGGAGATGATGGACGGAGTGCTGAAACTTTTCAAACACTCACCCCCAGTCACAGATCTGGGTTGAATCCATTATCATTCTTTAGCTCACTTCGCCACCTCAGTTCAGACCCAGCTATATGCAAATCAGTCTTGACCCTGTGCCTTATGGGAACAGTCCAGCCCGAACTGCCAAGCCAGGTCTTCCCTGAACCGGAAACAAGCATCCTGGGACCAGTTTCGGGGTAACACCCTTCATCAGCCAGGCTAGCTTGAATCCAGTGGCAAAGTGAGCAAGGCTGGCTGATGAGGGCTGTTAGCCCGAAACCGGTCCCAGGATGCTCGTTTCCGGTCCAGGGAAAACATGGCTTGGCAGATCGGTCTGGACTGTTCCCATGAGGCACAGGGTCAAGACTGATCTGCATATAGCAGTGTCTGAACTGGGGTGGTGAAGTGAGCTAAAGAACGATGATGGATTCAACCCAGATCTGTGACTGAGGGCGAGTGTCTGAAGAGTTTCAGCACTCCGTCCATCATCTCCTTGTGTTCTGAAGCCAAAGGATCACAGCAAACTGGAAGTGCTCCTGGCCGACCGTGAATCGCAGGTCCTGCCTGTGGGCCAGCAGGAAGGGAATGTGAAAATATGCATCCTGAAGGTCCAGCACTACCATCCAGTCTCCAGCGCAGACAGAAATGGGCCAAAGTGAGCATCTTGAATTTCTTTTCCCTTAGGAAGTAGTGGAGGGATCTAGGATAGTACGAATTTCTCAAAAGCCCTTTTTCGGCACCTGAAAAAAGTGTGAATAGCAACCACGACCTATAGCAACCACGACCCACTTTTGACAGAGGCACCCTTCTCAGTGGCTCTTTTGGCCAAAAGAGCCAGCACTTCCTGACAAAGCAATGAGAGATGGTCCTCTATTAGCTGTTCTTGAGATGGTGGTAAAGGCGGAGGGGTTTCAACGAATGGGAGGGTGTACCCCTTCTGCACAATCTGAAGCACCCACTTGTTGGATGTGACCGCAGACCATAGGGGCAGGTGGTGCAAGATTCTGCCAATAGGATGGCTGTGGGGGACAGAGGGTATATTAAAAGAGCTTAGAGGTTGCGGCTGTCGAAGGGGTGGTGGATTGGACAGTTCGCTGTACTGGCTCGTGGACCCTTCATGGTATCCACGGCCCTGCCACACAAGGACTAGGCAAGTTTCTGTATCGGTGGGTATGGTCTGTATAGAGGACGCCTAAGAACAAAAGGAACTGGGCAGATAAAGAGCCAGAGAGAACGGACAGTAACCCATCTCTCTCAAAAGCGCTTGAGTGCCAGGTAAGCCTCAACGCCAAATAGGCAGGAGCCGGGGAAGAGCATGTTGATCAGGAAAGCCTGGACATGCCCAGACCCCCCCCCATACCCACTACACCAAGAATCCAGTGTACTGCAACCAGGCATGACAACGCAGCACCACTGATTAGGACGTGGCTCTGCCCAGGGAGTCAGTTGTATTCAGCCCGTACATATTGCACTTTGCTGCATCCCGACCATCAAAGAGGGCTTTGTTAAGGATGGGGCGGCCACCCTCAGTAAGCATGGGAAGCAGCTGTGAGATAACGCACGCAAGTTAGACCCAAAAGTCATGCAGTGTTCACTGACTGCAAGGCTAGCCTGCTGGAAGAATAGATCCACTTCCTGAAAGTGTCTAGTCTCTTGGATTCCCTGTACAGCGGTGTGGAAGGGAACGCATTTGGGTTTAGCCTTAAAGGTGGAGGCCTGCAACACGAGGTTATCCGGGCAGGGGTGCTGGGAGAGGAAGGCTGGGTCTCCTGGAGTGGGACGATATCAGGAATTGTGCATGGCACAGCAGCACATGTGCAATGTTTGGTCAGAAACCCCCAGGAAACTGTCAGTGAGGGCTTCATTAAAAGGAAGCAAGGGTTCAGCCAAGCCTGCTCCTGAGTTAAGCACCTCTGTCAAGATGTTGGTCTTGACTTCGACTAACGGCATCTAGAGATCAAGGACCTCAGCTGCCCTGCACACCACGGTGGTGAAGTATGTGCCTTCATTCAAAACCACGCTAAAGGGAAAATTATACCAGAGTTTGGGGGAAGAGTCCATCCCACTGAAATCAATTCAGCTCTTCGTACGAGTTCTCATCTGTATCAAAGTCCTCCTCCATAGGACCAAACCATTCCTCTCCATCTCCTCCTGCAAGGAGCAATGGATTATCATGTGGTGGAAAGCCCAGGGGTTGGTAGGGTCTGGATGGCGCCGGCAACAACGAACGGCCTAGGGAAGACACTGGCTCGGAGTCAAGGATGGGCTCGTCATCAAGCAGCACCAGTGGCGGCGCTGGAATGGAGGGCTTTGTGGTGGAAGGCAGCACCCATGTCAGCCGGGATCCATTCTAGAGGGCCCAGCTAGCGTCAGAGGCAGACCTGTCGGAAGTAGACCAGCCGGGGCACCTTGCAGTTCCGTGGGGCCCGAAGATGTGCCAAGATGTTCTACAGGGAGTCAGCGGCCCAAAGATAGCATACATGGAACCCTAGAATTTTTAGTTGGGTGGGCGTCACTCCGGCTCTTGGGAATTCAGGGCAGCACAGAGATGGCTCTGCCACCTGCCCTACAGGTGGAGTGCGGGAGCAGGGCCTACAAGCATTGCGTTTGGAGAGCAAAGCTGAAGAATGCTTTAACTTTTTCATGTGCTTCTTCAACTAAGCCACCTTGGAGGAGGTCTCAGAGTGTGAAAATGACCATCCACTGGAACAGTTCAGAGAATAGCCATGGGAGGTGCCCTGAGAGTTGGACTGAGAACGGTGCAAAGTTTTGTTATGCTGCACCGCCAGGAGTTTAATGGCCCGCTTGCGAATCACCTTGGGGTGCATCGACGTGCACTGGGCGCAGGCCTTGGAGTTTTGACTTGACCCCAGGCATCAGATACAGACCAGGTGCAAATCGGACACGGACATCTGTGGGCATCATTCCCCACAAGGCTTAAAGCCAGTAAGTTTAGAAGAGGACATGTCCCTGGCATACTGAGAGCAATTGCTCGAAAAAGATTACAAAATCGCCAAAAGCTAGTCAAAGATGAATCAGTGAAAAGGAGTGGGGTTTATATGAGCAACGCAAAGTCACTTCAGACATGGATGACACCAAAGCAGAGTTGAATGATGTCAACTGTTGGTATGTAGAGGTACTGCTCATGATTTTCCGGATCAAGTCTGATGCCTGGGGTATTTTCTAAGGTAAGGATTCTGTGGCTAGAAATCTGTTAACATGTCTTTACTGTGACCAGCACTTAAAAGCTCTCTCACTATGGCAGCCTTGAGTACAGGTTAAAATCCTAATACTGAAAAAGGTGTGAAATGCCTCCCAAGGAGGAGACAATAGGCTGACTTGAATGGGCAGATGTGAATACTCTGAACCTCCCAAAATGTGTAGGCTGGAGGCTGTGAGCATCCTTTTCACATAACATTGTCAAATCCTGCTCCACAGATCTGCTGGGTTTTATATGCAACAATGGGGGCGTACATGAAAGTATGGGACACAGGATGCTAAAACAATTCTTATGTATCCATCAGATTGCAGGAAAACCCTGCTTTGTTCTACCAGATGTCTGTCTCTGGGTTTATTGGTCGTACAGTGGCTGCTTCAAACGAATTTTGGTGATCCAAGTGGGTGACAGTACGATTACCACAGTACATTCCACACACACATACACAACTTTAAGCCCAAGTTTAGTGTGGCCTAAGATTTTTAAAATCTTGAAAATGCCCACAGTAGGTAGGGTTGGCCCCGCAAACCTTCACCCCATTAGTTAGGGCATGCCCAGGAGTCATTTGCACTCACGATGTGGCACCTCAAGCACCCATCTCAGAACGCTCCTGGACCTGAAGATCATAAGATGACTTAACCTGCTTTCTGCAAACAGAGAAGACCAACCTGCTCCCTCTTATACTTAGGACAAAGAAGAGGACTTTAAGGGTCATGAGGCTTACCTGTTCAAGGTAAAGGGACATAAGCTACAAGAGGCCCTTCTTGCAATTTGCAAACTAGTCAGGGCAACTGGACCTAGAATGGACCCATCTGTTGGCCTCTGTCCAACACGCAATGAGTCACTAAGTGCCTCCCCCGGGGTCCTGTGGGCTTTAGAAGTGTACTTGTGAGATGGATTGAAACTTAAAGGGCTAAAGTCAGAAGTTAAAATCAGGACGACCTTGGTTGGTGGACCCACCCTCAATCCATCCCAGTCGGCATCAAATTGAACCTAGGTCCCGGCCTACTGCTAACACTGGCACTCTAGGCTTCCAGGCGCCATTCCTATAAAAGTTTTAAAATTCATATATACTGTTCCCTTAATAGATATTTACAAAGTGGTGTCTTCGTTTATTTATTAAAATTTTTTTCCATTTATCTTATTAGGATAAGTACAGAAAAACGTGGCAATAAAACTCACCCTCAACAGAACAAAGACACTAGCAATATTTTACATCAGCAAGTAAAGAACCAGATCACCACATCAATGGCCTACATGGCCTCATTGTCTAGCAGTCATGCAATATCATTGCTTGTATTCTTGTCTGCAACCTTGGATGTTAAAAGATGATACAAACTGGGCCCACAAGTCTTTAGGTCGTGATGCATAAGGCACTTCTTCTGCATAGGACTCCAGTTGCGCCTTTCCATACGCCATATCTGTTTTCCAATCGTCAAATTTGGGAACCCTCCTCCCGCCCCAGCACATTGAAACTCTTCGTTTTGCAAGCAAAAGTGCCACAGCTACTAATTTACGACTCACTGCCTGAATAGGCTTAACAAGACCCAGGAGACAGATTACAGGCATGCATCCCACCTCCTCTATCACCATATCTGAGAGGGCCTTCATTACCTCCTTCCAATATCCATGAACTGAGAGGCATTCCCAGGCTAGGTGCAAGAACCCCCTGAGGGGTGCCGGCAGAGTCGGCAACTTGCATCCTCCCGCAAGTCAAATTTGTATAGGTGGGGGGAAGGTAGGGGGGTATTGCTGCTGCAAATATTTAAAATGAATCGTTCTTAAATTGCAGTTTGATGTGAGTATAGTTATTGAGTCGCATCAGAACTCCCAATCGTCCAGCGCGATCAGTTGCTCTAAAGCCACATTCCAGAGGTCCAGAGCAATGGTGGGTTGCTCAGGCAATTCACTCTGGGAAGCGTTATAGAGTCTAGTTATCAATTTCTTGCGGTCGGCGCATATGAGGAGTATCTGCAGGGACCTCAATGCCTCTGGTTCTTATGGGAAGGAGCAAAAGTGTTTTCAGCGCCAATCGCAGCCTGTGGTATGTGAACTGCAAAAGTGGAGTTGCACCATGCCCGCTCACAAAATCCTCAAATTCCAGAAACGTTCCCTCGCGATATAGGTCTCCTATCAACCCTATGCTTAGTCTGTGCAGCTGGGCGAGCACTTTGGGCTCCTGAGTGACCAAGATCGCAGGATTATGCATGAACGGTAGGGATGGCGCACATAGTGGGAGCTTATCAGCCCGAGCCGCTAATGCACGCCTAGCCCCTATAGTGCAGTGTGTAGTGATGATTTCTGTGGTCCAGGTGTCCATATTTACATGTGTCAGTATAGCTTTGAGGGGGATGGGGTGGGCCGCATCACTCTCAATCACAACATGTGGGGTGTATTTCATGGGGTAGTGCCAGTGATGCGCAAAGTGTGCTTGCGCACACAAGTAGTAAAGGTAAAAATCAGGGGCCCCAAACCCTCGCCTATATGGGAGCATGAGCGTCTGCCAGCAAAGCCGGGGTCTCTTACCCGCCCAGGCCAGAATGGCCATGGAGGATTGCAGCGTTTTGAAGAAACCTTGGGTCAGCGGTATGGGAATGTCCACAAAAGGGTATAAGAACCTGGGAAGCACTATCATCTTTATTATGGCCAGTCTATCGGCCAGGGATAGGGGAAGGCGTATCCAACAGGAAATCTTTTCGTAAAGTCTCGTGATGGCAGTGCCGTAGGTCCGGCAAATTACTGTTTCAGGGTCCCTATATACCCACACCCCCAGGTATTTAACTGGTTCAGTGCACAATTCCAAGGGGTAGTCCAGAGCTGGGGGGGCATGGGGGGGGGTGCAAGTTTTGAGCAGTAATACAGTAGATTTGGATCAATTAATACTCTGTCCAGAGTACCATTCATATTTCATGTATTCTCAGATGACTGGCACCAGGTTAAATTCGGGTCTTGGACGTATAGCGCCACGTCGTCTGAAATTGGCGATATGGCTTAAGGTCATTGCCAAAAGGGCAGGGCCGCCGCTGCATGTTTCTTCCTTATAATACACACTAAGGGTTCCAATGCTAGCACAAATAAAACTGGGGACAGCGGGCAGCCCCATCACGTTCCCCTATGTATGCCCATTGCCTCGGAGGTGATCCCATTAAGCCGGACCCTTGCCATGGGATTAGTATACATGTATTTATTAAATTTTACTCTACTTTTCTAATTCAGTTTGGGATTTTTATTGTTTTGCATTTTTACTTTACTGTATACTTACATGCCATAGCTACCAGGGAGGGGAGCTCAGGTTAATTTAGTGACTTTGAGGGCTCACCCTGACAAGAGTAGTTATTGTTCCTTGAGGTGAGCAGTCATATCACATATAATTTGTTGCTAACAAAAACGCATTCTTTACAATATTTGAGGATCTGAAATGTTGCCTAATTAGCAAGGTGTAAGCAAGTGAGTATTACTTGTGGTGGACTACCATCCACCTCAATTAAAGTCACTAACATGGCAAGCACATACAAAGGTTTCAGTGATTTAAACTTGAGCTCAACCCGAGGCAACTACAGCAGAGTTTTAAAAGAAAAATAGGCAAGAATAAGAAAAAGTGCTGTGAGGAAATAGGGTGTACTATATGGTGTGGTTGTCTGATCTCACCATGTAATACTTACACACCCCCTTTAGATCCAGTAGGATTCATCTGTCAAACCCTCAGCTCAACCCTGGGTAACTGGGGCACTGAGCAGAAAGGCTTACACAGAGGAATACGTGTAAAGCATTTAAACAGCACAAAAACAATTGAAGAAGAAATCGACAGTCAAGAAATCCGACACAAATTTATAAAAATACTGTGTTTTTATGAGAATTTAGCCACCACTACGAAAAAGATCCACGGAGGGTTTCGGACCGCAAGCAAGCATTTGCAAATTCAAAGAATTTGACACAAACTTTTTCACGGAAAACTTGGTCAAGTGTTAATGCGGTTGAATACAGTTACTCGGGGTTACCAACTCAGGCAAGGGAGCTAGTCAGGGGGACCAGCAAGGTCCTCAGAAACAGGTAAATCCATAAAAGGTCCCCAGGGCCTATTAAGGCTCAGGGAGGGGGCCGCACAATCCCCTCTCCCATTTTAATATGTATGGCCCTGGGGGACAGGTTCCCCAAGGCCATAATAGGGTCGGGAAGGGGGTCCGCGCCACCCCTCCCTTTTATTTCAAGTAGTAGCCCTGACGGATGGGGTCTCAAGTGTCTAAAAGGCTCTGGGAAGGGGGCATACAGTCCCCCCTTCCCTTTATTTTTAGTAGTGGGCCCAAGGGATAGGGTACCCAGGGCCTAATAAGGCCTTGGGAGGCGGGCCATGCATCCCTTCCCTTTAAACGTGGCACGTTTTAAGTTGGGGGATAAAGTGCCCTTGAATCCTGAGGGTCCCTGGGGTCCAACTAGCCCACCAGGTACCTCCATTAAGCGCCACAGAGCTGCGTTGCAGAGAGGTGTAAAAGGGCGTGGCCTGCACCACCTCTCTGCAACGCAGCCCTGTGCGCGCACTGGAGGTACCTGGTGGGCTAGTTGGCCCCAGGGACCCCCAGTATTCAAGGGAATTAATGCCCCAATTTAAAACGCGCCACAGGCGAGTTGCACAGTGGTGAAGGGAGGGCGGGGCCAGAGGCACGATCGAGTCTTTTTATTTTTTAGAAGGGGGCTGTGTGGCCCCCTTCTTTTTCCTTTTGGGCCCCGGGACCCCATCCCCCGGGGCATGGCCACATTTTTTAAAGAGGGGGCCACGCAGCCCTCTTCCCGTTCAGGTTTTTTTTTTTTAAATAAAAAAAAGGGGTCAGGCCTCTATTGGCCCCGGGGACCCCATCCCCAGGCTTTTTAAAAAAAAAAAAAAAAAAATTACATTTTTTTTTTTTTTTTTAAATGCTTTTTTGGGCCCTGGGGGTCCTTGTGGGACCCCTGAGCAGGCCTAGGGGGTCAGGGTGTTTCTACCCTGCCCCCTTTTCTTGTTTTGCGCCTTGGTTTTTCTGTTTTCTTGTGCCTCGGTTTCCTATGGAAACTAGGTCCTAACTATAACCATCTACTGGCCAGTAGATTATATATATATATATATATATATATATATATTCACACACAAAAACAAAGGTTACAGGGACGTTATAGTTAGGGTGATAATTTACTCGTACAAAACCAGAGAAATTCAGCAGTTATAATTAGCTCAGCTAACTATAACTCGCGCCCCCACAATGCACTGCTTAGGACCTCACATATTACATCACTCATGACATGGTCCGTGACATCACTGATATCACTGATGACATCCGGTGACTGAGTGTTTCTAAAAAGTTCATGAGTGTTAAATAGATATACACCAAGGTGTACTGATGTATCAGTGGGTGTATGAGTGCCTGTATGGATGATTTAGTGGGTGCGTTACTGGTTGTATAAGTGAGTGATTAGAAGTGTCTCAGTGAATGTATGGGTGGGTGAGTGACTAATTTGTGTGAATGTCTGTATCAGTCTGTCAGTTCCTGTGTAAGTGGCTGCATGGGTTGGTGAGTAGGTACATGAGTGGCTGTATGGGTTATTGCTTGGTTTTCTAAGTACCTGAATGGATGAAAGTGCCTGTGTGGGTGGGTGAGGGGGTTTGTGACTCTCTGCATGGATGAGTGAGTGGGTAAATCACAGGCTGTATGGGTTTGTGAGTGCGTCTGAGAGGGGCTGTGTTGGTGAGTGAGTGTCCGTATGGCTGTGTTGGTGAGTGAATGGATGTGTGAGTGGTATATGGTGATTAACTGCATATGTGAAAGGTAGTATAGGTGACTATTGAAGTATCCAAGTGACTGTGTGAGTGATTGTAAGAGTGGCTGTATTGGTGAGTGTGTACTTGTGTCAGTGACTGTATAAGTGAGTAAGTGTGTTAGTATGTTTATGAATAAGTGAGTTGGTGTGTGTATAACTGTATAGGTGAGTAAGTGTGTGATTGACTCTGGGTGAGTGAGTAGCTGTATGAGTGTCTGACAGTGTGTGAGTGGCTGTATGAGGGGATAAGTCAGTGGCTGTATTAGTGAGTGGCTGTATGGGCGAGTGAGTAGATGCGTGTAGACCTATGAATTAGTGGGTATGTTAGTACTGGTATGGGTGTGTCAATGGTTTTGAGAATGGTAGTGTAAAAGTTAGAGTGGGTGTATGAAAGGTTACATGGGGGTGAGAGTGGTACTTCAGAGATTCTGTAGATGATGTCATCAGTAATGTCACTGACCATGTCAAGAGTGATGTAATATGTGAGGTCGTAAGTAGTGCATTGCATTGGCGCGAGTTATAGTTACCTGAGCCAACTATAACTGCAGAATTTCTTTGGTTTGTGCGAGTATAATATCACCCCAACTATAACGTCCCTATAAACGTTGGGTTTTTCCAGTGAATTTCAGTTTTTTTTTAAAAATGCTAATTGTGGGCTATAACGTTCATGTATCCTTTGTTTTTTTTCAATTTCTAAGGTTTTTTTAAATTCTAATTGTAAAGTCCATTTTTGTGTGAGCTAACCTCTAAGATTTTTGCACTTTCTTTCTATAATTGGATATTGTGTATTATATTTATATAATACATCACTTATTTTTTTATTCTTTGTGTGTTTATCAGAATACACAATATTTTGATTTTTTTTTTTTAAATTAATTCGGCACATCATTGTAGCATTTACAGTGGAGATTCTGTCATTAGTAAATCTATTTCACATACTGAAAAATACACTGACTGTTTAAAAATGTGTTTAACTCTAAATATTTAGTTATATATTGTATTAACTTTTCTTTCCGTTATCAATTTAGGAGAAAGCCACCATTACAAAAAAAAGTTTATATTCGCGACTACCGTCGTCGAGGTGACGTCGGTAGTCACAAAGGGCACGTGGTTTATACAAAGTGTAAAACACACATAATATATATATATATATATATATATATATATATATATATATATATATATATATTATATATCACTGCTCCAAGGTTGTCCACCTATAAGTAGCACTCGAGCAACAGCTTGATTCATGTGTAGGCAAGGACGGGGAACCGCCCGTAGGAGCCGCTCCATAGTGGTATTGCCCGACGCATTTCGAAGCACCATATGCTTCTCTTCAGAGGCTTTAATGGAACGGTGTGCGCAACCGCTGACCCACTTCTGACACACCCCCCCCAAATGGGAGGCTCGAATGAAACTGTGCCTTCTGGGAAGTGTAGTGCGGGTAGCACATAATCAAGTCCTGTATGGACCCCACAGGTGGGCCCGTCCACGATCCTATGTACAGCTGCTGTTCCACTTTCATGGCCCCCAATCTTACGGGGTGGTGCACACTCCGCGGCTGGACTGCCGCGTTATAAATCACTGCTCCAAGGTTGTCCACCTATAAGTAGCACTCGAGCAACAGCTTGATTCATGTGTAGGTAAGGACGGGGAACCGCCCGTAGGAGCCGCTCCATAGTGGAGCAGTTATTTATAACGCGGCAGTCCAGCCGCGGAGTGTGCACCACCCCGTAAGATTTGGGGCCCGAAAGTGGAACAGCAGCTGTACATAGGATCGTGGGCAGGCCCACCTGGGGTCATACAGGACTTGATTATGTGCTACCCGCACTACACTTCCCAGAAGGCACAGTTTCATTCGAACCTCCCATCGAGGGGTGTGTCAGAAGTGGGTCAGCGGTTGCGCACACCGTTCCATTAAAGCCTCTGAAGAGAAGCATATGGTGCTTCGAAACGCGTCAGGCGGTGCCACTATGGAGCGGCTCCTACGGGCGGTTCCCCGTCCTTACCTACACATGAATCAAGCTGTTGCTCTAGTGCTACTTACAGGTGGACAACCTTGGAGCAGATATATATATATATATATATATATATCCAATGCTCAGATTTGCCCAACGCAATGAGATGCACTCCAGCACTGACGAAAAGCTAGGCTTTTAATAGGTATGAACAGCATGTCATTCGTGGATTCCTGTAAAAAGCTATTCCGCCAAGTCTATGCCTGACGCGTTTCAAAGGGATAACCTTCTTCCTCAGAGGCTCTCGACGGCGGAAAGATGGAGTGTCATTTCCGGTTCAGTTCCCTTCAATTAATGCCTAATTCCACGCCTGAGCATTGGATATTAGGCGGCGTGCCCTGCTGCCGAGTTCGCACCACCCCGCGATGAAGGGGGCCAAGGGGTCTGATACTTACGGAGCCCAGTTGTTGGAAGCATTGGCAGGATTGAGGACAGCACTCGTTCGTGGAGGCTCATACAGGGCTTGAAATGTTTACCGGCAGTGAATTAGTGTGATGAACATTTCGGGACTTCAACTCCTAGAATGCCCCGCAGTTCTCATCTGTGCAGCCCATCAGGGGCGTGGAATTAGGCATTAATTGAAGGGAACTGAACCGGAAATGACACTCAATCTTTCCGCCGTCGAGAGCCTCTGAGGAAGAAGGTTATCCCTTTGAAACGCGTCAGGCATAGACTTGGCGGAATAGCTGTTTACAGGAATCCACGAATGACATGCTGTTCATACCTATTAAAAGCCTAGCTTTTCGTCAGTGCTGGAGTGCGTCTCATTGCGTTGGGCAAATCTGAGCATTAGTATATATAATATATATATATATATATATATATATATATATATATATATATTGCCGCGGAGCATTTGAGATTGAAGCGAAACTGTAGTGAACGTACTGCCTTACATGAAGCACAAGATGCCCTCACTGAAAGGTTTTTGCAAAGAGGGTACAAACATAATACATTGAAGCAGGCTAAAAACAAAGTTGATAAAATAGAAAGGGATATACTACTGAAATCTGACAGAGAAGGCAAAAGAAAAGAAAAAGAGCACTGAAAGTCAGATTAGGATGATCACTGGATATAATGTCTACCAGGCTAAAGTGAGAGATAGCCTGTGCAGGCATTGGTATCTAGTGAAACAAGACCCCATATTACAAGGGAAGATACCACGTAGACACATGGTGACTTTTAATAAAGCAAAGTCTATGAGAAATGACGTATTTAACACTAACCAAGAAACAGTAAGAGGGGGAGGATGGCTAAAGGCCAGTCCTGGCTTCCACAAATGTTTCAAGTGCAAAGCATGTAGGTTTGGAAAAAACGAACGACAAGTCATAACCCCATTGATGAGCAGCCCATGGAAAAGAAGGTGTTCATTAAACTGTAAAAGTGATTATGTGGTCTATATCATTCAGTGTACTTGCCCTAAAGTATATGTTGGTAGTACAATTGATATGGTACACTAAGCATTCTGCAGCATCTCAGGGCGGTAAAGAATACTGACAAAAGCTATGTGGTAGCCCGCCACATCAATAAGGTGCACAAAGGGAATATTAATGATTTATCATATTTTGCTATTGATAAAGTACAAAAATTGAGAAGAGGTGGAAACAGAGAAGGTAAACTCCGCCAACTTGAATCAAAATACATAATGCTGTTCAACTCAAAAATCCATATGGATTAAATGCTGAAGAGGATCTGCATGTTCACTTGACAAATGAGTTATCCATTGCAGTAAGATTGTTTTTAAGATATTTTTTTTAACATAGAACAGAGAAAGGAAGACAGACCGGTAAAATGAAGTTATAAGATTGGATTATAAATTTTAAATTTCAATAGATGAGGTATTTTAAAGTTGAATTTAAGAACCATCATGAATAATCCACCAGGAACCAATTAAATTTTGTAAAAAGCACTTGCACTTTCAATAGCGAATTTTGCACAAAGAGGGAAGATAGGATTGTAGTTTAAGTACTGTAAAGCACTTGCACTTTAATTGAACCAAATTCATCTGTCTTTTCAAGTACTGTATTAGATTTGCATTATGAAAGAGGTTATGTATGTATCTAAATGAGATATATTTTCGGTTTATATTGGCAGATGTAATGGTGGAAAGTGAAAAGAAGACATTTTCAGAACACCTCTTAAGTTAGTACAACAAAATGCAATTCCTATGAGAAATTGATCAATGAAACTTGCACTTTATTCCTTTGATGCTGCTGAAGTGAATTTTTTGACTCCTTTACAAATGTATATATATATTTTTTTTTAACACCATGATTTTATTATTGATATGATTAATGTATAAAATAACGATATGTTATTTATTGCAAAGGTCCCTGAATTAGTGGGCACCACTTGTGAGAATTATTAAACAAGTGGAGCGTTGTAGAGAATTTGTTCTGAATATTTATGCTTCATTATGTAAAGAGAAATGAGCACTACATTGAGACGTTAGGGTCCAAAGTATTTAAATTGATTGACATGATGTTGATATCATATTTTCGATACGGACGACAATGATGGAATTGTGGTTATGTTCGTTTTGAAAAACATTTGTAAGGAGAAAGCGTATACTCTGAATTTAAAGCAGCAACGTGAGTCTGTCTTCCATAGTCATTTAACAACTGGGTCATGTGACCACAGTACTCTGTTTAAAGCATTCTGTTTTTTGACGACTGCCAATGTGAACAAGGCAGGTATGCCGAAACGCGTCATAGCGATAACATCGAAATAAATGGAAGGATGAAATAGCAATGCTACCCCTGTGTCGGTGTCTGATCTGTACGGAGCTCAGAATTGTTTTGAATATATATATATATATATATATATATATATATATATATATATATATATATATATATATATATTTTCCAAAACTGGACTCCACACTGCTCTCACCAAGAATCCCACAGCACCGGAGAAATGACGATCCGCAGGTCAGTTTTTAACCATTAAAGTGCATTTATTTAGTACAATTCATGTGCAAGCGTGGACGGTCTACGCGTTTCGGCTCCTGCCTTCAACTGGACCAAAGAGTCCCGCCGTCCAGAACATCTATTTAAAGTGACAGAGTGCAATGTGATCCCTCATTTATTTCTAAAAATGTGCTAGACTGCTAACCCTCATAAAACATTCTTTAGTATTTATAGTTTTTAGTAATGGCCATTTTCAGTGTATATTCATCATTCTATTTGTAAAGTACTCATAGCAGTGTAATTCAGAGGCAAGGTTATCACACGTGCAATATTAATCTTGTTATTGCTCGAGATTGTTTTTTTAAAAGGAGAGATAAACCAAAAATATGCAACATTTCATCTATATATAAAAGAATTCAGTCAGATATTTAAGAAATAATGATCTAAAAACACAGACTAAATAATGAACATATATCTGTAAAGTACACAAAAGTTAATTACATTATAGTCCATCATTTTTAAAGTGCTTAGTGCAAGATCTTTGTGCAAAATTAGATATTCAATTTAGTTTCTTCTACAGTATTTCCAATAATTAATGAGATCATTTCATATCTAAAAAAGTGTGTGTATGTATATATAGCTGCCATATGAAAAAAGTGCTTTATATAGTGCATTCATGTTGTACATCTTCTTTCATTTCTGTTCCATCTAAAGTAGAATATATAAACGTAGAGCAGAATAATATAAATATTTTTCACTAAAAAATCTTAAAAAGGAGTCTCATATACTGGAATATTATTGCACCTGATCCATTATTGCACTAGTTTCTTATTTTAGATTCAAAAGTCCTTCATATCTCTTCTTTTCTTTAGAATACTTTCTGTACAACTCCTTTCTTTTTTTCTCCTTGGGCACTTTTTATTGGATATATTTCATTGTGTCCACTTCATTCCTTAGAGATGTACGTGCAATTCAGCATCCAAGTTGTGACCAAATGGTTTTTCTGTCCCTATGGCTAATATGCATCTTGATTCAGCTTTTCTCAGCTCCAGGGTTCTGTCCCCTCCTCGTTCTTTCATTTTTATCATTTTGATGCCAAAGTATGTCAGAGACTTATTGTCTCCCGAGTGTGATTCTGCAAAATGTTTCGCCATGGGATATGAAAGGTCCTTATTTTTTATTGCTCTCAGATGCTGTAATATTCTTAGTTTTAATTTATTGATGGTACTTCCAACATAATGTTTCTTGCACGGACATTCCAGGATGTATATCACATATTTTGATTCACATGTGATGTGATCAGTGATTTGTTCCACTTTTCCATTCTGGAGATAAGTTTGAGTGTTCCGACTGTGTTCACATGCCCTGCATTTTGGGCACCTCCAAAATCCAGGTGTGTTCAGCCACGATGTACTTACTGTATTCTTGTTCTCTAAGTGACTGTGTGTCAGGAGGTCACCCGGGACACTGCTGTTTGCAATGGCAGGGCGGGAGCCGCGCGGCTCCCACCCTGTCATTGCAAACTTGCTTTGCTTTGCTTCATTCAAGTGAGAGCAGGGAAACCTGCTCTCGCTTCAATGAAGCAAAGCAGACTACTTTTCCATAAGGGGAGCTGCATGTCAGCAGCTCCCCTTATGGAAAAGCAATGCCGGCTCCCGCAGGACGCGGGGAGCCGGCCGGACCGTGCGGGGATTGGGGACCCCCCCACGGTCCCAGAGTGGCCAGACCCCGGGGGATGGGGTCCCCGGGGCCTTAAATGGCCTGAGGAGGGGGGCCAAGCAGCCCCCCTCCAAATATTTTTTATCTAAAAAAGAGGGCATGCCCCGGGGGATGGGGTCCCCGTGGCCAAAAGTGGCCGAGGGAAGGGGGGCCACGCAGCCCCCCGCCCATAAAAAAAAAAAGACCGGCATCGTGCCGGAGGCCCCGCCCCCTCCCTGCAGCAGTCTGGCGCGTTGTAAGAAGGGGAAGTAATTCTCCTTGAATACTGGGGGTCCCTGGGGGCCAACTAGCCCACCAGGAACCTCCAGTATGCGCCAGGGAGCTGCGTTGCAGAGAGGTGTTCAGAGGCCACGCCCCTTTTTACACCTCTCTGCAACGCAGCTCTGTGGCACTTTTTGGAGGTACATGGTGGGCTAGTTGGACTCCAGGGACCCTCAGGATTCAAGGGGACTTAATCCCCAAACTTAAAACGCGCCACGGGGCGCGTTTGCACAGTGGTGAAGGGAGGGGGCGGGGCTTCAGGTGACATGTGTGCAAACAGGCCCCGTGGCGCGTTTTAAGATGGGGAATTAAATCCCCTTCAATCCTGAGGGTCCCTGGGGGCCAACTAGCCCAACAGGTACGTCCAGAAAGCGCCACAGAGCTGCGTTGCAGAGAGGTGTAAAAAGGGGCATGGCCTCTGAACACCTCTCTGCAACGCAGCTCCCTGGTGCATACTGGAGCTACAGGGTGGGCTAGTTGGACCCCAGGGACCCTCAGGATTCAAGGGGACTTAATCCCCCAACTTAAAACGCTCCACGGGGCGTGTTTGCACAGTGGTGAAGAGAGGGGACGGGGCCTGATGTGACAAGTTAGTTAGTTTTAATCCCCCTGCCCTATTATGTACTAGGGACTTACAGAGGAGGTCATGCTAATCACAGGGGTACCCCAACGCATAGTGTTCCCTAGTGTATGTAGGTGTTTTCACTGTATTCCAAGTGTCTTTTAGCATAGCACTGGCTCTAGGCCTGGTTAGTCAGAGCCAGTTACCACCAGTACCAGTCTGAAAAAGTTGTGGGCACAGGATGATTTTGCAAAAGGCCTCTTTCTGCTCCTCTGTTCGTTCTTTCTGCACGTCTTGCTTCTTCCTGCACTTTTCTTCGTCTTTGTGGACTTCTGTTGCTTGTTTGTGCATTTCTTTTGCTTCTTTCTGTGCGTTTTTTCTTCTTTCTTCACATGTCGTACCTCTGTAGGCATAGTTAGAAATTAGCATTTAAAAAACCTTTGAAATTCACTGAAAAAACCATAGGTTTTAGGGACAGTTATAGTTAGTTGGACATTTCACTCGTACAAAACCCGTGAAATTCCCCCGTTATAGTTAGTTCAGCTAACTATAACTCGCGCCCCTGCAATGCACTGCTGATGACGTCACATATTACATCACTCATGACATGGTCAATGACATCACTGATGACATCTCAAATGACATCACTGATGACATCCATGTGATAATTTGATGCATCTTCTCACACCCTAATATAACCTTTGATACACCCACTCTAAATTACAGACTGCCATTCTCAAAACCATAGACACTCCAACACCAATAACTACATACCCACTCACTGATTCTTAGGTTTACACACACATCCACTCACTCACCTGTACAGTCACTCATACTTATGGTCACTCAGTACAGGACTATCATATGCACTCATACTCCTATATAGAGACTCACACACCGCCACTCATCCATAGAGGTACTAACACACCTAGTCAGTCATGCAAATAATTATTCACACTGCCATTTACTCACCTATACAGTTATACACACACCAGCTCACTTACTCATACAAATACTAGCACATTCTTACCCTCTTATACAATCACTGATACAAGCACACACTCATCCATATAGCCACTCACAATCACACACTCTCACTTATAGGCATTTATATACTCCAACACACATATATACACTGTCTTTCACATATGTAGTTACTCACACATGTACCACTGAGATATACATTCACTCACTCACCCACCCATACACACACTCACCCACCCATACAGTCCATCACAGATGCACTCTTGAAACCATGCACCCAGTGAATCACCCACACTCACATCTATGCACAGAGTCAAACACAGACCCCACCCACACAAACACTCAGGCACCCATACAGATACTCAGACAACTAATCCATAACCCATATACACATTCATGTAGCTATTCACAAACCCATGCGGCCGCTTATACACCAACAGACAGACGGATACAGACATTCACTCAGTTTAGTCACTAACCCATGCATTCAGTAACATACGTTTAATCACTCACTTATAGAGTCAGTCACGCACCTACTAAATCATCCAGACACTTATACACCCACTCATTCTTCAATACGCCTTTCCCTATATATATTAAACATATTTAAACTTTACAGAAACACAGTCACTGGATGATGTCACGAGAGATGTCACGAGAGATGTCACGAGAGATGTCACGAGAGATGTCACGAGAGATGTCACGAGAGATGTCACGAGAGATGTCACGAGAGATGTCACGAGAGATGTCACGAGAGATGTCACGAGAGATGTCACGAGAGATGTCACGAGAGATGTCACGAGAGATGTCCACGAGAGATGTCACGAGAGATGTCACGAGAGATGTCACGAGAGATGTCACGAGAGATGTCACGAGAGATGTCACGAGAGATGTCACGAGAGATGTCACGAGAGATGTCACGAGAGATGTCACGAGAGATGTCACGAGAGATGTCACGAGAGATGTCACGAGAGATGTCACGAGAGATGTCACGAGAGATGTCACGAGAGATGTCACGAGAGATGTCACGAGAGATGTCACGAGAGATGTAATATGTGACGTCATCAGCAGTGCATTGCGGGGGCGCGAGTTATAGTTAGCTGAACTAACTATAACGGGGGAATTTCACGGGTTTTGTACGAGTGCAATGTCCAACTAACTATAACTGTCCCTAAAACCTATGGTTTTTTCCTGTGAATTTCTAAGGTTTTTTAAATGCTAATTTCTAACTAAAAACAGAGATTCTGCTCTTTGGAGAGGCCCCCTCCTTATGGACACCAGAGTGGTGGCCGACCGATTTGGGTGCCTATCCTGCCCCCAAATCCACTGTGAAGAATTTGGGCGTTCGTCTGGACCAAGCCCTCACAATGAAGGAACACACTGCGCAGACAGTGGGTTCCTGCTTCCACACAATGAGCCTGCTCCGTCGAGTCTTTCCTTTGCTCCCTGACTCAATTCGGAAAACTATAATACAGGCCCTTGTATTAAGCCGCATGGACTACTGTAATGGGCTGTTGATCTCTGCCAATGAGGCTTCGCTCAGCAGACTACAAGTAGTCCAGAATACGGCAGCGCGATTGGTCCTCAATGCCCCCCCCAGGCCTCACTCCCGCCCTCTGCTTCTGCAACTTCATTGGCTTCCTGTCCGTCAACGGATAAGATTTAAAGTCTGTTGCATAATACACAAGGCACTGTTCGATCTGGGCCCTTCTTACCTCAGAGAAATTTACTCCGTATTTACCTTCGAGATCTTTGCGCTCCGGTTCCAAACATCTTCTGGTGGTACCTCGAGTCAGAAAGGCTAGACTGGGAGGAAAGGCCCTTTCACATCTTGGTCCGCGTTACTGGAATGAACTTCCATTACTCCTGAGACAATGTACAGACTATCTGCATTTCTGGAAGCTGCTTAAGACCAACCTTTTCTGCCTTTGATTCTTTTGTCTTTGTCTCTGATTTAACTAAATCCGCATTCCATCCATGCCGCCCGCCCAAAGCGCAGAGATACCCCTTCTGGGGTCGATTCAGGCGCTATATAAATAAATAAAATAACTAACGTGCCTGAAACCTATGGTTTTTTCAGTGAATATATATATATATATATATATATATATATATATATATATATATATATTTACACACACACATTCTACAGTATAATACACACATTCTACAGTATATTTAACAGTAGAGCTTTATTAGTGTACTTTTCAAACTAATATTTTTCTAGTGAGTTTCCAGAATATAGCCTCCAAACAATTTCCCGCGAAGACAGGGGAAGTTGCAAGGACGTCGGTAATCGCGGATAGCACGTGTTTTTCAACAACTCTGAAACATATATATAGAGGTATTGTGAACAAGTTTAGTATAGCTGTTCACTATTATAATATTGAAAGTTCTGCTTTTTGTGCCATTTTTAAACAAAACTACTTTAAACTTATATTTTGCATTTCCGCATCACCGCGGTAACCGCAACTATTTCAGTCACCGCGAATATCACATGACCGGGAAAGCAAGGAATATCATTGGATAATATACTTTTCAGCAAAATCAATAGGTAGTACACGCACTCCTTCTTGAATCTATTTTCGTAGAACTTCATTCAGAGCAGGTGGATTCATTTTGATGTGCAAACATCGGCACCAGGATGTGGAGGAGATGGAGACTGAAGATGTGGAAGAACAGGAACCTCCACAAAAGAGAGCAAGTGTGGCAAGGGATTGTTGTACAATCCCATCAGGTAAATCAAAAACAGCTGCCAAACTTGTGCAATGCACAATCTGCAAGAAGGCCCTCTCTAGAGGGACGAACAAGAAATATTCATGTGGGACGTCCATGTTATACCATCTAAAAACATCTCATAAAAAAACCTCCCAACTGGTGATCAAGCAGAGGGATGCTAGAGGACAAACTACTATAGTGGCAGCAGCAACAATTCCTGATCAGTAACTCCCTTCTGAGGTGCAGACTACTGCAACAGATATGGCTCCAGAGTTTAAGAATGGCCACGTATTGCATGGACTGTAGTTTTGTTATAACCGTTGATGAGCAGTGTGTTACAGCTATTCACAAAGCTGCCAAAAATCATACATGGTATTTTTCCTGCTTTTATATTTTTTCACATTTCATAAGAGGAGTTCATAGTGAGCAGCAAGAAGGCAACGCAAAGCTGAAGGATCCTCTACTTCAATAGCAGCACACCACCACCAAAGCAGAGTCCCCATTAAAAAATCCAATCTTCAACTTCAAGATTTGGCTCCACAGTTTTCCCCGATGGCATCATGCTGCATGGATTGTGGAGTTGAAGTGAGTGCTGGAGAGCAGTCCATAACGGCCCTTCGCAATGCTGGAAAGAATAATAAATATTGATGCTTTTTTTTATTTTTGGCTCTTCATAGTTTTTAGATCGAGCCTAGAGTTGGGCGCATGCGCTGCTCTGCGAGACTTAATGTAGGTGGTTTTCAAAGCTGACCACACGCTCGTGCACCATGGCCTTTTGCTTGTGGTTACCCGCACGGCCGCCATGTGTTTTCAATTATCGCGCCCGGCGGGCATGCGGGTAACCGCAAGCAATAGGCCATGGTGCACGCTCGCGCGCGCACCGCTCGCGGGCTTGTTTTTTAAATCTAGCCATACCTCCTATTTGCTAAGCATCATTTATCTTTACTAATAACATATTGCTCTGGAGTAATACCTGACCCTTTTCAGGGCCGAACGGGTTATTTCATAGGATATGCAAATCTGTCTATTGAAACAGATCTCCGGACTCCACACAGCCACCCTCGATTATGGAAATGTTCAATAAGTGATTGTCACTTACATATGTGCCTCGCCGGAGCTCGCTGATAATTAGCAAGGCATGTAAAGACACATCCGTGAAAGTCTGCGCTGACAGAAGCACACGCTGATGAATCTCTATTAATAGTTAATGACGCATGTCTAGGAAAAGCCAGTGGCTGAATACTTTCTCTTTAAAGGGATGTGTTTTGTTCTGCTTCAGTTGGTCAAGCTTCCCCCCCCCTTGTTGCCCTCCGCTCGGCGGTTTGTATTCAGAGCCAGGGTGAATTAATTAAATTCCTGCGTCCTCAATACGGAAGGCAGGAGTCTTCTGCCCTGAGCTGAGAGGCAGCAGGCGGCTGTAACTGTGCCCACAGCGCTGTCCGCCAAGGGCTCCCCTTCAAGCCACTTCTGGCGTTGTTTAAGATGACCGTTTTATGAGACTTTTATCACGTTCTAATGGGACTCCTCTGGTCCGAACACAGCGCATAAGCTTGCTTGGTGTTTTTACAGCATTTAGTCACTCCCCTTTACTTCCCGTAACGGATTACATAGCTGCGTTTTCTACAAGACTTGCCTGTTTAAATTTGCATCCTATTTCAAACTGCAAAGGTTCAGTAAAGTGCATGTAATCATTTTTGTTTGCTAATATTACCGTGGGTTTGCGTTTCATCCAGCGAGAAACACCGTCAACCAAGAACACCTCATTGACATTGTAAATGTGCCCGATGCCTAAACATTTTGTATTGTATTTTGTGGGTCTTTTGTATTCCTACCGACCAAAACCCGTAACGAGCATAATCCTTCAGAATTCCTCATTTTCCTCTAGATTTTTACATGGAAATTTCGGCTGCTTTGAACCTTCTTGTGAAAGTAACAAGAACTTCGGGGGTCCTGCGGACCTCATAACTCCTGTGGTGGGGGGGAATCGGGCAACTGCTGTTAGAGGCTCCGTGTCGGCTTCCATATGACCGGTTATTTACCTGTATAACAGGTATTTTGATATCTCAGCTGGTAAAAAATATTAGAAAAATCACATCAAGCCGGTATTTTTCCCCTCATCATTCCATATTTTAATCAGAAAATGAAAGAAGAAAACACTTTAAAATGTGTCTGCAGCTGCCCTATTGCCCCCTGAGTGATAATTAAAGGAAACAAACATAACAGGAGTATTTGTAAAGTGCATGTTCACCCAAGGGTATCTTGGTGCTGAACAGATGTTTATTGTTAACCAGCTCTCATTTTATTGACCTCAGAATGAGGAAAGGCTGAATAGGCCCACAGGGATTTGAACCTGTGACCATGAGGTCAAACACAGCGCGTAGTGTGAACACATTAGTCCACTAAGCCGCCCAACCCACCCCAACTGGCTGGACATAAAGGTAATGTTAAAAATGAAGGCATTTACATAAAGTTCAGCTTTAAAATCATGTCCAGACCTTTGCAAAATGTTGGCAAATAGAAGGCAGGTATTTTTTTCTAGGAAAAGTGGCAACCCTAGCTCCATCAGAATTAAGAGGCCGCTCATAATGTTTTTTTTTTTTTTTATCAGAACCGGTAAATAGCTTTACTATAATATTCCATATTTGTGAAGCGCAAACATATCACCCCTTAAGGTTTCAAGGCGCTGGGGGCCATCAGGGAGATTAAGTGAGCTATTGCCCAGAGTCACATGATGCTGAGCTGCCGCCGTGGATTGAACCATGAGCCCAGCACTCTGGAGTCAGCCACTCTGGTCACTGCGCCACACCTCTTCCCAATATTGCAGGGTGAAATATTTTTCAGGTGTGGTATATACCTCTAATTCTGAGTTTTCAATATGAAAAGAAACTATATATTGGAAAATCGATTTTTAACACTGCAAATTGCACACATTTTTATTTTTTCCAAGCTTTTTACCTTAAATTTCTAGAAGTACCATCCACGATGCACGACATGCTCTTCTCACTACAGCAACAGCCAGTCGCAACGCTCAGCCACCTCCTTGCGGCCTCCTCCAACACGAACGTAACTCTTCACACTGGACTTACACGAAGGCAATTTTCAGCAGGACTAACCTGGTCCCTGTATCTGATCCGTGCTCCATCTTAGTTGGATTGAATTTGTGACTTTCCCCCAGGCTAACGCCACCAGATGACCACAAGTGGTGCTTTTAGGTGCTATTGTAACTCAAAATGTTAAAATTGAATATCCCTGGTTCTACTGATTGGATTTGTGTTGTTCTGGTATCATTTTATTTATAAAAATGTGCCATTTTTATCAAAATTGGTTTGGTGTTTTTCTAGTGTTGTGTTCTCTCTTTATTATTGTTGGTGTGCTGCAGGAATACTTTATGAAATGGTCTCTAAATAAAGCCTCACTGCTTATTGTGCCAAACTACCAGAGGATTAAGCACAGGTTAATTTAGTGACTTTTGAGGTCCACCCTGACAAGGATTGTGGTGGTCACGTGAGTGTGGCTTTCTGCAACTCAACCAATAACCCTATTTCTTACTTTGGTGTTCAATGGTGGGATCCAGTACTTGTGTTTGTGCAGTGCCACTTAGTGATTTGTGTAAAACCAGAAATCCTATTTAAATAATCTGATATCAGATTCTCCTTTTAGGTCGAGCATTCAAGACCTCTTGTATATACTTTAGAATATACTTATATGTGTATGTACATTGTGGGCTCTGGAGATCAGCCCTAGGACTTGTCTGCTTCCGCTAAGGGACTTTTTTTTCTGTTCAACTGCCTCTATTTAACTGTCTTGATAGAAAACGACCATTAGAGGTCAGTAAAATACCAGAATTGCTTTCCGCTGAGGGACTTTAGCATTCTCTAGATTCCAGTCCATCGAAATTGTCTTCCACGAGCACCCGTAGACAATCATATTTTTTTCAAATCTTTTATTTTCAGTGATATGATCACCGAAGGCCCTGATTTTATATTTAAAACAGAGCTTTGGACTATACCATTTCCCGCTGAAAGGCAATATTTCTCTTCATGTCTTCCCACACCTGGTGTGTCACGCAGTTTGGTGCTTACTTTCCCTCCATGTTAAAGTACAGTAGATGTTTCAGCACACAGGCTAATGTGCTGCATAGCTAAATACATATAAGGTCCCAAAGGCGAGACCGATTGCATTGCAAATGCTTGTTCTACATTAGCAGGCATTTTATTATCTTACAAAATGGGTATCTAACATCTAGGTTGTTCTTTTTATTATCTTCCAATTTATTGTAACACTATTTGCATATAACGTGCCATATAAACAAGTCAAACTGTCCCTCTACAAATAAATACACAGGTAACTTTTTGGCGATTAATCTTTTCGCCACTACGATCCCCAGGTTAATGAACCTGGAGGTGATTTTGTTGTTGCGGCTCCTCCGGTATGTGTGCAAGAGATATATATGCCATTCAAATGGAAGGGTACGGTCTGTGCACTGCGATAGTGCATCCACTACCGCTGTCCAGTACCTAGCTAATTTGGGGCATCTCCACAACATGTGTAGCAGATCTGCATCTACTTGTGTACATCTGGGGCATGAAGTGTCGTGTCGATTGAAGTATTGATTTTCGCGGGTGTGATATACGCTCTGTGAATGATATAATATTGTATTTGGCAAAGTTGCGCGTTTCTGGGGACCTGCGTTGGGCTTAACAGCACCGAGGTCCATTCTGAGACCGTGAGTGGGCGTCACATATCTGTTTCCCAATGTTGGCGGAGGGGCAATAGATTTACTGCAGTGTGGTGCCTTAGCGATGCTGCAAACCATTTGGTGAGGTGTCCCCCTTGCCCCATTACATGTAGGTATTGTATGGTAAGATGTGTTACTGGTTCGGTTGTCAAGTCTCCCCATTTAGAAGTAAGCGACGCCAATATGGAACAGTGGAGCAGAAATAAACCAGGAGGTAGTTTGTCTTCTTCCACCAGTGCCGTATATGGGGTTAGTGCGCCTTCATAGTATAGTATCCATATATCTTGGATCCCAGCCTCTTGCCAACTGCGCAGCTCAGCCGCTGTGGTGACCGGAGCGCCCATAGGCGTCCCCTCTAGTGGTAGAGCTGGAGCATACGGAGTGGTAGCACAGGTTGTATAGAGCGCCCTGCGGTAACACCTGTGTGCCATAGTCAGCAGCAGTGAGTCCGGTGGCTTGATTTTCGAGCACGGGTGAAATATGGCAACCAGCTCCGCAGCACGCACAGGCTGTTGCATGGTTGCTGTGCCCCACTGCGACGACCTACTAGCCATCTAGCCACCCATTGCATTTGGGCCGCTAAGTAATACTGTTCTAAGTGTGGGACTGCTGGGCCTCCTTGATCCACAGGTAAATAGAGCTTGTTATACGCACACGGTGCCTGAAGTTCCCCCATAGAAAGTCTTTAACTAACTTTTCAAGGG
The DNA here is from genome assembly GCA_963921515.1 of Calotriton arnoldi. NCBI lineage: Eukaryota > Metazoa > Chordata > Amphibia > Caudata > Salamandridae > Calotriton > Calotriton arnoldi. The sequence continues at coordinate 345,877 of CAWUFW010006516.1, read as the reverse complement.
GGCGGAAAAAGGACGGGGGAACGTAATGTGGGAGATTTGTAAAATAGTATAGGAGTCGGGGTAGCACTATCATTTTTACTAGGGCTATTTTCCCTGACGTTGACAGTCATCTGGGTGCGGATAGCGGTCAAGGCCCTGCCCAGGTTACCGTCCTGTAGGTCTGCTGGGCTCCTGAATATGCGGATTCCAAGGTAGCGTAAGGTGTCCGCACAACATTGGACACTCATCCCACTAAGCGTGTAACCTGGATTTCCACATTGCTTACTGGAGGAATATAGGCAAGATTTGGAGGCATTCACGTGTAATCCGGATATAGAAGCAAAATTGTCCAGAATGGTTGCTAGTCTTTGTGGGATGCAGTCTATGTCCTTTATATGCATCAGTAGATCATCCGCGTACAGAGATAGTGTGTGTACCGTCCCCTAATGTGATGCCCTCAGTTATCTCAGAGCGTATTGCCTCTGCTAGCAGTTCGATCACCAATGAGAAGAGCAATGGAGACAGAGGGCAACCCTGCCTGGTCCCTCTCCGCACCTTCACCAGGTTTGATATATAGGGGCCGGTCTTTACTCTTACAGTGGGCGCGCTGTATAACACCCTTACCATACTTCGGAAATGTTCCCCTAATTTATATTTGTCCAGCGCGGCAAAAGAAAACCCCACTCCAAGGAGTCAAAGGCCTTTTACAGGTCCAATGTAGGGCAGCCAGATCGCGGCCACTGGGCTTGCAAGTAAGTGGCAATCCTGAAGAACCGCCTGAGGTTTAAGGAGGTGCTCAGTGAAGGCACAAATCCATTCTGGTCCGAGTGGATTAGGGTGGGGACCACCTGCGCAAGTTTGTCTGCTAGTAGTTTTGCTAGGATCTTACAGTCTACATTAAGGATAGCCAATGGCCTGTAGGAGCCCAATTCTGTGAGGTCCTTGTCGGGCTTGAGCAGGGACACCAGTCTGGCTTCGTTCATGGATGGCGGGAGGCGCCGTTCGATTATGGCTGTTGTGTATATCCCATTTAGGTGGGGAGCGAGCGTCGTAGCATATGCTCAATAGAATTCCGCTGGAAATCCGTCTGGGCCTGGAGTTTTTTCGCTCGCTAGCGCCATTATTGCGCTTCGGATTTCCTCGGGTGTGATAGGGTCATTTAGCTGTTACCTTTGCTCTGGCGCAATTATTGGAAGGTGTAGGGGATCCGAGAATGTGGCGAATTGGCTTTCTGTCTGGGGCCCCGTAGATTGCTATAATATAGTATAATGGTGTGCCATCGCGTTGAGTTTTTCGTGCTGTGTGTACACAGTGAGACCAGTGTCAGGTTTTAGGGCGGTTATGGGGTGGTGCACCTGTTCTTGATGCAATAGCCATGCTAGCCTTTTTCCTGCACAGTCCGCAGTGGTGTGTGTGCGAGCCGAGTGTGCTGCATAATAGTGACAGCGAAGTTGTTCCATTAAGCCCGCGTGCTCTGCCCGCAGGTTGTCTAATTTTCTCGTGTTCCTGCTCCCCTCCGACTGCCTCACCTCTTCCACTTTACTTAGTGCCATGCTTAGCTGCTTGCGTATATTCCAAGCAGCCTCTAGGTAATGCCCTCTGATCGTTGTTTCAAAAGCGTCCCACTCCAGGAGATGGTCCCCAGTAGAGTGGTTGTTGACCTAGAGTTGTTCTAGTATGGCCGTCTCCAGTGAGGAGCGGAGCACTTGGTCTTCTAACGCCGCTGGCTGCAGTCGCCATGTGGGGATCGGGGGGCGCCACGTGTCCCATGTAAGTTGTAGATGTTGGGGGTTATGATCAGAGTGTGTTCGCCCCAAGTATTCGGTGTGCTTGATGAGTGGAATGAGAGCAGGGGACCCAACAATGTGGTTGAGTCTAACATGCAAATCGTGGACAGGGGAGTGGAATGAGTAGATACGCGCTGTAGGATTAAGTGTGTGCCAGATGTCTATCAGCGCCCAGTTCGTGAGCCAGTCCGACAGAGCGTGCACGTTAGAGGTCCCCATTGTGAGTGTTAAGGGTGGGTATGATCTATCCAAATCTACTCCTAGGACTGCATTAAAGTCTTCTCCTATAAGCCAGGGGAGTCCGCTCCATCTAGCCAGCATCCCTGTGAGTTTACAGAGGAATACGGCTTGGTCTACGTTCGGCGCGTATATAGAGCCTAAAAGTATTGCCTGTCCATTTAGCTTGCCTTTCACCAAGACATATCTCCCTTCCGGGTCCACCACTACTTAGTCTACTGTGTGGGGGACACACGCTTTTATCCATATCAGCGCTCCCTTGCCTGGGAAGAATAGTGTGTGCTATACACTTGCCCCCTCAATTGCTTGCGGAGGCGGCCCGCCTCGACCGGAGTGCGATGTGTTTCCTGCAGGAAACCTATGCGTGTGTGCCTGCGCTGCAAGTACGCGTATACGGAGTATCTACGAGTAGGCGTGTGCATGCCCCACATGTTCCATGTTATAGCGTTGGTCTGTGCCATGAGTGCATCGTGTGGTCCCCCATGTCAGGGGAGTTGAGGTGTTCAGCAGCAGCCGGGGTGCCAGTCAGAGCTACTGGGGATAGGCCAAACTGAAAGGGGGTTAAGGGTGTGGTAAAGTTGCACAAAACTTCATGAGAGCGAGCTTGTAGTTTATGCTCGTCCAAACTGTGAGGCCAAACCGTGGCAACTAACATGTGTGACATAGGTGTCCGTGGGGTTGGTGTTGCGTAACCGCGTGCTTTGGTGTGTACCCAGATAGTCTCTTGGAGAATGTGGTGCATCACTTCCCATTGTGCTACGCACGTGTGGTTTTCGGGCGTGAATACCGCCTTGAAGGCAGAGGTTGGTGCTCTATATTGGGCACGCAGGGCCCCCACTACACTCGCTAAGCGCGCCGCATGTCACAACATGTACTCGGTGGAGCGCAGTGCAGAAATGTAAACATGTATGAAGCTCTTAAACAACGGAAGGATACAGTCTTGCTTTTAGTCCAATGTTCAGATTATATCATCGGACGTTTGCGGCCCAACGCCTGGCAGTTGGATAAAATCACGGTCTTCAGATCTCGTAGGTGATGAGTCGGCCAGGCTGTGGAAGTGGGGCGAGCGTGCTTCAGGCTCAGAGTTCGCAGAGCTTGCATGAATGGTTGCCCCCACATGAAGGGCCTCCTGGCGCTCCAACATCCTTTGTTCTATGTCCGGTATCACTGCCTGCAGACGCTTCCACCTAGGGCTCTTCCTGTTGCCCTGGCTGCGACCTCACACCCCTTCGGGGTGATTGCACATCTGCGGGCGGTTTAGATCCTGTTAGTAGTCCTGCCTCTTCTAGCCAGTCCCACACCATAGATGGCGTTTCGAAGAATATTGCTTGACCTTTGTTGACAATTTGCAATCGGGGGGGGAGAGAGACACTAGAGAGCATCGTATAACCAGCGATCGTAACTGGCGCTTTACGTCTAAAAAGGAACCGCGCCTTCTTTGTACCTGCGCTGTACGATCGGAAAACCTCATTACAGACTGGTTTTGCACTTTTATTTCAGCGAGTTTACAGGCCTCCCTCAGTATTGTTTCTCTGCCCCTGTAATTGAGGAGTTTGAAGAGCAATGGTCGGGATCCCGGAGGCAGCCGCCGTGCCGGTATCCTGTGGGCTTGTTCCACCACAAATTGAGGTGTGTACATCATCTGGGAGGAGCTACAACAGCCAGCGCTCCACGTACGCCACCAGGTCTCGCCCCTCCTCTCCTTCCGGAAGGCCCACCACGCGCACATTGTTGCATCTAGAGCGACCCTCCGCGTCTTCCAGCCTATCTTCTAGGGTGTCCAGTCTGTCCATGACATCCTGCAGCGCCGCTGCATGACTGTGAATAGTTGGCTTTAATTCTGATAGAGCTTGTGCGTTTGTCTGGACTCTCGCAGCTAGTTTACGGTGATCTGCTCTCAGCAAAGTAAAGTCTGATGCAACTTTGTCGATTTTTATTTCCAGTGAATTCAGAGTATGGTACAGGGTCATGCCAATCTTTTCACCCGCTGCCAGGACGGAGTCCAGTTTGGCCGAGTGTGCTAAATGTGGGGCCTCGATAGTGTCTTCCGCAATTGTGTGTTGGGTCCCCTGCGTTTCATGCTGTGCGGCCAACTGTTGTGCGTTACTTCTTAGGCGGCCAAAGACCAACTTTTGCGCGGGGGCAAGCAGGTGCGCGGACAGGTAGGCGTCTGTGGATTGTGGGTGGTGTCTAAATGAATTCCGAGCGTAGGAGACTAGAGGTATCCACAGTCCGGTTCAAAGTGCGGCAGATGTTATGTTGCTGTGGGTGCCTGCACCCAATGGTTCTGCGATTGTATCTTGCCCTCAGGACCTCTGGCTCCTCTCACACCACTGCTGTGATGACTACAGTTCTTTGTGGCTTTGGTAGTGTGTGACAGCCTTGCCTCTAGTGTGCGCCTGCAGGGCTGCGCTTTAGGATGGTGGGAGCTCAGAGTTCCTGGAGGCTACACGCGGGACTTCTCCGCGCTGCAGGCGTCTCTGCCCTTCCCTTGCCTTTTAATTGGGGCCCATGGCGGCACCTCTGTGGCGAGGGTTGTGTAGTTTTTTTGTTGGGGTGGTTCGGCGACCCCTTTGCTCCAAGCCTTCCTATTACGGCACCTCCAGTGGTGGCTTTGGGCTCAAACATGCAGTGGCAGCTATTGGGGTGGCGGCCCCCGCTCGGGCCGCTGTGCAGCGCGTGTGTAGACGTCGAGCGACTCTCCTTAGGATTTTGGGGGTGGGCAGCCCTTGCCTCGGTCCCAGTCTGTCCTTTCCGTCATCGGCGGAACGGCCTGCCTCCACGACTATGTGCCTGTGCCGGATCGGCTCCCAGGCCGGACACTACGAGGGTGGGCACCGGCATTCTTAGTCTCCCTCCACCTCCGAGCTTCTGAGGAGCGAAGGAGCTGCCCACGCTACGGTGTCGAGCCGGTCAGTCAGCTTCTCTGCAGCCGCTATGATCGGCGCTCACCCTCGGAGGGCCTGTACCTTGTTCACCGTCGGCGCCACGCAGCATCACTTCGCCCCGTAGGGATTACAAGGTGTGTCTGGCCCCCGTCTTAACTCGGCACAGATGGGCCCCCAGCACGCATCGACTGCCGTGGATTTCTGGTTTCCACCTCTTTACAATGCCTTAGCAGGGTGTTTTGGGCTCCTCCTCGCCCCCGGCCTCCGTGGGTTTGCATGCGCACTCATGTGGCACAGCTTCGAGCCGAGTCTCGGACAGGTTTCCGGCGTTTCCTATCATCACTGCTTGTGAGTAGTCTTGTGCTCCGTTGTCTCGGGAGCAGATTCCGCTTCACTGCAGGGCGATAAAGTGGGGTTGCACAGTATACTGTTCAGGATAACCGGGGTGTTACGGCCGGAACGCTACAGACTCGCGTCCGCCATCTTGCCTGGCTAGCCACTCCCCTCTCTAGTTACAGCCTTGTTAATTGCATAAGTCAATAGATAGTACCTAGGTGATTAGATGAATGTATATGTAGTGCCTGCATGCTTTAATGACTACCTAATTTCTGCCTGCCTGATTGCAACAGTACATGTATAGTTTCTGGATAATTGAATAACTCCATGGATAGTGAAACACTGATTTGAGGACTGTGAGTAGTGGCTGGGTGATTCCATTAGTGCCTGAATACTGCCTGACTGAGAAAGTACCTTCATTGCTGTTAGATACATAACAGTTGTCACTATATCTCTAAATCATTGGTTATCTCCTTCTTTCAGTATGAAACTACCTGTTTTATTGTATATATGCTTTTCTTCTGAGCTATGGGCGAGTGAAATCTAGGTATCACACTTTGATATATAATTGCATACATGGCCCTCTAAAAAATACATTGCTTTGTTACCGAGTGTGTACATGCATCAGTAAGTTTCTAAAAAGAAAACATTTTGCAAATTTTCAAAGCACAAAACCTTTTGCAAATGGCATACCTACATAATTTCTTAAATACTTCTTCTGCTTCTAAAACATATATTCAGCATATCTCAAACAAAAGTTACACTAGAAATGAAACTAGCATAAGAACGAGGCATTCTGCACTATTATTCCTTTTAAATTTTAAGCAAATCATGTTTAAAGAAAAACACTACCCTAACCATATACATGAAATTTTCATCAGCCTTACTGAACATAGATCATCATGTATACGATTTCTTAATAGATGTACACCTTCAAACCATCTTTCCCAAAATATATACCTCTCTGCATCTTTAAGCAAACTCAAAAGTCCCACCATATATATAACTACGTGCAAGCACAAAAACCATATCTCACCATCTAAGCATATGGAAAGTGGTCATATAGGTTAAAAACCACACTGAAACACTTCAAAACATACCTAACAAGTATTACTTCTTTCTAATTCATACACAGGCAGACAACATGTTCTCATCTTTTATTTCTCACTACACTATTTCTGTTTAATAAGGTTACTAAAAGTACTACAACTCCCAGAATGCAAATGATATCCTTAGTTCCTCATTGCAACTTTTCACATGACTATACTGTTATTTTTCTATAAAATACACAATTAAACAGACACCAATTCATTTTCTCTTACTTCCCAAAACATTCACCACTAACCTCTTAAACACAAACCCTCTAATAGATACAAGTTCATCTAATTTTCTCATCACTGCGATAATCCTTTTAATCAAACTCCCATATAAATTTATATAAATACCACTGAATTCAGTTTGCAGATTATATTGTCTTAGCTCTTTCTGCATAGTTTTGACACTTAAGATTTGTAAAAACTAAGCACAAGAATGGTATACCACTGTCATACAAAGCATTTTTGAAATGGCAACCTCTTCAACTTTCCACTCCATCGTCATGAGGAAGGCAGCACATGAAATCATGTCTCATTTTAGATTACTGCATCTCCACTTGTGATTGGTTAGCATCTCTTTCGAAACGAGGTTCCCGTCACCGCGTTTTCACGATCATCGTGGAGAAATCGTGAAAAATAAACAGGAGTTCAAATCTATATCTAGCTTCATTTTTGTGACATTTAAATACTACACAACAGTTTATTACATAGTCCAGAGTTGGAAATTAAAACTTGCCATTACCTACATTGTGTCATCACACCTCAACTTTTCAAAAAAATGTTCTGTCTCTTTAACACCCTTCCCCCCCCAATACAGTCTTAGCTCAGTGCAGCTAGCAACCCAGTGCAACCAGTAGGTCACAAGTTCACAGCACATTCTAGAAGGAACATGCTACTCCCAAATGAGATACAGCAGACGTGGTTTACTCCGATTCAAAAGCATATCAATGTCTGTATTACATTTCATTTTTTTTTTTTTAAACAGGCAATAAATAATAAGACTTTTTTGAGCCATCCAACACGCTACCTAAATTTATTCACTTTCTTGATGACAGCATCCAATGAAATATATATATATATATATATATATATATATATATATATATATATATATATATATATATATATATTCACTGAAAAAACCATAGGTTTTAGGAGTTAGTTGGACATTTCACTCGTACAAAACCATAGAAATTCCCCCGTTATAGTTAGTACAGCCAACTATAACTCGCGCCCCCGCAATGCACTGCTGATGACGTCACATATGACATCACTGATGACATCACTGATGACATCACTGATGACATCACTGATGACATCACTGATGACATCACTGATGACATCACTGATGACATCACTGATGACATCACTGATGACATCACTGATGACATCATCCATGTGATAATTAGATGCATCTTCTCAAACCCTAACATAACTTGATACACCCACTCTAAATTACAGACTGCCATTCTCAAAAACATACACTCCAACACCAATAACTACATACCCACTCACTGATTCTTAGGTTTACACACACATCCACTCACTCACCCGTACAGTCACTCATACTTATGGTCACTCAGTACAGGACTATCATATGCACTCATACACCTATATAGACACTCACACACCGCCACTCATCCATAGAGGTACTCACACACCTAGTCAGTCATGCAAATAATTAATCACACTGTCATTTACTCACCTATACAGTTATACACACACCAGCTCAATTACTCATACAAATACTAGCACATTCTTACGCTCTTATACAATCACTGATACAAGCACACACTCATCCATACAGCCACTCACTATCACACACTCACACTTAGCCATTTATATACTCCAACACACATATATACTGCCTTTCACATATGTAGTTACTCACACATGTACCACTGAGATATACATTCACTCACCAACACACCCATACACACACTCACCCACCCATACAGTCCATCACAGATGCACTCTTGAAACCATGCACCCAGTGAATCACCCACTCACACATCTATGCACAGAGTCACACACACCCCACCCACACAAACACTCAGGCACCCATACAGATACTCAGACAACCAATCAATAACCCATATAGACACTCATGTAGCTATTCGCAAACCCATGCAGCCGCTTACACACCAACAGATGGATACAGACATTCACACAGTTTAGTCACTAACCCATGCATTCAGTAAGATTCGTTTAACCACTCACTTAGAGTCACACACACCTACTAAATCATCCATTCAGACACTTATACACCCACTCATTCTTCAATACGCCTTTCCCTATATATATTAAACATATTTAAACTTTACAGAAACACAGTCACAGGATGATGTCATCAGTGATGTCATCAGTGATGTCACTGACCATGTCATGAGTGATGTAATATGTGACGTCATCAGCAGTGCATTGCGGGGGCGCGAGTTATAGTTAGCTGTACTAACTATAACGGGGGAATTTCTATGGTTTTGTACGAGTGAAATGTCCAACTAACTATAACTTTCCCTAAAACCTATGGTTTTTTTCAGTGAATTTCAAAGGTTTTTCAAATGCTAGTTTCCAACTATGCCTACAGAGGTAGGACATGTGAAGAAAGAAGAAAAAACGCACAGAAAGAAGCAAAAGAAATGCAGAAAGAAGCAACAGAAGTCCACAAAGACGAAGAAAAGTGCAGGAAGAAGCAAAAGATGTGCAGAAAGAACCAACAGAGGAGCAGAAAGAGGCCTTGTTGCAAAATCATCCTGTGCCCACAACTTTTTCAGGCGGGTACTGGTGGTAACTGACTGACTAACCAGAGCCAGTGCTATGCTAAAAGACACTTAGAATACAGTGAAAACACCTACATACACTAGGGAACACTATGCGTTGGGGTACCCCTGTGATTAGCATGACCTCCTCTGTAAGGCCCTAGTACATAATGGGGCAGGGGGATTAAAACTACCTCTTAAAACGCGCTACGGGCGCGTTTGCACAGTGGTGAAGGGAGGGGGGCCTGAGGTGACGTGTGCAAACACGCCCTGTGGCCGTTTTAAGTTGGGAGATTAAGTCCCCTTGAATCTTGACGGTCCCTGAGGTCCAACTAGCCAACCAGGTACCTCCAGTAAGCGCCACAGAGCTGCTTTGCAGAGAGGTGTAAAAAGGGGCATGGCCTGGCCCACCTCTCTGCAACGCAGCGCAGTGGCGCTTACTGGAGGTACCTGGTGGGTTGTTGGCCCCCAGGGACCCTTAGGATTGAAGAGGAATTAATTCCCCAACTTAAAACGCACCACAGGGTGTGTTTACACACATGTCACCTCAGGCCCAGCCCCCTCCCTTCACCACTGTGCAAATGCGCCCCGTGGCGCATTTTAAGTTGGGGTATTAAGTCCCCTTGAATCCTGAGGGTCCCTGGGGTCCAACTAGCCCACCAGGTACCTCCAGTAAGCGCCACAGAGCTGCGTTGCAGAGAGGTGTAAAAAGGGGCGTGGCCTGGACCACCTCTCTGCAACGCAGCTCCCTGGCGCATACTGGAGGTTCCTGGTGGGCTAGTTAGTCCCCAGGGAGCCTCAGTATTCAAGGGGAATTAATTCCCTAACTTTAAACGCGCCAGGGGGCGCGTTTGCTGAGTGTTGCAGGGAGGTGGCGGGGCCTAGCCGCGATGCCAGGTTTTTTTTTTTTTGTTTTTTTTTTTTAAGAAGGGGGGCTGTGTGGCCCCCCTTTTGCCTTTTTTTGTGCCCTGGGGACCCCATCCCCCAGGGCCTGGCCCATCCCCCGGGGCATGGCCAAACATTCTTTTTTATAGGAAGGGGGAGCTGCATGGTCCCCCCTTCTAAGGCCTCTATTGGCCCCGGGGACCCCATCCCCCGGGGCCCGCCTTTATTTATTATTTTTTTGGGGGGGGGAGGGGGGCCGCGTGGCCCCCCTCCCGGGCCACTTCTGGCTTCGGGGACCGGCCATTTTTTTTTGTGAGGGGGGCCGCGTGGCCCCCCTCAGGCCAAATATGGCCCCGTGGACCCCATCCCCCGGGGCTGGCCCTCTCCTTTGGGGACCAAGGGGGGAGCCCCAATGCCCCCATGGTCCCTGCCGGCTCCCCGCCTCCTGCGGGAGCCGGCATTGCTTTTCCACACGGGGAGCTGCTGACATGCAGCTCCCCGTGTGAAAAGCAATGTGGTTTGATTTTTGAAAGTGAGAGCAGGTTTCCTGCTCTCGCTTTCAAAACCCAAACCACAGTTTTCAATGACAGGGCGGCTCACGCAGCTCCCGCCCTGTCATTGCAAACAGCAGTGTCCCGGGGGTGGGCACCCCGGGACACTGCAGGAGCCGGCCCTGGGGGGGTGGCGGTCCCCAGGGCCATCAGTGGCTCCATGAGGGGGGCCGCGCGGCCCCCCTCCCACATAATGCAAAGCCCCGTGGGGTGGTGGTCCCAGGGGCTCGGGGGTCCGTTACGGACCCCAAAATTTAAATATTAGTGCCCCGGGGAGGTGGCGGTCCCCGGGGCGTGTGGGGGGGCTCGAGCCCCCCCACACAGGTATATATTTTTTTTAAAGAAGCAGCCCCGGGGGGTGGCGGTCCCCGGGGCTGCGGGGGGGGCAGTGTGCCCCCGCGATTATAATTGATGAAAGCCCCGGGGGGGTGGCAGTCCCTGGGGCTGCGGGGGGGCCGTGTGCCCCCCGCAAATATTGTTGCAAAGCCCCGGGGGGTGGCGGTCCCCGGGGCAGTGTGGGGGGATTGGGGCCCCCCCCACACATTTTTTTATTGCCCCCGGGACCTGGCCCACCCGGGGGCTTCAATTAAACAAAGCGCGGGAACCCGCGCTTCGTTTTTTTTTTTTATTTTCACAGCCGGATTCGCGCACACAGCGCGAATTCGGGCGTTTAAAAAAAAAAAAAAAAAAAAAAAAGCTTTTTGGGCCCTGGGGGTCCTTGTGGGACCCCCTGAGCAGGCCTAGGGGGTCAGGGTGTTTCTACCCTGCCCCCTTTTCTTGTTTTGCGCCTTAGTTTTTCTGTTTTCTTGTGCCTCGGTTCCCGAAGCACAAGATGGCTGCCAACACTTCCTGGTTTGGAGTGTTGACAGCCAATTAGCATGAAGCTCGTGATCGGGAGGGTGCGCGGATCCACCGCGGCCATAGATATCGAAACTTTTATTTTTTGAATTTTTCCGGAACTACTGAACGGATTTACACCATTTTAAAAAAAAAAGGGCGCTTTCTGAACCAAGCACTACCCTTTTGCCAAATTTGGTGTAATTCGGTTCAGCAGTTCGGGCTGTAGCCATGTCTAAAGTTTCCTATGGGAATTAACATGGAGAAAACACGTTTTGGGACCCCCCCCCTTTTTTCTCGGCCCCCGCTTGCCGAATCACCCCGAAACTTCCAAGACAGGAGCTGACCGGAGCGCCCCACTAGGTTTGAAAATTTCGCGATGATTCGTCATCCGGCGCCAAAGTTATTGGTAAAACATAAAATGCTTTTCCTATGGAAACTAGGTCCTAACTATAACTACCTACTGGCGACTGCCAGTAGGATGGATGGATATATATATTTTTATATTAAAACACCTCCATTTTAACTTCTTTTCCTTTGGAAAACTACCTCATTCAGCTCCAGCCTTCTCCTGACTACTATTGCTCCTTCACTTCAAAATGCTTAGAGTATGGATTGTGGGCCACAGCTATATCTATTGGGCTAAAGAGGCTGCAAAAAAGAGGTATTGACAGGGACTTGGGTTTGCCAAATGAGCAAATTACTTGGTTTGGCCAGAGAGGGTTAAAGTTTCATCAGTTGCTGGCTTCGGTGAAATCCATTGTGGATTCCCAAACTGCTCACCTCATGATTGTGCACTGTGGTGGCAACGACCTAGGGAAACTGAAATCCTAATGAAAGAAACCTTTGCAGAACTGATGTTGCTTTTCCCTCACACTGTCTTGGTGTACTCTAATATATGCCAAAGACAGAAATAGAAATGCTCAAATCAATACTGTCCACAGACTGACAAAGCAAGGAAACATGTTAATAAAACTGTTTCTGCATTCCTCAGACACCATCGTATAGGTTGTATCTGTAACAATCTGCATTTTGACATGCATGGAATTTATAGAAATGGAGTGCACTTTACAGATGAAGGCAACAGGTTGTTTCTAACCAACCTCAAACTTTGCATCCAGTCTTGTGTAGCAACCATATACACACAACCAGCACAACGGCTCTAGTCAGAGCCACCCTAGTGCCCGTAGTATCATTACTTTTTCTAAAAGGGTTTTTTTTCTTTAGTTTTTGGGGATCTTCGCAACAACGTCGCGATCCCCCGCGGACACGTCGTGAAAACTGAAAACAAAAAAGCAGACATTCAATGGCCACAAACACATCCAAAAATATGTTTAAAAAAATCCATTCTGAAAATTGCCCTACACATTACTATATACATATTTCAAAGCATGTTTAAACTCCTATTTTTGTACTAAGTTTCTTATAAAACCATCTTTCAGAACGATCTCCCATTTTTGAGATTATTTGGGACGTCGCAATGAGGTTGTTAATCACGACGATCGCGCCCTTCCCATAAAGTGAAAACACATATGCACATACATTATAGTATTCAACACACGAGGTTTATTACTGTACACTTCAAACTCATGTTTTTCTACTGTATTTCTAGAACAACCATCTCTAAAACCTATTTTCTGTTTTCGCGGTGAGGCAGGAGATCGCGATGACGTCGGTCTTTGCGAACCCCGCGGGTACGTCGCGGAAGCAAAAGCACGAATTCAATAGCCACCACCACATACATAAATTATAACTTTATAATTAATTCTAACCATCACAGTAGATAACTTACTATATAAATAACTCGATACAAACATTTATCATTATCTTTTTATTTATTTATTTTATATTTTACGGAGTTTTATATAGCGCGAACTTGACCTGAATCGGGTATCAGAGCACTTTACATAGCACCAGTTGCGTTACATGAGGACACATTCATTTTTGTTAGGCACGGGGAGATTAAGTGATTTGCCCAGAATCACAGGATGTTCAGCGTCATTGCTGAGACTCGAACCCAGATTCGAGGTCGACCGCCCTAGCCGTTAGGAGAGGGAGAGGAGTTGGCCTATCTCTATAAAAATGCATACTAATGGTTCATTGATATAGATTTAAATATTTTCACAAATATTCGCAACGACGTTGATAGTCACGCTGTCCCCGTGATAGTATACGGGGGCTGCGCTGGAGGCTGCGTCTCGAATATTGCACGTGGTTAAAAAAAATATATATATTTTGGACATATAACTTCTGCCATTAACAGCTCCATTTCTCAACCATGGGGTCAGAGTCTCTCCACCCTGACCCCTTATGTGGGCTTTCACACAGTTCACACAGATTTTCATCCCTGGGAACAGTTTCCGAGCAATAAAATGGCAGCTGCAACTTTCTGTTCAGGTCCGTTTAGCCAATCAGAGCATTCCCGTTGGCATGTGCATTCCGCGATTCATCGCCAAACCTTCAGGAAATATCAGCGACCAGAGATAACTATAATTTTAAACTTCCATTTCTCAAAAACTACTGAACAGATTTACACGAACTAAGCAAAAGGAGCTTCCTTGAACCAACATCTACTCCCTGCCAAATCTGGTGTAAGTTCATTGAGCGGTTCGGGTTGTAGAGGTGGCTAAAAGTTCCTATGGGAATTAACATTACAAAAGCAACCTTATTTTGCCCCCAAATTCTCGGTCCCACTGCATGGATCACCCCCAAACTTTCCCAATCAATAGTCCCCCACCGTGACATTTTTTGGGCAAAATTTCATGCAGAGTGGTCAAAAGACGCCAAAGTTAGCGCCAAGTCAAAGAATGCTTTTCCTATGGAAACTAGGCCCCAACTATATCTAATATATATATATATATATAATATACTGGCGGTCGCCAGTAGATAGTTATAGTTAGGACCTATTTTCCATAGGAAATTCGCAACATTCTATTTCCAATAACTTTGGCGCCGGTTGATGAATGTTCGCGAAATTTTCAAAACTCGTGGGGCGCTCCGTTCTGCTCCTATCCTGAAAGTTTCGGGGTGGTTCGGCAAGCGGGGGCCGAGAAAAAAGGGGGGTCCCAAAACGTGTTTTCTCCATGTTAATTCCCATAGGAAATTTTAGACACAGCTACAGCCCGAACTGCTGAACGGAATTACATCAAATTTGGCAAAGAGGTAGTTCTTGGTACAGAAAGAACCCTTTTTGTTAAATGGTGTAAATCCGTTCAGTAGTTCCTGAGAAAATCAAAAGTAAAAGCACATATATATATCTGGGCGGAGCCTAACCACACATGTCATCGTGAGATCTGATTGGCTGTCAGCACTTCATCCTGGAATTGCTGGCAGCCATCTTGGGACCAATATAAATGATAGTACCCCATTGAAATGCATTGTAGTGAATCGAAGATTTTGAGGGTTACCAAAAGGAGACCTATAAAGGGTGATAACAGACTTTAGTTACATTAGAATTCATTTGTTGATGGTACCATACTAATTTCAGGAATTGTGGTGTGTTCTAAGGTGATTTTACCCTGTGAAAAACCTTCTGCTGGGATATCATGAATAATGTTTGAGAGAAAACTATTTTCACATGCTTGTCCCATACAGTTTTGGAAGGTGCTCCAGAAGCTAAAATGAGCATATTTTCTGTAAATTCACATTATCTTTCTCAGTCATGTGAGAATGAAGTCTGACATTCTCAGTAAAACATGTACATCCAACAAGGGCAGAGACTGTCAGTTGATTCCTTTGTGTTCTACTGCAGCTTCCCAGAGTGTTCTAAAGAACAACTAGAGTGCTAACAGCCTTACTTATGACAAAAGTATGGCACACCTGAAGCCATCTTGATTGGAATAAACTGGTAACACTTAAAACATTTAATTTAAAAAGGAACAAAATGAGGGGGTTCATTTTGCCATAGAAATTATGGTTAGTGCTGCAGAAAGAAAATTTAGGGCATGTTTTAAGTGAGATCTCAAATCCTCTTCTATTTCATTAGAAAATTCTGACATGCAGACTGAAACAATCACTTTCAATACCAGCAGTAGACTTCCAGTTAACTCCCTGGTGAGCAGTAGCTTTACTACAGTGATCTAATGAACAACTAGAGTGCTAACATTCTGAATTTATGGCAAATGTGTGACACATCTGAATGCCTTCTTGATGGAATCAAAGTAAAAAACAGAAAGCATTTCCTACTGAGGAGACTGCAGTAAATGATGAAATTAGGAAACTTCATAACAAATAAGTCTCCCAAGATGGCCACCCGAGAAAAAAAGAGCCCAAATGTAGCCCAAATATCACCCAGATGTAGCCCACATATAGCCCAATGACAGAAGTGTGCAAAACACTTTTTATCTTTAGTTTTTCTGCAGTTTTATATAGTGCAAACTGGTCAGGTATTGGAGCGTTACATCTTACTTGAACCCCTTATTGCGTATTTTGCACGAAGTACATGAGATTGATCTTGCGAAACATTGAACTTTACAATTCTGTTAACCTGAAGTTGCTCTGAACCGGGCTTTGTAACGCCCGTTTTTACCTACTGGTTTTAATTAATTCTCACTGTATTGTATTAGGAAAGAGGATTTACTGTTTTTATGTACACTTTTATGATCTATGTTTCTAAATCAGATCAAATAAAGTTTAATGAATTCTATGGCAGGACGGAGGCGAGGATTATGCATATCTTTCCTCACTTTATTTGCATAGCAGTTCAAAGAAAACGTAACACAACAATCATTAAACAAAAGACTACACAACCCATGAACCATTAGGGGGTAGTCTCCAAGGCAACTATAGTCCAATCATATCACAGTCCATCGTATATAATATCGTGACGTCCCTTCCGCTTCCTCTTTCTTCACTGCTCGTCAGTTAAGTGCATTCCTTACATTCTTGGCTTAATCTGACGTTGTTGCTGTTTGTATAGCGGTTTCTTGTGCACGTTATTAGCATTATTGCCTTGGTATTGTTTCACATTCCCTGCGCAGCAGGGTCTTGCCCGAGCGCGTTCTCCCCCTCGCAGTTTCTCCCGCTGAGTGCTCTGCGCGCGGTGAGATCCTGTCAGGCGCGTCTGGTCCGAGCGAGGCAGCTCCGTCGAGCGCTCCCGCTGGTCTTTACGCGCGTTTGGGAATCCGGTCACTCCTTTAGTGTCCGCTTGATTCCCGACCAACCCTCGCCTAATTTTGACACAGCTACGCGGTGATTTCCCCACACGGCCACGTTAGTGACCGGCGCCACCTGGTGGTGGTAATTGGTATTGCGCCTCAGTCTATTCTTTTAACAGCTTCGGGGAAAGCCCAGCTGTTGGAGCACCGGCGAGGGGGCTGCCTTAAGGATTTTAAGGGCATTTGTTCTGTGCTCACACCCTGCGAAAAGCATCCCTGGGGTGTTCAGTGACCCAGATCTGGTGGTGGCAGGTCCCAGTAGCTCCCAGATGGGGAATAAAAGGGCCGTTAAGCATAACGCGGGGCACTTGGAAGGATTTGATAAACTGACGGAGACCTTCCTCAAGAGTGCGCGAACGCTAAAACATGCACCCTGCCGGGAGGAGGAGGAGCCCGGAGAAAATTGCGACACGGTCACCACTATTGTAGACCCCGACGGCGGGTTTCCCTTAGAGGGAGAGGGTGTATCGGAGGACGATTTCTCCTCCGATGAGGATAAGGACTCGGGCGTCCCTGGCGTCCAGAGTCCCACTCCTCTTAGTCCCCGGTTGGGGACGGGGTCCACTCGGACATGTTCGAGCCTACCCAAATTTACCATCCTAGGTCAGCGGAGTGGACACCTGACGCCAAAGTGGCAGAGTATGTGGTGGGGAAAATCCATCAACCCCTTGAAAGGGAGGTCAGGAATAGGATGAGGGAGAATGCCCCAGGCCCTCACTGAAGGGGAAGGTGGCACACACGCCTGAAATTGATGAGAAACTATGTACCTTTTTCTCCAAGTATATGAGGGATCCCAAAAAGGAATTGATAGGTCTTGGACGTGGTAGGGCCCTTGACCCAAATTATTCAATTGACGGAGCGTTCCAAAGAGTCAGGATCCCCTTTGTCCACGGATATTGTGGCTCGTTGGGCGCACTACCCTAAACCACTACCCCCTCCACTTCCCAAACACCACTGCACTACCCTAAACCCTAAATCTACCCACAGCACAACCCCCTACACTACACAAACACCACTGCACTACCCTAACACCCTACCCTAACACTAGAACCCAGAACGACCCCCTACAGTACACATACACCACTGCACTACCCTAAACCCTAAAACACTACCCCCTACACTACACAAACACCACTGCACTACCCTAAAACACTACCCCCAGCATGACCCCCTACACTACACAAACACCACTGCACTACCCTAAACCATAAAACACTACCCCCAGCATGACCCCCTACACTACACAAACACCACTGCACTACCCTAAAACACGACCCCCTACACTACACAAACACCACTGCACTACCCTAAACCCTAAAACACTACCCCCAGCATGACCCCTCTACACTACACAAACACCACTGCACTACCCTAAAACACGACCCGTACACTACACAAACACCACTGCACTACCCTAAACCCTAAAACACTACCCCCAGCATGACCTCCCACACTACCCAAACACCACTGCACTACCCTTAAACACTACCCCCAGCACGACCCCCTACACTACCCAAACACCGCTGCACTACCCTAAACCCTAAAACACTACCCCAGCACGCCTCCCTACACTACCCAAACACCACTGCACTACCCTAAAACACGACCCCCTACACTACACAAACACAACTGCACTACCCCAAACCCTAAAACACTACCCACAGCATGTCCCCCTACACTACACAAACACCACTGCACTACCCCAAACCCTAAAACACTACCCCCAGCATGACCTCCCACACTACACAAACACCACTGCACTACCCTAAACCCTAAAACACTACTCCCAGCACGACCCCCTACACTACCCAAACACCACTGCACTACCCTAAACCCTAAAACACTAAGCCCAGCATGACCCCCTAACACTACCCAAACACCACTGCACTACCCTATACCCTAAAACACGACCCCCTACACTACACAAACACAACTGCACTACCCCAAACCCTAAAACACTACCCCCTACACTACACAAACACTGCTGCACTACCCTAAACCCTAAAACACTACCCCCAGCATGACCCCCTACACTACACAAACACCACTGCACTATCCTACACCCCCCTACACTATACAAACACCACTGCACTACCCTAAACCCTAAAACACTACCCCAGCACTACCCCCTACACTACCCAAACACCACTGCACTACCCTAAACCCTAAAACACTACCCCAGCACGACTCCCTACACTACCTAAACACCACTGCACTACCCTAAACCCTAAATCTACCCCCAGCACGACCCCCTACACTACCCGAACACCACTGCAATACCCTAAACCCTAAAACACTACCCCAGCACGACCCCCTACACTACCCATAACACCACTGCACTACCCTAAAACACTACCCCAGCACGACTCCCTACACTACCTAAACACCACTGCACTACCCTAAACCCTAAATCTACCCCCAGCACGACCCCCTACACTACCCGAACACCACTGCACTACCCTAAACCCTAAAACACTACAACCAGCATGACCCCCCTACACCACCCAAACACCACTGCACTACCCTAAACCCTAGAAAAGAAACCCCCACCCCATGCCCAATCCCCCTTACCTCTCACTCCTCGTGGTTCCTCTCTCCTCGTGATTCCTGCTTCACGTCGTCTCTGAGGGGCGGTGCACGTCGTTGTGAGGAAACGGAACAGCCTCCGTTTCCTTACAACGACATGGATCGTCTAAATGTTTTTTAGAACGCATGGTCATTTACCATACATACCTTTACAACAAAATTCGTTGTAAAGGCATGCGTGGTAAATGACCATGCGTTCTAAAAAATGCGTAGTAATGACTTCGTGATGGACAACGCATGCGTGGTAATGCATGCGTTGTAATGGTATCGCAAAGTAAAAAGTCGTTGTAACGGCTGTTTACCGATCGAAGCTGGCCCCTGTTCTTCAGTGAGACGTTTATTTGATTAATTAGGAGGAAGGAATGTGTTTTTTTTACCGAAAAGTGCATTCCCCGGCTGTTGTATTGTGAAAGTTTCCGCGTGGCCTGGTTTCACTTCCGGTGAGAGAGTGGAAGAGTCTGTTTGGATCTAAAGGAGTTCTGTTGTTGGACGGGGCCGGCGCGACATGTCATCAGAAAACATAGCTAATGGAAAGCGTCCTCCCTGAAGTGTGGAGCAGTGCCATGAGAGGTCAACGAGTGTGCGTCCCACCGCAGTATGACCGTACCGCGTGACCCATGTGCCGCCTCCAGGGTACGGGAGGCACAAGCGGCATCGCAGGTCCTCTTGAAGACCGTTGTAGCACTAATTCTACATTTTGGTACTAGGGCATTTTAACTTTGTTGTTCCTGCCAGATACAAAGAGAAGATCCTGTGTTATTCAGTGCCCTCGTTACCTTTTTTGTGGGTTGTGGTGCTGGTCACTTCGCTGCCCCGCCGGTGCACACGACTGGGCACCCCACCTCGTGTGCCATCTGCAGGGCCTCTGCCCTTGGATCACTGGTTTCGGTTTCTGGAGTGGCAACAAACAGTTGCTCCCAAAGGACTAGCCTGAACACTTGGGTGAATATCCCCTGCACCAGCATTCCACGGAAATTCTTTCCTAGCTCTCCCACGTCAACGAGGACGTCATAATAGCACGGCTCTGCTCGCGACACCGTATGACGTCATCGGAGCCATAAGAGGACCTCGTCGGCGTGCTGACGTCAGTTCCACCCATTTTTTCCGTGCCACCGAGGCAAACAGGGGACAGAGACATTTTCACATTTATACATAGTATAATATATATATATATATATATATATATATATATATATATATATATATATATATATACACACATTCACTGAAAAAACCATAGGTTTCAGGCACGTTATAGTTAGAAATTAGCATTTAAAAAACCTTAGAAATTCACTGAAAAAACCATAGGTTTCAGGGGCGTTATAGTTAGTTGGACATTTCACTCGTACAAAACCATAGAAATTCCCCCGTTATAGTTAGTTCAGCTAACTATAACTCGCGCGCCCGCAATGCACTGCTGATGGTCACATATTACATCACTCATGACATGGTCAGTGACATCACTGATGACATCACTGATGACATCACTGATGACATCATCCAGTGAATGTGTGTTTTTCTGAAAATTAAATATATGTTTTATATATGTATATCTCAAGGTCGATGGAAGAATAAATGGGTATATAAGTGTCTAAATGGATGATTATTTTTTGTAAAATTGATTGTATAACTGACTAAGTGTATCTTAGTGAATACATGGGTTAGTGAGTAATGTTTAAATATGAAAATATCTGCATCAGTCTCTCACTTTGTGTATAAGTGGCTGCATGGGTTGGTGAGTAGCTACATGAGTGTCTATATGGGTTATTAGTTGGTTTTTGAGTATCAGTATGAGTGTCTGTATGGTTCGGTGGGGGTATTACTTAGTGCATAGATGCATGAATGAGTGACTCACTGTTTGTATGTGTTGAAAACAGCATGTGTGCAGGACTGTATAGGTGGATGAGTATGGGTGTGTTAGTGAGTGAATGACTGTCGCAATAGTGTCTTTATGAGTAACTACATAGGTTTTAAACTAGTATATGTGAGTATTGGTGTATATAAGCGAGTATATGTGAGAGTGAGAGATTGGAAGAGTTCCTGTACAAATAAGTAGGTGTTTCTATAAGTGATTGTTTAAGAGAGTAAGTATGTGTAAGTTTCTGTAGAAGTAAGTGTGGTAGTGTGTGTATAACTGTATATGTAAGT
This sequence comes from Calotriton arnoldi, assembly GCA_963921515.1. Lineage (NCBI taxonomy): Eukaryota > Metazoa > Chordata > Amphibia > Caudata > Salamandridae > Calotriton > Calotriton arnoldi. The sequence continues at coordinate 324,634 of CAWUFW010006516.1, read as the reverse complement.
AAATGGATGTTTGATACTTTGTTTGCATGTGTGACTATGTGTGTGAGTAACTCTATGGATGAGTGGTGGTGTGTAACAGGATGTATAGGTGTATGAGTACATATGATGAGTGAGTACATGTATGAGTGACTGTATAGGGACTGTTGGTGAATGAGTGGATGTGTGTGTAGATTTTGGAATTACTGAATAGGTGTGTTGTAACTGGTATTGGTATGTCCATTGTTTTGAAAATGTTAGTTTGTATTTTTTGAGTGTGTGTATCAAAGGTTATATTAGGGTGAGAGGAGGTCTGCCACTATCACAAGGATGATGTCATCAGTGATGTCATGAGTGATGTCACTGACCATGTCATGAGTGATGTAATATGTGACGTCATCAGCAGTGCATTGCGGGCGCGCGAGTTATAGTTAGCTGAACTAACTATAACGGGGGAATTTCTATGGTTTTGTACAAGTGAAATGTCCAACTAACTAGAACGCCCCTGAAACCTATGGTTTTTTCAGTGAATATATATAAAACAACATATACTAGCCCATTTAGAGCTGAGGCAATACATATTAACAAGCTGTTAACATGTAAAACAGAATATGCAATATATGTGCTGGAGTGTCCCTGTGGTCTGCGTTATATTGGTAGTACCAAATTGCAGGTCCACAAGAGGATACTGCAGCACATAAGGGCTATTAATAACTGTGACCCAGCATATTCTGTCGCGAGACACTTCAAGGACACACATGGTAACAACCCTGAACACCTACAATACTATGTGATTGATACAATCCTACCTTTACGTAGGGGAGGTAACCGAGAAGCACAATTACGTCAACTTGAAACCAGGTATATCCTGGAGTTAGACACAAAGTTTCCGTCAGGTCTGAACTCCAGTGAGGATTTTTATACCCGTTTATAATGAAAGCCAGCTTTATTTGCACTATTTCTCTAATTTTTTCTACATTTGTATAGATTTTAAATCAAAAAGTTTCATGTCTATGTTCAGTCTGTTTTAATTATATAGTTGCCTCCTCAATCCTTTAAATTTTATTAACACTTATCACTTTTTGAGCCGTGACCGGTTCGAATGGGTGGCACATTTAGCACTAGCACTTTATGTTTTTACTAAGAGAATGAGTTGCCATAAGGCCCATTTTGGGCATTATTAGTTCAATAGGCATCAAACCAGTGTAGGACTCATTGTGATAGAGCTCTAGTTTTTCCAACCGGGTATATACCGGTATGTTTAGGGCTATCATTAAATTGTTTACAGACGGTACGTTCACCTTTAAACTGTGAAAATATTTCCATTTATGGTTTTATCATGTACGCAATTATTTTATATATTTTTATAAACTTTTATGGAAATATATATTTTGTACAAGCGATTTAACAAAATGCAATGAATTCGCTAAACTTTTTTTCAACTATAATGGTTTTAGAGGTTTTTTTAGTGATATGTTATTTCGTGCTGTAAATATAATAATATATATGTGTGTCCTAATTCTAAAAGGAATTGAGATTGGTTAATGTTAGTATCATGCCTTTGAATCAACTCTTCTATGTTTTTTAAATTTTGTCATGCGATTGGTCACGAGACTATGCACGAGCACTTTAAATGTTTGGGACACTTCGCATGCGCGTTATGTGAACAAGACCTCTTGAAGGTCGAAACGCGTCGTGGCAGAGGTGCGTGGCAGCAAATAAACACTTACGCACTGCAATTGGGTCCATTTTCGTCTTTGTCCTCTACAATGGAAGGTGTATGGCGAAATTCTGGGAGATATATACATATATATATATATATATATATACACACACATACATACACACATACATACACACATATATACATATATATATATATATATATATACACACACACACACACAAACACACCAGAAGATACTTTACAACTGTAGCTCTCTCTCCCCACTCCTGGTGAGCCTCTGTGCATCACTCTAATGTGCTAAAACTGCATGTGCTGGAACAATAAACTCAAACCTGTTGGCTTTGCCAATGCTTGTTTTCCTTTGTGCCTGGCAGCTCCCCTACTCCAACACTGCTTCCAGGCCTCTTGCATGTCTTTATACACAATCCAAAACAGCTGGCCTTTTGTGTGCAAGTCTCCATCCACACGGACAGTTATATTTGACCTTTTTATCTTTTAGAAAAAACAAGAAGTGATTATTGCCTGTACGAGTGCGAGCATCCACATGCATGTTAGAAAATATTTGATGGGGGTTTTTTTTTACTTTAACCCCTTCGGTGCCCATGACGAGCTGGACTCGTCATGGCAAACGGTGGGCGTGTGCTCATGACGAGTCCAGCTCGTCATGGCACCCACCCACGGGGGAAGCGCTGGCGCTCCCCCCATGGGTAGCCCATATGCACCCCCAGGCAGGGATGGCAGCGGAAGAGTTTCCGCTGCCACCCCCGACACCCCCCCCTCGGCGATCCTGTGACGTAAGCACGCACAGCGCGCGCCGACGTCATCAGGAAGCGCTGGGACGCCTGGAAGCCATTATGCTTCCAGGCGTCCGAGGAGCAAGGTGAGTTTTCTCTGCTCCGGTGGGGCGGGGGGGGGGCATTTGGCTATGCCTTGAGGCATCGGGGGAGAGGAAAGTTTTTCCTCTCCCCTGATGTCTCAATGCAGGGCATTCCTGCTGCACAATCGCGCACAGCGTCGCGATCGTGCAGCAGGAATGCCCCCAGTAGACACCAGGGATGTTTTTTTCATTAAAGGAAGCGACCCCTTGGGCAAGGGTCGCTTCCTTAGGGGGATAATTTATTTGAAGACTTTTCTGCCCCCCCTGGGGGCAGATCGGCCCGTTTTTGTGGCGTTTCTGCTCCCAGGGGGGGCAGAAAACCCCACTAGACACCAGGGATGCTTTTAAATGCATTTAAAATTTAAAAGGAAGCCACCCCTTGGGCAAGGGTCGCTTCCAGGGGGCCAATTTTTTTTTTTTATGTTTATTCTGCTCCCCCTGGGGGCAAATTGGCCCGTTTTTCTGCCCTTTATGCCCCCAAGGGGGGGCAGAAAACCCCACTAGACACCAGGGAGGTATTTAAAATTTAAATGGAAGCGACCCCTTGGGCAAGGGTCGCTTCCAGGGGGCTCATTTTTTTTTAATGTGTATTCTGCCCCCCCCTGGGGGCAGATCGGCCCTTTACACTAGACACCAGGGAATTCTTTAAAATTTAAACGGAAGCGACCCCTTGGGCAAGGGTCGCTTCCAGGGGACTGATGTATTGGTGATCTTTTTTACTGCCCCCCCCCCCCTGGTGGCGGATCGGCATGTTTTTGTGGCCTTTCTGCCCCCCGGGGGGAGGGGGGCAGAAAACCCCGCTAGGCATCAGGGATTTTGTTTTGTGTTTAAGGTGGTAAAATTTGGTTAATGTTTTTTCTGCCCCTTTTTTGGCCTTTCTGCCCTAGGCGGGAGGGGGGAGGCAGAAATCCCTACTAGGCACCAGGGAGTTATTTCTTTTGCAAGGGGGGCACATTTCTGTCTGTGGTTTTCTGCCCCACCTGGGGGACAGATCGGCCTGGCAGACAACCTCACCCGATCCCTTGGGCAAGATCACCCCCCATTTTTCTCAGCCCCATTTGAAGGCCCATCTGGCAGATTGACCATTTGGGTAGTGACATAGCGTGTTATAATGTTAATTGTTTTATTTCTTGTGAATTGCAATTGTAATGCTTTATTTCACCCTTTTTGTTCTAGTGAAAGGCGTTTGCTCTTTAGACTGTTCCAGGTTGTGGTTTTGTTACTGGTGGTTCTGCTGTTTGTGTAGTTGCATGTGTTAAGAGACTTTTTTTTGTGCAATGTAAATGCGTTTCATTTCCCTGCATGAATGTGTATTTTGCAAATGGTGTAATAGCAGTATGTTTGGCTTCTGTTTTTTGATTGTCAAAAACTTTTTGCATTTGTGCTCGATGTGTATTTTGTGGTCTTGTGAGTAATTGGTTTTGTTTTTTTCTTTCTAGTGGGATATCGTTGGTTTTTGCTGCGTCTCTGCAGAGTAGGTGCTGGTGAGTGTAGCTGTCTCTTGCAAGTGAATCGAATAGTTTTTGACTATATAGAACTTTGTGATAAAGGCACACATTTATTTTTACTTACTTATTTTGCACAGTGTTGGTTGTTGTTGACTTGTTTGTGCAGTCTCCTTTCTGAGTAAGGATAATGGCTAGCCGCAGGATTACTGCTCAGCAGGTTGTTGGTATGCTTTTTGAGGCTTCCTCTGACCATGGTTCAGAGACTGACTCTGCATCTGAGGCAGAGGAGGGAGGGGAAGATTCAGGCAGTGAGTTTTCTCTCCACATGGAATCATCGGATGATGAAGCTACTCTCAGTGCGGATGAAGCTACTCTTAGTGCGGATGAAGGGCCTGTGTTAGAGGAGGACATTGATGTGCCGATAGTGTGGCAAGAGGCATCTGGGCTGCAGCCTGGGGCTGCAAGGCTTCCCGTTGGAAGTGATGACCTCTGGGTTGCATCAGGCATGGTGCAGCCGGCATTGCCAGACTTTACTGGTGTTCCAGGGTGTAGAGTGAATACAGAATTTTTTTTGCCAATACATTTTTTTCAGTTGTTTATGGACGATGTGTTTTTGGCAGAGGTTGTTGAGGAGACTAATTTGTATGCCGAACAGTTTTTGAGGGACAACAGTGCCAGCCTTAGGCCCCACTCTAGAGCTACCCGGTGGACTCCCACAAATCTGGAAGAGATGAAGTTCTTGGGTTTAACTTTTTTGATGGGCTTGCTAAGGAAGCCATCAATGTCTTCATATTGGTCTACTAGTCCCTTGATGGCAACGGCTATATTTCCGGCAGTCATGAGTCGTGATAGGTATTTGCTTCTGCTTCGGATGCTGCATTTTGTCGATAATGGTTTAGCGTTGCGACGAGATCACCCTGAGTGTGACCGTCTTTTTAAGATTCGGCCTGTCCTTGATCACTTTGTTGATCGTTTTTCTGAGATCTATGCTCCAGGGAAAGAAATAGCAGTGGATGAGTCTTTGGTGTTGTTCAAGGGCTGCTTGGTTTTTAGGCAATACATTCCTAGTAAGAGGGCACGCTATGGAATTAAGCTGTATATGCTGTGTGACAGTAGGACTGGATGTCTCTAATTTCAGGGTGTACACCGGTAAGGAATCCAGGATTAACCCCCCTGGTTGTCCGTCCACTTTTGGAGTGACTGAGAAAATTGTGTGGGAACTTGGTAGAGGACTTTTTAACAAAGGCCACCATTTATATGTAGATAACTTCTACACTGGTGTGCGGTTGTTCAGGGAATTGGCCAAAGTGGACACCGTTGCTTGTGGCACAATCCGCTCTAACCGTAAAGGTTTCCCAAAAGAACTTGTTTGTCAAAAGCTTGTGCGGGGACAGTGCAGTGCGTTGCGAGGAACTTCTAGCTGTGAAGTTCAGACAGGAGAGATGTCTACATGCGGACTACCATCCATGATGAAAGCACTTCACCTGTGACTGTTTGGGGTCAGGTTGCTGAAGCGCGCAAACCTGTGTGCATTTTAGACTATAATAGGCACATGGGTGGTGTTGATAGAGTAGATCAGAGGTTGGAACCTTACACTGCTCTTCGTAAGGCTTACATTTGGTATATGAAGTTGGCTATCCATCTTTTCCACTTGGCAACCTTTAATGCTTTTGTTGTGTTCAAGGATTCATGTCCTGAGTCAAAGATGACTTTTGCTAAGTTTCAGGAGTCTGTAATAGGCAGCCTTGTTCTAGTGGAACAGGCAAGTGTTCCTAGAGTTGGAGTGGTGGAGGATGTGGCTAGATTGAAAGATCGCCACTTTCCTGATCACATTCCTCCCACACCCTCAAAAGACTTTCCCACTAGGAGATGTAGAGTCTGTTGGCGAAGAGGTATGCGGAAGGAGACTCGTATGTACTGCCCAGAGTGTCCTTCTAACCCTGGGCTGTGTGTGCCTGCTTGTTTTAGAACGTACCACACGCAAAATAATTTTTGGGAGCATCCATGAGTGGTAAAGTGAACTGCCTGGTCTGTATCGTTTAAAAAAATTTCTTCTGTTTCAAGGTTGGCATTAGTGCAATGTATTTAGTTTCAGATTTTGTGTTCGTAGATTTGTATCTATTTACAATTTGTTTGTGTTTTCATTTTTGTATAAAAAAATCCTAAATGTGATGGCGGTGTGTGTAGGCTGGCGCTTGGCTGGAGGTGTGCGTGGACTGGTGCTTGGCTGGCGGTGTGCGTGGACTGGCGCTTGGCTGGCGGTGTGCGTGGACTGGCGGTGTGCATGGACTGGCGGTTGGCTGGCGGTGTGCGTGGACTGGCGCTGGGCTGGCGGTGTGCGTGGACTGGCGCTTGGCTGGCGGTGTGCGTGGACTGGCGCTTGGCTGGCGGTGTGCGTGGACTGGCGCTTGGCTGGCGGTGTGCGTGGACTGGCGCTTGGCTGGCGGTGTGCGTGGACTGGCGCTTGGCTGGCAGGGTGGGTGGACTGGCGCTTGGCTGGCAGGGTGGGTGGACTGGCGCTTGGCTGGCAGGGTGGGTGGACTGGCGCTTGGCTGGCAGGGTGGGTGGACTGGCGCTTGGCTGGCAGTGTGGGTGGAGTGGCGCTTGGCTGGCGGTGTGTGAGTAGTGACTTGCTGCTGGTCACTACACACACTGCTAGCCAAACGCCACTCCACACAATCCGTGAGCTGGTGTGGTTGCTGTGTCAGGAATGTGGGCGTGTGAAAGTGATGGGCCCTTGAATGGCATTGTCTGGTGGTGTGAGTGTTGTAATGTGCTGGGCCCGCGGTGTGAATGGTTTTGTATGTGTGTCACGTATGAAAGGTGTATGAATGGCCTGTAAAGAGGTTGGTGCCTTGTCGTGGCTTTACAGCTCACGAGCTGTGAGTCAATGGTTCAGTTTCTCGTTGTTTCAATTATTAACAGTGCATTTAATTTTTGTGAAATCTCTGGTTAATACAACTGTATATACGGAACCATCACTCACCCTCGTGCCAAATCCAACCAGTATGTCTGTGTGCTTGAGGAATAAGTGGTTGTGCAGAAATATTTGTGTTTTCTGTCTCTCAAGCCGGGTGTACCTTGTCCCTTTTTATGACTGTTGTAATGTGTTGGTTTTGTGCCTGGTGGTGTGAATGGTCTTGTATCATGTATGAAAGGTGTGTGAATGGCCTGTAAAGCGGTTGGGGCCTTTACGTGGCTTTACAGCTCACGAGCTGCGAGTCACTGGTTCAGTTTTTTGTTCTTTCAATTATTGACAGTGCATTTCATTTTTGTGAAATCTCGTTAATAAAATTTTATATACTGAACCATCACTCGCCCTCGTGCCAAATCCAACCAGTATGTGTGTGTGCTTGAGAAATAGACGGCTGTGCAGTATTCTTTGTCTTTTTTGTCTCTCTGCCAAGGTGTACATTCTATCTAAGAATAACCTACCAACTGTAGATATTGTCGTAAACTAAACACCCATGGGAGTACATGCTGCTGTCTCTCTTGTGGAACTTCAACAAGTTATCTTACCCAGAATGTCCTGCAAACCTCAAATTGTGTCCGTCACATTTTTCTTGCATTATTGTGCCAACATTTTCACGCTGCAGACAAACAACAAATTTCCTACCCCTCCGCCTTTTTCCAAGTATCCCAAAAGAAATGGTATCTCACTCGCGTGGGTGGGTCACGGACCCGCGACAGACAAGGACCCAAAACGTATTGAGGGGACATCAAAATTGCCCATCGCAAAATGATCTGGTTTTGCAAGGGGGGTCCCATGACTTTTGGCCCGGGGCTCGTGCGGCCACCTAGTGAAACCTACCAAACCCATTTCTGAAAACTAGACACCCGGGATTCCAGGGAGGTATGGCTTGCGTGGATCCCCCAACGTTTTCTTACCCAGTATCTCCTGCAAACCTCAAATTTTGCTGAAAATAATCACTTTTTTCACACATTTTGTGTGGAAAGTTGTGGCATCACCGAGCTCACACAAATTTCCTACCACCCAGCGTTCTCCGGGTCTCCCGATAGAAATGGTGCCTCACTCGTGTGGGAGGCCCAAGTACCGCGACAGGCAAGGGCCCAAAACGCTTTGAGGCAACATCAAAATTGCCTATCAAAAAATGTTTTGGGCCCTTCCCTGTCGCGGGTACTTGGGCCTCCCACACGAGTGAGGCACCATTTTTATCGGGAGAGCTGGGGGAACGCTGGGTGGTAGAAAATTTGTGTGAGCCCGGTGATGCCACAACTTTCCGACACAAAAATGTGTGAAAAAATGATTTTTTCATCTAAAATTGAGGTTTGCAGGGGATTCTGGGTAAGGAAACGGGGGATCCACGCAAGCCATACCTCCCTGGAAGCCCCCGGGTGTATAGTTTTCAGAAATGAGTGAGTTTGGTAGGTTTCCCTAGATGGCCGCCGAGCACGGGGCCAAAAACCCAGGTGGCCCCTCTTGCAAAACCAGGTGGTTTTGAGATAGGCAATTTTGATGTCGCCTCACTACGTTTTGGGCCCTTCCCTGTCGCGGGTACTTGGGCCTCCCACACGAGTGAGGCACCATTTTTAATCGGGAGAGCTGGGGGAACGCTGGGTGGTAGAAAATTTGTGTGAGCCCGGTGATGCCACAACTTTCCGACACAAAAATGTGTGAAAAAAATGATTTTTTCATCTAAAATTGAGGTTTGCAGGGGATTCTGGGTAAGGAAACGGGGGATCCACGCAAGCCATACCTCCCTGGAATCCCCTGGGTGTCTAGTTTTCAAAAATGTATAGGTTTGCTAGGTTTCCCTAGGTGCCGGCAGAGCTATGGTTCAAAAACTACAGCTAGGCACTTTGCCAAAAAAGGGTCATTTTTCACTGCGAAATTGAGGTGTCCACGTTGCGTTTTGCGCTGTTTCCTGTCGCGGGCACTAGGGCTACACACGCAAGTGAGGTACCATTTTTCTCGGAAGACTTTGGGGAACGCAGGGTGGGTGGAAATTTGTGGATCCACGCAAATTCCAGAACTTTACACCACAGAAATGAGGAAAAGGTGGTTTTTTGGACAAAATTTTAGGTTTGCAAGGGATTCTGGGTAACAACCTGGTGAGAGGCAGTCAAGTCACCCCATCCTGGATTCCCCTGGGTGTCTAGTTTCCAAAAATGTATAGGTTTGCTAGGTTTCCCTAGGTGCCGGCAGAGATAGGGTTCAAAAATTACAGCTAGGCACTTTGCAAAAAAAGGGTAATTTTTCATTGTGAAAATGTGCTGTATTCACGTTGGGTTTTGAGCCATTTCCTGTCGTGGACACTATGCCTACCCACACAAGTGAGGTACCATTTTTATCGGGAGACTTCGGGTAATTCAGATTTGTAAAGCAACGGTTATTACCTATTGACTTTCGATGCATTTCTGCCTTCCAAATGAAAGACAGTGTAAAAAAGAAGTCATTTTAAAAAATGACCGATAATTCTCATGCTAGTATGAGTATTCCCAATTTCGGAAATGTGCAAATATCTACTGTTTCTAAACTCTATATTTTGTTCCCATTTCAGAAATACATAGGTGTCTTTCATACCGATTTTTCCATGTATACATTTTCCCACAATAATTGCTATATACCCGGTACATAATAAAAAGCCATTGCAAATTGCTGCTCAGTTTTTGACTCTGGGTTCGTCGGGTTCTTGGTGAACCTACAAGTCCTATATATCCCCACAACCAGTAAGGTCCAGCGGATGTAACGGTATATTGCTTTCAAAGAGCTGTCATAATTAGAAGAAGTTACAGGTGAAAACGTTGACACAAAAGGCTGTTTTTTTTCAACTAATAAAGAAACCTTGATGGATCTACACAAATGACCCCTTGCTGAATTCAGAATTTTGTCTACTTTTCTAAAATGTATAGCTTTCCAGGATCCATTATTGCTTTCATACCCATTTCTACCATTAACTGGAAGGAGGTTGAAAGCACAAAAAATAGCAAAAATAGGCTGTGTCCCAGAAAAATGCCAAAACTGTGTAAAAAACTTTGGTTTTCTGACAAAAGTCTGTCATTCGCTAAAATCTGGGAAAATGGTGATTTCAGCCCCACAAACCCTTTTTTAATACCATTTGCAGGGAAAATCCCAGACGCTTTCATTTGCAGCCCTTTTTTTCCCATTTTTCCCCCCAAAAAACAAAATTTAGCTGTATTTTGGCTAATTTCTGGGACCCCTCAAGGGGAACCCACAAACCCTGGGTACCTTTACAATCCCCATGATGTTGGAAGAAAAGGACGCAAATTTGGCGTGGATACCTTATGTGGTCAAAAAGTTACAGGGGCCTAAGCGCGAACTACCCCAAATAGCCAAAAAAAGGCTTAGCACAGGGGGGGGGGGGGAAGGCCTAGCAGCGACACCGTTCAAAGATGGTAACCTGTACAAAAACTATTTGTAAACAAAACAGGCACTGGCAAAGACAAAAGACTGGTAACCAAAGCCAGACTATTGACTTGACCATGAATTGTTCGCTCTGCATTGTTAGAGTTCTTTTTGATAAGTGAGTCAAGAGCTCACTTTTGACACTAACCATTACCATCTAAGCATTTTTCACAATCTAGCTGTAACTCTACTTCACCAACACACCGCTAATTCTTTACCGACACTCAAGTGACCTACCTTGAGCTTGGCAGTATCTAGATCTCACACCTCTATACCATTTGCTCCAGTAGCTAGTGAAGTGACCATCTGCAAGACAGCAGTATTTCCTCTCACTACCGCTAAAATAATCTTGATGTAAATACCAGTTAGTACTCTTCCTTTTGGTAAGAAATTTACATTCTCAAAGCATAGAGTTTTCCTTAAAATAAAAGGAAAATGTTATTTTTCAAAACAGAAAAATAGGTCTCTTTGATAGAAACATCACAAAATGTATAATGAAAAGAATAGAGACAATAAAGACAAGATGTAACTATTAAATATTCACTTTCAAAGATCGTGACAAAGACATAGAAAATAAGATGAGGAAATAATACTTAATTTGTGAACAATAGTTGGCGATATACACTTACTTTAGCCAGTTATTAAAGATATCCAAGAGGGACGCAGCATTAGGATCCTGATCTTTCTGTCAAAACAAAGATATTGATATGAATGAGCCAAAACATTAGCAGGGAAAACAGCGATATTGATATGAATGAGCAACAACGAAAATAGGGAACAAGCATTGACAAAGCAAAAAGGTCTTGCCTATGCCACAGATATTCGCTTTGCCAATGTGTTTTAGCGATGTTGTACACCAGCATGGCTGCTGTTCAGCATGGCTAAAAGTTAGTGGTGGAGAGGAGAGTGTCGTAGAGTGAAGTGGCATATAATGGAGTTGCCCAGAGTGGACTGTTGTAGAGTGACTAGGCGTAGTGTGTTGCAGAGTATACTGACAGAGTGCAGCAGCATAGAATTCTATGTCAGGACCAGAGGCTCAGATTATGCCTTCTTCCTTCGCTTTATTTTCACAGCAGCCATTTTTTAGATCAATAATAAAAACTACATTTCCCATGAACAACAGGGAAATAGAAGAGTTCTGAAACACAAGTCCTTCTACGCTGTCCACACTCCAGTCCCAAGTTGATCCTTCCACTCTGTCTACTCTTCCCATTTCTTCGCTGCTCAGCACCAAGTGAAGTCGTTTTTCTCGTTTCTCCGGATTGTTTGCTTGCATTTTGAAGCGTTTGGGTTCTAATCTATTTCCACAGATTTCTGCGGTCGCGGGACGCACTTTAGTACCTTACGCAACCTGTTGCCCATGTGTGAGTGAGGTGAAGTCCTCCTACCGCTTGGGGGCGCTGTGCCCTCTCTATGGGCAGCGCAAGTCAGGCACCTGAGATAGAGTGCTGACGAACACTGCCCTGTGGAGATTCTAGCCTTGTCCCCTGCCACCCGAGTGACACCCAAATTGGGTGTGTGATTCCCCTTTTCTCTTGTTTACGGCCCACTGGGATCTGTATTGTTTTTTTAAACACCCTGCGGGGTCGTAAAGGCGGCTAGTGGTGCCGCATGGAACACTGGAGCGGGTGGTAGCCCATTGATAGGGCTCTGTCTCTTACATTGTGCACCTCTGGCCACCCAAATTAGCCTGGGCTTCCTCCGAGCCAAATTCTGCCACACTCTCTGTGCCTGAAACCAGTGCACCCCCAGCACTGAAGTTGCCTACGGAGTGGGGTTTTTTCCTGTGTGTTGTTTACTTACCCATCATGCAGTCAGAGCAGGAGCAGTTCTAGGAGGAGCACTCCTTGTCCTCCTTCCCAAGGGAATCCAACTTCTATCAGGCAGTGGACGACTCCATATACAGGGCTGTGAACCAAGCCATTGGAGCAGCGCCTCTGCGCAGATCGCGAAGGAGTGCACCAAATGGGCCAATTCCACGCCAGCTCCCCCTAAAGCCCCCCAGGACCATGCCCCCCCCCCCCAAACAAGCAGTATAATCCTGGAGTGGACGCACTCTTTTGCACGACTAAAGCAGGCTTTCCTAGCGCAGGTTCCCCTGCAACCAGTGCCAGCAGCCCCCGTTGATGGCTCTCCCACCACCCTGGACCCCCAGGACACAGGGGATTCACCTGGGGACAGATTACGATGCAGGTCCCTCTAGACCATGGCTCTCAACCCCCCCCCCCGTGCCCCCCCTGCCCCAGAGGGTGTTTCAGACATGTTGGACCCAGATGACATCGTCCATCCCAGGTCCGCGGACTGGATTCCAGGGGAAAAGGTGGCCAAGTACGTCGCAAGCCGTCTACACAAGCCTATGGAAAAAGACACTCGCAACCGCCTCCGGGCGGAGTGTCCTCGTCCCAGTTTACAGGGGAAGTTGCGCTTACAACATATATTGATCAAAGATGGCAACATTCCTGGCCAAATATGTGTAGGACCCTAAGAAGGGTATTGACCGGTCCTGGCGTTCCTGCCAGGACAAACTCCTTGACGCAGTGGGTCCGATGACCAAAATCCTGGATATGGCAGAGGAGGCGAAGGCCTCGGGCTTGTTGATTTTCCCAGAGGTGCTATCAGATAGGGCGCAGTGCGCCATTGTGTTCCTGGGGAACGCAAATTGTGCGCTCTCGACTGAGAGACGTCGTTCCCTTCTTATAAAGGTGGACCCAAAGTTAGGAGACCTGGCTTCATCTGAGGCAGGAGCGGTGGCCTAGAGTGGTTTCTTTGGGGACCGATTCGTCAAAGAACTAAGCAAGTTTGTGGTGACGTTCACCTCACTGGACAAGGCCCAGTTCAACATTCGGAGAGTCTTAACCCCTCAGGTTTTACAGGGGGCCAGTCGTGACAGGGGCTGCTCGACTGACCGGTCCTCCTATTCCAACCCCGACAGGGGACAAGGCTCCGGGCGTGGGCAATACCAAGACAACGCACGCTACAATACTTTCTACCCCACCAGAGGACAGAAGTTCCGCGGCCAATCCAACAACTCTGGCAAAGGAGAGTGTGAAACCTTCAGCGCGCCTGCGGGTGGGGGGGGGGGTAATTTACCTCTCCTCTTACCGGCCTGGGTCTCACTCACTAGCAATGCTTGGGTGCTCCAGATGGCGCAGGGCTTCCAAATTGAGCTCCATTGCCATCCGCATCAGGTGACCCCACCCCATTTCCTTTTCTCAGCGAGACGCAGATTTGATACGCGAGGTGGTCTCGGCCCTCATCCAAAAAGGGGCGATTTACTGCACGGAAGAGCATCCCTGGCAGGTTTGTAAGCCACATTTTCCTGGTCGGGGGTCAGAGACCAGTTATCAATTTGAAGGATTACAACGAGTGGTTGGTGTATCCCCACTTCACAATGAAGGGTATCCACCTCCTCAGACTTATTGAGGTCGCTCGACTGGATGGTCCGCCTCGAACTGAAGGACGCATTCCTCACGGTCCCGATCTTTCCTCCTCACTGCCGTTTTCTACAGTTCAGGTGGGACTGCCAGGTCTTGGAGTTCACCACTCTGCCTTTCGGGTTATCCTCCGCTCCGTGGTGCATCACGAAAGTCCTCAGGCCAGCAGTGGAGTTTCTAAGGGCGCAAGGCATTCGGATCATCGTGTACTTAGACAACATGCTTTTCTTGGACCAGTGTCCCAAAAGGCTGATCAGTCACTTGCAGACAGCAGTCAACCTACTGCAGGGGTTGGGATTCATCATAAACAAGAAGAATTCCCTCCTTACCCCGGTCCACTGCACGACCTTTTTGGGGTTCGCAATAGACTCCATTTCCTCGACCCCCAGTCTTCCAGCCCAGAAAATGGCGAAGATCAGGCACGAGCTGCGCCAAACCTTGGCCAAGTCACACACTTCGTTGCACCAGCTTGCTCGCCTAGTGGGTCTTCTCTCCTCCTCGATTCAGGCCATCTTTCCCAGTCCCTTGCACTATTGAGCGATGCAGTGCCTCAAGGCGCACCACCTCAGGAGGGGACGGACTTATTCGCAATCCATCCCGCTTACGGCAGAAGTGAAGGAGGAGATGGTCTGGTGGCTCACACACACAGGTGTGTGGAACGGGAGAACGATCTTCGGTTCCGCTCCAGACATCGTGATCGAGTCCGACACCAGCCGATCCGGCTGGGGTACCAGGTGCGGAGAGTTTTCCAGAGGTGGAGCCTGGTCGGCACACGAACAATCATTGCACATCAACTGCCGGGAACTTCTGGCGGGGTCATTTGCGGTGCAGTGCTGGACGAAGGACAGGGTGCAATCGTGTGTTGTTCTCAAAATGGACAATATCTCTGCCGTCCGGTACATCAACCGTTTAGGCAGCACCAGATCCCGGGCACTAGCAAACCTAGCCAAGGAGTTTTGGAACTTCTGTCTGCCTAGAGAACCAAGTGTCGGTCACAGCAGAATACCTCCTGGGTCAGGCAAACTAAGTGGTAGACTGGCATTCTCGCCACCTCTTGGATTCCAGTGTGTGGAAACTGGACCCGCAGGTATTTTCTCAGTTAGCGGAGAGAAGGGGTCCTTTTCAGTCGACCTCTTTGCGTCACGTCTGCCTCATCAGCTGCCAAGATTCAGTTGGAGGCCAGATCCTCAAGCGGAGGTGATAGACGCGTTTCTCCAGGACTGGCTGCAGGAGCAGGGCTATGCGTTTCCTCCTTTCTCGATCACGCGGGTCTCCACACACTTCTGTCGCCAGCAGGTGGAGATTGTGCTGATCACTCCTCTGTGGAGATCTCAAGTGTGGTTACCAGTAATTCTGGATCTTTCCTGGGACTCTTCAATCAGACTACCCCACTTTCCTCACATCCTCCTGAATCCAGATTTCAATACTCATCGCCCGGTAGTGGAAGGAACGTTGAGGATGATGGCCTGGCGGATCTCTGGCGTCGCTGGTCACTCCTGGGCCTTTCGGGACAGGCTGAGCCTTTCCTCTCCAGACCATGGGCGGACAGCACTACGAAGAGGTACTGATCAGCCTGGAACAGATGGCGTCATTGGTGTGTGAGACGGGGTGTTGATCTCGTGGGAGCGGGTGTGGTCCACATCCTTAATTTCCTGTCGAATCTAGTGGAGGACGGTTTGGCATACCGTTAGATCAACATCTTCCATTCGGCAATCTCAGCGGGCCATATCCCCATTCACGGGTCTCCGGTAGGGGAGCACCAATTTGTCTGTAGACTCCTCAGAGGGACTCGCCGGTCACTCCCTCCGGAACCGCGGTATTCCGCTCTATGGGACATGGACCTGGTGTTGTCTTTTCCTATCCTGGCAACCAAACAGGTTTCTGTCACGCAAAGAGATTACGGCCAAATTGGCGACACTGTTATGCCTGGTGTCTTGCAGGTACGTGTAGGACGTGAGAGCCTTAGACATTTCAGCTAGAGAGTTCTCCCCGGATGGGGTTTCATTTACAGTAAGTAGAAGGACCAAGTGTAATACCAGGGTGGTTTCATACCATGGCCTTCCGGGACTCACCCAAACTGTGTGTGCTGCAGTGCCTCCGAGCATATGAGGAATTGACTGAAGAGACTCGCCCTCCGGGTGAAAGACAACTGCTCATTGTGTTATGAAAGCCATAGAGGGCGCACTCATCCCACACCATAGCCAGATGGGTGTGTTGGGTGATGCATTAGGCGGGGGATCGATACAAAGAAGTTTGGTGCCCACTCAGCAAGAGGGGCGATGGCCTCAAAGGCGTTTGCTCTTGGAGCGGGTTTGGAAGATCTGATGCGCGCTGCTGATTGGTCCTCAGACTCTACCTTTAAGAGGTTTTATTTTCAGCCAATGCTGGAAGTGGCTCAATTGGTGGCTGACAAGCTTTTAACTAGCATAATCTGAGCCACTGGTCCGGACATAGAATTAAAATTTGCCTAGCTGTAGTACAGGTAAGTTTCAATTCTATTAAGGACACGGAGGCGAGGACTATCCCACCCAATGACCACTGAAGACGTGGACCCTCCACGTTCTGGTATAAGTAATTTGTTTCTGAGGTCAACTGAAATGTATGTTCATGCTTATCTAGTGTCTATGGTCTCGCATTTAATGTTATATGGTGTTGTTCTGACGCTTAGTTTGGTCTGGACTCTCTGACGCTTCCTATTTTTCAGGAAACGATGAATCCAAACAAGATGCGTGAAGTCCGACAAGGAATGGTTTGCACGAAGAAAGAGGAAGAGTAGACGGAGTGGAAGGACCAACTTGGGACTGGAGTGTGGACAGCGTAGAAAGGCTAGTGTTTCAGAACTCTTCCATTTCCCTTTTGTTCATGAGAAATGTAGTTTTTGTTCTTAAAAAATGGCTGTTGTGAAAATAAAGCGAAGGAAGAAGGCATAATCCTCGCCTCCGTGTCCTTAATAGAATTGAAACTTACCTGTACTATAGCTAGGCAAATTTTCATTCAGCAGTGTACAAAGCAGCATCAAAGTATGCTATGGCGCAGAGTAGAGTGGCGCAGAGTACAGTGCATTGGGGTAGAGCGTTGCAAAGTATAGTGGCATGTAGTGCAGCAGCTTAGAATACAGCAGTATACAATGCAGCGTCATAGAAGACAGTGGCGTAAAGTGGAGTGGCACAGTTTGTGCAGTGGCGTAGAGTGGTGCAGAGTACAGTGATGCAAAGTAGAGTGGCGGTGAGTGCAGTGCTGCAGAATAAAGTTGAGTGCAGTGATGTAGAGTAGATTGTTTCAGAGTAGAGTGAAGTGGAGTAGGGTAGAGTGCAGTGACATACAGTAGAGGGCCATAGAGTGCAATGATGTAAAGTGGTATAGAGTGCAGTGGTGCAGAGTAGATTAGAGTAGCATACAGTGATGCATGCAGAGGGGAACGGAGTGGAGTGGCCTAGACTGGAGTGGTGTAGAGTGCAGTTTGTGAAGAGTGCAGTGTTGTAGAGTGGCGTAGAGTGGCGTGGCATAGAGTGGCGTGGCATAGAGTGGCGTGGCATAGAGTGGCGTGGCATAGAGTGGCGTGGCATAGAGTGGCGTGGCATAGAGTGGCGTGGCATAGAGTGGCGTGGCATAGAGTGGCGTGGCATAGAGTGGCGTGGCATAGAGTGGCGTGGCATAGAGTGGCGTGGCATAGAGTGGCGTGGCATAGAGTGCAGTGGCATAGAGTGCAGTGGCATAGAGTGCAGTGGCATAGAGTGCAGTGGCATAGAGTGCAGTGGCATAGAGTGCAGTGGCATAGAGTGCAGTGGCATAGAGTGCAGTGGCATAGAGAGCGCAGTGGCATAGAGAGCGCAGTGGCATAGAGAGCAGTGGCATAGAGAGCAGTGGCATAGAGAGCAGTGGCATAGAGAGCAGTGGCATAGAGAGCAGTGGCATAGAGAGCAGTGGCATAGAGAGCAGTGGCATAGAGAGCAGTGGCATAGAGAGCAGTGGCATAGAGAGCAGTGGCATAGAGAGCAGTGGCATAGAGAGCAGTGGCACAAAAAGCTTTGGCGTGCAGAGTAGAGTTCAGTGGTGCAGAGTAGAGTGGAGTTCCATAGAGTCAGCATGGTGTGGTACCACATTGCCATTACAGACAACACATTTTCAATTGAAATTACCATTACATTTGCACAGACATACACTTTTACTAATAAAACTATACAACGCACAAATGATAGTGTGGAAATTGCATCACCTAGTGTATGGATTTGTTTTGATCACATTAAAGTATCGGTTTCCAAAACACTTCAGAAGTAACAAAAATGTGCCTCATTTGTGCATTCCTAATTCTGATATGTTCTAAAATATATGCAGTTTATTTAAATGTTGTGTGCCCAGTATCCATCAGGACTGTCACATAAATCCTCTCACTGAAGTCAGATAAAGAAAAATTATCACCAAGCTCCTTCAGAAAACAGAGTCTGCCATTTGCCCTCTGTCTTTGAATGCAAAGCAAATGCGACAAGATAAATACAAGATATACAGGCCCGTTTACAGAAAGGAGCACTTGTGAAAGAATACAAGGAGAGGTAGTGTGAAAAGGCTTTATCCCTTGGGAGGGCTGAACTCACGCTGGACAACATAAAATAAAGCTAGCAAATAGAAAGCCAGAAAATATGAGTTACAAACCACAAAGTCAATTGTAAGCAAAAGGCAGAATCCCTACCCAAGGACGCTTTCTCAAGGTCCCCAAGATATCTTTAGCAAACCAGAGAGCTACGTTCAATGTTGATATCGAAATCAAAAGACTGGCTTCTTGGCAATATTGGAACCCAATGTTAATATGAAGCCAACATCATCAAAGTAGAGCTTAATAATTAAACTATTATGTTGTGCATGAACATGTTTGTGCAGTTTTGTAGCTTTGTGTTTGAGTATTAAGTTTAGCATACTCTGATCACACTTGATTAAGTGATTGTGCCATGAATGATTTTTTTAAAGGACCTTTCAATGTTGTATGCAAACATTATCTTTCGCACATTGTTTTGAGGCACAACAAACTCACTGCAATGTAAGTGGTGCACACCCCTGAGCCTCATGCACCAGACAAACACGTCCCGCATACACTACTTTACAAAGTACACACACTACTAACCATGCAGAATAGCCAACCCTGAAAGCATTTTGGAGGTTGTTAGGGAGTCGAAAAAGGTATACTAATACCACAACACAAGGGTCTTTCCATTTTCATTCCTTTATCCCAAATTATATTTTATTTATTTTTCGAATAAGATGTTATCAATTATATTACAGTTATTATAGCGCATATCACAGCTGGATGAGGCATTCAAGTGCTTTATGGCAGGCCGCACGCTACTCCGGTACCCCTGGCTAGTGGTTACTGGTTACTATTGGTAGGTTATTGGTTACATGGCACATAGCATGTCACTAAGGTATCCAAGGTCAGTGGTTAACCGGGTGGTTATTGTTGGTAACTGGGTGGTATTGTTTAGTACAGGTTATTAGAACTAGTCTTGTGGTATCGAGGATGCCATGCATTTTTTCCAGTTTCTTTGTGGAAGTAGGACCTATGTGCCATTGTTAGCGGGGAAGTATGCAAGTTTATACAAATGGTTGGTGGGCTAAATGGAGTGGCAAGAGGAGAGTAGTGACCAATGACGTGAGGTTTGGGCAGTTCACAAAAAATACTATAATAGAGAGTAGGCAACCAGGTATGTGCTTAGAGTAGGCTACACAGAGAGAGTAAGGCACACAGACAAGGAGGGTCATTCAAAAGAAAGGACGTAAAGATGAACAGTTGCTAGTTTTAAGTCAAGGTAAAATTTTCGGCCATGGTTTTAGGAATCTAGAGGAGGCGTTTTGAGATAACATGCAATTTTAGGATGTGACCATGTAGCATTTATATAGCACTTACTCCTCCCATGTGGGTTGCCCAAGCACCTATCCACACAGAAAGCACACTACAGCAAGATTGGTAAAAGTTTGGCTACATAATTTTACCTAACAAAAATGTAAATGGAACATTGCAAAGCACTCACTGATCCGATTTTCCCTGGATTTTATTTAGCGAGATGTTTACACGGGTAGTGGAGTCCTATGATCTTTCCATGATCACGAAACAGTAGTGCAGGGACAGACTGCAGACAGCAAACCCAGAATTTTAGTTGGTACGCTCCTTTGTGAACAAGTTCCTATTGATTCTGTGAAGAATCTGGTTTAGAATAACCAACTCTTCAGCGGGGGTCCCTGCATTATGCATCGCATACTATGATATTCCCTGATTACACCAGATTAGTCCAGCAGCACCGCCAATCGTTTACAGAGGCCAAGGCTAAACTTCGGTCCCTTGAAATTCAATATTCTCTTCTATTTCCGGCCAGACTGCGGGTCTCATACCAATCATGCACACTCTTCTTTGAGTCACCCGAGGAGGTCTTTAACTGGACTGATGAGGTCGTCAGGCTTCGGCCCCATACGCCGACAAGATTGAACTCGGATTCTTCGTCTGGGGGACCGCGTTCTAAGATCTCCCAGCCACTGGACAAACCGCGCCGCAGGTCACAGTCGAAGAAACGCTCCAAGACTCGCAGCAAGTCCCGCGTCCGCTCCGTGGAGATCACTGGAGGTCAAACAGCATCCTATCTCCACCCTGTCAGTTTACTGTTTAATGCTATGCCGATGGCACACCACTTGGGGCTACTTTTATTAGCGCCTCCCTTGACTCTGCGGACACTTGTATGTGCAAGGGATGCTTTGGGGGGATCCATTGGCGGATGGTAGTCCCTGGTCCCCGTTGGGGTCGGGTCACCGTTCTCGCCGCGACAGATGCTTCAATGTTCTCTGAGGTATTGGAGTGGGGGGTTGGGTAAGTTGTTGGTTTTGTTACAAATAGTGTCTTGTTTCCACATTGCATGCATACGGTCTCCTTCTCATATCTTGGTCGAGCGCTGTCCTTCATCCACGTTCACCATGGTTTGCTACACCATTAGATATGCTCGGATCACGAGATGAGCGTCTTCGCATTGTGAGTTGGAACGTCCGGGGCCTACTTTATAAGGTTAAAAGAGGGGCAGTGTTGCACCAGGCAAAGCGCCATGAAGCGGATATCCTTTTCTTGCAGGAAACGCCTGCTGGGCAATAAGACATTGTGCCCGTCACGGTTCGGATATGTGCAGACCTATCATTCTGGATTCACTCTGGGCTCTCAGGGTGGCCATATTAATCCATCGCAGAATCCCATTCATTCACGAGAAGATTTGGACAGACCCCCAGGGTAGATATGTCATCATCACAGGTACTTTGTATGGTGAGTCGCTCACCCTGGGGAGTGTATATGCTCCCCCGCCATTAGCCTGGAACCTGACGGAAAGCTTGCTGGGATTATGGGCAGAAATTCCCCAATGCCTAACAATAGTTGGGGGCGATTGGAACAATATTATATGTCCCCAGGACGATCGCTGGCGCAGTACAGGCAGACCTGTAGAGCCGCGAGAATCAAAACTGCGACTCTTACTACAGGGAATGGATTGGGTTGACACTTGGCGGCGGCTTCATCCATCGGACACGGGCTACACACATTTCTCTAGTGCTCATGGGTCCTTTTCTCGTATTGACTATATTTTCCTATCGGCTGTGCACGTGCATAGGCTGGATGCGACCGCGATATTGCCCAGAGGTCTTTCGGATCATTCCCCTACACCATTAGACTTGCGACTGGGGTCGGTGCACCCCACCCCCCCCTAGATGGCGACGATCTACCTGGCAACTCCATGATGAGCAGTATAGGGAACATATCCACACCGCCAACTCAGAGTATTATTCACAGAACACTGGGACGGTGGAATCCCCCAAGACCCTTTGGGAAGCCATGAAACCGACATTGAGGGGGGGTATATATTGCGTATTGCACAGCACAGCATAGGCAGCGTCGCGAGAAGTTAACACAGATGGAAGCCCACCTTATTGACCTGGACCACAGGAGTAGGAGCGGAGATGGTGGCATTGCGCGTCGACAGTTAGCCCACACACAGCAACTATATACGCCAGTGAATTGATGGACGAGGCCAGAATGGCGTGGCTCGCTACGCGTAGCAAAATTTATCAATGGGGCGATAAATCGAGCGCGCTTTTAAATCGCCTGTGTCAGAGGACACTTTGCCCCATGACTATTCAGAGTATCTGCGGTCCTGCCGGAGATGTACTCACTGATCCCACACAAATTGCAAGCAAGCTTTGCCAACTACTATGAGACTTTATATGCTCCCAGTGAGTCTATCTCGTCGGGTCTGGTTCATAAATTTATAAATGACTTGCCCCCACGTGCCCTGGCGGATTCAGTGAGGGAGGAACTAGAGGCTCCAATTACAGTGGTAGAGCTCCAGACGGCATTGTCCAAGATGCGGCCGGGTAAAGCACCGGGCCCGAATGGCTCCCCGTCCGAATTTTATAAGAAATATCATGTCCTCCTCTTGCCTCCCTATCTGGCAGCACTGAATGCCTCCTTTCAGCGAGGGCATCTTCCTACCGACTGGCGCCATGCCGAAATCATGGTATTCCTAAAACCCGGTCGACCCCCTGAACAACATGCCTCATATCGCCCAATTTCACTTCTTAACAACGAAGCAAAACTCCCAGCCAAGGTTATAGCCAACCGTATAGTGCCGCACATTACGAATCTAGTCCACCCCGACTAGGCGGGCTTTATGCCGGGCCGCGCTACAGGACACAATATCCGGCGCGTACAAAATGCCATTGCATCCGTGGAACGCCTTGGAGAGCCCGCGGCACTCTTGTTGGTGGACATGGATAGGGCATTTGATTCTCTCAGTTGGACTTCTCTATTTGCACTCTTAAACAGATTAAATGTTGGCCGTAGTCTCCTCAAATACATTCAACTTTTGTATACCGACATTAACGCCTCTGTTCGGGTGGCAGATTCAACATCACCAGCCTTTTCTATTAGGCGGGGAACCCGTCAGGGCTGCCCCCTCTCTCCATACCTCTTTGCGCTGGCCATGGAGCCTCTTGCGGCCTGGGTGCAGATTCACACACAGCTCCACAGATTTGTTTGGTCTAGAGCAGCGGTCTTCAATCTGTGGGGCGCGACCCCCAGGGGGGCCTTGTAGTCCTGGGAAGGGGGTCGCGCATTTCCAGGCCTAACTTCTGCCTGGAATACAAAACATGCTTTTCCTTTAGGACAAAGACAGCGGCCCGGACCCTTCATCCCAATCGTTAAAATGCTTTAGCTGAATTTAATTGAGTTTTGTGCTGTAAAACGAAGAGGCCAGGTAAAACAATCCTTCAAGTAAGTCTTCATGCCAGGGTGCCTGCTTGCCTGAATGACATGCAAATGTGCGCTAGGAGTTGATCTGCAAATGTAAAGGATGCTTGGGAGTGGTTCTGGCTTTAATTGCTTGAATCACTCCAAGCATTGTGATGGCAAAGATGTGTTTTTTTGCTTGGGGGTGCAAAGAGGCTGTGAAGTGAATGCTTTTAACCATAACTGTATTTACACAGTGCTTAGTACCCCTGGGGAGGTGTTGAAGGGACAGGTATGCAAAAACAAAAAGCATTACTTATGGCTCCATTTTATCCTAAAACTATTTGCACAGTTTGTAGCAGTCTATATTATAATGTGTGTAATGCAAGTATGAAATAACGACTTACACATTCACTGTGCTTTCTGTCACAGGCTGTGACCTCATAGCACTAAAAATACACAAGTCACTATTCTCCGCTGCGCTAACCAAATTTAATTCTGTGTCTATCTGGTTACACACAGCCCTCTTCAGTGCATTAAATAATAGAGGTTTCATAATGTACTACAGTGCATTGCCCATTGAGTACATTTATTTTTCATTTTAGCTGCCCATTATTTTATATGTAGCTACCTGATGGTGAAAGACCTAAAAATCTAACAAAATATTTTTGGGCTGATTTATGAGAGGCTTGCGCTGCCGGAGCGTCACTCTTTTAAGCTTTGGCGGCACAAGCGTCTCAATCATATCTATGAGGCGACGCAAAGTCACCCTGCGTGGCTTTGCATGGCCTCATAGATATGGAGTAAGACAAAGCAGCGCAAGTCGCTGCGTTGCCTTACACTATGTCAAGTAGGCGTTCCATAGGCATTGCAGTGGGTGTTCCCACGCAACACCCATGGATTTTGATGCTGCCCCAGATCTGTAAAACCATGTAAACCTGGGGCAGCGCCAAAACCTTACGCCTCCCCACAGCAGGTGTAACGAGGAGCAATGTTTTCATTTCTCCTTGTTTTTCCTCTTTCTATGTGTGTACCTCTTTCTATGTGTGCTGCATTTTGCAGCACACATAGAAAGAGAAAACCCTCTCAGGATTCTTTTTTTGCAGGAAGGTGCCCCTTCCTGCACAAAAAATCCTGCCTATGTTGGCGTTAGGCAGCAATTTGTGCACCAACGCAGGGAAAGGACAGGAATGCCCAATATTTCATAAATAAGGTGCATTCCTGCCCTTTCACATTGGCGTAGGGCAGCGCAGCAAGAAGACTTGCGGCGCTGCCCTACGTCAATGCCTCATAAATAAGGCCCTTTGTTTTAGCCACACCTTTGACCACGCCCCACGCTCACTGACCTTTGGTTTGCTAAACACTGTTTAATTTATTTCCCCAATGTAAAAATGATTTGCTGTGGGAATTGGGGGCGTTTATGGTTGTCGATAGTTGGCGATGAGGAGGACCAAGTTCTAGAAATTTTTGTCAGGAGGGGGTCCTTACGCTTACATTTTATGACAGGGGGGTCTCGGCATCAAAAAGTTTGAAGACCTCTGGTCTAGAGAGATTTCCGACCGCATTGCACTCTATGCGGTCGATGTTTTATTCTTTCTCACGTGACCAGATAGGTCGGGGCCCAGATTACTCAGAATTATGCAAATCTTTGGAGAGACGTCTGGTCTCTATATGAATGCCCGCAAATCCTATTTGTGGTATTTACGAGGTGGAGGATGTGTGGGCGAATGGGCACGCGAGGTGATGACAGTGCGTGAGGGATTTAAGTATCTTGGGGTCTTTCTGGCGTCCTCCCAACCCTTATCTTGGGAAAAGAACCTCGCCCCGTTGTGGACAAAGATCAAGGAACAGATCCGCTCCTGGTCCCACCTACCGCTCTCCTTGTTTGGCAGATCTATCATCTTTAAGATGGTCACACTGCCTTGTTTATTATACCAACTCCAAAATAACCCATACCAGATCCCACCCGTATGGTTTAGACAGCTCAATTCCATTCTTCAAAACTTCCTCTGGGGAGGTGGGGCAGCTCGGGTGGCACTGAAAACATGCTTTCAATCCGTTTATTGTGGAGGCATAGCGACACCAGATGTCCAGGCATATTATGCGGCCTCGCATCTTCTTATACTAAACGATTGGTGGTATGGGGACAGAGGGGTTCCCGCTTATGCGCTTGAGCGTCTACTGATGGGTAATATGCCACTGCATATGATTCTATGTACAAACTCAGCCCTGAAAGCATTGCCTCTAGCCAGTGTCACGGTGTTTAGGATTTGTAAGAGATCATTGCAACAAATGGGATGGTGGAGTCGGCTAGCAAGAGAGACCCCGCTATGGCACAATGGTCTCCTCCCTTCACTGGCTGGGCTAGCTGGGTTTTCCGGCTGGGAGGCCATAGGTATTTCTAGGATAGGTGATGTCCTTCATGGTCAGACGCAGAGGTCCTTTCAAGAATTGCAACAAGAATACGCAATGCACAAAACGCAATTTTATAGATATCTCCAGTTCCGTCATGCCTTTTCCCCTTATCTCCAGCACCAGGAACTGTGCCAGAATTCAGCCCTATTGAAGCCAAAGTGTTTATGGGAGACTTTGGGGAGCATAAGATTACCAAGCTTTACAGAACATTAGTAACAAACAGTCCCACTACCCTGGATAAAACACGGGCGGCGTGGCAGCAAGATATTGGCCCACTAGACGACGAAGACTGGGCAGAGGCCCTGGAATCCCCAAGAACAGCGGCCATCGCGACACGATTACAGCTTATCCAATTCAAGTATCTCCATGGGGGCTACTACACCAGGTATAGGCTCTGGTGGGCCGGAATAATTGGCTCTCCGCTCTGCCTGCGGTGCCAAATGTCCGATGGTACTCTTATACACACGGTGGGGCAGTGCACCACACTCTCCAGGTTCTGGCGGGGGGTTATTACATGTTTGTCAGAGCTTCTCGGTGGGACATCCCTTAGACACCTTACTCCACATTACCGATGACATCGGCGGTAACATTTACAAACGGCATTTACTATTACTGGGTCTTACACTGGCTTAGCGTGACATTGCGAGGGCATGGAAAGATGCGTCCCCTCCACTGGTCGGGGTGTGGAAAAAGGAACTCTATTTTTGCATGGGGTTATAGTTGCCAATCTTTAAAACGAGGGGATGCCCACAGAAACACCAAGAGTTGGAAGAGGTGGGCGGAATACCTTGGGCTGCTTCTGGAACCTATCTAGGTGACCTCCATAGATTAATATGTGTGACAGTGGAGGTGGGGCTGTGCAGTGGACGTGAATGTGGATGTGAGTGTATAAATAGAGCAAATTGGCTAGGCCTGCTATGTGATATGCAATGCAGTGGTAATGTGACACTACAGCTCCCAGTTGGGGCATTATACTATATTGTTGTTGTTCTTTTATTGTTGGATAAACATCCAAAAAGTCAACATCTTACTCTTATGCATATACCTTGTATTGGTTGGATACCTGGCCCTGCCAGGCCCATTGTGATTGCTGACAAAATTTGTGGGGAAAAAAAAAAAAATAATAATAATAATAATCCTGAACTCAAATTGATTTTCAAAGGCTCTGAGCTTTGCAGGTAGGAATTCCATTACAGTGAAAGTAATGCTAACTCCCCCACCCCCCCCCCGTAAGCGGAAATAAATAGAAGTGGTGCCAGCTTGGAAAACGTGTTCTTATGTTGGAAGTATTTTGCATGTTTTGATTGAAGGAATTTTGGTCATTGGCCGTTCACTGCTCAGTGAGCAGTAAGGAACTTTGAAAGAAGGTCTTTCAATTGGTAGCTAGTGGAAAGCCTTTGGGCCAGAAGAAGTGCCGAGTTTGTATATTTACATTTAGAAGCAGTCTTGCAGCTGAATTAAGACTTCTCGACAGCCTTCTTATGAAAGGGGGAGCGGGATATTATCAATATAAGAAAATGTTTTTTTAATTATACCTCAGAAACTGAAGCAGTCACATGATGAATTAGGGTGTGACACTGGGCATAAGCGGACTATCATTAAGTTACAAAAAACATTATAAAACGGCACATACCCTAGTGTTCCGGCCTTGGGTAAGCAAGACATCATTCATGATGGCAATATGATGTCAAGATCATTTAATACAGAGGGGAAGGTTTTTGTTGTAATTGAAGCAGATTGCATTTACGCTGAATGGGGCAGACTATCAATGTTTCATCTGACGAAACCTGAGCTGTCAATCCAACACCTACTTTGTTTCTTACAGTGGTGTCAAGCCTCGGAACTAACTTGTCCAAGTCTCGTTTATACTGTAGACCAGCATAGCTAGAGGAAACAGAGTACAACTTAGGAGACATGGGCATATTATGACAGCCTAGTGCTGAGAAGTAACGGAGGACCCAGACAGGCCCATCAGGAGGACGGGACAGTGAACCTCATTCTAGAATAAACTAGCCACTCATACGTTTTCGTAAGTTCAAAGTGGGCTGGTGCTGCTGTACGTTATAGTGTTATTACACTGCAGCTCAGTTGCAGTATCGATCCCAAGTATGGACATTACACTTAGAGAGTGATCTATTTTGGACAAATGTTGTGACAGGGAGTTGCTGAAAGTTCTATAACTGCATAGGGAAGGACCGGATAGTTAAGAGTGATACAATATGTACCTTTTTCTCTCAAAGTAGGGATTTGTGGTCTTCAACTATATCTGCCACTAGGAAATGTGAAGTGGATACCACACTGGATAGGAGACTGGTAGAATGGACAATCTACATAGTAACAAACATTTTTCGATTTTTAAGGACTGAAACCACACTTTGGTTCAATTTAAAGGCTACTTTGAGATTCAACTGATCAATTCCTGATTTATGCTCAACTGACAGGGCTACACAGCTTATAAGTGGGTGATTGGTTTGAGAAAATTCATTGACCATCTGCCTGCAACACACACACTTAAAGTGAGCTCTTCTTACAACAAAATGGTGGCAGGTCTATTTCAACAAAGCTGTATCTCCAGGATGAAATAGATATAGTGGTTGCTCCCAAAAATGGTGCAGTGAAAGTTAGAAGTGCGTTAGTGTTCCTTAAAAAGAACATGCCAAAGACATTGCTGACAAAGCAGCATAATGATTTAGCACAGCTTACTCAGAATTCAAGTTCAGTTTTATGACACTACAAAGATTTTATAGCCAACAAAATTGTTATTCTATGTTTCGACCCATCCAACAACTCAAATACAGGTCTTCGTCAGGACAAAGGGAGCCAACCTAATGGAATAATAGAGAGAAACACACTATAACCTCACAGTAGTCAAATAATCCGATTTAAACAAAAGAGAAGGCATCCTGCATGGATCTTACCTCCCTTCCACCGATGATCAAACATTGGAAACCCTCTGAGAGTAAACAAGTGGATGAATCTGGGAATACAAATTTAAAAACATGCTGCAGAAGATCTAGTAGCCATCTATATGTATGCTTATCCATCAACAAATGTCCATTTCAATGATACAGCCATACACACTGGCTTAATGCAAAGGATTCTTCACATATATACAATTACACTTTGCTTAAAAGACATTCCAATCTGGCTACCCATCAATGAAAGCCATCCAGGGTACACAGCAAATAAAGACATGCTGTAGAGAATCCACACAGATTGGTTTTAATGTGATTACTAAATACAGTGAATAAAGGATAGCCGAATACATATCAAATCACACTTCGCTATGAACATAAGATTGTAATTACAATGCAAGTCGATGCAATTCACTGAATAATCACATCCTTTTCAATGTATAAATCGGGAAAGCACAAGAGAAACCTCTCCAAGTATACTTGTATAAATGCTCATTTCAAGACACAAAACTTTCAAATTTAGCAATAAAAAAAATGCCATAAGATGACTCATTGCTTGGTTATTGGACTCAAGAACAGTTTGCCAAATCAATAATTCTTTCCCAAGGTATACCCAGCATATGTGGAACTACTGCCAGAATAATGCAAATAAGAAAACTTGATAAACATCGGGAGGCTATTAATCAAAAGCATCTATATATCCCACTCATTGCCTGATTCGTCAAATTACAATCGAGAACAAGAAAGGAGGCAAAGTCCTCCTTCTACAGGAACTACAATAAAAATAAACTAAAGACTCATTAGCCAGATGGAATAAATAACTGAGAACAGACAGCAAAATAAAAAACAGCAATCAAAAAGGGCAACAATTCATAGGAATAATGAAACAAGCATTTACAGTGCAATAGGTCTCGCATTTGCGAGAGTTTGAACTATTGGCATTGTAAATGATGTCTTTTATTGATGTGTTTACAAAACCTGCAAGCGGTGCGTAAACACTGCTTGCAGATTCTGTAAACACATAAATAAAAGATATGGTCATTTATAATGCCAATAGCTCAAACTCTCACAGATGCGAGACCTTAAGCAATCACAGCATCCGAGCTTTAGGGCTTTCAACATCCTAAGCTAAAGCACGTGTGCCGCGGTTGGTTTAAATGCAAACAAATAGAAGAAAAGTGTGCATTTTTTCTATTTGTTTACTTTTTATGTTTAACTTTGTTTTATTGGTTTGCAGATGAATGAAAAGACACAATACATATATCATTTATCCTATTTCCGGCCCCCGCAAGAGGCTCAGATTGTCCTTGCAACATGTAATAGCTAATAAAATATACAACTCCCGTCCCCCCCATCCCCGGATCCCTCCCCCACCCCTCTCCCCGAACCGGTGTGCTATGGCGGATCCTTGGTAGTTCGATGTGTAAAGAGCCCTAGTGCGCCATATCTCCAGAAGCTGCCTCGGGTTTTTGGATATCAGTTAGTCGCAGAAGGCGAAGGTATTTCGGGCATGTGATTTCATTGAATTCCACCGCTAGAAGGGATAGTAGAGGCTGCCATGTGGTAGCAAACGTGTCGGAGGAGTGCGCAAGGTTAGCTTGGATTCTCTCCATGCCTAGCGTGTACCACAGTCTGTATAGCCACCTCGTGTGGGTTGGTCTATTCCGTGTGCCCCATTGAGAGAGAATGTGTTGCACCGCTGCTCCCATAGCCAGACCCATTTTGGTGACGAGCCATTTCTCGTAGGTCGTCAGTTTTCTACCGACCATCGGGCGCAATTCTGGGTGTGTTAGCCAATGGCGAATTTGGAAATATTGGGAGTCTCTGCGGTCTCTGGACGTCGTAGGCCTGTGCTGTCTCTGAGAATTGGAGGAACCCCTCTTGGTCGAATAAGTGCCCGGCTGACTTGCATGTTGACGCCCTCCATTGTGGAAACGCTCGCTTTTCGAGCCCCGGTGGGAATTCCGGGTTGTCGAATATGGGAGTTAACGGCGAGGGGAAGGAGGTAAGTCCACGTTTTGTCGCCACTTTGTCCCACACTTGCATAACAGTGCATGTGAATGGGGAGAGTTAAAGGTTCGGGGACCTATCCGGGCGTTTGAGAAATGGTACTTTCCAGAGGTCTAATCGCGCCATCGCCTTATCTTGGAACAGCCACCTCTTTCTTGATTCCGGTCTGTTCCATTCTACCAAGTATCTGAGTTGCGATGCCAGGAAGTAATCTAGTAGATTGGGAATCCCCAGCCCACCTTCGTCGGGGGGACTATGAGCTAGCTCCCTATTCATCCTCGGCCTCTTCCCGGCCCATATGAATTGTTGTACAGCACTTTGCAATTTATGAATGACGCCTTTGGGAGGCCAGGCTGGGATGGTCTGAAAAAAATATAGCACCTGCGGCAAGATAGACATTTTGACTGCAGCGATACGGCCAAGGAGTGACAGGGGTTGCCTCTGCCATCTACCCAAATCCCCCTGAACCCGCAAGAGAATATTGGAGTAGTTTAGGGCGATTGTTTGCTCTGTGGAGGGGGTCAGGACTATCCCCAGGTATGGGATCCGATCTTGGAGTTGGAGCTCCCCGAACTCTTCGTGTGTTACCCTTAGTGTGGTTTCATTGAGACCAAGCGGTAATATGGATTTCCCAACGTTGATCTTAAAGCCGGAAACTTCACCAAAAGCGTGCAATTCCCGCAGGAAGGCCGGGACCGAGCGCTTGGGTGCCTCTAGGGCTGCCAGGATATCATCCGCATAGAGGCTAATCGGGTGTTTCTCCCTCCAAAGGGGATGCCGAGGATATATGGGTTATCCCTTATCCGTTGTGCTAGGGGTTCAACATATAAGGCAAATAGAAGGGGTGACAACGGACATCCCTGCCTCGTGCCCCTTTGAATGTCAAAGGGTTGGGAGCTCGTTCCGTTGACCCGGATCGTAGCTGTGGGTTTATCATAACAGCTTGTTACCCATGCCCTAAATCGCTCACCTAGGCCAAAGTGCGCCAATGTCTTATCCATAAAGCCCCAGTCTACCCTGTCGAATGCTTTTTCAGCATCTATTGACAGTAGAAGGGCCTCGGTCCTGTTATGGTGGACTTTATCAATTATATGCATGATACATTTGGTGTTGTCGCTGCTTTGTCTGTTGGGAATGAACCCGGATTGGTCTGGTTCGATAATGCATGGCATGCATGGGCCCAGTCTAGACGCCAGAACCCCTGTGAACAATTTGAGGTCCAGGTTGAGTAAGGAGATTGGCCGGTATGAGCCGCATTGAGTATTGTCTTTTCCGGGCTTGGGAAGGACAACAACTATATCTGCTGCAAGCATGTCCGCGGGAATAGAACCGGGGCCCTGGAATGAATTAAAAAGTCGGGTTAAAATCGGGGCGATGAGTGGACAGAACGCTTTATAAAACCCCGCCGAGAAGCCATCTGGCCCTGGAGCTTTCAGTGGTTTGAGTCGGGAAATAGCACCTATCACTTCTTCGATTCGAATCGGCGCGTCCAGTGCTTCTGCTCCCCCTTGTTTAAGGCCGTGGTAGCGGCGCATTGAAGATATGACTCCATTTGGTTGAGTTCGAGAATCTTTGCTGTATAGGGAAGCAAAGAATTCTCTGAGAGTTTCAGCTATCTGGTCGTCCATTTCCACCACCTCCCCCCCCCGGAGTTCCTAAGGGCAGCAATCCTGGACCTCTGGGCGCGGGCTCTTAGTTTACTGGCCAGGAGGCGTCCCGTCTTATCTCCCCCTATTTAGTACGAGTGTTTGAGCCGCAGAGCCGCGTATTCCGCCCTGTCTAGGTCCAAGCCCGCCAGCTGCGCTCTGGCTGCTTTCAGTTGACGCCATATTCTAGGGGCACCTGTCCGGCTGTGGACCCGCTCCAGTTCCACCACATTGGCCGTAAGCTGTTCTCTCTTTTCTTTCCGGTCTCGTACCTCCGCCGCGGATATGGCTATCAATTCCCCCCTCACGACCGCTTTGAGGGCCCCCCATAGCGCAGTTAGAGACGTCTCCGGTGTATCGTTTGTCTTGAGGTAATCGGTGATACATTTGTGTATCTGTTGGGATATTTCTTTGCGCAGCAGCAAAGTCTCCCTTAGTCTCCACCTCCCCCTTGGCCTATGAGTTGGGGGCACGTCTAGTGTCACTATCACCGCGTCGTGGTCTGAGAGTGCCGCTGGAGTAATGTCCACTGTGTCAACCAGTGCACTGACTTCTGCCGACCCGAAGAAGTGGTCCAGTCTGGCATATGTATGGTGTGCATTTGAGTAGTAAGTGTATTGCTTGGTGTGGGCCACTCGCCATATGTCTACCAGTCCCCTGTGTGCCAGCCATTCCTGCCCTTCCTCTGATAAGGCTCCTGTTTGGTCGTGCCGTTGCCCAGATCTATCTTTCTCTGAGTCCATGACCAAGTTGAGGTCACCTCCCACTAATATCCGTCTATCTTGGGGGCTAAGTACCTCTGATATGGCTCCCTTGATGAATTTTTCTTGTCCTTCATTTGGGGTGTAGATGGATCCCACCACTATGGGAGCTCCCCCAACCCAGAGCCTGTAGGCCAACAGCCTGCCCCTTATTTCTGCTACCTTGTCTCCCACTGTGCCTCGGAATTTCTTAGCTAGCAATATGGCCACCCCTGCTTTTTTTATCCATAGTAGAGGAATAGAATTGTTGGGGAAATGCGCGGGACCTCATTCTGTGCCAATCCTTAGAGATGAGATGTGTTTCCTGTAGGAGGCACACATCCGCTCCAGAGTGCTCCAAATAAGATATGATAGCTCGTCTTTTAACAGGGTTGTTCAGACCCCTCGCATTGAGGGTTAGTACCCGAAGAACATGTTGCGACATACTGGGTTTACAAGTGGTGTTTGTGCTTGTGTCGTTGGTAGATTGCTTTTGCCTCGCGTGTGTCTGCGCCCCTGGGCCCTTATTCCATGCGTCCGTGGCTCTAGCCTACGTCCATGCCCGCGCTCCGTTAGCACACCGGTTCCCCTTCCCCCCCCCTCTCCCTAACCCAACTTCCCTCCCTCCCCGTTCCCCCTGTGTCCCTCCCTCCAACTCCCCCCCCCGGATCCCCCCCTTCCCTCCCTAACCCCAACTAAACAAACCCCAAATGTAACCATTGTCCAATGTCCATCATCCGGTGACGCGGACATTTGGAAGTGAAAAATCGGGGTGAAGATGTGGTCCAAGTACCCCGGGCCCCTCCCCCCCGCCCCCCCCAGCCAGCTATATTTTAGTGCAATAGCGTCCCCCTATGCAACTCAAGGTTTGTCCGGCGAGGCGGTGTCCCTCGAAACCGCTTCTAGGGCTGCCAGTCTTTCTTGTGTACTGGTGGTGTGGTCCGGCCGTGTTTCAAATTTAGGCAGGTGTCTGCGGCCCACTCTGTGCCATCCTCCCCGAGGATCGTTGTGTGTGGGTGGGCGAGTCCTCCGTGTCCCGTTGTTCTAGGCCCAAGAGCGCGCATGTTTCATGAAATGATCTCATTTGATGTAGCTTGTCTCCCCACTTGAAAATCAATCGGAATGGGTGGCCCCATGAGTAAGTCACTCCTTTGTCTTTCAAAAACGTTGTCGCTTCCTTGAATGCTTTCCTCTTTTGTAGAGTGATAGAGGCCAAGTCTTGGTATAGTGCTATAGGCTTACCCTGGTATTTGAGGGGTTGCTTACGCCTGGCTTCACGGAGTATGCGTTCTTTGAGGGGAAAGTCTGGCAAGAAAGCTAGAATGTCTGGCGGAGGGGCCGGAGCCCGCCGCGCCATTCCCACCCTATGTGCATGATCAATGCGAATGTCAAAGTCTAGGGGCTCTTCCAGGATCTCCCTAAACAAGTCCTGAAGGTATCGGGTGACGTCCGGCCCCTCCTCTTTCAGCGGGACCCCCCTAACGCGGATGTTGTTTCGGCGTGACCGATTTTCGAGGTCTTCTGCGTGGGCTTGCAAGTCTACCTGTTGGTCCTTGAGTCGAATAAGCTCCTGTTGTATTTGCACTATCTCCTCGCCTTTGGATTGCGCACGCTCTTCAAATGGCGGCGACTCGCTCCCCCATGTCGTCGACCTCGCGTCGGATTTCTCCCACCTCGCTCGCCACTTCTTGCTTTAGCGTGTGAAAATCCTCTCGCAGCGTATTGAAAAGAGTTTCTAGGAACAGTCGTGTGATTGGAGCTTCTCCATCGCCTTGTTCTGCTTTAGGGGCCGAGGAAGTTCGCCCTCCTTTCTCCCCTGACAAGGAGCTTTTGGTTAGCATCTCTTTCAGCGTTCTTTCCCCTTTTTTCCGCATTGTAGAAATGTTGGGGCTCCCAGGTGGTCGGCCTTCCGCCTCCAGACCAAATCCGCCCGCACTGCACTCGTATGTCTCCTCTGGATGCTTGGGTGGCGCTGAAGTAGGGTCTCTCAACTCCAACTTCCAGTGGTGCGATTTGTGTTGTCACGTATGTGCGGTGGCCCCGGGCTGCTGCGGACCGGAGCTGCTATTCCTCCCGTTTGTGGGCGACCTGTTGCGCTCCGGCAGGTTGGTTCCCCTGCGCAATTGCTTGCATGGGAGGATGTATCCTATCGCGGCCAGTGCACTACGGACAGGTCATCAGTGTCTTCGGCCAGCCGTGAAGCCCCTTGGGGCAGTGGTGAACTCTCGCTATCTTGTGCCCTGTGTGCGGCCCTGGGCCCTAAAGGCGTTGGTTCTTGGGGGCCACTCTGTGGTTCCGCCCGCAGTGTTCACTGTTGCCTGGACAGAGACTGCCTCCCCCTGGCCCACCTCGGCCTCGGTGTCTGCCTCTGATGTCTCGGGCTCAGCCCCTCCAATGCCACTGCCACTGTTTCCGCAAAGCCAGGGGCCTTCTTGTCTGCTGTGCTACGCTGTCCCACGCCGCTCCCGCTCCGTTGTTTGCCCCTGTGCTGCCAGACAGTCTAGGCGGCGGGCACCCCGTGCCTCCGCCGGGCTCCCTCGCTGTTTATGCTTCTTATTATCTGTCCTTGGCCAGGCTGTTTTTGGCATTGTTGCCCTGGGCCCACCTCTCCCTCACTGCCAATTGTACTGCAGCGCTTGGGCGTCCCGGGCAGCTTGCCTCTGGTAGGGTCGGACTCTGCGGGTCACTCACCGCTCAACCGCTCCCTCTCCCGTCGTCACCTTCAAGTGTGGCCTCTTCCCCAGATCGCTCGGAGATCTCCGAATGCGCGCCCAGCTAGGCCCTCAAGCCGGGCGCTCGATTTATGCCGCCGGACCAGCAGGGGCCGCCTCTCCGCTATCGCGCTGCTCCTACCGGCGTCAGAGGTGTTCGTAGCTGCTGCGGGTACACCCTCGCCTTTCCGCTGGGCGCCCGTGCTGGGCCTTCGCCGGATCCGCCTGTGCTCCGACCCGGTAGGAGCGCGTCAGTTCTTCCCGCTCCGGCGCTGTGCTGGGCCTCCGGCTCGAGCGTCTCCCCCATTCGCTACCTGCTCGGCCTTCCGCTGCACCCTCCAGCCGCATAGGACACCAGTCGGTGCTTGCAGGGGTGTCGCCGCACTCCCACTGGTCGTGCCACCGGTTGTGATGCACAACGGGGGGGTATGCAGATGTATACGGCTGGTTACGGGGTTCGGGATCGAGGAGCCTCCGGGTTGTGCGACCGCTTAGAGCGCCATCTTGGCCACGCCCCCTTGTTTACTTTTGAAGCCATTGCGGCGCCCGCACTTTAGCTGAAGATGTTGAAAGCTAAAGCGCTGCTGCTGCCATTGCTACAAAAGTAAACAAATAGAAAAAAAATGGCGGGCAAGCACTTTTAAAAATGTATTTACTTTTAAAGCAATCGCGTGAAGGATCGCAAATCAATTTTAATTGTTTGGTGATAAAAAGTCTTGGTCACAATAACTGCAGGCTGCAAATCTGCCACACTTCGATGCTCTCTCCATCAGAAACTGAAGGGCACAGAATTTCGGGCAGTTAGCATTCTTGTGAATGGCAAAGAAGGCGATTTGAGGGGTCCTCAGAGCTGAAGTAAGTCCTGCACTACCTACAGATGAAGACGCCCCTTACTGTCAGCAAGAGGACGCTGACTGATACTATCCGCTCGCACGTCCGGCACTCTGGCCAGGTAATGTGCCACCAGACAGATCCGATGGTCCTGAGCCAAGGGTCAGAGATGCAGAGTTCTCAGCAGAGAAGGTGCAACCCTACTCCCTCCTCATTGTAGATATATCACATCACGGCTGAATTGTCTGTCATGGTCTATAAAGACATGCCGTGAAGGGAAGGGAGAAACGTCGTATGTGACAGACATACAGACGGCAATTCTAACAGATTGGTGTGCGACAAGAGGCCTCTGATCACCAACTCTTCCAGATGTGTTCTTGACCCTAGAGTGGAGGCATCCATGAGAACTGTGGTCACTGGAGGGGAAGGGTAGAACGGTCTTCCTTGGGAGAGATTGCTTGTCCACACCCCACCACAGTAGGTCCAGTACAGTGTACACGGAGATTGTGATAGAAGCTTTAAGATCTTCACCATGTGGGAAACAACTGCCTGCAGAGGCATAACTGGATGGCCCTTGTGCCAGCATGAGCTGCTTCCCCGTGTTAACTGTGGGAGTAGAAGGAGATGGAGAGAGAGAGCACGTTTTTCCTTTCTCTCAATTTCTATATTGTTTATACAGGGGGTTCTTGCCTGTTGCTGATAAGCATATGGTTGATGACCCAGAAAGGGAAATCCCCTGGAGAAGCCTTAACATTTTCTAAACGGATGATAATCCCATGCTTGGGTCTGGAGGTCAAGCGATCTTGACAAGTGACTTTAAACCTCTCCAATGCCAAACAAGCTTTTGCTCCGAAAAGGCACGAGTCACTGAAGGGGATGTCCATAAATGTTGCTTGGACATCCTGGGAAACACCAGAAACATAACCAAGCATGGTGTCATAGGAAACCAATTGTTCCCATGGCTCTTGCCACAAGTCTGCTGTGTCCAGGCCAGACTGTATAACCTGCTAGTTCACGGCCTGACCACCCTCCACTAACTCTGTAAAGTGGCCTCAAACCTCCTGCAGCAGATTGGGGATTATTGCTTGTGACCAGAACCAGGTCAGATGGAGTTGCAGGAGCCAGATCCTGCACAGAGTCGCTTGTCAGTTTCTGATACAATGGTGGATGAGGTGAAAGAAGGTATCTAGTTGACTTACTTTTTTATGAACAATGCCCTCCAGAATCATGCAACCTATTTTTCTTATGCTTCATTTGAATGACTTCGATGAGGGCGACAACTCTAGTGACCTCTGGCTTGACTTGCAGCATCCTCTGCCTCATGTTGTGCCCATGAACATCTTGGATTCTCATTCTTTATTTGCCTTGGGGTCCATCTTTTGACAACTCGCATGCCTTCACATTGTGGTCCAATCCCAGGCACCACACGCAGAAGTCATTGATGTCTGTGTTAGACATCTAACCATCAGTGTCTCTACATGGTTTGAAACCAGACTGTTTGGGCAGAGACAGTTTGAAGGAATAACTGCACTGAGAAGAAATGAGGGTAGAAATAGTTGACGCCTAAGGAGATTGAGAGCTCAGGATTGCATTGATGGCCCGGAAAAAGGGAACCGACATCAGCATGCCGATAGGAAAGCTTTATGTTTCCAGTGATGGTAGAGGGCTGCCACACATGGCGCCAAAGTGGATTCAGTGCCCCCTACCGACACGGAAGAGCGACTGAAATGTTTCCGGATGCCGACTTGCACATGGGATATTCAATAAGTGAGGAAACTGCATATAGAATCATTCAGAAAACTATTTTATATAAACCCACACAAAGGACGTTGATAAAAAAACAACTATTTACATGCTGCTGAGCATAGGTGTAAAACCTGGGAAGCTGTATCCTTGGAAATTTATCATGTGTGGTCCTTCACACTAAAGCAGATACCAGCGCTTTTTCCTATCCAAGTTTTTTTATCAAAATGATACGTAAACAGTTTTAATGGAATGTGGCATGGTGGGATAAAGTAACAAGTTTCCTATTATTTTGTTCTACGTTTCCCTTTCTTATACTTCTAACAAATGGCAACAAAACTTTTGCCCATGTACAGCGCCGCTGCCTTTTGGCTAGGTTCCTGCAATAGGAATGGCATTTGCATACAACACAAAGAATATGTTAGCACTCGCAAGAGATAAGTATTTGTGTTTCCCTAGGTAAATAAAACTGTGTATTTACACGTTACACATAGTTTGATGGACTGGAAAGTTGTCAAAGGTTCGATACACATCATACACTAGGCCTTGATGAAAGCACCAAGGGCCAGATGTACGACCGTTTTTTGCGGTCGCAGAGGGGTTTCAGACCCCTTTGCGACTGCAAAAAATGAGTTGGCCATGTACTATTCCGCGACTCGCAAAATAGGAATAGCGAGTCGCTATTAGGAAGGGACGTTCCGAGGGTGTCCCTTCCTAATAGCGAGTCCTCCAGGTATGTAGGACTCTTTTGCGACCAGAATTGCTGTAGCAAAACAGTTGCAGTTGTAACACCCTTCTCAGAAGGGTGGTAAAGCACTCGCAAACGGGAAGGGGTTCCCAGGGGACCCCTTCCCCTTTGGGAATGCAGGGGAAAATATTTTTTTAAGGGCAGGGAGTGGTCCCAGGGACCACTACCTGCCCTTAAAAATGAAAAGAAAACGTCTCATTTTTTCTTTTTTAAATGCATCCCCGTTTTCCTTTGAGGAAAACGGGCTGCATTTAAAAAAAAAACTAAAAAAAAACACTGCTTTATTGAAAAGCAGTCACAGACATGGTGGTCTGCTGACCCCAGCAGGCCACCATCCCTGTGATGCTGGCCATTCCCAATGCGGTCGAAAATTGCCAGTGGCTCATGAATATTGATGAGCCTCGCATTTTGCGACCCCATTGGGAATCGCTAACAGCTGAACATTAGATTTAGCGCCTCGCAATTTGCGACAATCCAATGGTCGTACATCTGGCCCTCAGTGATTATAAGTGCTGAAACTTATCAAATCCTCTGGCATTAAAACAAACTGACACTTGTATTTTTTGTGGTGAAGCTGAACAACAAAAATTAATGAAGTAGATATAGGCTTCTTAGACAATTTTAAATTAAAGGATATTTACCGACAAGTCCTCTTTCTTAAACCTCTATGGATATATATAAGGTTTTATAAGTAGAGCCTATAGGTTCTATGCAACACCACCATCACTAGACACCTCTTGGTACAGTGGCTACAGGAATGGTCAATTTGAATAATAAACATCCCCACATGGAATGTGCCCTTCGAGCAGATACTGCAAAAAGTAGAGGAGCCAATGATGACACAAAGTGGGAATAATATCTAGAATGGAATCAATCTTACTCACGTGGGTTCATGAGGCACGTTTTTCCTAGACTTGATCACTTTGTTTTTTTTGTATTTTGGCTGAATGAGAGACCAGTGGCCATTTGAAGTGTAAAGTTTTATCTTGAAGGAGATATAAATTTACACTATGTACCTGCAGAAGGCCCTCTGTTTCTTTGGATCTAAAATATTTACGTTACAGGACAAGAACAAGCCTCAGAACCCCACATCAGTTACCATATTTGACACTGAGAAGGGTTATAATTTAACAACTATTTTAAGTTTCAAATACCACAATGTATATATTTGGACCAAATTTCATTTCACAAGGGCTTCTCGTCAGCTGAAGTGTACAACATCCAATGTAACTCCACATCCGTCTTAATTACTGCACGATAAGACAATTACCTTGCTCTGCTATGCTTTTTTGACTGAGCGATAAAGCAGATTTTGTATATATATTTCTAGATCACAGCTATCTTGCTCTCGTTACACAGGTCAAGGGGATATTTCCTCGAAGGCTTAACCAATCCTGTGGGGCAAGAACTGAACATGGGACTTCTGTATTTGTAAATGGTTGGTTACGATGAAACGTTTGCCAAGGTCTTAATACATTTTCACTTGATTCCGCCATTTGGTCCTTTGCAGTAGCCTAGGGACCAGATTTATGTGACACCATGAGAAGTGTCATGCTAAGTACACCTTCTGCCTCAGACACCAGCTGAGTGTAGCAGACTGCACTTTTCCCAGCATCATTGAAGCCCTGTGTGCCAAAGCTTGTGCTTTTATGCAATACGTGGAATGTAGATGATAAAACAAAAACAGCCCTTAAAGTCTGCTTCTTAGCCGTAGCCAAGCAAAAATATCCCTGCTGTTCTGCTTACCCAGACAAGCTGGAGGGGTTGGGAGCAACAGTGCGGAGTAGGACTAGGTAGGGTATTTAAAGGGGGAAGGAGCACCACACAAAGGAGAGCTAGACCACACATGCTTTCTATTAGAGTATAGAATAAAAAATTATAAAATAGTTGCATATTCCACACAATATGCATGATTTACAGTGCAGCACATATACAATGTGTAGAATGTTTGAACAAACAAGAACATTTATCTTGGTTTGCCCCTGCTTCAAGGTGTTATTTTATGGGTTTTTTTAACCCAAAGACCGGTCTGGCTATCTCAGTAGATAGGGTCTTGCATCAAAACCTATGGGTGCTTGCGCTGAGCTACTCAAGTGACACCCAAGTATCCCATCTTATTGCAAAGTTGCGGTGAGAAAACTGCATTTTTCCAGGGCAAAACATCGTTCACGAAAGAAAGTAAATACTCTTGAGCCTGCACCACTTACTTTGCCCCAGCACAAACCCTCAATGCGGGAAACACAGGCAGTATAGAGGAAATCCCAATGTATTTTTAGATAATAAAACAAAAAATACAAGACAACTGTGGAGCAGGTTGGCCAAGACTTGGGACCCGCGCAAAGTGATGCAAAGCAGCACAAAATCTTGGAAGAGTTAGCTACTTTTGATTGCATAATGTATTTTGTGCTAGAAGGATACCCTTTTCTTAGAACAGAGGCGTTTGCATAAAATCAGTTTCGTTCAGGAGAAAAACAAAGAAATTGAAAGAAGAGCCGCCAGCATCAAGATCGCTGGTGAGTTAACCAAACCGAAAAAATACATTTTAGCCACTCCACCTTCTGAGAGAAAGCAGTACAGCCACTCATTGAGAGATCTCATGGCTGTATGCTGCCCTCCTTCTTGCAGTCCATCAAAAAATAAGTATTTTTCCTTCCCCATCCATTAAGTGTATGAGCGCGTAATGAAATCCAGAATTTGCGCCTTTTAGAGGGTGCTTGGCAACCTTTTTCTGGAAGGTTGCACAGATCTACCAGAACTCAATGGAGCCTCCCGAATTTGAGTACTGTAATTCAACATGCCTTTTAACTCTTGAATATCCATGACATTGAGGGGTCCCAGACCTTCTTGAAATGTACTTCCCCAGCTGTGTGCCAGTTCCAGCTCTGGACAGCGTAAGGACCTGCCACATTACCTCTATAAATACCCGTAAGGAAAAAGAATAATCCAAAAATGACAGACAGAACAGATTTTTGATTATTAGACCCCATAGAAGACGATCACTTAAACTTCCACACTTGCAGTGCCAGAGATTTAGGCAGGCAAAGGATCCTGTCGAAAATCTGGAAAAAAAACAGCACTAATGCCAAGAATCATTGTGTATTTATTCAGTATTGCAAGCAACTCACAACCTACCTCAAACTTCACCATCTTCTAGACAACACTCAATCATGATTCAGAAAGAACCACAGCACCTAAACGGCACTTATTGCGGCCACCGAGGGCATTCAAATCATCCTGAACCGAGGAGAAACAGCAGTCCTCATCCTGCTAGACCTCTCTGCACCCTTCTGCACCGTCTCCCGTAACAACCTCATCAGAAGACTCCACAAGATTGGTGTACAAGGATCTGCTCTCAAATGGATCAGTTTCTTCCTCACTGGAAGAACCCAGTCAGGCTGCCACCCTTCACATCAGAGATCAAGATATTGATATGCAGAGTTTCACAGGAATCATCCCTCAGCCTCACTCTTTTCAACATATACATGACACTGCTCACCAACATCATCCGATCACAAAAAAAATCACCGTCATCTCCTATGCTGATGACACCCAACTCATCCTCTCCCTGACCGACAAGACAACCACCACCAGGACCAGCTTCACCAACTGCAAGCCCATCGTAGCAGACTGGATGCAAACCACCTGCTTACAGCTCAACTCCTACAAGACAAAAGTAGTGGTCTTTGGAAACAAGACCTCCCCATGGGACTCCGCCTGGTAGCCGATGTAGCTAGCACCAACACCCACAGACCACCGAAGACATCTAGGGACCCATCAATTGGTCATATATATTATCCTTATTATGATTGAGGAAATGAAATAGATTCTAACTGGCATTGAATGTGAATTACAGTGCACTCTGGGCATTGTAGTTATTTGCAAATTTTGTTCTAATGACCAGCATTAGGATTATTTGCTTACTTCATATTTCAATTTTTTACATTTCTTTGCATTTAGCTATGATAAATCCATTACTGATATGATTGCTGTGACAGTTGATGCGAAGCGTCTTGTTTTTTTTTTTAACTTATTTTGCAAAACTGCATGTGAATGCTTGGTATATTTTCTCTGTCTTCTTTGGTTTCTGTATTTGTTTTCATGGTGTTTCGGCACCTATCCACTTAAGAAAGAAAGGCTTCCTGGCAAGACGAAACACACAACACTGAATAAATGCACTGTGATTCTTGGCACTGGGGTGGTATGACCGAGAGGGAAGCGTCAGAAAATTTGGTGCCAACACCTCCATAACAATGAAATTAAATGCCAAATCCAGAAAGAATGGCTCAGACACAGCTAGGACTGGGTGAGATTAATTTATCAGTGATCACCACCTTAACGCGTTTCGGCCGCTGAAACAAACTTGGTCACATAAGTTAGTAGTGTTTATATACAAGTGTATACGTACACGACATAGAAAAATACTTTCATCCTCTTTTATGTATTGTATACACAAGGTCACAACGTACTCAAAACTAATACTCTGCCTACCGAAAATTAACATTGTACCATACACAATTCATTGGCATATTCAGAAATTCATCATAATTAATATGCAAGGTTTTAACAAGTACCCAAAAGTTATAGTTATAACTCCTTAACATCTTAAAAGGAATGTTTTGCCTGCATACTGCTAAACAAGGAGAGTATTCAATCAATGAACACAAGGCAATGAATCTACATCTCAAATACACTGTAAATTATGAACTCGGTTGGACTGCGAAAAAGGCCTAGAATTCTGCCCCTTTGGGCTGGGCAATATCAACCAATACACCAGGTGAAAACCAATGGGGGGAAAAAGGAAAATTACAGATTACTGTTGTAACAGAATAACTAAAATTGAAAGTATAACCAACAAATGTATCTGTTAAATCACACATAAGAGTGAAAGTGTTACTAAATAGAAGCTTGAAAGTATCATATTTGCGCTCTACTGTTCAATTCTGCAGGCACATAGGAGAATTCTGCAGCATATGCAGGCAATCAAACACCAGAGCTTCCCGGTTGTCAGCATTTTGAAGAATCTCGTAAGAATAATGATCAAAAGTTAAAATATGTTGTATTGGATTCTGTACCTATGAATACAAGAGGAGGTAACAGACAAAAAGAGATTACAGCGATTGGAATCTTGATATATATTAGAAGTGAATAAAAAGTGCCATGGGGTCTGAACACAGAAGAGGAATTCTCTACTCATTTGTAGCCCCAACCTTTGATCGTAGAGCGCAAATATGACACTTTCACACTGCTAATTAACACTTTCACTGTTATATTTGATTGATTTAATAGATTTGTTGGTTATATTGTATATTCTCTCTGTACGTAGTACAGTTCCCCCTCATCGCTGCAATTACGCCTAATGCGCACGTCTTCAGCGTAGGGGATGCTACTTATCAACCTGTGTGGACAGAAGCTTACGGCATGTAGTGTTGTATTATCTGCAGAAGGCTTTCTGTAGGCTTTAGTGATCAATCTTCCATTTTTTACATACACTGTCAAGTCTAAAAAATGTATTTCATGTGCACGAATGGAGCTTGTGAATTGCACATTCCAACTGTTGTCATTGATCTTTTTGACAAATTGCTCTGCTGGACTTGCAGACCCCTTCCAAATAATAAACAACTCATCAATGTACCGGGTCCACAAGACCACATTCTGAGCCCATACATCAGTGCATTGGTCTGTGAGTACCTGCTTCTCCCACCAGCCCATATGCAAATTGGCT
The DNA here is from genome assembly GCA_963921515.1 of Calotriton arnoldi. Taxonomy (NCBI): domain Eukaryota; kingdom Metazoa; phylum Chordata; class Amphibia; order Caudata; family Salamandridae; genus Calotriton; species Calotriton arnoldi. The sequence continues at coordinate 280,102 of CAWUFW010006516.1, read as the reverse complement.
AAACTGGAGCTAAGCAGGTGCCCATAGCTGTATCCCTTATTGTCTTATACATTTGTTTGGCCAATATAAAAAAAGTTAGTGTAAACACCTATGTATCATACTTAACAGCATTTGTGTGTGCTTAAAGAGTGTCAGCGGTCTAGCACTTAGAAAGTATTCAAAGGCCCCAAGTCTATTAGTGTGTGCTATACTGGTGCACAATGATGTTACATCCATAGTCATTAATACAAAGTCTTTTTCCCAATGCACATCATAGATACTTCTCAAAACGTCACCCGCATCTTGGATGTAAGATAAATTACACACAGTCTTGCAAGAAATAATCAACATGTTTAGAGATACTTTCAAATAACCCCCCAATTGCTGATAGGATTGGCCTTCATGGGCGGGAAAGTCAACATTCTTGTGGACTTTTGGAATGAGGTACAAAATTGGTATGGTGGGAAAATCGTTCATCAGAAATAGATATTCATCTTGCATCACCAGCTCGGCATTATGCTATTGTAGTAAATCTGAGTGGTATGAAGACTTGATCCCAGTAATTTACAAATGCAATACCTTGCACTAACACTCCTGGGAACTTAACTGTCTGTATGCTTCCTCCTTGTACATTGACATGGGCCATAACACAAGGTCACCCCCTTTGTCAGATTTTTGAATGACCATCTCAGTTTTAATTTTCAATTTGTTTGGGAAGTCATAGTACTTGCTCTGTTGACCATATAGACTATTTTTTCCCCATTTTTACTCATGTTTGTCTAAGGTTTTTAAGTCTTGCACCACCAACTCTGAAAAGTTGTCAATGGAATCCCTCTGCATGGTCGGCATAAATGAGGAAGGTGGCTTAAAAGCTGTAGACATTTCCATATATGTTATCAAGTGCCTGAAAATCAATTAGTTCTTGTTCTGTTAGTCTCTCTTGAATACCTTCTCTTAAATACCCAAGATCTCTTTTTCCAATTGGTCGAGTTCCATCATCAACTTGATGTCAGATACTTGAAGATTATTATATTTCTCAGTGGACACTGAATTGTTTGGTTTCATCATCTGTTTATTTGAGAAATATTTCCACAGTTTTAACTTCCAACAAACTTAAACAAGCCTATCTGCATCGGACTGTAATTGAATCTTGCAGGAACACCAAACAATAGCCTTAGGGATACGATACGCTTTTCCTCTTTGGACAATTTTATGTCAGACAAGTTCACAATTGTTTTGGCATTTGTAAAACTTATTTCTTGTTGTATCTGGTCTGTTTGAACTTGGCTGGTTGCTTTTTTTCCTGTATTGTCTGCTTTTTTTCATTTCCTCCTCCTTTTAGGTTTCTATCGCGATTTACTCTGGGCCAGAGTTTTGGTTCTCCTGTCTAAACTTAAAAACGTAGTTCTCCCACAACGGAAGGGACAGGGTTGCTTGACCCAGTATTTATAGTTGTACCCTCATCCGGATCAGTTTCCACTTCTGAGCTGGTCTCAGACTGTTGAGGCTCATGACTTCGCCAATAACTGTTGGATAATCTCTGTCTCCGCATATTGCAGGTCAAATCTTTACATTTGAGATTCTCATCATTCAACTTGCCACGTTTGAACTTAAATGTTTTTCTATCCTTAATAGATTGCTCATATTTCTTTAATCTTTCTTTTAGATCGTTGTTGAAACTGCTGATTAGTTTTTGTTCAGTGCTATCTTTTAAATCACTTTTGAGCATCTCGATATCTTCCAACAAATTTTTGATCAAGCTCATCATATTTTATTAATATTGCCTTCATTTTGAGGGCTACTTCTGTGTTATTAGCAGCCCACTCTTTCAGCATATTCAGATTAGGGTTTTCATAGCTTGGCGCAATTAAGATGTGCAGGCCTCTCAGGTTGCGACCCACTTCCAAGTATCTCTAGAGTGATTTACTCTCCCACCACATCGTCACTGAATATCAATGCTGCTGCCTCCTCCCTCTCCTTCAGCCAGTCAGTGGCCATTTTCAAATTCTAACAAGCATTTACTTTTCCACAGAGTGCCAACATGAGTGTCTCACTGTGCTCCTCTCCGTTATGGACTCACCGGTGAAGTCTTGAATGGAGATTTAGGCATCCTCCGACCCTCTGATTTCCAATTGGCTCCGCCGTAAAGGTCTCTTGGTGGGGGCATTACGGCGTGCAAACTCTCCCACATGCTATCACTGGTTGCTGTGGTACTGCAGATCAAAGGGGCGTATCAGAAGTACAGTGAAAAATTGGTTAACTAGCAACAAGTTTTTCTGAAAATGTCATAAGTGTAAGGTGTACAAGGGGGGTGTGGCTTGGTCAGCCAAGATGGCGGATGCAATCTAGCAAGGCACCGCCATAACCCCACTTATCCGACAATAATCCTGCTGCCCTCCGACCATCCAGTACCGCAGGACCCCATACTGTGATCAGGACAGGACTAAATGCCGGGAACGATACTACTGACCTCCAGACCCTCGTGATTCGTTGCTTCGGGCTCTGTCGCAGCCTTGGTAAGATGTGGCGGCTGCGGCCTACGCCCGAAAACTGCGTGCCCCGGACAGAGTGGATTGCAGTCCTGGAAGTGAGCTGCTTGGAGCCCCGGGCTGAGCTTCGGTGGCCGCTACCCCCAGTGTTGTGGACCGCGCTGCTCAGTGAGGTGAGGCGGCGGGAGCGCCCACTCGGTTCTCGCCCTTGACTGATGCAAAGGGGCCAACAGTGGGACCTGGCGGCAGGACTCGCCCCCAGCGGGGTACCCCGAATTGCTGTTCTCAGCGAGTGTGCTCCCAGGAGTTGGGCGTGCACCGTACTGTGAGCTGGGCCCTGGGGCTGGATCCAGGGCCTGCTTCTACCCGGAGCAGCAGATTCAAGCCTTAAAACTAAGGTGATCGGCCTGGGACACAAGTAAAAGGCCTCCTGCACTCCTGGAGGAAACCAGGCACAGCAGACACTGTTACATGGGACACTGTCCCCGCGTTGATTGCTGAGAGATGCTGCTACTGGGGGATGTTGGGCCCCACTCTCCTTACAACTAACTGTGACACCAACTGACAGTGGCCAAATACTGGCTTTGGTGGGCCTCATGGAGACCGAGTGGGGGGCACGTGGTTTAAACCGCTTGTGGGAGACAGTTAGTCCAGACTCACCCGGCATTCCAATCACACTATACGCTGCCACCTCCATGTAATTTCAGTATAGAGCTGCACAAACACGATTACCTCGCATGTGTCTGAATACCTGTACTCTACAGATTGCTGTGGGCTGTTCGTGCTGTGGCGCCCGAGAGGACGATCCAAGTATTAACAAGCGGGCCCAGAACGCACCACGCACTGGGGTGCGCCCTGCGTATACATGCAATATGGGGGGGTAAGGATGAAGGTGGTAAACCGACTCAAACCAACAAGATACATAACACTCACGCAATTCCGATAGTGGAGAAAAAAGATAAATACACATGGGATCTGTGGAGACGCAACCTGCAGACGGCTGGGAGGGAGGACCCTCATCATCTGATCTCGTGGCGGCTATCCAAGGTACCCAAACAGAATTGGTCTCAAAAATAGACTCAGTAGGGCGGAGATATTGCCTCGGGGTCTCTCGGATCACTCCCCGGTATCCATTGAGCTTAATATGGGCAGGGGGAGGCAACCATTCCGGTGGCGCCTCTCAGCGTGGTACCTGCAGAATGAAGAATATGGGACTCATGAGCGAAGCAATTGCCCAGTACCTAACGACAAATGAGGGGTCGGTTTCCAGCGCTGCCACTCTGTGGGAGGCGCTGAAGCCCACTCTCCGTGGGGCGGATATATCCTGGTGCGCGGCGGCTCGCAAGAAGCGTAGGGAGGAACTGATTCGCGCAGAGGCGGACATAGAGGTCCTTGAACAGCAGAATCGGGAGACGGGGAGTGACCGGGGGGTGCGACAATTGCTCCTGGCTCAACATGCCTGCGCAGCCCTGCTGATGGACGAAGCACGCCAGGTATGGCTGGCGACGCGCAGCAGAATATACCAATGGGGAGACAAGTCCAGCAAGATGCTGCATCGACTGTCAGGGCACGTTCCACTCCCAGGTTCTCCCGGGAATTTTGGACTCGGCGGGAATACAGATCACAGACCCTCCTGCCATTGCAGAGAGCTTTGCCACATACTTCGCGGATCTGTATGCTCCCCGGGAATGTCTGCCGGCGTCCACCGTTGCTAAATTTATGGCACTTACCACCCAAAGCGGTGTCAGATGAGGTGCGGATTGAGCTGGAGGCCCCTCTGACAGATGAGGAACTGGGGGCGGCCCTGGGGGAACTCAACCCCGGGAAAGCACCTGGACCCAATGGGTTTCCCAGTGAGTTCTTTTGTCGCTATAAGGTACAGCTGGCCCAGTATTATCGGGCGGTGGTGGAGGAGGCCCGGGAAAAAGGTCTGCTCCCTCCAGACTGGAGACATGCTGAGGTGGTGGTGTTCCATAAGCCGGGTCGTCCCCCGGAGCAGCACGCCTCATACCGCCCCATCGCTCTCCTAAATGTGGAGGCAAAAATCCTGGCAAAGGCGCTGGCCAACCGCCTGCTGCCCCATATTACCACACTTGTACACCCTGATCAGGCGGGGTTTATGCCCCAGAGGGCCACCAGACACAACATAAGGAGGGCGCATGTGGCGGTGGCGGCTATCCGGCAGACCGGGGAACCGGCGGCACTTCTCCTGGCGGATATGGATAGGGCATTCGACTCCTTGAGCTGGGTCTACCTTTTCGCGTTGCTGGGCAGACTCAATCTGGGCCCGCACTTTCTCTCCTACATAAAACTCCTGTATACGGATTTGACGGCATCGGTCCGGGTGGCGGGCGCAACCTCCTCAACCTTTCGTATTCAGAGGGGCACACGGCAGGGATGTCCCCTGTCTCCATATTTATTTGCCCTAGCCATGGAGCCCTTGGCAGTATGGGTGCGTATGGATGCACAGATACGGGGCTTCGAATGGGCCCCAGGACTGTCCGATAGGATCGCGCTATACGCGGACGATGTCCTCTTCTTTCTCACAGCGGTTGACAGGACGGGGCCACGGCTTCTGCGTATTATGCAGATCTTTGGGGAGACGTCGGGTCTATACATGAATCCCCGCAAATCCACATTGTGGGCTCTGGGGGAATAGGACGAGAATGGGCGCATGGGTGTCCTTGATCCAGGCGGCAGCAGGAGGCCTGACATATCTGGGGGTGTTTCTCACGGATGTACCGGTAATAGCCTGGGAGCGAAACCTGGCACCAGTATGGGAGCGGGTCCGTGCAGACCTTAAGTCTTGGTCCCGTATGCCCCTGACATTGTTCGGTAGATCGGCCATATTCAAGATGGTGGCACTCCCCCGGCTTCTTTACCAGCTACAGATTCACCCGTACCCGTTCCCGCCTCGATGGTTCCGGCTGGTGAATTCTGTGCTTGGGCAGTTTATGTGGGAGGGGGGGGAAAGGTACGCGTGGCTCTGCGTACATGCTTCTTGTCTACCTATTGAGGAGGCCTCGCATCCACGGATATTCTCTCATACTATCAGGCCTCGCACTTACTGGTCCTTAATGAATGGTGGTACGGTGATAGGGGAGACCCGGCGTATGCGCTAGAACGACAGCTTATGGGACGCCACACACTACATACGCTTTTGTACTCTGCTCAGTTGCGGGGTGCGCTGCCATCGGCCACACGGGTGGTCTTTTTGATATGAGACAAGCACTGCGGCGCATGGGTTGGTGGAATGTCCTGACTCAGGAGACCCCTTTGTGGAATAATGGGCGTCTGCCCCAATTGGCGGCCATTTCGGGCCTTCAGGGATGGGACAACATTGGTGTCTCCACCCTGGGGGATGTCCTGAGGGGCACGACACTAAAGCCTTTTCGGGATTTCCAGAAGGAGTTTCTCATGCCGCAGTCACAATTTTATCGATACCTCCAGTTCCGACATGCCCTGTCCCCCAGTCTGCAGGGTCTGGAGTCCCTCCCTGAATTTAGCCCTTTAGAAGCAAAAGTTTTTATGGGGGGACTTAAAAGAAAAGAAGATTTCCCAAATCTACCAGTCTCTGGTCACTCACTGCTCCCCCGCACTTCAGAAGCTCCGGGGGGACTGGGAGGGAGACGTGGGCGATTTGGAAGAGGAAGACTGGACGGAAGCCCTGGCAGCCCCGCGGGGGGCGGCTATAGCAATGCGACTCCGCCTGATCCAGTTCAAATACCTCCACAGGGTCTATTTTACTAGAGCAAGGTTGTGGCGGGCGGGATTGATTGCCTCTCCGGAGTGTCTCCGCTGTGGACGGGAGGAGGGTACCTTCATACACACAGTCTGGCGGTGCATATCGCTGGATAGCTTTTGGAGGGGGGTGTTCACATGTCTTTCTGAAGTCTTGGGATGGGAGCTTCCACGCACACCGCAGTTGGCCCTGCTGCACGTTATGGCAGGAATAGGTGGCAATGCCTGCAAACGACATCTCTTGGTGTTGGGCTTTACACTGGCGAAGCGAGACATTGCTAAGGGGTGGAAGGCGGTGCGGGCCCCCTCGGTGGCTGCCTGGAAAAATGGATTAGATTTTTGTATGGGACTGGAGCAACCTATCTTTGTAGCCAGGGGATGCCCGCATAAGCATTATAAAATATGGCAACGATGGGCAGAGTACCGGGGCCTATGGTTGGAACCGCCAGTGATGGTGGAGCCTCAGTTACCGGGTTGAGATTCTGGGTCTGTGAAGGTGGAGGGGGGCGAGTATATGGGTGTTAAGGATATTTGTACATACATCAAGGCGGTGGATGAGATTCTGTGGTATCAGTGCGATCTTTAGGGGGTGAGGGAGGGAGGGAGTTGGGGGGGATTAGTATCATTTAATGTGTTCTTGTTATGCATAGTTGACTTGGCAAAACAAAAGTCGATTGTTTCAATGCCTAAGCATAGTCTGATTTGGCAGATGTCTCTGGTGTGCAGAGCCCTGCGTTATATGTGCAAATTGACGAATAAAATATGTTTAAAAAAAAAAAAAAAATAGACTCAGTAGCTACTGATGTGAACCTGCTCTGGGTGGATCTTCATGGAGTGTCTGAACGAGTATCGTCCACGAAGGGGCATGTGGCGGACCTACAAACTGAGATAACTGTCCAATAGACAGTGTCCTCCTTACAGAAGTTGTCAATCAGCCTCGAAGAATGAGTTGAAGATGCCGAGGGCCGATCACAGAATCATTTACGCTTTGTGGGATTCTCTGAAAAAGCGGAGGGTCAATCAGCGAAACTTTTCCTTGAAGAGTGGCTTGGTAAATGTATGCGCCTGCAACAATTATCAAAAATGTTCACGGTTGAACGGGCACCCAGGGCCTGGGTCCACCCGCCACACCTGGGTGCGCCACTAAGGGCCCTTATTGCCAGTCTGATTAATTACAGGGACAGGGATGAAATTCTGCAACAGGTGCGAGTGAAGGGCCCACCAAACTTCGAAGGTCACTCAATTGCTATTTCCCTGGACTATACTTTGAACGTCCAAAAATCAACGAAATGCCCATCTGGAAGTCAAAAAAAAAAAAAAAGACAATGCAACCTTAATTTGAGGGACAGCCCGATGTTTCCAGCAAAGCTTCAAGTAGTCTACCAGGGAAAAGTGCACTTCTTTTTCACAGTATCTGAGGCCAGTGATTGGGTGGATACCTTGGCGGAGACTCCTTCTCATGGAGTCGGAGCAAACTGGAACATCGACTCCAGTGGTAAAACGAAAGTCGTCGAGGCAGAGTAGGCAAGCTGGAAGTAGCGGACGTGCAGACTTCCTGACCCGAATGGGACGTATTGTGGTGTGCTCAGATGGTACGCTACAAGACATGGAGGTCCTGCCAGCCACAAATTACTCCCGATTGGGATAGACAAAGCGGCCCAAAGTATGGCACAGATAGTACGGACGGGGGCCCGCCATGACTTGATCCTATACAGTGCGCAGTAAGTACAAAAGAAAAGGGTTGCTCCATGGGAGACCCATTGGGGCCTCGCTAAGAACCCCTGGCTGAGACTTGCGTATTGTCGGACCAATTTATAGGATGACAAAATGTACTTAGCGGAGCCGTATTGCAGCTGGTGTGGACTGGTCTCTCACAAGATACAATTATGTAGTATAGGTGTATTTCATGATGTTGGGGGTACAGTAGATGTTCATGCACTGTACGTTTGTTTCTTACTAAACTGGATGGAACTAGGCGAACAGCCTAAAGACATAGGGACCAGGGGTCTAGAGGCTGCAGCAGTGTTACGGATATTTTCCCCCTTGACTGCTGCAGAGTACTGATCCCTAGCAGCGGGTCAGTTATTCCTTACTTGTACTTTTGGTTTGAACACAAAATCAGACATTGGGTACAGGCCTGCAGGTTCATTCGCCGCTAGTTGTAAGGCGGGCGGGGTTGAGCTTCTGCCCATGGGGGGGCGGGAGTTAGGGAATGGGGTAGTTCTGTTTATGTTACAGTTTCACTGAGAATGTGGCAGCTCATGTGATTGAAATGTTGCGATGTTTGGCATGGCGGTGTCTGTTGCTGTGCCAGAGTCCTGTGCCGACCCTGCATGACGTCAATGATGGCTGAGGCGACATTTTAATTCCTGACATGGAATGTCAGAGGACTGGCCCAACTTGAGAAACGGCAGAGAGTGTATGCATACCTTAAAGAATATCATGTCTCCTGCCTTTTTACAGGAAACCCATGTTAGGGGAGAGTGCATTCACAGTTTGCGTAAACATTGGAGGGGGAATTATTTGCTACGTCATACTCTGGTTATGCACACGGTTTCATGATTTGGGCGGCTCAGGGGGTACAGTTTCAGCACAGGGGACGTGCTGGACCCAGAAGGTCGCATTGTAGTTCTGTCCAGAACACTGGATGGTCAAGAGGTTTGCTTTGTGAATGTATATGCTCCCTATCTTGATTGTTCACGCTTTTTCACTGATGTGGCGACAGCCGCAGCTCCTCTTTTGACCAGACATACTGCTGGCTGGCGACTGTGCTGGACGGGACATTAGATTGCAAGCCCCCAAGGGCAAACACAAAACCCCACATGATGGACCAGTTGAGACAACTGATGCAGAGCCTTGGCCTGCTGGATGTGTGAAGGGAAAGACACCCAAGTTCCAGAGAATTCTCGTTATACACATGCGAGGGGTACGTATAGTAGACAACTGCTTTTTTAACCTCGAGACTTGCCCAACAAGTCCGTGAGGCAGCCTATTTGGCGCACTATATATCCGATCATTCCCCACTGTTAATGGCCCTGGCGAGCGGACATGTACGCCGCACAGTGCAGTTATGGCGTTTGCAGGCCAAAGCGTTGACGGCCCCCCAATTTGCAGCTGCGGTTCGGGAGGAACTCATTCATTATTTCCAGGAGAACTGGGGTAGTTCGAGTAGCAGGGCACACAACTGGGACGCAATGAAAGTAGTGCTTAGAGGGGTCTGCTGACACACTACATACGGGGTGAAACAGTTGGTGCGCAACCTAGAAATGAATGAGGCCAGATTCTCTGAACTAGAAGAGGTGCTTCCGACCCAACCCCAGAGCCTTGAGGAATGGAGGCACACCCGTACTGCTGTATTTGATGACTGGCGCAGGCTGGAAAAATATCCATAAACTGCATACAAGCCGAAGGGGGCAAGACAGGAGCCATGCTAGCAAGACTGATGAAACAGGAGTCACAAGAGCATGTACTGTCCTTACAGGATAGTGGAGGTAAAATAGTCAACTCCCACGTGGCTATAAATGAGTTGTTTAAGGTTCATCTTGAAAGGGTATATGCAAAATGGGGGACCAACTCTGAGACCGGGGTAAGACCTTTTAGCAGGCTTGAATATCACCAGCATGGGGGCGGAGGAGAGGGAAATCACTAGACGCAGAAATAACAAAAGAGACCATAGCACCACTGAGACGTAAGAAAACAGCAAAAACGTCAGGGGGGAGACGGTCTGCCAGCTGAATTTTACCATAAATATGCGGACTTGGTGCTAGATAGACTACTGAAGGTATACAGAGAGGCATATCAACATAGACACCTCCCGGATACTATGCGTGAGGCACTCATGGTGTTAGTGCCAAAACCAGGCAAGGAAGTAGGAGGCAGCAAAACCTTCATGTTAAATGTTGATGTTCAAAATAATGAGTGGTCTGTTGGCTTCTCGGCTGCTCCCATGAGGTTCAGTGCAGGTTCATCCCCAAGAGGAGCACCATGTACAATCTACGCAGACTGTTTCATGTTATCCATGCCCCTGGACTACGGGAGGGTTCCTATGCGCTAGCATTCCTTGACATAGAGCAGGCGTTTGATTCGGTTGCATGGAAATATCGGTGGCAGGTCCTAGACAGAATGGGTTTTGGATCCAACTAAGTTTCATGGCTCAGACTGCTCTACACTGATCCAAAGGCTAGGGTCCGGATGGGTGGCTTAGTTTCTGCAGACTTCCCGCTACATCAAGGCACGAGACAAGGATGCCCTCTGTTGCCCTTGCTATTTGCACTGGTGATGGAACCAATGGCAGCACTGTTACGACAGAAATTAGAACCCTGGGTGATCCGGGGTGGTGACACCACACAAGATCTCACTTTACGCTGATGATTATACTCATGAGATCCGGAGGATTCTGTCCCTGTGCCGTTGAGTGCCCTGGCAGAATTTGAAAGTGTGTCCGGACTTTGACAACGCTCAAAAATCTCACCTGCAGCCACTCAGGGGCCTGGAGGTGGTAGACCCCGCGATGATCCCTGCGGTTGGGTTGACATGGAGTCCGGAGAGTGTACTTTATCTGGGGATCAGGATAGTTTATGAGAAACAACCTTTCCTGGATATGAACACAGAGAGTGGTGGAGGGTCTGCGTTCTTGGTCCTGTTCTGGAGGGGCCTCCCCCTTACACTGATGGGACTGACAGCCCTGGTAAAAATGGTGGTGCTGCCTCGGTGTCTCTATGTCCTACAGGGCGCACTCTACGAGATCCCTAGACATTACTTTAAAGAGCTGGACAGCATAATAATAGATCTCCCTTGGGCCAGGAAACAGAAGAGAATAGGACTGACTATGTTGAAACAAACATGGGAACGCCGAGGCATTGGACTTCCCAATCTTGAGCTGTATTATATGGCGGCCCACCTCCAATACACCGGCCAATGGTTCGATGAGGAGGATAATTGGGAGAAGAGGCTGCTGAGACTCCAAAGGGTAAAACACCCTCCCGGAACCGCTTTTGTGCGGTGGACAGACTCCTAAGACACACCCGTTCTTGATTCAACAAGTGGGACACATCTGAGAATGGGTAGTTACGAGGGTCATTCGTCGCTCGCCTTATGCATTAGACATGCCATCTGGTTGCAAAAACCATTTGCGAACATAGCGAAAGTTATGTTGATACAAAAATGGCGAAAGGGGGGGTTGAACTCTCTTGGGAGACCTGTATCTTGGGGGCCAGTTTATCACGCGGGATGATGCGATGGGACTCCTTTGCTTTAGGTCCTGGACAATACTTGCAATACACCAAGATGTCGTCCACAGCACATGAGATCTGGCCCTGTTTTCTTTAAGAACCATTACTCTCACAGACACTGAACAGGCTAATAGATTTTGCGGGGGGACGGAGACTCATAACACCCATCTATAGGCCGTTACAAGATGACTTATCGGAAGTAGCCCGAAGGCACACAGTAGATGGGAAGAGGTGCTCAGGGATGAACTGACACCGCGAGAATGGAGCAAGATGCACATGGAGACACGCACAGTAAGCTCAAACGCACGCTTCAAGCTTATTCCATATAATTATGTGCACCAGGCATTCCTTTCTTCTAAAACCCTGCACACTATCTATCCTTCCCAGTCGGACAGATGTCTGCACTGTGGTGCACCAGAAACAGACTTTTTGCATGTAGTATGAAGCTGTGCGGTCATAGCGTCTTTTTGGAGGAAGGTGGCAACAGGTCACAGGATGGGAAATCGCAGGCAACCCGCGTGTGATACGGCTAAGCTTGATCTCATCCTCTGCAAAAAAATTGCCACAAATTTCTGATACTAAGGCTGGTGCTGGCAAAAGGGCAGATCGCCATTAAATGGATGAACGCCCGCCCAGATATGCAAAGTGGCTGCAGGATGTGTCTGAGTGGGCGGTGGCAGAAGAGGTTGGGGTGAAACCTGTGAGACGGGATGAAAGATTGGAAGATGACCTGGCAGCATGGGGACAGATGAAATAGACCTGCGGAACACTGGGGTAGAGCCAGGGGGGGCACATTGATGAAATATAATGCGAAAAGGAACCAAGGGCCTACTAATGGACTTGGGGGTAATCAACTCAGTGACACATCTGCACAGCACGAAGAGTGCTGCAACAAAGACCACATGCTTTCTATTAATAGATGTTGAATGTTTTACTGCAACATCACATGAGCAGCTAAGCATCCCATTTGTCAGTGTCAATTATATCGTGATAATGACAGATGTTTTGCACTGAGAAACCAATAAGAAAAATATAACAAAAAAAAAAGGGTACAGCCTACAATTTATGATGTAAATACGCCTGAAATTATATCATCTTTAACCAACACCCCAAGTAAGATATGTGGGGCATACCATTGTAAAAGTGAATTTGTGTTATGTCTTGGAGTACCCTTACCCCAAGATGTATGTGGGCATGACACTTTTGCAAGTTCACAAGATAATATTACAGCATGTACGGGACATAAGAATAAGGATCAAAGCTACCCTGTTGCTAAGCACTTTCAGGAAGTCCATAACAGTAATGATCAACAGCTTTGATACTTTGTGATGGACTCCATACCTAAGTATAACAGGAAAAGGAAACTGAGGCGATTAGCATCCTGTTGTATATTGGATTTAAACACCAGAAGGCCTCAATATAGAAAAGGAACTGTAGATCCAACTCGATCCTCTTCCGTCAACCACAGTCAAAGAGCTAACTGAATATCAGAATCACAACTTTCATGCTCAACGATTGAAATTGATATTATTTTGTTTTATGTCAAATTCACTGTTTAAATTCATGTAATCGTTTTTTTCCGCCCTGTAACTGGCCTATTGGTGTTGTAGGTGCCCTCTCGGGCACAATTTAGAATTAGTGGTGAACCTGAATTTCAAGATCTATCTAGCATATTTGCAGTCAAAAATATGGTGTTTTGGGAAGCCTTATGAAATGAAGATTGACAGACACATACTGAGATTTCCGGTATACAATGGTAATATGTATAATGTGTTTAAAATTATACAATGCCCACTTGGGCATAAGATTAACCTGCCATGCAGCAGAATGTGATGAATGTGTCAGCTGGCATCTCACAATTTACGTTTCGCAAAAATTGAGTTTTAACATGGACACAAATGGGTATTTGTGCCGATGAACTGCATGCTCATCTTATATATTGCTGAAAGGAAATTGTTTTTTATTTTTACTGTATTGTGTGTACTCTCCAATATCCAACAGCAAAAATTTAACATCGCATCATGAGTATTTCTTCTATGTTGAGCACGTTCAACATGATCATAGTTTAAAATGGTTAATAATGCCGATGAATTGTATAATGTTGAAAAGAAATTGTGTTTTTAATTTTATGTGCACTTTACAAAATAGAGATTAGTCTGGAGCCCCACGGGAGAGTGTGATAAGAGTGTGGGGATAAATACACACACACACATACATATACACACACACATACATATACATTGTATTGTAATAGCATTTATATAGCGCTTACTACCCCTGACGAGGCGTCGAAGCGCTTTTTCGGCGAGTAGCACGCTACTCCGGGACCCATACAGGATTAGTGTTGAATTAGTATAGTGAAACATGCAAGTAAATTTTAAGTGGCGGATAGGTTAGTCAGTTATTTGGATTCGGAAGGATAGCAGAAAGATAGAAGAGGGAAAAAAAAAAAAGTTTGTATTTATATAGCGCTTGTTACCCCTGATGGGGTGTTGAAGCACGCTACTCCGGAAACCCATAAAGGATTAGTGCTGAATTAGTATGGTGAAATATGAACGTAATTTGAGTGGTGGATATTAGTCAGTTATTTGGAGTGAGAAGGATAGCGGAGGGATAAAAGGGGAAGAAAGGTTTGCATTCATGTAGCACCTGTTACCCCTGATGGGTGTTGAAGCGCTTTTCTGGCGAGTAGGACGCTACTCCGGAACCCATAAAGGATTAGTGTTGAAAATTAGTATAGTGAAATATGAAGTAATTTGAGTGGTGGATATGTTATTCAGTTATTTGGATAGAGAAGGGTAGGTTGCAGGATAGAAGAGGGAAAGAGGTTTGTATTTATATAGCGCTTGCTACCCCTTGATGGGGTTTTGAAGCGCTTTATTGGCGAGTAGCACACTACTCTGGAACCCATAAGGATTAGTGTTTAATTAGTATGGTGAAACATGAAAGTAATTTGAGTGGTGGATATGTTAGTCAGTTATTTGGATTGAGAAGGGTTGGGGAGGGGTAGAAAAGGGAAAAAAGTTTGCATTTATATAGCGCCGGTAACCCCGATGGGGTGTTGAAACGCTTTATTGGCGAGTAGCACGCTACTCTGGAACCCATAAAGGATTAGTGGTGAATTAGTATAGTGGAATATAGAATTTGAGAAGTGAACATGTTAGTCTGTTATTTTGATTGAAAAGGATAGTGGAGGGATAGAAGAGTGAAGGATATTTTTTTTTTTTTAGGTCATAGCAGTAGGAGGAGGCTTGTGGAGGAGTAAAAAGGGTTTTTGAGGGGAAGAGTCAGAGGGAGGAGTTTAGAAAGGTTTGTTTGGGGGGGATCGGTATAGTAAAAGAGGTGGCAGATGATGCAAGGAGGGGTAGAGTAGGAGAGAGTCTAGAAAGGGTTATTTTGGGGATCATAGTAGTGGTATGGGGTTTGGGATAAATGAGAGAGTGGATGTAGAGGATATATTGAGAGATGTATAGGTTGAGAGATAGGGTAGTGCATTGGAAAGAGTAGTAGAAATAAGTTTGAGATGAGTCAGAAGGTTGGGCTAGAAGATATATTGAGAGAAGTATAGGCTGAGAAATAGGGTAGTGCATTTGAAATGCTAAATTAGAAGAAAGTGATAAATATATAGATCCATAAGTACATTGAAAGTATATAGATTCATAAAGGAGGTAAGTATATGTAGATTAAAGATATTGATAGAGGTACAGGATGAGAAATAGGGTAGTGCATTGGATATGCTTTTTCAGGAGAAAAGTAACAAACACAGATCCAAGTACATGGAAGGTACATAGATGCACAATGGAAGTAAGTACATAGACCAAAGATGATTTTTATTTATTTATTTTCAACAACATAATTATTCTACATGTTTATACAAAGCAATACACAAAGATAGGTACATATCTATAGTGAAAATAAATGCTTATATACAGAGGGATATGCTGTAAATTTCTGTTTGCTTATGGTGCTTATGTGGGGAAGAGCCAATTCTTGAGTAGTTTTCTGAAGTTAAGGTGGTTGTCGGTGGATCTTATGTTGGGGGGGTAAAGAGTTCCATAGTTTGGCTGCTTGAACAAAGAAGGATGTGCCACCCATGTTTTTTTTCTTGTATCTTGGGATTTTGAGGCGAGATGCCCCTTTAGAGCATAGGTTCCTTTGTTAAAAAGTGTGGTGGTGTGCAGTGTGTGTGTTGTGCATTGTGCGTTAGTGTTATTATGGTAGAAGGGAGAAGAGGGCGTTGGTTGGACAAATGATGGAATGATGAATATATGTTTGTTAGTGATAAAATGTGGTCTGTTAGGTGTAATTAGAGCAAGGAGCGTGTGTCTGGATGGGATGTAGTTATGTATGGTGTTGAATGGGGTTGTGTTAGTGATGAGTGGATTGGTTAGTGGTGTAGGATAGAGTTGTGTGCTGTTTGTAGGTGATGGTGGGTATGTGTGGTAGTTGGGATAGAAGGGTGTATAGATGTGGTTTGGTTGGGTTTGTAGTGCATGCTGGTACATTGATCTGTGCATAGGGTTGTGTGTGGTGTACATTTGGTGTGAATGTATTACTAGGTTTGTGGATGGTGTGGGGTGGCTATTACTGAATGCGAACATGGGCAGCATTTCTGGCCCTGGTCCTGACCAGTCTCAAACCGGCAACTGCCCTTGTCCTCTCCACCCTTAACAGGCTCAAACAGGCAATTGCCCTTGTCCTCTCCGCCCTTAACAGGCTCAAACAGGCAATTGCCCTTGTCCTCTCTGTCCTTAGCCCCGACGCCCGGGCTGAGACGCCCTAAGCCTTGGCCATTTATAGCCCTAGTAGTCAGGTGACCCCTTCAGCCAATGGGAACCCTAGCCCTAACCCTATCCAATCAACACTAGCCCTAAAATCTAGAACCAATAGGAGACCTGGACCTTACAGCCAATCTTAGCCCTAGTCCAAGCACCAAATAACTTTCAAAAACCCAGATCTCTACGTCCAATAGAGGCCCTAGCCCTACCAGTAGTCCCAACCCAAGTCCAAGCAACCAATGGCACAGGAAGCCCTAGTCCCTACTTCCAATAGAAAGCCCAACCCTACTCTTAGTCCCACACCTAGTCCAGCAGCCAATAACACCAGAAGCCCTAATCGCCACTTCCAATTAAAGGCCTAACCCTAGCCCTAGTCCCACTCTAGTCCCAACAACCAATCACACAGGAAGCCCTAGTACCTACTTCCAATAGAAATCCTAACCCTAGCCCTAGTCCCAACCCTACATTGATTGAATCACAGACCAAGAAACCAATCAGAACCCTCAACCAATGAGGACACCAACCCTAATCCAATAGTAACACCAGATACAAACATTAATCAGTGTACACATGTACCAACCACTAGCACACTGTAGAAGGTCCCAGCGACCTCAGACAAGGTTTGCTGGCCAGGGAGTTGGGAGCTGCTTCTCTTGTTCAGAAATCTCCTAGGAGACAGACAGGCCCCATCCACACTTTGGACTTGTGCAGGTAAGGGCCTAACTAACTTGTCCTCTGACAATAGTGTTAGTATAAAACTTTACTCCCAGATAATGCATATCCAAAAGGTAAGTAACTTGTTTTTCAATTACCAAAAGAGAGTCTGTACACACAACAAAGAAGATTTTTTTCAGGGTAGAAGCACCTAACTAAACAACTGCTGACTTACATAAATAAACATAGAATCCATGAAAACAGGCATGATTGTGCTCACGGAACGGTGAGTTTAAAAAAAACAAAAAACTTTGAGGAGCATATAGACATAAGCAGAGTTAGTCTGCAAGATAACCACTATGATGCATTCTTTAATGCAGATCCAGTTGTACTTGGATATGAAGGGACCTCAACCATGAGTATGCAGTTTTGCTTAAGCCATTTGGCACGTTCACAATACATTTTATGCATATAATTTATTCTACACACTTCACTTGTAACAGAAGTTCATGTGTAAAATCGGTCAGACTCGCATGACAGAGCCCTACAACTGTATTCCCACAGCACCACCACACACACACACACACACACACACACACACACACACACACACACACACACACATTTCAGGCACGTTATAGTTAGTTGGACATTTCACTCGTACAAAACCATAGAAATTCCGGTGTTATAGTTCAGCTAACTATAACTCGCGCCCCCGCAATGCACTGCTGATGACGTCACATATTACATCACTCATGACATGGTCAGTGACATCACTGATGACATCTCAAATGACATCACTGATGACATCATCCAGTGACTGTGTTTCTGTAAAGTTTAATTTTGTTTTATATATATGCCAAGCTGTATTGAGGAATGAGTGGGTGTATAAGTGTCTGTATGGAGGATTTAGTAGGTACGTGACTGACTGTATAAGTGAGTGATTAAATGTGTCTTACTGAATGCATGGGTTAGTGACTAAACTGTGTGAAAGTCTGTATCAGTCTGTCTGTTGTTGTGTAAGCTGCTGCGTGGGTTGGTGAGTAGCTGCATGAGTGTCTATATGGGTTATTGATTGCTTGCCTGAGTATTTGTATGGGGGTGTGTGTGTGAGGTGTGTGAGGTGTGTGAGGTGTGTGAGGTGTGTGAGGTGTGTGAGGTGTGTGAGGTGTGTGAGGTGTGTGAGGTGTGTGAGGTGTGTGAGGTGTGTGAGGTGTGTGAGGTGTGTGAGGTGTGTGAGGTGTGTGAGTGGTTGATTCACTGGGTGTATGGGTTCAAGAGTGCATGTGGAAACAGCTGTATGGGTGGGTGAGTGTGTGTATGGGTGTGTTGGTGAGTGAATGGATGTCTCAGTGGTACATGTGCAAGTAACTACATATGTAAAAGGCAGTATATGTGAGTGATGGTGTATATAAATAACTATATGTGAGAGTCAGTAATTGTGAGAGTGGCTGCATGGATGAGTGTGTATTTGTATCAGTGATTCTATAAGAGAGTAATTATGTGTTAGTATCTGTATGAATAAGTGAGGTTGTGTCTGTATAACTGTATAGGTGAGTAAATGGAAGTATGATTGATTCTTTGCATGACTGACTAAGTGTGTGAGTAACTCTGGATATGTGGCAGTGTGCGAGTGTCTGTATAGGTGTATGAGTGGATGTGTGTGTAGACCTAGGAATCAGTCAGTGCGTATTTAGTAACTGGTATTGATGTGTCTATTTTTTCGAAAATGGTAGTCTGTATTTTAGAGTGGGTGTATCAAAGGTTATATTCAGGTGTGAGGAGGTGCATCAGATTTTCACGTGGATGATGTCATCAGTGATGTCATTTGAGATGTCATCAGTGATGTCATCAGTGATGTCACGGACCATGCCATGAATGAAGTAATATGTGACGTCATCAGCAGTGCATTGCGGGGGCGCGAGTTATAGTTAGCTGAACTAACTATAATGCCGGAATTTCTATGGTTTTGTACGAGTGAAATGTCCAACTAACTAGAACGTTCCTGAAACCTATGGTTTTTTCAGTTAATTTCTATGGTTTTTTAAATGCTAATTTCTAACTATAACGTGCCTGAAACCTATGGTTTTTCCAGTAAATTTCTATGGTTTTTTAAATGCTAATTTCTAACTATAACGTGCCTGAAACCTATGGTTTTTCCAGTGAATTTCAAAGTTTTTTTTAAATGAAAATTTGTAAGTCTAATGTACCTCAATCCTATGTTTTTTATATATATATACATATTAACTGAAAAAACCATAGGTTTCAGGGGCGTTATAGTTAGTTGGACATTTCACTCGTACAAAACCATAGAAATTCCCCCGTTATAGTTAGTTCAGCTAACTAACTCGCGCACCCGCAATGCACTGCTGAAGACGTCACATATTACATCACTCATGACATGGTCAGTGGCATCTCAAATGACATCACTGATGACATCATCCAGTGACTGTTTCTGTAAAGTTTAAATATGTTTAATATATATAGGGAAAGGCGTATTGAAGAATGAGTGGGTGTATAAGTGTCTGAATGGATGATTTAGTACGTGAGTGACTGACTCTACAAGTGAGTGATTAAATGTATCTTACTGAATGCATGGGTTAGTGACTAAACTGTGTGAATGTCTGTATCCGTCTGTCTGTTGGTTTGTAAGCGGCTGCATGGCTTTCTGAATAGCTACATGAGTGTCTACATGGGTTATTGATTGGTTGTCTGAGTATCTGTATGGGTGCCTGAGTGTTTGTGTGGGTGGGGTGTGTGTGACTGTGCATAGATGTGTGAGTTGGTGATTCACTGGGTGCATGGTTTCAAGAGTGCATCTGTGATTGACTGTATGGGTGGGTGAGTGGTGTATGGGTGTGTTAGTGATTGAATGTATATCTCAGTGGTACATGTGTGAGTAACTACATATGTGAAAGGCAGTATATATGTGTGTTGGAGTATATAAATGGCTATAAGTGAGTGTGTGATTGTGAGAGTGGCTGTATGGATGAGTGTGTACTTGTATCAGTGATTGTATAAGAGTGTAAGAATGTGCTAGTATTTGTATGAGTAAGTGAGCTGGTGTGTGTATAACTGTATAGGTGAGTAAATGGGTGTGTGATTAAGTTTTTTGCATGACTGACTAGGTGTGTGAGTACCTCTATGGATGAGTGGCGGTGTGTGAGTGTTTATATATGTGTATGAGTGCATATAATAGTCCTGTACTGAGTGACTATAAGTATGAGTGACTGTACAGGTGAGTGGGTGGATGGGTGTGTAGACCTAAGAATCAGTGAGTGGGTATGTAGTTATTGGTGTTGGAGTGTCTATGGTTTTGAGAATGGCAGTCTGTAATTTAGAGTGGGTGTATCAAAAGTTATATTAGGGTGTGAGAAGATGCATGAAATTATCACATGGATGATGTCATCAGTGATGTCATCAGTGATGTCACTGACCATGTCATGAGTGATGTAATATGTGACGTCATCAGCAGTGCATTGCGGGGCGCGAGTTATAGTTAGCTGAACTAACTATAACGGGGAATTTCTATGATTTTGTACGAGTGAAATGTCCAACTAACTATAACTGTCCCTAAAACCTATGGTTTTTTCAGTGAATTTCAAAGGTTTTTAAATGCTAATTTCTAACTATAACGTGTCTGAAACCTATGGTTTTTTCAGTGAATTTCAAAGGTTTTTTTAAATGCTAGTTTCTAACTATGCCTACAGAGGTAGGACATGTGAAGAAAGAAGAAAAACGCACAGAAAGAAGCAAAAGATGTGCAGAAAGAACCAACAGAGGAGCAGAAAGAGGCCTTGTTGCAAAATCATCCTGTGCCCACAACTTTTTCAGGCGGGTACTGGTGGTAACTGACTCACTAACCAGAGCCAGTGCTATGCTAAAAGACACTTAGAATACAGTGAAAACACCTACATACACTAGGGAACACTATGCGTTGGGGTACCCCTGTGATTAGCATGACCTCTGCAAGTCCCTAGTACATAATAGGGCAGGGGGATTAAAACTACCTCTTCAACGCGCTACAGGGCGCGTTTGCACAGTGGTGAAGAGGGGGGGGGGGCCTGAGGTGACAGGTGTGCAAACGCACCCCGTGGCGCGTTTTAAGTTGCGGGATTAAGTCCCCTTAATTCTGAGGGTCCCTGGGGCCCAACTAGCCCCCCAGGTACCTACAGTTAGGACCACAGAGCTGAGTTGCAGAGAGGCGTTCCGAGGCCACGCACCTTTTTTCACCTCTCTGCAACGCAACTCTGTTGTGCTTACTGAAGGTACCTGGTGGGCTAGCTGGCCCCCAGGGTCCCTCAGGATTCAAAGGGAATTAATTCCCCAACTTAAAACGCACCACAGGGCGTGTTTGCGCACATGTCACCTGAGGCCCCGCCCCCTCCCTTCACCACTGTGCAAACGCGCCCCGTGGTGCTTTTAAGTTGGGGGATTAGGTCACCTTGAATCCTGAGGGTCCCTGGGGCCCAACTAGCCCACTAGGTACTTCCAGTAAGCACCACAGGCCTGCGTTGCAACGCCTGTAACAAATTGTGCAGTTGTGTTTAGGTAGTGAAGAGGGTCGTGCTGGGGGTAGTGTTTTAGGGTAGTGCAGTGGTGTTTGTGTAGTGTAGGGGGTCATGATGGGGGTAGATTTAGGGTTTAGGGTAGTGCAGTGGTGTTTGGGTAGTGTAGGGAGTCGTGCTGGGGGAGTGTTTTAGGGTTTAGGGTAGTGCAGTGGTGTTTGGGTAGTGTAGGGGGTCGTGCTGGGGGTAGTGATTTAGGGTAGTGCAGTGGTGTTTGGGTAGTGTAGGGGTAGTGTTTTAGGGTTTAGGGTAGTGCAGTGGTGTTTGTATAGAGTAGGGGGTAGGGGTTTAGGGTAGTGCAGTGGTGTTTGTGTAGTGTAGGAGGTCGTGGTTTAGGGTTTAGGGTAGTGCAGTGGTCTTTGGGTAGTGTAGGGGGTCATGCGGGGGGTAGTGTTTTAGGGATTAGGGCAGTGCAGTGGTGTTCGGGTCGTGCTGGGGGAGTGTTTGAGGGTTTAGGGCAGTGCAGTCGTGTTCAGGTAGTGTAGGGGTTGTGCTGGGGGTAGTGTTTTAGGGTTTAAGGTAGTGCAGTGGTGTTTGTGTAGTGTAGGGGGTCATGCTGGGGGCAGTGTTTTAGGGTTGTGCAGTGGTGCTTGTGTAGTGTAGGGGGTCGTGCTGGGGGTAGCCTTTTAGGGTTTAGGGTAGTGCAGTGGTGTTTGTGTAGTGTAGGGGTCATGTTTTAGGGTAGTGCAGTGGTGTTTGGGTAGTGTAGGGGTCGTGCTGGGGGTAGTGTTTTAGGATTTAGGTTAGTGCAGTGGTGTTGGGGTAGTGTTTTAGGGTAGTGCAGTGGTGTTTGTGTAGTGTAGGGGTCGTGCTGGGGTAGTGTTTTAGGGTTTAGGATAGTGCAGTGGTGTTTTTGTAGTGTAGGGGTCATGCTGGGGGTAGTGTTTTAGGGTTTAGGATAGTGCAGTGGTGTTTGTGTAGTGTAGGGGTCATGCTGGGGGTAGTGTTTTAGGGTTTAGGGTAGTGCAGTGGTGTTTTTGTAGTGTAGGGGTCATGTTTTAAGATGCAACGCTCCAATACCTGACCAGTCTGCACTACATAAAACTGCAAAAAAACTAAAAATAAAAAGTGTTTTGCACACTTTTGTCATTGGGCTATATGTGGGCTACATCTGGGTAATATTTGTGCTACATTTGGGCTCTTTTTTCACTGGTGGCCATCTTGGAAGACTTCTTGGTTATGAAGTTTCCTAATTTCCTCATTTACTGCAGTCTCCTCAGTAGGAAATGCTTTCAGTTTTTACTTTGATTCCATCAAGAAGGCATTCAGATGTGTCACACATTTGCCATAAATTCAGAATGTTAGTACTCTAGTTGTTCATTAGATCACTGTAGTAAAGCTACTGCTCACCAAGGAGTTAACTGGAAGTCTACTGCTGGTATTGAAAGTGATTGTTTCAGTCTGCATGTCAGAATTTTCTAATGAAATAGAAGAGGATTTGAGATCTCACT
Organism: Calotriton arnoldi; assembly: GCA_963921515.1. Classification (NCBI taxonomy): domain Eukaryota; kingdom Metazoa; phylum Chordata; class Amphibia; order Caudata; family Salamandridae; genus Calotriton; species Calotriton arnoldi. The sequence goes on along the minus strand of CAWUFW010006516.1, from coordinate 257,211 downwards.
TAAAACATGCACTAAATTTTCTTTTTGCAGCACTAACCATAATTTCTATGAACCCACTCATTTTGTTCCTTTTTAAATTAAATGTTTTAAGTATTACCAGTTTATTCCAATCAAGATGGCTTCAGGTGTGCCATACTTTTGTCATAAGTAAGACTGTTAGCGCTCTAGTTGTTCTTTAGAACACTCTGGGAAGCTGCAGTATAACACAAAGGAATCAACTGACAGTCTCTGCCCTTGTTGGATGTACATGTTTTACTGAGAATGTCAGACTTCATTCTCACATGACTGAGAAAGATAATGTGAATTTACAGAAAATATGCTCTCATTTTAGCTTCTGGGGCACCTTCCAAAACTGTATGGGACAAGCATGTGAAAATAGTTCTCTCTCAAACATGATTCATGATATCCCAGCAGAAGGTTTTTCACAGGGTAAAATCACCTTGGAACACACCACAATTCCTGAAATTAGTATGGTACCATCAACAAATGAATTCTAATGTAACTAAAGTCTGTTATCACCCTTTATAGTTCTCCTTTTTGTAACCCTCAAAATCTTTGATTCACCACAATGCATTTCAATGGGGTACTATCATGTATATTGGTCCCAAGATGGCTGCCAGCAATTCCAGGATGAAGTGCTGACAGCCAATCAGATCTCACGATGACATGTGTGGTTAGGCTCCGCCCAGATATACATGTGATTTTACTTTTGATTTTCTCAGGAACTACTGAACGGATTTACACCATTTAAGCAAAAGGCACGACACTGAACCAAGGGCTACCTCTTTGCCAAATTTGGTGTAATTCCGTTCAGCAGTTCGGGCTGTAGCCGTGTCTAAAGTTTCCTATGGGAAAATGAATGGGGAAAACACATTTTGGGACCCCCCTTTTTTCTCGGCCCCCGCTTGACGAATCACCCCGAGACTTTCAGGATAGGAGCAGACCGGAGCACCCCAACAAGTTGGAAACTTTCGCGAAGATTCGTCAACCGACGCAAGAGTTATTTCAAATAGAATGTCGCGGATTTCCTATGGAAAATAGGTCCTAACTATAACTATCTACTGGCGACCGCCAGTAGATAATATATATATATATATATATATATATATATATATATATATATATATATATATATATTTATCTACTGGCGGTCGCCAGTAGATAGTTATATAGTTAGGACCTATTTTCCATAGGAAATCCGCAACATTCTATTTGAAATAACGTTGGCGCCGGTTGACGAATCTTCGCGAAAGTTTCCAACTTGTTGAGGCGCTCCGGTCTGCTCCTATCCTGAAAGTCTCGGGTGATTCGTCAAGCGGGGGCCGAGAAAAAGGGGGTCCCAAAACGTGTTTTCCCCATTCATTTTTCCATAGGAACCTTTCATCGCAGCTACAGCCCGGACTGCTGAACGGAATTACACCAAATTTGGCAAAGAGGTAGCCCTTGGTTCAGTGTCGTGCCTTTGCTTAAATGGTGTAAATCCGTTCAGTAGTTCCTGAGAAAATCAAAAGTAAAATCACATGTATATCTGGGCGGAGCCTAACCACACATGTCATCGTGAGATCTGATTGGCTGTCAGCACTTCATCCTGGAATTGCTGGCAGCCATCTTGGGACCAATATACATGATAGTACCCCATTGAAATGCATTGTGGTGAATCAAAGATTTTGAGGGTTACAAAAAGGAGAACTATAAAGGGTGATAACAGACTTTAGTTACATTAGAATTCATTTGTTGATGGTACCATACTAATTTCAGGAATTGTGGTGTGTTCCAAGGTGATTTTACCCTGTGAAAAACTTCTGCTGGGATATCATGTTTGAGAGAAAACTATTTTCACATGCTTGTCCCATAGAGTTTTGGAAGGTGCTCCAGAAGCTAAAATGAGAGCATATTTTCTGTAAATTCACATTATCTTTCTCAGTCATGTGAGAATGAAGTCTGACATTCTCAGTAAAACATGTACAGCCAACAAGGGCAGAGACTGTCAGTTGATTCCTTTGTGTTCTACTGCAGCTTCCCAGAGTGTTCTAAAGAACAACTAGAGCGCTAACAGCCTTACTTATGACAAAAGTATGGCACAACTGAAGCCATCTTGATTGGAATAAACCGGTAACACTTAAAACATTTAATTTAAAAAGGAACAAAATGAGGGGGTTCATTTTGAAATAGAAATTATGGTTAGTGCTGCAGAAAGAAACATTAGGGCATATTTTAAGTGAGATCTCAAATCCTCTTCCATTTCATTAGAAAATTCTGACATGCAGACTGAAACAATCACTTTCAATACCAGCAGCAGACTTCCAGTTAACTCCCTGGTGAGCAGTAGCTTTACTACAGTGATCTAATGAGCAACTAGAGTGCTAACATTCTGAATTTATGGCAAATGTGGGACACATCTGAATGCCTTCTTGATGGAATCAAAGTAAAAACTGAAAGCATTTCCTACTGAGGAGACTGCAGTAAATGAGGAAATTAGGAAACTTCATAACAAAGAAGTCTTCCAAGATGGCCACCAGTGAAAAAAAAAGAGCCCAAATGTAGCACACATATTACCCAGATGTAGCCCACATATAGCCCAATGACAAAAGTGTGCAAAACACTTTATTTTTAGTTTTTTGCAGTTTTATGTAGTGCAGACTGGTCAGGTATTGGAGCGTTGCATCTTAAAACATGACCCCCTACACTACAAAAACACCACTGCACTACCCTAAACCCTAAAACACTACCCCCAGCACGACCCCTACACTACACAAGCACCACTGCACTATCCTAAACCCTAAAACACTACCCCCAGCACGACCCCTACACTACCCAAACACCACTGCACTAACCTAAATCCTAAAACACTACCCCTAGCACGACCCCCTACACTACCCAAACACCACTGCACTACCCTAAACCCTAAAACACTACCCCCAGCACGACCCCCTACACTGCCCAAACACCACTGCACTGCCCTAAACCCTGAAACACCAGCCCCTGCACGACCCCCTACACTGCCCGAACACCACTGCACTGCCCTAAACCCTGAAACACCACCCTCTTCACGATCCCCTACACTGCCCGAACACCACTGCACTGCCCTAAACCCTGAAACACCACCCCCAGCACGACCCCCTACACTGCCCGAACACCTCTGCACTGCCCTAAACCCTGAAACACCAGCCCCAGCACGACCCCCTAAACTGCCCGAACACCACTGCACTACCCTAAACCCTGAAACACCACCCTCAGCACGACCCCCTACACTGCCTGAGCACCACTGCACTGCCCTAAACCCTGAAACACCAGCCCCAGCACGACCGCCTACACTGCCCGAACACCACTGCACTACCCTAAACCCTGAAACACCAGCCTCAGCACGACCCCCTACACTGCCTGAACACCACTGCCCTGAACCCTGAAACACCAGCCCCAGCACGACCCCCTACACTGCCCGAACACCACTGCACTGCCCTAAACCCTGAAAATTCCACCCCCAGCATGACCCCCTACACTGCCCGAACACCACTGCACTGCCCTAAACCCTGAAACACCAGCCCCAGCACGACCCCTACACTGCCCGAACACCACTGCACTGCCCTAAACCCTGAAACACCACCCCCTGCACGACCCCCTACACTGCCCGAACACTACTGCACTGCCCTAAACCGTGAAACACCACCCCCAGCACGACCCCCTACACTGCACGAACACCACTGCACTGCCCTAAACCCTGAAACACTACCCCCAGCAAGACCCCCTACACTGCCCGAACACCACTGCACTGCCCTAAACCCTGAAACACCACCCCCTGCACGACCCCCTACACTGCCCGAACACCACTGCACTAAACCCTGAAACACCACCCCCAGCAAGACCCCCTACACTGCCCGAACACCACTGCACTACCCTAAACCCTAAAACACTACCCCCTGCACAACCCCCTACACTGCCGGACCACTGCACTGCCCTAAACCCTGAAACACCACCCCCAGCACGACCCCCTACACTGCACGAACACCACTGCACTGCCCTAAACCCTGAAACACTACCCCCAGCAAGACCCCCTACACTGCCTGAACACCATTGCTCTGCCCTAAACCCTGAAACACTAGCCCCAGCACGACCCCCTACACTGCCCGAACACCACTGCACTGCCCTAAACCCTGAAACACCAGCCCCAGCAAGACCCCCTACACTGCCCGAACACCACTGCACTGCCCTAAACCCTGAAACACCAGCCCCAGCACGACCACCTACACTGCCCGAACACCACTGCACTGCCCTAAACCCTAGAACACTACCCCCAGCATGACCCCCTACACTACCTGAACACCACTGCACTGCCCTAACCCCTAAAACACTCCCCCCAGCACAACCCCCTACACTACCCGAACACCACTGCACTGACCTAAACCCTAAAACACTACCCCTCGCATGACCCCCTACACTACCCGAAGACCACTGCACTACCCTAAACCCTAAAACACTACCCCCCCCGCACGACTCCCTACACTACCCAAAGACCACTGCACTACCCTAAACACTAAACAAGCATTGGCATAGCCAATAGGTCTCGCTTTTTGGACCTTATCAGTATTTCGTTTTGCAGCACAATATCCTTGGTGCAACATCAACTGTTGCATGGCTAAACACTTATAAGGTCCCAAAGGCGAGACCTATTGGCTATGCCAATGCTTGTTTTACAAGCCAAAAGGTTAAAAAGGCAAGACCTATTTCATTTGTCTATGGTTGTCGTACTATCGTGTAACACGCCATTCGCCGTTCCAAAGAACAGCTCGAGAGTGCTTTGTAAACAGAGGAGCAAAGCTCGGCTGCAGTAACACCTGAGCGAGAGGATTAAGGTAGCACCGCAGACTTCATGACGGGCGATCAGTGAACTGATTTGATAAGGGCTGCTGAGTCCATAAACATTGAGCTAAGCACATGGGAAGACCAGGAACAAAAGGTAAACTCGATTTACAAAGTAGGTCCCTAGGGTTACAGCCTTCAGCTAGCCCAGTCAATGCATTATCTCGTTGGTCTCCGGCGCACTCTTCAGGTCGCACGTGGCATATATTTTCACACATGCTTTTAAACAATTACATTAATTTTATTATTATCGCCGTGCCTAAACAATCTTAAAATATTCAATCAAATGTTTTAAACCACCACATTAGGAACATGATTGCAATATACATTGTCTAAAATAAAGGCAAATATCGTCCAAAACTCGGTATCTGACCGTAAAATGTTAGTAAGAACAAGGCGCAGCATGAAGTCCTCTGTACAGAACCCTCAAATTCGAAAGCAGTCCCAAAGACACAACACTAACCGCGTGAGCAAATGGTACATTGTCATGTCGAGGCATAGAAAAAATACGAAGGCGGCTTTTGAGACAGTAAAGGGTGCGGGCTTGGATTGACGAGTGGAGTTTATATTATATCGCACAGGTGTTAACATTCATTTGTTGAAGAATTTGACTAATTAGGCATGAAAACAAGAGCTCAGAAAAGGGAACAATAACATACATAACGAAAGACTAGTCTTAATAATAACTTGCTTTATTTAGTGTTGCCTAGAATCGGTCGTTTCTAAGCGCTGTGCATAAAAGGCGTTACTCTTATCTCATTAATGGTACTCAAACTCAGAAGCTGTATTGGCCAGGATGACCTACAGTCACCTAGTAAAACTCTAGATAGCGATTGAAAAAAAATCTGGACAAATGGTCATTTTTACGGACAAAAATTCTGAACAAGGTGAAAATCTTACGGACACACCAATATCAACAAGAGAGGAGCGGGGGCGAGCGAGCGCGGCAGCCTGGGCTTTCGAAAGCTGACCAGACGCTCGTGCGTCATGGCCTTTTCCCCGCTCGGCCGGCATGCGTTTCCAATTATCGCGCCCGCGTCTGGGCACGATAATGGGAAAAGGATGTCGGCCGCGCTCGTAACCGCACGAAAAAGGCCATGATGCACGAGCGTCTGGTCAGCTTTGAAATGCCCCTAACAAAGTCTCGCTTAGCAGCGCTTGCGCGCTACTAGAGGCTCGACCTAAAAACTACCCCCAGCACGAACCCCTACACTACCCAAACACCACTGCACTACCCTAAACCCTAAAACACTACCCCCAGCAGTACCCCCTACACTACCCAAACACCACTGCACTACCCCAAACCCTAAAACTCTACCCCCAGCAGTACCCCCTACACTACAAAAAAACACCATTGCACTACCGTAAACCCTAAAACAATACCCCCAGCAGTACCTCCTACACTACCCAAACACCACTGCACTACCCTAAACCACTATCCCCAGCACGACGCCACACACTACCCAAACACCACTGCACTACCCTAAACCCTAAAACACTCCCCCAGCACGACCCCTACACTACCCAAACACCACTGCACTACCCTAAACCCTAAAACACTCCCCCAGCACGACTCCCTACACTACCCAAACACCACTGCACTACCCTAAACCCTAAATCTACCCCCAGCATGACCCACTACACAAACACCACTGCACTACCCTAAACCCTAAAACACTACCCCCAGCACAGCCCTCTTCTCTACCTAAACACAACTGCACAATTTGTTACAGGCGTTGCAACGCAGGCCTGTGGTGCTTACTGGAAGTACCTGGTGGGCTAGTTGGGCCCCAGGGACCCTCAGGATTCAAGGTGACCTAATCCCCCAACTTAAAACGCGCCACGGGCGCGTTTGCACAGTGGTGAAGGGAGGGGCGGGGCCTCAGGTGACATGTGCGCAAACACGCCCTGTGGTGCGTTTTAAGTTGGGGAATTAATTCCCTTTGAATCCTGAGGGCCAACTAGCCCACCAGGTACCTTCAGTAAGCACAACAGAGTTGCGTTGCAGAGAGGTGAAAAAACGTGCGTGGCCTCGGAACGCCTCTCTGCAACTCAGCTCTGTGGTCCTAACTGTAGGTACCTGGGGGCTAGTTGGGCCCCAGGGACCCTCAGGATTCAAGGGGACTTAATCCTGCAACTTAAAACGTGCCACGGGGCGCGTTTGCACACGTCACCTCAGGCCCCCTCCCTTCACCACTGTGCAAACGCGCCCTGTAGCGCGTTTTAAGAGGTAGTTTTAATCCCCCTGCCCTATTATGTACTAGGGACTTGCAGAGGAGGTCATGCTAATCACAGGGGTACTCCAACGCATAGTGTTCCCTAGTGTATGTAGGTGTTTTCACTGTATTCCAAGTGTCTTTTAGCATAGCACTGGCTCTGGTTAGTCAGAGTCAGTTACCAACAGTACCCGTCTGAAAAAGTTGTGGGCACAGGATGATTTTGCAACAAGGCCTCTTTCTGCTCCTCTGTTGGTTCTTTCTGCACATCTTTTGCTTCTTTCTGTGCGTTTTTCTTCTTTCTTCACATGTCCTACCTCTGTAGGCATAGTTAGAAACTAGCATTTAAAAAACCTTTGAAATTCACTGAAAAAAACCATAGGTTTCAGACACGTTATAGTTAAAAATTAGCATTTAAAAAACCTTTGAAATTCACAGAAAAAACCATAGGTTTCAGACACGTTATAGTTACAAATTAGCATTTAAAAAACCTTTGAAATTCACTGAAAAAACCATAGGTTTTAGGGACAGTTAGTTAGTTGGACATTTCACTCGTACAAAACCATAGAAATTCCCCGTTATAGTTAGTTCAGCTAACTATAACTCGCGCCCCGCAATGCACTGCTGATGACGTCACATATTACATCACTCATGACATGGTCAGTGACATCACTGATGACATCACTGATGACATCTCAAATGACATCACTGATGACATCATCCATGTGATAATTTCATGCATCTTCTCACACCCTAATATAACCTTTGATACACCCAATCTAAATTACAGACTGCCATTCGCAAAACTATAGACACTCCAACACCAATAACTACATACCCACTCACTGATTCTTAGGTCTACACACACATCCACCCACTCACCTGTACAGTCACTCATACTTACAGTCACTCAGTACAGGACTATCATATGCACTCATACACCTATATAAACACTCACACACCGCCACTCATCCATAGAGGTACTCACACACCTAGTCAGTCATGCAAAAAATTAATCACACACCCATTTACTCACCTATACAGTTATACACACACCAGCTCACTTACTCATACAAATACTAGCACGTTCTTACGCTCTTATACAATAACTGACACAAGCACACACGCATCCATACAGCCACTCACAATCACACACTCTCACTTATAGCCATTTAAATACTCTAACACACATATATACTGCCTTTTACATATGTAGTTACTCGCACATGTACCACTGAGATATACATTCACTCACTAACACACCCATACACACACTCACCCACCCAAGCAGTCCATCACAGATGCACTCTTGAAATCATGCACCCAGTGAATCACCCACTCACACATCTATGTACAGAGTCACACACACCCCACCCACACAAACACTCAGGCGCATCCATACAGATACTCAGAGAACCAATCAATAACCCATATAGACACTCATGTAGCTATTCACAAACCCATGCAGCCGCTTACACACCAACATAGAGACGGATACAGACATTCACACAGTTTAGTCACTAACCCATGCATTCAGTAAGATACGTTTAATCACTCACTTGTAGAGTCAGTCACTCACGTACTAAATCATCCATTCAGACACTTATACACCCACTCATTCTTCAATACGCCTTTCCCTATATATATTAAACATATTTAAACTTTACAGAAACACAGTCACTGGATGATATCAGTGATGTCACTGACCATGTCATGAGTGATGTAATATGGGACGTCATCAGCAGTGCATTGCGGGGGCGCGAGTTATAGTTAGCTGAACTAACTATAACGGGTGAATTTCTATGGTTTTGTACGAGTGAAATGTCCAACTAACTATAACTGTCCCTAAAACCTATGGTTTTTTCAGTAAATTTCAAAGGTTTTTTAAATGCTAATTTCTAACTATAACGTGTCTGAAACCTATGGTTTTTTCAGTGAATATATATATATATATATATATATATATATATATACACACACACACACACACCCACACACACACAGTAGGCAGTACTGTTACATGTGGAAGAATGCTTGGAGGTGCAGTGGAGTGGGCAGTACTGTTACATGTGGAAGAATGCTTGGAGGTGCAGTGGAGCGGGCAGGTCTGTTACATGTGGAGGAATGCTTTGAGGTGCAGTGGAGCGGGCAGTACTGTTACATGTGGAGGAATGCTTGGAGGTGCAGTGGAGCGGGCAGTACTGTTACATGTAGAGGAATGCTTGGAGGTGCAGTGGAGCGGGCAGTACTGTTACATGTGGAAGAATGCTCGGAGGTGCAGTGGAGCGGGCAGTACTGTTACATGTAGAGGAATGCTTGGCCCTGCAGTGGAGTGAGCATTACTGTTACATGTGGAAGAATGCTTGGAGGTGCATTGGAGTGGGCAGTACTGTTACATGTGGAAAAATGCTTGGAGGTGCAGTGGAGTGGGCAGTACTGTTACATGTGGAGGAATGCTTGGCCCTGCAGTGGAGCGGGCAGTACTGTTACATGTAGAGGAATGCTTGGAGGTGCAGTGGAGCGGGCAGTACTGTTCCCTCCATCTTGTGAGTTGCAGCCTACCTGTGCCCCAGTTTGCAGTGAGCAGAGTCCAGGAAGTGGTAAGGAGGCAGACTAGTGCTGTCTCTTTCCTAAAAAAAGTTTAAAAAACGATTTTTCCTACCTGTGATTGCATCATCTTATTTTTTCTTTTTAAATTTCTTTAACTGTCCTTGCCTGTGGTTGTTACAGTTTAAAATTGTAGTTTTAACCTGCCAGTGATTGCATAATTTATCCCATGTTTTTGTGTTTAAACTTGTGTTTTTTCCTGCCTGTGCCTGCTTCCATTTAACCTGTTGAATTGTGGGATTTGCAGTCCAAACTCTGTAGTTTTTCCCTCTCATTCCCTGTGACGATCAGTTTTTCCCCTCCAAATGTCTCCTTTGCTCTGTGCTAAGATCTGTATGTTAAGCAGTGCACCCCCAGCGACCATCTTGTGTTAACAAGTCAGTGAAAACAGCCCCCCCTTCCCTCCTGAGACAGCAGTAATGTGCTGTAAGCTGTTTAAACTGTGTTTAATAGGGACTGTGCACTTCGTTTTTTGGCCAGGAGAGGGAGTAAAGGTTTATACAAATAGTGTTGTTAGAGGACAAGTTTGTTGGGGCCTTACCTGCAGAAGTCCAAAGTGTGGATTGAGCCGGTCTGTCTCCTAGGAGATTTCTGAATAGAGAAGCAGCTTCCAACTCCCTGGCCAGCAAACCTTGTCTGAGGTAGCTGGGACCTTATATAGTCTGATATTGTTTGGTACATGTGTACACTGATTGGTGGTTGTATCTGATGTTTCTATTGGATTAGGGTTAGTGTCCTCATTGGTTGGGTATTTGAGGGTTCTGAGTCTGTGATTCAATCAATGTAGGGTTGGGACTAGGGTTAGTATTTCTATTGGAAGTAGGGACTAGGGCTTCCTGTGTTATTGGTTGTTGGGACTAGGGTGGGACTAGGGCTAGGGTTAGGCCTTTAATTGGAAGTAGCGATTAGGGCTTCTGGTGTGATTGGTTGCTGGACTAGGTGTGGGACTAAGTAGGGTTAGGCTTTCTATTGGAAGTAAGGACTAGGGCTTCCTGTGCCATTGGTTGCTTGGACTAGGGTTGGGACTACTGGTAGGGCTAGGGCCTCTATTGGACGTAGAGATCAAGGGTTTTTGAAACTGATTGGGTGCTTGGACTAAGGCTAAGATTGGCTGTAAGGTCCTCGTCTCCTATTGGTTCTAGATTTTAGGGCTAGTGCTGTGATTGGATATTGTTCGGGCTAGGGTTCCCATTGGCTGAAGGGGTCACCTGACAAAGGGCTATAAACGGCCAAGACTTCGGGCGTCTCAGCTAAGGGTGGAGAGGACAAGGGTGAGTGCCTGTTTGAGCCTGTTCGGGACTGGTCGGGACCAGGGCCAGAAATGCTGCCCATTTTCCCATTCATTAATACCCACCCTATGTATTTGTCCCTCTGTACATAAGCATTGATTTTCACTATAGATATGTGCCTATCTTCGTGTATTGCTTTGTATAAACATGTACAATAATTATGTTGTTATAAAAACAAACAAAAGAAAAAAAAAAGAAAGAAAAAAATCTTCTTTGGTCTACATGTACTTGCTTCCATTGGGCATCTATGTACCTCCATGTACTTGGATCTGTGTGTCTGTTACTTTTCTCCTGAAAAACCATATCCAAGGCACTACCCTATTTCTCATCCGCTACCTCCATCAATATCTTTAATCTGCATATACTTACCTCCTTTATGCATCTATATACTTTCAATGTCCTTATGGATCTATATATTTATCACTTTCTTCTAATTTAGCATTTCCAATGCACTACCCTATTTCTCAGCCTATACTTCCCTCAATATATCTTCTAGCCCAACTTTGACTCATCTCAAACTTCTTTCTACTACTCTTTCCAATTCACTCCCCTATCTCACCCTATACATCTATCATTATATCCTCTACACCCACTCTCTCATTTATCCCCAAACGCCATACCACTACTATGTTCCCCAAAATAACCCTTTCTTGACTCTCCTACTCTACCCCTCCTTGCATCATCTGACACCTCTTTTACTGTACCGATCCCCCAAAACAAACCTTTCTAAACTCTTCCCTGACTCTTCCCCTCCAAAAACCCTTTTACTCATCCAAAAGCCTCCTCCTACTGCTATGACCTAAAAAAGAAATCCTTCACTCTTCTATCCCTCCACTATCCTTTTCAATCAAAATAACAGACTAGCATGTTCACTTCTCCAATTCCATATTCCACTATACTAATTCACCACTAATCCTTTATGGGTTCCAGAGTAGCGTGCTACTCGCCAACAAAGCGTTTCAACACCTCATCAGGGTTACAAGCGCTATATAAATGCAAACCTTTTTTCCTTTTTTACCCCTCCCTAACCCTTCTCAATCCAAATAACTGACTAACATATCCACCACTCAAATTACTTTCATATTTCACCATACTAATTCACCACTAATCCCTTATGGGTTTCCGGAGTAGCGTCCTACTCGCCAAAAAAAAGCGATTCAACACCCCATCAGGGGTTAGAAGCGATATATAAATACAAACCTTCTTTCCTCTTCTATCCTTCTGCTATCCTTCCGAATCCAAATAACTGACTAACATATCCACCACTTAAAATTTACTTGCATGTTTCACTATACTAATTCAACACTAATCCTCTATGGGTCCCGGAGAAGCGTGCTACTCGCCGAAAAAGCGCTTCGACGCCTCATCAGGGGTAGTAAGCGCTATACAAGTGCAATTACAATACAATACACACACACACACACACACACATACACACACACATACATATAAACACACACACATACATATAAACACACATACACCACTATTTGGATTCAATGTGCAATGCTAGGGGGTAGGGGCTTACTTATTCTTTTTCCTATATACTCTGGCTGCACCTAAGCATCTTACCGAACAGCAGAAAGAGTATGCTGTTTTAAGGGGGGCAGTGGGGTGCATGGCTGCTATTTTCTCCCCTTGTATCATGAAGAATTTAGAGCAAGTCATCATCTGACTTCTCTGCGCTATCTTTGCCACCGATTGTTCAGTATCTGTGGCATGGTTCAAATGTGTGTCTGAGTCATCTCCTGTCGCTTCCATTGATGCCTCCGACGTGATTTTGCCTCGAAGTTTAGCCACAACATGCTGCCTCTCCTGCTGCTCATCTCCCTAGGGCGAACTTTTCTCCTGCTCGATTTCCTCTGCGGTTATGGCTGACTCAGACAGGGGGGGGGGGGGGAAGAAAGAGATATTGGGTGTCTTTTTTCCCCTTCCACACATCCCTCTGTCAAATCCCAGACTTCCTGAGGTTGTTCAAAGAATTTCACATCTCCTGCCCAGTCACCTTCAGTCTGGCTAGGAAGAGTAAGGTATTTCACACCAAATTCCCTGAGCATTTATCCACTTCCAGAAATGAGAGGCTTTGTTGTTGCACATCTGCTGTACAATCCGGGAATATTACAACTTTACCGCCATCTATCAGGTAGGGTCCAGATTCCTTGCCTTCTGCAGTAGCAGGGCAAGGTCCCTAAAGGTGAGTGCTCTTGCCACCACCAGCCTCAGAGGGCTCTGGATGGTGGTGGCTGGCCGTTTACCGGTGGGCCTTTACAAGGCGTAAAACACAGAAAGCCCTGTAGTCCCTCTGATGTGACTTCACGACCTAACTATTGCCGCAGAATACGTATGATGTCAGAGCACTTTACCTTCTCAGGGATGCCCATCAGTCGTATGTTATTCCTCCTATAGTAGTCCTCTGACTTTTTGGAGTGGCCCTCCAGGTTATGAGCTTTGTATTTGAGAAAGCAGACCAATGACGTCCAGTATTTCTTTTCTCAATTCCTCCTTGCTAACAGCATTTCTTTCAGCGTGCTTTCTGTTCGATAACATGCTAAGACATTTTGCTTTGTTCATTGCGGAGAAGTCCCAGATCCATAACAACAGTATTGATTTTGTGCCTTAAGGTGGTCCTAGTGATTGCCACTAGTACAGTATCCAGACTGTAATTTGTCTTTCACTTGTGTCTTATGTTGTGGGCCACCCGTTTATTCAGATAGTGTCTGTAAAGTCATGTTGCTACTTTCCGCCTACCCTGGATGCAGTCTCGGATTGCAAGGCAGGCGACTGATCATCAGCCGATGGGCCTGTGGTTAAGGCCCGTTGGTGGGCCATTTTTTGGGGCCATCTCAGTCTCCAACTCAAGGACACATCAAAGGCTGTAGTTAAACCCTTTGCATACATACAATAAGCCTGACCTGATGCACATTAAGGGCAGGCTGCTGCATTGTCAGAGGCAGAATGACAAAGGGTGCTCTGGCTGTCACAGCATGAGATGAGTGTGCTATCTGGCTCCTTCCAAGTGAGGCAGTAGCCTCAAGAAGCTGCTCATGGGAAGCCATTAGCACTTGCTTTGCAGGGGGAAGGAGTAGAGCAGGTGCGGGGGGTGGTTGGCGAGGACCAGCAAGGAGGCTCCTTGGTTAGTTTCGTCTCCCTTCCCTGCATGGAACAGGCAGAGATAAAGAAGTGTCTGCTGTTCTCCTTTGCCTGACAGAAATTAATTACTACAGACAATGGGGAGAGGTTGTGGCCTTAACCCACTTTGAATCTGGGAAATCAGTTTTGAGTCCCAACGTCAGCTTATTATCATGTGATCCTCGGCAAATAACTTAATCTACATGGGCCACAAAATGAATCTGGCCTTCTATAACGTTATTGGGTGCTCACGTAAAGCGCTCCAGTGCCTCGGAGCCAATTTTGTGCTACATAAAACTGCATGTATGTGAGGAAAATTACTATTTTTTATTTTTGCATATACACACTAGCATCATTCCTTTATTAGAACTTACATGTGATGCTAGCAGCAAGTAAAACAAAAAAAACAGATGCACCTTTCACCAGTCACTGAGCATTGAGGGGCTTCTCTTAAGTACTGTAAAAAATAAAGTGAATATCTAAAAAGTCCTGGGCAAGTGTGAAAGGCAGTCTAGGTCTGTGCCATTTCCTGTTTCCCAGCGGACAATAATCAAACTATCCACAACAAACTTGGGGATAAAAAAAGCAATTGGACTTAAGTTCCTAGATTTTCATAATTGAGCTTCCAATGTAATTTTTCCATTGGAATGTTAATTTCCAATTTAAGTATTAGCCTTATAAGCCCTAAAATACTTTCATTACTGCAAATGTTTGACAACATTTCGCTCCAAAACCCTAACCAAGCATTGTATTGCAAAAAGTTGCAGTCTGCAAACGTGGGCCACTTTTTTTTGGCTTCCAGGGCCTCATTTTGGCCCCAATCCAACCCTGCCTGGGTGTTTGGCGCTTTTATATTATCAGGCTACGTTCCATTCTTTACTTGTGCTTTGTGCCACAAGCGATAGGCCTCTAAAGTGCCCCTCTCCGGCCCTTCCAATTTCTGCATTCAAGTGCACCCACCAGTCCTCCGCTCTCCGACTCCTCAACAGTTCGTTCGTTCAAATAACTTTTTTCGATTCAATCGAATCATAAAAGTTTGCATACATAGAGATTAAGACAGAATATTCATAAAAAAGAAAACTTTGTGCAAAGATTAGACATACAGTACACATTGTCTTTCCTAAATCATATTACACCAGTACAGATTCTAACGAGTTAAAAAGCCTCCTCTCGTTCTACAACACATTTATACAAAATATTAAAAAACCCTAAAATTACTTAAAGCACAAGTTACTAACTTGTGTAACGATATATCTGTAAGAGACAGTAGTTAGTGATAGATTCCTTACCTTAGAATATCCCCAGGCGTCAGGCTGGATCCGGAAAGTTTTGCGTAGCAGTACCCTTGCGCGTCGGTAGGCGGCGTCGTGCGGCTCCGCGTCAGTCGTCGGCGTCGTGATCGCCGGGATGACGTCGCGGGCAGTACTTAGGCGCCGCCCCTGCGCGCTGACGTCAGTTCTGTACACGACTTTCCGCGCCAGGAACGCAGAGCCATGCAAGAAGCTGACACAGGTGTCTGAAAAATACTAGGGCCCTGAAAGGGATGTCCTTAACTCCTAGAAATCAGTTCGCAGAACGGGGAGGATGGGTGGGCGGTAGGAATCTATCACTAACTACTGTCTCTTACAGATATATCGTTACACAAGTTAGTAACTTGTGCATCTGAAAGAGACACGTTAGTGATAGATTCCTTACCTTAGAATAGATACCCCAGCAATACCAACCCGGTGGTGGGTCTGCGAACAAAGATCAGACAAGGAAGTCCTGGAGGACAGAACGGCCAAAGAAGCCGTCCCTCCGGACCTGACTGTCAAGGCAGTAATGCTTAGTAAACGTGTGCAGCGAGGCCCACGTAGCTGCCTGACAGATAACCGGCAGCGGAACACCGCGGCCCAAGGCCGTGGTAGCAGCCGTTGCCCTGGTGGAATGGGCACGCAGCCCAACAGGAGGCTCCTTCTTAGCCAAAGAATAGCAGGTCTTGATGCACAAGGTAACCCAGCGGGAGATGGTCCTCTTGTGCACCGCCCGACCTTTTTGGCGCCCACGTAGCCAACAAAGAGCTGGTCATCCACCCGGAAGTGTTTCGTGCGGTCGATATAGAAGGAGAGCGCACGTTTTGGGTCCAGACGGTGGAGCCTCTCTTCCTCTCTGGAAGGATGCGGAGGCGGAAAGAAGGTGGGCAAAGTGATGGTCTGCCCAATGTGGAAAGCAGTAACCACCTTTGGCAAGAAGGACGGACGCGTCCGAAGAACAACCTTGTCTGGATGAACAGACAGAAAGGGAGGTTTGCAAGAAAGAGCCTGGAGCTCACTCACCCGCCGAGCGGAGGTGATGGCCACCAGAAAGGCTGCCTTTAGAGTCAGAAGACGAAGAGGACAGTTATGCAGAGGCTCAAAGGGAGCGCACATTAAAAGGTAAGAACCAAGTTCAAGTCCCACTGAGGCATTACAAACGGAACAGGAGGGAAGAGGTGAGTAATGCCTTTTAAGAACCTGTTAACAACAGGGGACTTGAAAAGGGAGGGCTGATCAGGGAGCCTGAGGAAGGCCGAGATAGCACAAAGATAACCCTTGATGGTACCCAGGGCAGAACCCTGTTGGGCCAGAGAGAGAAGGAACAGAAGGACCTCAGAAAGAGGGGCAGAAAGGGGATCCACAGCCTTTGCTGTGCACCATGCCACAAATTTGTTCCACCTGCAGGCGTATACCACCTTAGTGGAGGGACGCCTGGCTGCCAGAATCACATCACAAACTTCGGGAGGCAAGTCGAAAGGAATCAACTGCCGCCGCTCAATCTCCACGCAAGCAGGTGTAGACTGGACAGGTTCGGGTGGAGGACCGTCCCCTGCTGCTGCGACAGAAGATCCTCCCGAAGAGGCAGACGGATCGGGGATCTATGCTCATATTGAGTAGCTCGGGATACCAAACTCTTCGAGCCCAGTCCGGAGCCACAAGAATGACTTGGGCCCGGTCGTGCCGAATCTTCTTCAACACTCTGGGTAGAAGTGGTATAGGCGGAAAGGCGTACAACAGACCGCAACTCCACTCGCGACGAAAAGCGTCGCCGAGCGAGTGCCGCCTTGGAAATTCCAACGCGCAGAACTGATGACATTGCGCGTTCTCTTCGGTGGCGAATAGATCTAACCAAGGCTCTCCCCACTGTAGAAAGAGTCCTTGCGCCACTTCCGAGTGAAGACGCCATTCGTGATCCATCATGCACCTGCGGCTGAGTTCGTCCGCCCTGGCGTTCAGAGAACCTGCCAGGTGTTGAACCATCAGGAACATGCCCTGATGTTCCAGCCATGTCCAGAGGCGCAGAGCCTCCTGACAAAGGGTCCAAGACCCCACCCCGCCCTGTTTGTTGCAGTACCACATGGCGGTGGTGTTGTCTGTGAACACCTGCACTACCTTCCCTTTGACAGAGGGAAGGAATGCCTTGAGTGCAAGCCGGATCGCCCGGAGCTCCAGAAAGTTGATATGGAGCCGGGACTCCGCCGGAGACCAGAGGCCTCTGATCTCCGCCTCTCCCATGTGACCGCCCCATCCCAGAAGGGACGCGTCCGTCACAACTGTATGCTCTGGCTGGGGAAGGGAGAGGGATCTGCCCATGACCCATAGCCGGTTCGAGAGCCACCACTGCAACTGTTTTGCAGTCCCCTCCGAGATCTGGACGTGATCGGACAGGTTGCCCTGGTGCTGCGCCCACTGGAACTTCAGGTCCCACTGCAGAGCCCGCATATGCCATCTGGCATGATTGACCAGCAGGATGCAGGAGGCCATGAGGCCCAGCAGCCTCAGGGTCATCCTTACCGAAACCCAGGATAAAGGCCGAAAGACCGGAATCATAGCCTGAATATCCCGGACTCGCCGTTCGGGAGGATAGGCCCGAAACCGCGTCGTGTCCAGAACTGCTCCGATGAAAAGGAGCTGTGGAGAAGGAATCAGATGCGACTTCGGCACATTGATGGAGAACCCCAGCGAGTGCAGGAGTTCGGCCGTAGTCTGGAGGTGGGAGACGACTGCCTGGGACGAGCCCGCCTTCAGCAGCCAGTCGTCGAGGTAGGGGAAGACTGAAACCCCTGCCCGGCGCAGATGAGCTGCGACCACCGCCATCACTTTCGTGAACACCCGAGGGGCACTGGTAAGGCCAAAGGGGAGCACGGTGAACTGAAAATGCTCGGGGCCTACCGTGAACCGAAGGTAACGCCGGTGGGCCGGCAGGACGGGGATGTGGAAATACGCGTCCTGCAAGTCCAACGCTACCAACCAGTCTCCAGGGTCGAGGGCAGTCAAGACCTGAGCTAGGGTGAGCATCTTGAACTTCTCCTTCCGGAGGAAGCGATTGACGTTCCGGAGGTCCAAGATAGGACGCATGTCCTCCTTGTCCTTTTTGGGCACCAGAAAGTAGTGGGAGTAGCAACCACGCCCTACTTCTGGGGTCGGAACATGCTCGATGGCCCTCTTGGTCAAGAGGGCCGTGACTTCCTTCTGTAGAAGCACCAAGTGATCCCCTGACATGCGGTGGAATTGAGGTGGCATGGCTGGGGGGTGGTCTCGAAGGGGAGGGAGTAGCCCCTTCGGACAATGTCCAAGACCCACCTGTCCGAGGTGATGGTGCGCCAGTGGGGAAGGTGATGGCGGACCCTGCCCCCTACTGGCGTGCCGTGCACCTGAAAGGAGGGACTAGGAGGGCTTGGAGGCCGCGGACGGGTTGGAGGTGGTGGCCTGACCCGCACGCTGGTTGCCCGATCCGCCACGGCGGAATCCACGTCCTCGGCCACGCGAAGACGCCTGCTGCGCGGGCCGGTGGCTGGGCTGCTGACGTGAAGGGGCGCCCTACCGTGGCCACGATAGGGGCGAAAAGCAGAAGGCAGCGGAGGGCGTGTAGCAGAAAGGCCCAGGGACTTGGCAGTAGCCCGTGAGACCTTAAAGCGCTCCAACGCATGGTCTGCTTTGGACCCAAAAAGACCGACTCCATCAAAGGGCATGTCCATGAGAGTATTCTGGACATCCCCTGAAAAACCAGTGGTTCTCAGCCAGGCGTGGCGTCGGAGCGCCACCGTCGTTGCAATCGACCTGCCCAGCGAGTCGGCGGTGTCAAGGCCACAACGGATAGTGTATTTGGCCGCATCCCTTCCTTCCGCAATGGCGCGGGAAAGCAGTGCCTGGACCTCCTCAGGGCACTGGGGCAAAACATCCGCCACCGAATCCCACAGAGAGTGGGTATATCGGCCCAAAAGACAAGCGGTGTTAACGGACCGCAAGCCAGCACTGGAGGAAGAAAAACCTTTCTTCCCAAACTGATCCAGGCGTTTGGATTCCCTATCCGGAGGAGCGGTAGGGAAGGCGGTTTGGGAAGCGGAGGCTTGGACAACCAAGCTCTCAGGAGTGGGGTGGACAGAAAGAAACAGGGGTCGCCCGGAGCGGGGCGATGGCGTCGTGACACGTTCCGATCCACAGGAGCCCCTGTGTTGGGCTTGGACCAGGCGCCCAAAGAACGTCCGTGAGGGCGTCGTTAAACGGCAGCACAGTCTCCGCAGAGGAGGCTGCCGGCTGAAGCACCTCTGTCAAGATGTTAGGCTTGACCGTCAAAGTAGGGAGCTGGAGACGTAAGGCCCCAGCAGCCCTACGCAACACCGTACCAAAATTGGCCCCCTCCTCCGTAGCCACGGGAGGAGACAGCATGCCAGTGTCAGGAGAAGTATCCAGACCACTGGCCTCCCCTAGACTCTCTGTCCAGTCCTCATCATACTGACAGTTGCGTGTCAGAGGGTCATCAGACCCCTCCCAGTCCTCCTGGTCCTCCTCTGGTTCAAAATAAGGAGGAGGAGGGACATTTGGGACCCAAGGTCCCATCGGCGCCGGAGCCGGCGTCGAGCGACGTCGCTCCGGGTCCAAGTCCGGAGCCGGAAGGAACTGGGGGACGACGCCGCCCGGAGCCCAGGGCGGCGTCGAGAACGGCACCGGAGACATCGGCGCCGGCGGAGGTGTCGTGAGGTCGACCGGCGTCGATGGGGGTTGTGGAGCCGGGATCGAGGCCGGGGCCGGAGCCGGAGCCGGGATCGAGGCTGGAGGCTCGGGCGACGCCGGGGCCGGAGCCGCCGGCGACGCCGGATCAACCCCATCAGGGCCCGCGGGGCCCGAAGGCGCACCGGAGGGGCCTGAAGGCCCGAAGAGGCGGGCCATGGCCGACAGGAACTCCTGTACCTTGGCCGGATCCGCCCCCGAACCCGGGAAGGGCGGGTATGACGGGGCGACTCCACAGGCAAGTCCGGGGCCGCGGGGCGGGGACGGTGCCGGGAGGGGCCTCAGCCGAGTCGCGAGATCGGCGAGGCGAAGTCCGAGAGCGACGATGCTTCTTGGACTTCTTGTGTCGAGACTTACCGGACGAAGAAGACTTCGACGCCGACGACCGGTGTGCACTCCGCGAGCGACCCCTGGACCTCTCACGCGACCGGGGCTTCCGCGGAGCCGAATGCCGGGCCTCGAGGAGCTTTCGAGACCGCTCTCGCAAAGCCTTCGGGTTGAGGGCCTGGCATTCGGGACAAGACTCGGTGTCGTGGCCTCGGCCGAGGCAGAAGAGACACTCCCAATGCGGGTCGGTGACGGACATCATCCGCGCACAGGCGCCGCATCGCTTGAAGCCGGGCATCCCTACGACACCTGAAGGCTGGAAAAAAACAGTGAAAAATCACCAAAAAGTATGGTCAAAAATTGACCAGGGCACTGCTCTTCCCGGATCTGCGCTTACTGGCGCGGAAAAAGAAGAACTGACGTCAGCGCGCAGGGGCGGCGCCTAAGTACTGCCCGCGACGTCATCCCGGCGATCACGACGCCGACGACGGACGCGGAGCCGCACGACGCCGCCTACCGACGCGCAAGGGTACTGCTACGCAAAACTTTCCGGATCCAGCCTGACGCCTGGGGATATTCTAAGGTAAGGAATCTATCACTAACGTGTCTCTTTCAGATACTTAAATTCATTTTAATATTCATAGCGTTTCCTAATTAAAAAAGCAATTCAAATGAAGTTAAGCACAGCGCTGCAAATGGCAGCAGTAGATAATGACCGCAAGTAATTAAAACCCTCCTCATAAGAACAGGGACGGATTTCCTTTAGAACGGGCTTGATGAAACGTGCCCTTGGGTCTTTATAAAGTGTGCAAAACAGCATAAAGTGCATTGTGCTCTGATGGGCTAAATTATTGCAGGGACAGGGGGTTAAGTCTCTCACACCAACCTGCCTGTTTGGGAAAACCCACAAGAAAGTGCAATGTGCAAAGACGAAGTCTAGTCATAAGGAAACGCGATTGAACATGCATAGTAAAAGACAAATAAAATTGCTGTTGACTTAGAAGCACGCGATCTGATATTCCACAATCCTGATTAGACATACCTAATTCAATATGCATTTTTTATAACCAGTTTCATGTTGGATTGGATACTATCAGGATTATCGTAGTATTTTTCTAAGCCTATTTTATAAAAAGTATTTTTGACATAACGAAGCCAGGGGAGTGACATTGCGTTATCAAGATTGATACAATCTCGAAGGATACTCCTCGAAAATAGTAAGTCCTCTGAGGTCCAGATTGTCCCCCATAAAATCAATGGGGCAATATTTATCCTATCTTTTACGTAATCCAGACCCACTTCAGAGTGACAAAAAAGTGTTGAAGAACTACTAGGAATCATCAATAATCTTTTTAAAAATTTGTCCTCTAAAATCTGAATCTGGGAACTTTTATGGTAACCCCATACTCCTGCCTCAAAGGTAACTACTGACCGACATTTTGATTTATATAAAGTTATCATTTCTGCAACCGGCTTATGTCCAAGCTTGCAAGCAAAACGAAACAGCCCCTCAATTATTCTGCTGGTGTATTGAACCCTAGCCACAATTAGATGGTCCCAATTTAATTTATTATTAAAAAACATTCCCCAGATAGGTAAAATTTGGCACCCTATCAATGATTTTTTCCTTCACTATGAACTTTCTTGTTTTAGTTTGATTGGAACCACATACCATAATAAACGATTTGCTAAAATTTACCTTTAGGTCCAATTCCATCATAATTTCAGTAAAAGCAGTCAAACATTTTTGAAGGCTATTGGCCGTTAGGGCCATCAAAACTGTATCGTCAGCATATGACAGCAATGGAACCCGTTTGCCTTCTATACTTGGTAAGTCCAATTGCTGTTCTAACAGGAATGATTCCAATCCATTTGTATATATTAAGAATAAAAAAGGGGCCAAAATGCAACCCTGGCGTACCCCCTCAGTAGAGGCAATGGGCCTAGTCTTCTCTCCTCCAGGACCAAAACGAATAGCTACAGTAGTAGACGCATGTAGCCTGCGCAAAACAGGGTAATGAGGGGTTCTTCGAAACCCATATTTTCCATCAGTGTCCACAACTTCCCCCGGCTCACTGTATCGAAAGCACTGGACAAGTCCATGAAGGCCAGGTGGATCGACACCCCCCTGGCCCTCATGTACTTGCCCATGATCATGGACAAGTTGAGGCACTGTTCGTTTGTTCCCATCCCCCTCCTGAAACCATATTGAGTATTCAATATGAGTCCAGAGGCATTGGCCCATGACTCTCAAATGTGCAAGGATTACCCTCCCCATAACCTTGCACGTGGCGTCAATTAAGGAAATCGGCCTATAGCATGTGGGGTAATTCCGGTTACCTTTTTTAAAGATCGGTACGACTACTGCTTTTTTCCATGATAATGGAATACGACCCACTATTACTGCTTTAAAAACATTAAGCATCAGGGGGGCCCCCAAAGATAAGGATTGCTTTTAAATAAATCCAAGGGCACCCTATCAGGTCCTGGGGCTTTCGAGGAAATACCCTTTGCTAGGGCGTCCTCGACCTCGCTTAAAGACAGGGATGAACTAAGTTGGTATGCAGTTTGCGAGTTGATGACTACCTCATCCCTTTGCTCTTGTGAGCAAACACCCTTTGGGTTGAATATACTCAGAAAATGAGATTCCCAAGCTTCCCCTGTTACAGTGGAGTCCATACTCCTTGTATCATTAGAAACAAGCATTGGCATAGCCAATAGGTCTCGCCTTTGGGACCTTATGTGTTTAGCCAGAACTTTTGGCTATGTTGTAGAGCATTGTGGCTGCTGTGCATTATGTTGAAAAGTAATAATAAAAAGTGTTAAGCATTTTTGTTACCTTTATACAAACGAAGACGACATTGTATACAACTGAAAAACCTGATTAAAAAAAGATTTTAACATAAAAAATGTCTTCTAGTTTTTTTGTACTAGCACTGCTGGCAACTTCTTCCTGCCTGTTCTCATGCTTGTTTGTTATAATGTTTTTTGTTATGGGGGAGCGGGACATAAATAACGGGGAAGTGGAGTTTGGAAAACAGTAATTTAATTAGAACACGAGCAGCGGACGGACACTAGGGGATAATCAACAGATGCCAGATTCCAAGGTCAGACTGACGTGATGCTTAGGTGGTGAGCTGATGCAAAATGGGGGTGGTGAATGATGTTTGGTGCTCAGGTGGTGACACTATATGCTGTGGATTGAAGATACGTTGTGGATTGTGGAGTTGAAATATGTTGTTTGGTGTGTAATTATGCGGTGTGTATTGGAAATGTATGGAGTTGAATTGTGTGGCCTGGAACTGTGGTGTTGAGTGAAATTATGCTTAGTGAAATTGTGTCATGGTGTGGAGTGCATTTATGTTGATTGGTGGTATGTGGTATAGAGTGCATTTATGTGGAGTGTATTTATGTTGCATTGAGTAGAGAGTAATTATGTGGCGTGTAATTATCTGGCCCTGAGTGGTATTATGTGGAGTGTATTTATGTTGCATTGAGTAGAGTGTAATTATGTGACGTGTAATTATGTGGTACTGAGTGGTATTATATGGAGTGTATTTATGTTGCATTGAGTAGAGAGTAATTATGTGGCTTGTAATTATGTGGTACTGAGTGGTATTATGTGGAGTGTATTTATGTTGCATTGAATAGTGTGAAACGCAAGATTAAGATAAATAGGGAATACTGTCCAAGATGGTTTAACCACCAGTGTTCTGGATTAAATAGGGATTTAAAGGAAGCATTAAAAGCAATACCTAGAAATAGGGAGGACATTAGCACCCTACGGAAACGATACAAACAAGCAATAAAACAAAGGAAACTGGAAATTAGAGATAATGCATGGGATAGTTTGATCAAAGCAGCCGAGACTAAAGATTCAATCCTATTTTGGAAAACCATGGATCAGCCATTATTTAAAGATACCCAATCCGCTAAAGTCGATACACTAGTGACGCCCGACGACTGGATAAGTCATTTTGAAGCTATTTTTAATCCTACACAGCAGAATATTAATAGAGTTGATAATAGTAACATTATTTTATTAATTAATATTAAATTAGAAACTATTATCCACGATGAGATTAAAACCGCCCTTAAGAACAGTGCTAGCGGGAAGGCTGCTGGTCCGGATGGGGTCCCTATCGATGTTTTTAAGCATAACATTGAGTTTTGGATACCTATCCTATATAATTTTTTTAATGCAAACATCAATGGGGTGATACCGGCCACCTGGGTTGAGAGTGTGATTGTCCCTATTTTTAAAAAAGGTGATCGAAGCAGCGCGAACTGCTATTGTCCAATATCACTTCTCGATTCAACATCTAAAGTAATGGGCAGAATAATGCTGGCCAGATTGGGATGCTGGGTAAAGGAAAAAAATATTCTGTCGGTAGCCCAGTATGGCTTTAGAAGGGGTATTGGAACGATTGAGCAGTGTGTAAATCTTGAGCTGCTCATAGGGAAATACACCATCGCCAGGGAAGGCTCCCTTTACCTTTGTTTTGTTGATTTGTCCAGTGCGTTTGATTTGGTAAATCATTCTAAGTTATGGCAGACGCTTGAAGGGATGGGTGCCCCACACGATATTATTAATTTCTTATCGCAAATATATGCTCATCTAATCTCAAAGATACGTTTCAGCGTGAGTGGGGAATGTACAAAGCATATTAGAATTACTCGTGGGATTAGACAAGGCTGTACCCTTGCCCCCCTTTTATTCTCGATTTATATTAATGGTGTTGACTCGTTATTACAGAGTCTGAGAGCGGATACTCCTAAAGTTGGCAAGCGCATTACCCCAGTTTTACTATACGCCGACGATGCTGTCCTAATTTCTAGGACAGCAAATGGCCTTCAACTCCTGATGGATAACTTCACACCTTTCATGACTGAAAAACATTTGAA
Source organism: Calotriton arnoldi (assembly GCA_963921515.1). Lineage (NCBI taxonomy): Eukaryota > Metazoa > Chordata > Amphibia > Caudata > Salamandridae > Calotriton > Calotriton arnoldi. Next base: position 231,855 of record CAWUFW010006516.1, on the reverse strand, counting down.
AATTAATTTTAGTAAAACTTTAGTCATGACGTGTGGGAAAAAGAAAACCAAGAACAGAACACACTATATGGATTGAGTATCTATAGAGAGGACTCTTACTTTTTCATAGCAAAGGTATATGGAGTTCACATATCAATTTATGTAAATTAAAATTTCTATGATCTGTATAAGCTATTTTTAGATTTTCACATAAAATTGGCAACAAACCAGTACGGGAAATTTTAAAATTGTATGGGTCGAAGTGTATTACTGGGGTTTGTTATGGAGGAGCTTTGTGGGGTATGGCAGACACCGCCCCATTACAAACTCTGGAAAACCAATTTTTAAAAATGTTATTATCGGTACCAAATTCTACTACCACTTTTATAGTTCATAGGGAGACAGACACCGTATATAAATGATTTGATTAGTATAGCCGCCTTAACATTGTGGCACCGAATTTGGTCCAGGGATGAGACACTTTACGAGGGATATAATCTTGGATTGCCTCACTTTGGATCATTGTAAGAAAATAACATGGCTAAATTATATTTGTGGTCTTTTAACTGAATGTAATTTGGATGTGAATTTTAAGAACCCGGAGGATATTCAAAATTTTAGTAAAAAAGAACTAAAAAGAGAATGCTTAACGCTAGGGAATCATTGAGGGAAGTTGCCCTGGGTACTAAATCATGTACAAGTCTGTACCTGGAAGGACCACTTTCATTGGGTATTCAGCCGCATCTTATTTTTATAACTAATATACAACACAGATTTTATTTAACTAGATTAAGGCTGAATACGCTCCACTACCAGGTTGCATTTCCAAAGATGGGTAAGTGGAGCTCTAGTTTACCAAAATGCCCGTGCGATGGCAGATCTCCTCAGACTACCCTCCATTTTTTACTTTTTTGTAATTTTTATAGAGATTTTAGAAAATCTATGCTACGACCTCTTTTTATTGCTAATAGTCTATATTCCTTTAAAGTTGCTTTTAATCAAATTCGTAATCTGGGAAATGTATTAACTTGTAATGCGGTAATTTGTTTTATATTGAAGGCCATTAAACTAAGAAAGCACCTTGTTTATCTGGAAAACTTGAACTATGAAACTGAATAGATTTTTATCCTGCTAAATTGTATTTTTTTAATTTTTATGAGCATCGTCTTGGATAAATTGTACATAAATGTATTAGTGAATGATGTATTGCTTTTTAATATAGAATGCTTTTATGGTCATTTTCTGTGAACCGAATAAAGCTTGTTTTGATTTGATTTGAATAGTGTGTAATTGTGACGTGTGATTATGTGGTACTGAGTGGTATTATGGGAGCTATGGGAAGAGTGAGGCAATCGGCGATACTCTGGGACAGAACCAGGAGTTGATAGATGAAGTGGGAGGGCCGGAGCAACTCTCTTCCTTAAACCTAGAAGTCACTGCTTCACCCTCCGTCTCAATGTTAGTTATAATGGTCATCATTCAAAAAACCCTGCAGGGGATCTTTGAAGTCAAAGTGTTAAATAATGATATTTTAAAATCTCAAAAAACCCATCTTCATTCTATTGCCACAGAGCTTAAGCATATAAGAAAGCACATGCTAAGGTAGTCAGACCAATAGAAGGAAATAGGAATTCTATGATTAATGACAGACGAGAAAGGGCCTTTCATCGTTGCCGGACTTCCACATGAACGCGTGGGGAAAACAGACTCTTGAGAGAGGAGCTCCGCACATTAAATGAAGCAGGACCCAGGAACGAATCCACCAGATGGTCTACACAAATACCTGTTGTCAACACACAGGATAGGGAACAAAGCGTTCCTGTGATCGCCAGCAGGACCGCCAAATGAATCCACTGGATGGATTCTACAAAAATACACCTCAAGGGTCACATGATGAAATAGGAGGTCACGTGCCCACAAAGGAATCCGATAGACTCCTTGAAAAAAACTGACTCCAACCTGCCTAACGTGTCCACAAAGTTCATAGCCCTGAAGACCATCCTTGAAACACACCACAGGCCCAACCTGAAGGTCGAAACGCGTTGGCGCACTTACCAACGGGGTCAAAAGCTACCATTTAGTGCAATATCTGTGAATAAAATTGTGCCCTACTGATGATGAAATTAATGATCTCATCTGGACACAAATTTACGCTCTGAATACCATTAGAATAGGGCCAAGGAGTACTGCTGTAGACTACAATCAAGAGGGTTAATAATAATAAATGCCCCACAAATTTGATAACGTAGGACACTAGACATCCAACTTTATATGTTCTTGGATTAAGTTCCTTCATATGTCTAACAATTCATGTTATGCAATGTTTTTGGTCTGTACACGTTTTGTCTCAAATTAATGTGTTCATAAACGTAATTTTCGTTAAATGGATGTAAAACACTTCATGTATAATGTTTGTTTGTGTCTACACAGCTTTGCAGTCTGGGACTTGTAGTCCCACAATTACACAGCGAGGCTTGCAACTACAAGCCAGTCAATACAAAATGACGGGTAATAAAACAAGCCCGGGAGTTGTGTGCGCGCGCTAGGTGGGTAAAACGGCCCTGGTGGAGGGAGCGACGGGCTCATCACGAACGAGGACCTGCCCCTCCATGGGTGTTCAGACACCATCACTGACAACGAGGGGCACCCCCAGCGCAGAGGCCTACAAGGCGCCCGACCTCCTTCATACCCAATTACACTGCGGTCTCGAAGGTTCCAGGACCCCCGGCCAAAGAGCACAGCACCATTTAGTGATAATTTCCTTGCACACGTAATACTATTTACACACATCAATGCGCGTCATCTTCATAAAAAAATTGGGGTAACAAGAAATATGTACATTAGTTGCATGTGTGACTTTGTTTTCGTTTGCAGTCTGTGTACTCCGCCTACGGGGCTTCTAAATGTAGCGAAATTCACTTTTATTTCCCCGAATACAGTACAAAAATGAAGCATAGAGCAGATATTGTGCTGGTGGGCCTTCAGATTGCACGGCGACCCCTGCGCCCCAAACTGGGCTCCAATCAAAACTCGGACCGCCTCTGAAAACAGACAATTTATTGGAGCGAACATCAACATATTTGTCTCCATCCACGTGTGTGCAATAGTGTGAACTCGGTAGAAGTGCTTCACGTGAAATAAATACAAACAAATAAATCGGGACAGAACAAAAACGCCAAGAATGGGGTCGGGAAAGGGAGGTTCTTCATAAACTTCACCTCACTGAGCGCTTTAAATGCTCTGCTCCTCTGTTGCCTTATGGGCTCTGCCGGCAGGGCCATTGGAGGAGGGGGCGGGGTGGAGCTAGGGACGCGGTCTCTCCTAGTCTCCTTTATTCTGTGATATATCATGCAGCTGAAAGCAGCCCCGTCCCGTTAATTTTTAGGTCTCGCCTTGGCAGTGCGCGCATGCGCTGCTCTAGGAGAGGACCTTTAGAAAATCGGTCTGCTCCTTTGCACACTGGTGCTTGTGCTGGCATCCACCTTGCGGGAGCGAGCAGCGGCGCGCGTGCTAATTGAAAACATATGGCGATCGCGCCGCCGCTGCTCGCTCCCGCAAGGCGGAGGCCAGCACAAGCACGAGTGCTTCAAACAGTTGCTGCTTGTTCTCGCGCAAGGCTGAAGTTAATTCAGGCTGGTGACTGGCACACGCAGGGAGCTGAGAAATACAGCCAGGTTTCACAAGACAAGTCAGTACACAAGATTTCACCGAGCGCACGCGCACCTGAACAAACTGGGCGTCTAGATAAAAGGAGCTTAAACCGACTGAACACCGGAGGCAAACTTTTCTTTTCTTTGTGAGCCACTCTCACTGCAGGCACAACGTTTTTTTATTTATTTTTTATTAACGGAGCATTGCGCTTTAATGCGCTTTAAATTTTAAAAGCAGTACTGGGCTGTACAGAGCCCTCATTGCTGTGCGTGCGCTACATGAACGGATATAAAAGGCTCTTGCTCTACAAGGTCTGCTGGCTGTTTGTTTAGCAAATTCATACAGCACAAACTGAACTCAAGAGTAGTAGAGACCTTTACAAGACACCCAGTTACATTACACAAGAGCACATTCACACAGGAACACATTGCCTTTTAGAAGGCATGGGAGATTAACTAATTTGCCCAGAATCACACATTGGTAAGCCAACGCCGTGACTTGAACACCACCAGCTTCCGCACGCTATATTCATGCGTGATTAATAAATTAATCTCTCCATGGTCCCCCTGTTTACTAAAAACGGGGTGCTAAGGAACATTCACATGCACTATAAGAAGGGACCACCCCGTTAAATCTGTTTTGTGTTCTATCTACTCGCCGTTTTTTTTGTATCTAATACTCGGCCTCTTTCTGCTCTCCCATGTGCCCCCTTCGAGATCCTCCTACCCAGTAGTCGTCCACCACCACCACGTCCACCACGTCCACCACGTCCACCACGTCCACCACCACCACCACCACCACGTCCTCCACCACCACCACCACGTCCACCACCACCACGTCCACCACCACCACCACCACCACCACCACCACCACCACCACGTCCACCACCACCACGTCCACCACCACCACCACGTCCACCACCACCACCTCCACATCCACCACCACCACGTCCACATCCACCACCACCACGTCCACATCCACCACCACCACGTCCACATCCACCACCACCACGTCCACATCCACCACCACCACGTCCACGTCCACCACCACGTCCACGTCCACCACCACGTCCACGTCCACCACCACGTCCACGTCCACCACCACGTCCACGTCCACCACCACGTCCACGTCCACCACCACGTCCACGTCCACCACCACGTCCACGTCCACCACCACGTCCACATCCACCACCACGTCCACATCCACCACCACGTCCACATCCACCACCACGTCCACATCCACCACCACGTCCACATCCACCACGTCCACCACCACCACCACGTCCACCACCACCACCACGTCCACCACCACCACCACCACGTCCACCACCACCACCACGTCCACCACCACCACCACCACGTCCACCACCACCACCACGTCCACCACCACCACCACGTCCACCACCACCACCACGTCCACCACCACCACCTCCACCACCACCACCACGTCCACCACCACCACCACGTCCACCACCACCACCACGTCCACCACCTCCACGTCCACCACCTCCACGTCCACCACCTCCACGTCCACCACCTCCACGTCCACCACCTCCACGTCCACCACCTCCACGTCCACCACCTCCACGTCCACCACCTCCACGTCCACCACCACCTCCACGTCCACCACCACCTCCACGTCCACCACCACCTCCACGTCCACCACCACCACCCACGTCCACCACTACCACCACCTCCACGTCCACCACCACCTCCACGTCCACCACCACCACCCACGTCCACCACTACCACCACCACCCACGTCCACCACCACCACCCACGTCCACCACCACCACCCACGTCCAACACCACCACCCACGTCCAACACCACCACCCACGTCCAACACCACCACCCACGTCCAACACCACCACCCACGTCCAACACCACCACCCACGTCCAACACCACCACCACGTCCACCACCACCACCCACGTCCAACACCACCACCACGTCCACCACCACCACCACGTCCACCACCACCACGTCCACCACCACCACGTCCACCACCACCCACCACCCACGTCCACCACCACCACGTCCACCACCACCACGTCCACCACCACCCACCACCCACGTCCAACACCACCACCACCCACCACCGTCCACCACCCACCACCGTCCACCACACACCACCACCACCCGTCCACCACCCACGTCCACCACCACCCACATCCACCACCCACGTCCACCACCACCACCACCCACGTCCACCACCACCCACGTCCACCACCACCCACGTCCACCACCACCCACGTCCACCACCACCCACGACCACCACCACCACCACCCACCACCGACCACCACCCACCACCGTCCACCACACACCACCACCCGTCCACCACCCACGTCCACCACCACCCACATCCACCACCACCCACGTCCACCACCACCCACGTCCACCACCACCCACGTCCACCACCACCACCACCCACGTCCACCACCACCACCACCACGTCCACCACCACCACCACCCACGTCCACCACCACCACCACCACGCACCACCACCACCACCACCACGTCCACCACCACCACCACCACCACCACCACCACGTCCACCACCACCACCACCACGTCCACCACCACCACCACCACGTCCACCACCACCACCACCACGTCCACCACCACCACCACCACGTCCACCACCACGTCCACCACCACCACCACCACGTCCACCACCACCACCACCACGTCCACCACCACGTCCACCACCACGTCCACCACCACGTCCACCACCACGTCCACCACCACGTCCACCACCACGTCCACCACCACCACCACCACCACGTCCCACCACCACCACCACCACCACGTCCACCACCACCACCACCCCACCACCACCACCACCACCACGTCCACCACCACCACCACCACCACGTCCACCACCACCACCACCACCACCACCACCACGTCCACCACCACCACCACCACGTCCACCACCACCACCACCACGTCCACCACCACCACCACCACGTCCACCACCACCACCACCACCACCACGTCCACCACCACCACCACCACCACCACCACCTCCACCACCACCACGTCCACCACCTCCACCACCACCACGTCCACCACCTCCACCACCTCCACCACCACCACGTCCACCACCTCCACGTCCACCACGTCCACGTCCACCACGTCCACCACCTCCACTACCACCCACGTCCACCACTACCACCACCACCCACGTCCACCACTACCACCACCACCCACGTCCACCACCACCACCCACGTCCACGTCCACCACCACCACCCACGTCCACCACCACCACCCACGTCCACCACCACCACCACCACCCACGTCCACCACCACCACCACCCACGTCCACCACCACCACCACCCACGTCCACCACCACCACCACCCACGTCCACCACCACCACCACCCACGTCCACCACCACCCACGTCCACCACCACCACCACCCACGTCCACCACCACCACCACCCACGTCCACCACCACCACCACCCACGTCCACCACCACCACCACCCACGTCCACGTCCACCACCACCCACGTCCTCGTCCACCACCACCCACGTCGTCGTCCACCACCACCCACGTCCTCGTCCACCACCACCCACGTCGTCGTCCACCACCACCCACGTCGTCGTCCACCACCACCCACGTCGTCGTCCACCACCACCCACGTCGTCGTCCACCACCACCCACGTCGTCGTCCACCACCACCCACGTCGTCGTCCACCACCACCCACGTCGTCGTCCACCACCACCCACGTCGTGCGTCCACCACCACCCACGCTGCCGTCCACCACCACCCACGTCGCGTCCACCACCACCCACGTCGTCCACCACCACCCACGTCGTCCACCACCACCCACGTCGTCCACCACCACCCACGTCGTCCACCACCACCCACGTCGTCCACCACCACCCACGTCGTCCACCACCACCCACGTCGTCCACCACCACCCACGTCGTCCACCACCACCCACGTCGCCCACCACCACCCACGTCGTCCACCACCACCCACGTCGTCCACCACCACCCACGTCCACCACCACCACCCACGTCCACCACCACCCACGTCCACCACCACCAACGTCCACCACCACCAACGTCCACCACCACCAACGTCCACCACCACCAACGTCCACCACCACCAACGTCCACCACCACCAACGTCCACCACCACCTCCACCACCTCCACCACCACCTCCACCACCTCCACCACCTCCACCACCACCTCCACGTCCACCACCACCACCTCCACTGGCGTGAGGCCGAGGTTGCTTCTTAAGGAAAACAAAAAAAAAGCGAGCACCATCTGTTTCCAATTACCGCCAACGCGATAATTGGAAACAGATGGGATTAAAGCTCGCTCCCGTGGACCCTAGGCCATGGAACAAACAAGGCGGGACAATCACCCACCTTGCACCAATTGCGTGCTGTGTTTTTAAAAAAGACACATGCACAGGCCAATTGCGGGCTAAGAAAAAAAGCACACGCACGAGCGTGTGTTCAGAGCTCAAAAGCCCTTACTTAATGCCTCGCAGACAGCGCATGCGCGCTGGCTCAGGCGAGACCTAAAAAGGGGACGATTTATGACTTCCCAGAAACTCTTGGAGTCCTTGAGAGCACTAGCTCTTTCAAGATCTTCCCAGGCCAGTCTTCTCAGTTCGTCCTTCCTACGCTTAATCACGCTTTTGTAGGTCTGTCTAACCGTCTTGATCAAAACCCTATCACGGGGGACGGCATGCAGAGCTTTCTTCAGATCTTTTTGCGCCATGGAACACTCAGCATTAAACCATCTTATTTCTGGTGAATCCCGTCTCCTCAATGATTTAGTCAGATTTTTAACCACATCTTCACAAATTGATTCAAAACATTGTATTATAGCATCAGGATGGGAGTCATAAGCTAAGCATGTCATGACTGGATTTAGATTTGCTTTAATAATAACATCCTCAAATTTGGAGGGATTTATTGTGCTCCACTTTAACTCTAACCCCCCGATTGCGATTATGCTTTAATGGGTGATCATCACCCCTACCCTTCTGTGCAATAACATGCATAGAAGCAGCAAGGGGATTATGGTCGCTAGCAGGATTTGGTTCAACCGCAAAACTATCTACAAGACATGCATACTTACTAGATATCAACATAAAATCAATTGTGCTAGCTCTACCACCACCCGGATACGTTGGAAACTGGACAAAAGTAAAACTGACCAAAGTATCAATCATGCATAAATCATTTACTACAATGATGGTATTTAGTGCTTCGCCCTGTGGGTTATGCTTAAAGTGAGACAAAGGTTGATCTGCAGTGTCTACAATCCCACATACTTTGTGCATACTGTGCTGACAGTGTACAATTAAAATCACCTACCCACATTATGCACAATGGGAAAAATCTCACCGCAACTATCGATTTCATCTTTAAGGGTGTTAATAACCCCACAATTTTGTGGATCAAAAATATTGTAGTACCAATGAATCAATAATAGTGTGGCGTCAATCAAATTTGAAATCAGAATAAGCTGGTACCAAGGAGAATCTGTTATCTTTAGTGACTCATATTGGACGGAAATCAAGGTCACTAATCCTCCCTTTGCCCTCCCTGCAAGTGATGGTTTTGCCCGGACATTAAATGAACAATATCCGTCCATAGTGACATCATCCCTGCTCCAGGTTTCCTGGGCACAGATGTCAAACGTCTTCACGTATTGTACCCAAGCCTTATCTGATAGTTCCTAGGAGATGCCCGCAATGTTCCATGAGATGAGACTGAGTGGGCGGGTATTGGGATTCCGAACCATTGGGGCTTCCCCAGCAGTATAACTAGTGACTTGCTCTGCGGGCATAATATCTAAATCCAACCCTACATTTCCTGCACTATCATTATGCGGGTGCAGAAGTGGGTATAGGCTATTCTCATGTTCTAATATAGAAGGAGAGGCAACTATACTATCTACTTTATTGGTGGCAATCTCTGGGGCATTGTTTAAAATAACCTTTTCCCCTGATTTTCTCAAATGTGGTGTTAGTCAATCTATGTCTGCAAGACCGCTTAAAGCCTCAAAACGATTCGGGTGGAACCAAGGAGGAGGCTGAGGGTTTGCCTATGCACATCGGTTATCTTCCACTGTGTGCCATCGGGGTCTAGGCGGCTGATAGAAAAACCCCAAGGGTAAAATGGAAACCCCCCTCTCATTTGCAAAGTAATCGTCCATCCTACCTCAACAGTTAATCGGGGCCCAGCACAAAGACACTGTTCTGCAAGTCATCACTATTATACCCTAAAACCAGCATTCACATGCAGCCAACTCTTCAATTGTTTACCACAGCCATGCGGCCATTCAGGGCCTATCCCCTCCTGGCCCTGTACCCATCTCTTCACCATCACTTTCACTCCACTGATAGATTCCCTATACTAAATTCCCCACTAATCCCATTTGGGTTCTGGAGTAGCGTGCTACCTGCCGAAAAGCGCTGCAACACCTCATCAGCGGTAGCAAGCACTATATAAATGCAAACTCTTTCCCTCTTCTGTCCCCCCACTATCCTTTTTCAATCAAATAAACTCACATGTCCAAGGCCTAAATTAATTTCATATCTTCTTCTGTTAATTCACCACTAATTCTCTTTGGGTTCCGGGGTAGCGTGCTACTCGCCGAAAAGCGCTTCCACGCCACAGCGCTATATAAATGCAATTACAATTTATACACACACACACACACACACACACACACACACGCATTCATATACAAGGGATTTTTTTTGTGATCTGGGGGGGATGTGCAAATCATTTTCTGTTGCTTCAGGGTTATTGCTTTTGATAATAAAACCCACAAAATCACACATACGGCTATTAATTTGATTAAATATTTTAAATTGTATAAAGAAATGCACTTATTGGTCCTCGAGACTGGGCTAATTTTTTTAATGGAGGTTATAAGGTCAAAATTGCATATTTCTAGTACATTTTGGACATACGCTTTTTCAGAGAGGTTTTGGGCCATTTATTACATTATTGGTGATTGAATAGCACACATCTGCCATGCGCCTGTGGCCTCTAGTTGCTTTGAATGCCCGCTAATATAAAGCTGTTTTTGAAAACCATGCAAAAATGTATCATACTTTCAAGTGAAATGTGTGTGCGCACAAGCGAATTCTGGGATGGTTTACCTAGAGGGAGCTGGGTTGAGAGTGTAAAAGGGGTATGTGGGCACATGAACTGCAATAACTGAAGTGGTGTTTCCAATTATACTAAACACAAAACTTGGAGGGACGGGGCCACTAAAGGGCGCACAGCAAGATGGCTGCGCCCTAGTGCAGCTCTGCCGGCCAAACCATCTATCCGCCCAGAATCCTGCCAAAAAACGTGGTGGCCAGCCCCATCCACCGCGACACTGCATGGGTAAAGTGCCCAGGCATATACTGAGGCGGCCTGAAGCCGGACGACCAAGGCGATAGGGTTAACTCTGCCTTGAGCGGTGAGGCTGCGGAGACAACATGGCGGCCGCCGCCCGTGGCTTTGAGCTGCACACTTTCCAGTCTGCTGCTGTCTTATCTGTGGTGGCGGGCGGGACCGCGCGGGTCTTGATGTTGCTGTGGAGCCCTGCGCGACCGAGCTGAGTGAGTGCACGTGCTGCTGGGACTCGTTTGGCCGCGGGGCCCAGATTGCTGCCTGGAGGCCTTCCTGGGCCCTGCTGCCGCCACCCCGCTGTAATGGCGCTGGGGGCTGCCGCGAGACCCGCCGTGCTGGGGCCGCAAAGCTATGTGTTGGTGCGGATGGAGCTGCGGGGGCCCCGCTAATCTTGTGCCGCAGTGAGTACAACCAGAGCGGAGGAGGCAGGACTGCGGGGCCCGTTGTGTCGGACTGTGCGCCTTTGAATGTCGCTGCATGGTAGAGCGGGCCTCCCTCATCGCATCACGCTGCCCCCTTGGACCTGGGCGCGGTGGACGCTATAGTCTCCTGAGCTCCTTGGCCGGCAAGAAACAGACACGCTCCGTCCCTGTTGGATTGATCTGCCCTGCGGTGTATGGAGGAATAGCTCACCCGGCCGCGTGTGGCTGTCTGCTTAACCACCGCGGGTGCAGGTGCGAGCAGAGTTCCTGGCCCCTGGTTGTGGGCGCTGCTGCATCTATTATGACCCCCGACGTGGTGGTTTGGGCTCGTAGAGGCACCGACACATGAAATTCACACGTATCGGTTAGCTGCCTTGGAGGTGGTGTGCCCCGGTGGGGGGTGGGGGGGGCACTGCACTGCTGCTACCTGTAGCTGTGGATACCCATGGCGGCATCGTCACGTATCAGACGCCCGGAGCTGGAGTGTTGGTTGGCCCCAGGTCCCACACAGTATAGCTTTGGATCAGATTGCCCCCTCGTGGCATGGTTATTTGCCGCCTTGGTGGCTCTGTGTGGCCATAGCTGGTGTTACAGGGGAACTGATAACAATGGGCAAAACTGATAAGTCTCAGCACCGCCTCACGTTCGAAATGAGTAGTAAGCCTGGCAGATCGCAGCAAAAGCAAAGCGCAGGCTCTGAATTGGATGCCCCGATGGAAGTTGCTCCTATGCTGGAGACAACTCTCCTGGCGATGCAGCACAGTCTGCAGTCCATCGAAGGAAAGATTGATGCACTAAACCTGCATATGGATCATATGTCAGCAAAACTTGACAAACAGGGCGCCAGGCTAGGCGAGGTTGAGAAGAGAGTTTCTACAGCTGAGCATGACCTGCAGACTGTTTCCAATAAAGCCCTGAACTTGGAAAAAGTACTGGCTGTTATTCAAGCGAAGAATGAGGATTTGGAGGCAAGATCAAGGCAGAACTATCTGAGAATCACGGGCCTGCCGGAGTCGACCAACACTGGGAAGATGGAGGCCTATGTTGAGGTGATGCTCAAAGAAATCTTCAGTGTGGAAAATCTGTCTTCTATGCTCATCGTGGATTGTGTGCACCGTTCGCTGGCAGCTTGTCCGGTCCCTGGGGCCCCGCTGCGGCCTATTTTAACGCGGCTGCTAAATTAGTGACCGGGACTCAATACTCCACCTGGCTCGTGAAAAAGGTTCCATTAACTATCAGGGGAATGAGTTGGCCTTTTTTCCTGATTTCACTGCAGCTGTTCAGGCAGCGAGAAGGGAGTTTGTACCAGTCAAAAAGCTGCTGATGGCGGAGAACATCCCATATGCCATGCTCTACCCTGCCCGTCTGAGAATCGGGGCGGACGGGTCCTCCAAGATCAATACTAATCCTAAGGCTGCCATGAAACATGCTAAATCCCTGAAAAAACGGCTCCGAGAAACGGCCAGCGAACCTGTAGCGGAGCAGTGAGTTCCTATCCGTGCTCCCACTCTGTTGATGGATGGTTGTGGTTCTGTTGCCGCCACATCCCTGCATCTGAAGTTATTGCTCGAGGTGCGATGTTCGCTGGAGCAGGACAATGTCACACGTTTTAGCCAATAACAGGATACATACGCCTTGGACCTATACTCTGCAGGCTGCGTGATTATCGCAAGAGCTCTGGATTTGGGAGTCCTCACAGGCACTGAACACTGGCTGGACTGTCATGTCACCATGGACAAGTTCGGCCACCTCCCGCTTTGTGGAAGGCTGACTGCACTCTAGCGATTCCCAATGGGTGTACCCCACTTCTCTTTGAGATATGTTTTCTTGGGGGGACTTGTTAGTTTTTCATTGGGTTGTCTTTAGCAAGTTGGGGGTGCTGAAGTGGGTGGAAGGTAGGAGCAATTCTTGGCAGGCGCAGTGCAATCTAAATGCAGTATATACGCTAACACGTTTGTTCTATCTGGGAAGTTTTCAATGTGGGATCTTGCAAGTAATGATTACAAAATGCAGGTCTGGGTGGTACCGTTAAATTACTAACATGGAATGTACGCGGGCTCAACAACCCCAAAAAGATCCATAATGTGTTAGCGTTTCTTGATAGGCACGATATCCAGGTTGGGTTTCTGCAGGAGACGCATCTTACTAAGCACACGGAAGAAAGTTTGGGGGCTCGCTGGGCTGTGGTGCGAGTGGCAGCATTGTATTCCTCATATTCTAGAGGAGTACTAGTCTTGGTCAAGAGAGGTACCCAGTTTACTCTGCTTAAGACTGAAGCGGATGAGCAGCGAAGGGTGATTCTGGTACAGGGCAAGCTGGGTGGCACGACTGTTCTATTTGTCAATACCTACAGGCCTAACATAGATGACCCCGCCTTTAATAATAATGTCTGGAGGCGTATTGCGTCCTTCCCTCCATCTGTAGTAATATGGGGCGGGGATCTAAATGTGTGTCTGGATCCTCGGCTTGACCGCTCTGCTGATGCGGCGACACAGGGTAAAACAGGCCTGCACACATGCTGGCTGAGCTGATTGGGCAGAGAGCCTTCTGGACATTTGGAGGTCCCGTAATCCTGCTGGGAGAGAGGTTACCGATGTGTCCACAATGCATGGATCGTGGTCCAGGATGGACTACTGGTTGGTCTCCGTGGAGGTGTGCCCCTGGACAGTGTCTGTCAAGCACCTGGCTAAAACACTTTCCGATCAAGCTCCCGTACTCATTGAGCTGAATGTGCCTGCCTTCGCAAGGCCGCCGTTTCAGCGGCGGCTACAGCAGTCGTCCCTACTAGACCCTGTGTTACGGGCCACAATCTGTGATGCCATCACTAACTTTTTCATCGAAAAGGATGGCTCGGTAGACAGGGCGGGTACACTATGGGAGGCTTTTACGGTCACTATTGGGGGGGGACGCATTGAGGCGCAGGATGGTGTATTTAAAGCTCTCTGGAATAGGCTGCAGGGCTTAGCTGAACAGATTAGTGCACTGGAGCATGGGTATGAACAGTGCCCCTCTCAACACTTTAGGCTCAAATCAGAGAATTGATATCGGAACATAATCAGGTTGTGGAACAGGAGATTCTGCATAGGTCCAGGAGGTGCAAGATGCGCTTTTAGGGGAGGGAGGCAGGCCTAGTCGATTGTTGGCGCATAAATGGACTCTTCCAAGGGGCAGGAGCATATTGTTGAGATGCTGGATAGGGATTCCATTGCACATCACAGCACTCCCGAGATAATCAAGGCGTTTCTTGACTTTTTCGCCGACTTATATGGGACCGGGGCGCCAGAAAGCGACAGTGAGATCTCTGGCTATCTGGATGATTTTGCACTGGGTTTGCTATCCCATGGTCAGCGGGAATATTTGACACAGCCTTTTACTATAGAGGATGTCAGAGAAGCCATAATGGCACTGCCATCCAGCAAAGCGTCAGGGCTGGATGGGATGTCTAGTGAGTTTTATAAAACGTATGTCGAGGCTCTAGCTCTGCGGCTGCTGGAGGTATTTGCTGAAGCATACGAAAATGGCGCTCTGCCCCCTACCCTGAGGGAAGCACTTATTGACACTGTTGAAGACGGACAAAGCTGCTAATAGGTGTGAGTCATATAGACCACTGTCCCTAATAAATATTGACACCAAAATATTGGTGAAAATCATTGCCACCAGGCTTCGGCCTCTGGTCCCAAATTTGAACCTCCCAGACCAATCTAGATTTGTGCCCAAGCGATCAGCCGTACATAACCTACGGACCATTTTTGCAGTACTGCACCGGACAGACCCCGAGCTCCCGGCTAAGGCAGTGCTCCTGGATGCGGCAAAAGCCTTTGATTCGCTACAACTGGGGTACATGTTTGTGGTCCTGCAAAGAATGGGCATGCCGCCGTTGTTCATGAAGTGGGTGCGCCTCCTGTACACTGGCCTCTTCGCCAGGTTGCGCGTTAATAGGTGGGTAACCCGTTCTTTTTCAATATGCAGGGGTACCAGGCAAAGCTGCCCCCTCTCCCCGATTCTTTTCTCGTTGGCGCTTGAGCCACTGGCGTGTAAGATTCGACAGGGACATGCTAACGCCGATTTGGGTTTTCGGCAGCGCCCGCTAGCCATATCGCTATATGTGGACGATATGTTATACGTCCGGGAGCTGGCCACACATCTGGCATCCATATTACGTGAATACGTCCGATTTGAGACACTCAGGGTTGTGAATAAATTGGGCAAAGTCTACGGTCTTCCCAGTGACTGACTGCACTCAAGAAATTGTCTTGGAGAACCTGCTTGCCTGGTCAACGGAACCAGTTAAATATCTGGGGGTCTGGGTGCACAGGGATCCAGATACAGTGCTCAGTATGAATTACGGGCACGTGATAACCAAAATCACCGAGCAAGTCGCCCGTTGGATGCGTCTCCCATGGTCTTTGGCAGATAGAATTGCGGTAGGGAAGAGGACTATTCTTCCTAAACTCCTCTACTTGTTTGTAAACAATCCAATAATGCGGAATATTGCACTATTTAAAACTCTGCAGTCCTGTTTGTTGGCTCTGGTGTGGGCTGGTAAGCAGCTGAGATGCTTTGACGATGCAGTTTGAACAGGGGGGGGGTGTTTGAGGCGCCGGATCTGCGGCTGTACTATCTGCGCGCAGGCGCAATTTGCACTTTGCACATTATTGGCATTTTCCACAGCGCTATATACCACACTTAGCTGTGGAAGCGAACACTGCCTTTCCAACTCCGATAGCCCCTATGGTCCTACATAATGGCGATGAGGGTACCAGGAAAGAGATCAATTAGGTCAGGAGAACTGCCAGGTATGGAGGGCGCTGGCTGCTCGGGCGGGGAGGAAGTATTTGTATGCGCCAGACATGCTAATCGCTGCTCACCCGGGCATCTCTGCGGCGCAGGAGCGTGGGGCATTGAGCGTTCTGCAAAATGCATGAGTCACTAGGCTAGGGGACATGTATATAAATGGGCTGTTCCTATCCTTGGATGACTCTCTGGCTGGGCAAGCATATAAGGCAATGCACGGTTTTACGTACACTAGATTGCGCATGGCTGTGCGTACCCTTTACCCCAAGTTCCCTCTGGAGCCTAAGATGCTGAAAGCGCTACTAGCGGTTTTAACGGTGGGGGAAAGCAAGGGGCTGATCTCTAGACAATGCAATCCAAAGGGAAATTGACTTGCCTGGCCTCGCCTCTCTCCATAAATGGAATGCTGAGCTGCTTGTCCCTATGCCCTGGGAAGACTGGGAGGCATGCTGTGCATTGACTGGGCGCCTAACTGCCAATTGCAATCTTCGAATAATTCATTTTAAATACCGGCATCAATTGTATTATACCCCTGTGCAACTGATGAAATAGGGACTGCGGGAGGATACCAGATGTGTAAGATTACGGGCAGGATGGGGCTAACTTTAGGCACCTGGCCTGGGGATGTGCCACTATACACAACTTCTGGCAACGCGTTGTGAAGGTGCTAACTGATATGACGCTGGGTGTGGTTGAATGTACGCCAGAGCTTTGTCTGCTGGGGCTGATGAAGGTAAAGGCATGCAATAGACGCATTGTTGCTATTTCTACTTTGCTAAACGGGCTGTCGCAATGCATTGGGGGTGGGGGAGGCATATCCGTTCCAACCTTGGGAAAATGGATCAGGGACCTTGTGTATTGTAAAGAACAAATGGAGGTATATGCGGAGGAGCTTCCAATGTCTTCAAGGGCTAAGGACTTTGTCACCACTGACAGCGTACTTGCTTGAACACCCAGACATGTCATACAATTTACCCACAGGCAATTATATTAGTGCTAGTGTTGTTTTGTAAGAAGGGAAAGCCTAAACTAACTTCAATTGTGTTGGAAATATGTCAATACTGCATTGCACGATCTGCTGTAGTTTTATGGGAAGGATAAGGGGGGGGGGTAATGATTGCATCCTATGTGTTATCCTGTTTCTGTGCAGCGTGGGCTCCTGTGCACGCTGTAGAATGTAATTTGGCAATGTAATAAATAAAGTTAAAAAAAAAAAAAAAACCTTGGAGGGACTAGGGAGTGAGCCTTCCCGTGCTCTCCAAACCAGACTATGGAACTCACCAGACGAGAAGGACAAACAAGCATTTGCAATGCAATAGGTCTCGCATTTGCGAGAGTTGGACCTATTGGCATTGTAAATGATAATGCCTTTTATTTATATGTTTACATAATCTGCAAGCGCTACGTAAACACCGCTTGCAGGTTTTGTAAAAACATAAATAAAAGGCACTCCTATTTACAATGCCAATACCTCAAACTCAAGCAAATACGAGACCATTGTGGCACCCGCACTTTAGATTTTAACATGGTCATTTAAAAAAAAATATGCAAAATGTTGTGAAATGGAAAGTCAGCATTTAGCGCTATATTATAGCTGTGAAAAAGAGTAGAAGGAAGGGGAAGGTAAAAGAGAAAGTGTTTTAAGGAGGTTAGAAGAAAGAGAGAGTGTTAAGAGGGTGTGAGAGTGCAAGAGCGGAAAAGTGCTGTAAGCTAGTAACATTTAATAGATGGTGCAGTGAGGATAAGAGAAAATGAGAGTGGAAGGGAAACACAAAAAATAACTCAGGAAGGGATCGGGAAGAGAGAATGTAGTTATGAACTGAGAACGAGGAAAGGGTTGCAAGGAACCGAGAGGAAACAATGCAGTGAGGAATGGGTGCCGAGGAGAGTGCAGTGGGCAGGTGACAGTGAAAAAGCCATTTGAGGAGGACGACAAAGAGTGGTGAGAGTGTGAACAGAAGCAACTTGTCAAAGGAAATCAAGGGCATCAAATGAGAGCCCTGAAGGAGAAAGTGTAGAAGAGGGAGGAAAAGGTGCAGTAAAGGAAGAAACGCATTTTATTAAGTGAGAGAGTAAACTAACAAAAGAAAAGAAGTTGACGAAAAAGATGTTGTAGAGGAGTATATAGTGTGTGGTGAGTGACTGGGAAGAGAAAGAATTGGGAGGAAACTGAAGTGGGGATAGAGAGAACACACTTATCTTCTAGGGCCATTAAATAAGAAGCCTCAATTTAGTGGGATACATGCAGGTGGGGCTAGAATGCTACATTTGACAGACCTGTGTTTTAGAAGTGTAAGTGATGCAACAGCAGAAAGAAGCAGTCGACAGATGTTACGAGTTGTCGCAGGCAGGGAATGGCCTAGCGCAGTAAGAGGAGGGCCACTGGAATTATACTGAACTGGAGTCTGAAATGATGCAGCAGGGTGACTAAATTATGAGGCAACAGAATGAAAATGATGCAGCAATAATCTGTTTCCTCTGTTTTAAAAGCAGCTCAGCAAAGCAGTATACTACGTTTCACATTTATTATTTACATGTCGCTAAAGTAATGAAGGATTTGCGAGAATAGAAAAAGATGAAACTTATAAAACAATTATTTGTCTAAAGTCTCCCTGTGAGGCCGTAGCAGCCGGCAGCGTGTGTAGCAATGAAACGCTGTCTAAGAACAGTCCACCAATGAAGACACAACGCCGTCA
The DNA here is from genome assembly GCA_963921515.1 of Calotriton arnoldi. Classification (NCBI taxonomy): domain Eukaryota; kingdom Metazoa; phylum Chordata; class Amphibia; order Caudata; family Salamandridae; genus Calotriton; species Calotriton arnoldi. The sequence continues at coordinate 212,924 of CAWUFW010006516.1, read as the reverse complement.
ATGGCCAATAAGACCGAAACAATGCATGACGTAGTCAAAAAAGTAAACAAGCATTGGCCGCGCGGCCGTGAAAGTGACACGGCCGCGAAAGTAATCGCGAGCGATTAAAGCCGCTGCGAGTGTAAGGGTGGGAAGCCAGATGGCGAGGGAAGCCAGATGGCGCCTGATCGCGTGTGCACGCGATCGTGAACGCAAGATGGAGGCCAGCAAAAGCCTGTGGGTAGCACTCTGAAAAGCCACTTACTAAAAGTCTCGCCAGAGCATCGCATGCGCTGGCTCAGGCGAGACCTAAAAATGGATAAAGACTCCAGTTACCCTAATAGGAGACTACGAGTGTGGGGAATAAAGACTGAAGGAGGAATAACCTACTGGGAGATCCATAGGTTTGTTAAAATTGCCCTCAACCACTAATAAGTGGCATGCTTCATCTTAGGGTCGCTGACACACCCTGGCACAGACCAACACCGCCTATAGTATCGAAGGAAGAAACCTCAGAATGAACATGGACTTCAAGCTATAGACGAATGCCCAAGTAGACAAACTAGTAAGATCAAGCTTTGTTACTATAAAAACTATGCGACAAATCTTCCCCCATTTGGGATTTCCACACAAGGTCCAGGCTACCATCTCCCTGGTTTTCTCTAAACTCGATTACACCAATAGCCTCTACCATGGATCACCTTTAACGACGATGAAAAGACTACAACGGATTCAGAACTCTGCTGCCAGACTACTCTTACATATAAAGCAGCGAGATCACATCTCCCCTGCCTTGAAAGCCCTGCATTGGTAACCGGTTGCCAGAAGATCCACATTCAAGCTGCTTTGTATCACCCACAAAGCGATACATGGAACAGGACCTCTCTTCATCAGGAATAAAATCACCAAACACATTCAACAAAGGAACCTCCGCGCTAGAGTGGCACCTCGCCTCAAAATCCCAAGATACAAAAAAAAAAAAAAAAAAAAAAAACACAAAGGGCGACACATCATTCTCTGTCCAAGCAGCCAAACTATGGAACTCTTTACGCCCCCCAACATAAGATCCATGGATAACCACCTTATCTTCAGAAAACTACTCAAGAAATGACTCTTCCCCACATAATCACCATATGCAAACAGATAGAAATATACAGAATATCACTCTGTATATAAGCATTTATTTGTACTATAAATATGTACCTATATATGTGTATTGCTTTGTATAAACGTGCAGAATACTTATATTTAAAAATATATATATATAGATATTCATTAGTTCTGCTTAACAAATGTACATATTACTGATACATTATTCTATGTTTTTAACATGTATATAAGTGACTGCATAAATAAGTAAATCTTTTTATCATATCTACAATTGCTTCACTATTTATCTAATATATATATATATATATATATATATATATATATATATATATATATATATATATATATATATATATATATATATATATATATATATATATATATATATCCAAGAAAACTCCTCCAAGCTGAAGAAGCAAAGGCCACACGAAGGGACAGGATGGAAGCTCTTTAATAGACTGCACGGGCATAATGCATTTCGGCCATCACGGCCTTCGTCAGATGCCACTCCTCCCAGAATTCTCTTCCACTTCCGTTTTAATGTGTCCAGCACTTCTCCCAATGGTGGAAATGTTACTCCTCCCCCAACCATGTGATCGTGCAGCAACTGGCTGCTCATCAGAACTACCAGCCCCAGAGTTCTTCATTCCAGGCAAGTGCTGCGTGGGGATTTAGTTGTTGAATCCATGTGGATTAGGCAACGTGCAGGACAAACCACGGTGTGGATATATGGATATATATATTTTTTTATTTTTTTATTTTTATTATCATCTACTGGCGGTCGCCAGTAGATAGTTATAGTTAGGACCTATTTTCCATAGGAAATTCACAACATTCTATTTCCAATAACTTTGGCGCCGGTCGACGAATCTTCGCAAAATTTTCAAAACTTATAGCCCGTTCCGGTCCGCTACCATCCTGAAAGTCTCGGGGTGATTCGTCAAGTGGGGGCCGAGAAAAAAAGCGGGGTCCCAAAACATGTTTTTCCCATGCAATTTTCCATAGGAACCTTTAGTCGCAGCTACAGCCCGAACTGCTGAACGGAATTACACCAAATTTGGCAAAAAGGTAGCCCTTGGTTCAGAGTCGTGCCTTTTGGTTAAATGGTGTAAATCCGTTCAGTAGTTCGAGAAAATCAAAAGTAAAATCACATGTATATCTGGGCGGAGCCTAACCACACATGTCATTGTGAGATCTGATTGGCTGTCAGCACTTCATCCTGGAATTGCTGGCAGCCATCTTGGGACCAATATACATAATAGTACCCCATTGAAATGCATTGTAGTGAATCAAAGATTTTGAGGGTTGCCAAAAGGAGAACTATAAAGGGTGATAACAGACTTTAGTTACATTAGAATTCATTTGTTGATGGTACCATACTAATTTCAGGAATTGTGGTGTGTTCTAAGGTGATTTTACCCTGTGAAAAACCTTCTGCTGGGATATCATGAATCATGTTTGAGAGAAAACTGTTTTCACATGCTTGTCCCATAGAGTTTTGGAAGGTGCTCCAGAAGCTAAAATGAGAGCATATTTTCTGTAAATTCACATTATCTTTCTCAGTCATGTGAGAATGAAGTCTGACATTCTCAGTAAAACATGTACATCCAACAAGGGCAGAGACTGTCAGTTGATTCCTTTGTGTTCTACTGCAGCTTCCCAGAGTGTTCCAAAGAACAACTAGAGCGCTAACAGCCTTACTTATGACAAAAGTATGGCACACCTGAAGCCATCTTGATTGGAATAAACTGGTAACACTTAAAACATTTAATTTAAAAAGGAACAAAATGATGGGGTTCATTTTGCCATAGAAATGAACAACATTCCCAGCACGACCCCCTACACTACACAAGCACCACTACACTACCCTAAACCCTAAAACACTACCCCCAGCACGACCCCCTTCACTACCTAAACACAACGGCACTACCCTAAACCCTAAAACACTACCTCCAGCACAACCCCCTACACTACACAAACACCACTGCACTAACATAAACCCAAAAACACTACCCCCAGCAAGACCCCCTACACTACCCAAACACCACTGCACTACCCTAAACCATAACACTACCCCCAGCACGACCCCCTACACTACCCAAACACCACTGCCATACCCTAAACCCTACCCCAGCACGACCCCCTACACCACCCAAACACTGCACTACCCTAAATCTAAAAACACTACCCCCAGCACGACCCCCTACACTACCCAAACACCACTGCACGACACTAAAACACGACCCCCTACACTACACAAACACCACTGCACTACCCGAAACCCTAAAACACTAGAACCCAGCACGACCCCCTACAGTACACCAATACCACTGCACTACCCTAAACCCTAAAACACTACCCCCAGCACGACCCCCTACACTACCCAAACACCACTGCACTACCCTAAACCCTAAAACACTACCCCCAGCACGACTCCCTACACTACCCAAACACCACTGCACTACACTAAACCCTAAATCTACCCCCAGCATGACCTCCCACACTACACAACCACTGCACTACCCCAACCCCTAAAACACTACCCCCAGCACGACCCCCTACACTACCCAAACACCACTGCACTACCCTAAACCCTAAAACACTACCCACAGCATGACCCCCTACACTACCCAAACACCACTGCACTACCCTAAACCCTAAAACACTACCCACAGCATGACCCCCTACACAAACACCACTGCACTACCCTAAACCCCCCTACACTATACAAACACCACTGCACTACCCTAAACCCTAAATCTACCCCTAGCACGACCCCCTACACTACCCAAACACCACTGCCATACCCTAAACCCTAAAACACTACCCCCAGCATGAACCCCTACACTACACAAACACCACTGCACTACCCTAAACCCTAAAACACTACCCCAGCATGACCCCCTACACCACCCAAACACCACTGCACTACCCTAAACCCTAGAAAAGAAACCCCCACCCCATGCCCAATCCCCCTTACCTCTCACTCCTCGTGGTTCCTCTCTCCTCGTGGTTCCTGCTTCACGTCGTCTGAGGTGCGGTGCACGTCGTTGTGAGGAAACGGAACAGCCTCTGTTTCCTTACAACGACGTGGATCATCTACATGTTTTTAGAACGCATGGTCATTTACCATACATACCTTTACAACAAAATTTGTTGTAAAGGCATGCGTGGTAAATGACCATGCGTTCTAAAAAATGCGTAGTAATGACTTCGCGATGTACAACGCATGCGTGGTAATGCATGCTGTAATGGTATTGCGAAGTAAAAAAGTCGTTGTAACGGCTGCTTACCGATCGAAGCTGGCCCCTGTTCTTCAGTGAGACGTTTATTTGATTAATTAGGAGGAAGGAATGTGTTTTTTTTTTTTTTTTTGTTTGTTTTTTTTAATCGAAAAGTGCATTCCCAGCTGTTGTATTGTGAAAGTGTCCGCGTGGCCTGGTTTCACTTCCGGTGAGAGAGTGAAAGAGTCTGTTTGGATCTAAAGGAGTTCTGTTGTTGGACGGGGCCGGCGCGAAACGTCATCAGAAAACATAGCTAATGGAAAGCGTCCTCCCTGAAGTGTGGAGCAGTGCCATGAGAGGTCAACGAGTGTGCGTCCCACCGCAGTATGACCGTACCGCGTGACCCATGTGCCGCCTCCAGGGTATGGGAGGCAGAAGCGGCATCGCAGGTCCTCTTGAAGACCGTTGTAGCACTAATTCTACATTTTGGTACTAGGGCATTTTAACTTCGTTGTTCCTGCCAGATACAAAGAGATGATCCTGTGTTATTCAGTGCCCTCGTTACCTTTTTTGTGGGTTGTGGTGCTTGTCACTTCGCTGCCCCGACGGTGCACACGACTGGGCACCCCACCTCGTGTGCCATCTGCAGGGCCTCTGCCCTCGGATCACTGGTTTCGGTTTCTGGAGTGGCAACATAAACAGTTGCTCCCAAAGGACTAGCCTGAACACTTAGGTGAATATCCCCTGCACCAGCATTCCACGGAAATTCTTTTCCTAGCTCTCCCACATCAACGAGGACGTCATAATAGCACGGCTCCGCTCGCGACACCGTATGACGTCATCGGAGCCATAAGAGGACCTAGTCGGCGTGCTGACGTCAGTTCCACCCATTTTTTCCGTGCCACCGAGGCAAACAGGCGGACCGAGACATTTTCACATGTATACATAGTATAATATATATATATATATATATATATATATATATATATATATATATATATATATATATATTCACTGAAAAAACCATAGGTTTCAGGGACGTTATAGTTACAAATTAGCATTTAAAAAACCTTTGAAATTCACTGAAACAACCATAGGTTTTAGGGACAGTTATAGTTAGTTGGACATTGCACTCGTACAAAACCCGTGAAATTCCCCCGTTCTAGTTAGTCCAGCTAACTATAACTCGCGCCCCCGCAATGCACTGCTGATGACGTCACATATTACATCACTCATGACATGGTCAGTGACATCACTGATGACATCATCCAGTGACTTTCTGTAAAGTTTAAATATTTTTAATATATATAGGAAAAGACGTATTGAAGAATGAGTGGGTGTATTAGTGTCTGTATGGATGATTTAGTAGGTGCGTGACTGACTGTATAAGTGAGTGATTTAACGTATCTTACTGAATGCATGGGTTAGTGACTAAACTGGGTGAATGTCTGTATCCGTCTGTCTGTTGCTGTGTAAGTGGCTGCATGGGTTTGTGAATAGCTACATGAGTGTCTATATGAGTTATTGAATGCTTGTGTGAGTATCTGTATGGGTGCCTGAGTTTGTGTGGGAGGGGTGTGTGCGACTGTGCATAGATGTGTGAGTGGGTGATTCACTGGGTGGATGGTTTCAAGAGTGCATCTGTGATAGACTGTATGGGTGGGTAAGTGTGTGTAAGAGTGTGTTAGTGAGTGAATGTCCCAGTGGTACATGTGTGAGTAACTACATATGTGAAAGGCAGTATATATGTGTGTTAGAGTATATAAATAGCTATAAGCAAGAGTGACTGATTGTGATAGTGGCTGTATGGATGAGTGTGTGCTTGTATCAGTGATTGTATAAGAGCGTAAGAATGTGCTAGTATTTGTATGAGTAAGTGAGCTGGTGTGTGTATAACTGTATAGGTGAGTAAATGGTAGTGTGTTTAATTATTTGCATGACTGACTAGGTGTGTGAGTACCTCTATGGATGAGTGGCGGTGTGTGAGTGTCTATATAGGTGTATGAGTGCATATGATAGTCCTGTACTGAGTGACCGTAAATATGAGTGACTGTTCGGGTGAGTGAGTGGATGTGTGCGTAGACCTAAGAATCAGTGAGTGGGTATGTAGTTATTGGTGTTGGAGTGTCTATGGTTTTGCGAATGGCAGTCTGTACTTTAGAGTGGGTGTATCAAAGGTTATATTAGGGTGTGAGAAGATGCATGAAATTATCACATGGATGATGTCATCAGTGATGTCATTTGAGATGTCATCAGTGATGTAATATGTGACGTCATCAGCAGTGCATTGCGGGGGCGCGAGTTATAGTTAGCTGGACTAACTATAACGGGGGAATTTCACGGGTTTTGTACGAGTGCAATGTCCAACTAACTGTCCCTAAAACCTATGGTTTTTTCAGTGAATTTCAAAGGTTTTTTAAATGCTAATTTGTAACTATAACGTCCCTGAAACCTATGGTTTTTTCAGTGAATTTCAAAGGTTTTTTAAATGCTAATTTGTAACTATAACATGTCTGAAACCTACGGTTTTTTCAGTGAATTTCAAAGGTTTTGTAAATGACAATTTTTAAATGTATTAATTGTTATATAAATTTTTAAAATACTGATTTACTACATTTTTAGAAACAATTTTTTTTACATATTTTATTATTTAAATTACATTGTAATTACATTATACATTACAAAAAATACTTTCTCTTAATGAATTACTTTAGTTTAAATACTTTGCAGATAGGCAATAGACTTTTAAGTACAGTAGTTACAGTTGTTGCAATGGGCAACACATTTTCAAACACAATGCAACATTCAGCTCAATGTGAATTTCTAGTTAAATGCAATTAGTTACTTTATGGATTACTTTTCTAACCACAGGACTGGATCCTAGATTCAGTCCTGGGACATCTCCTGTAAACAGTTGAGTAAAAGCGTTTTGGTTACAGTCGTGATTTTTAAGGAATATTATTGTATTTTAAAAGTTGACACTTTGAAACTTTTTCTCATAGAATCACCAATGTTATCCTATGGAAGGAAATTCACTTAGCAGGTAAAAACTGTTATCGTTACTTTTTCTTACTCAGTGTTGGATCCTGGATCCAGCACTGGTGCATCTCCTGTAAACAGTTGAAAGAATGCGTTTAAGTCATACTGTCGATTTTTAAGGAATATTTGTAGTTTGTGAAAATCAACACTTTGAAACTTTTTTGCTGAAAACCAGTCAATGTTAGCCTATGAAGGAAATTCAAGTTACCGGTAAGTACGGTTAAAATTACTTTTCAGGATCAGTACTGGGCTGAAAGATGCAGCACTGAGGTCTCTCCTGATAACAGGTGAGTAAATCGGAATTCGTATTTCGGCTGATTTTAGAGGAATATTTTAAAGTTCCAAAACTCCACACTTAGAAGAATTTCCAAGTGAAACCAGTCAATGTTAGCCTATGAAGGAAATTCAAGTTACCGGTAAGTACGGTTAAAATTACTTTTCAGGATCAGTACTGGGCTGAAAGATGCAGCACTGAGGTCTCTCCTTATAACTGGTGAGTAAATCGGAATTCCTATTTCGGCTGATTTTAGAGGAATATTTGCACAATGGTGATGGGTGGGGGCGGGGCCTGAGGTGACATCTTTGCAAACGCGCCCCGTGGCGCGTTTTAAGTTGGGGGATTAAGTCCCCTTGAATCCTGAGGGTCCCTAGGGGCCAACTAGACCACCAGGAACCTCCAATATGCGCTAGGGGCTGCGTTGCAGAGACGTGTAGAGAGGCCACACCCCTTTTACACCTCTCTGCAACGCAGCTCTGTGGCGCATTCTGGATGTACCTGTTGGGCTAGTTGGCCCCCAGGGACCCTCAGGATTGAAGGGGATTTAATTCCCCATCTTAAAACGCGCCACGGGGCCTGTTTGCACACATGTCACCTGAAGCCCCGCCCCCTCCCTTCACCACTGTGCAAACGCGCCCCGTGGCGCGTTTTAGGTTGGGGGATTAAGTCCCCTTGAATCCTGAGGGTCCCCGGAGTCCAACTAGCCCACCATATACCTCCAAAAAGCGCCACAGAGCTGCGTTGCAGAGAGGTGTAAAAAGGGGCGTGGCCTCTGTACACCTCTCTGCAAGGCAGCCCCCTGGCGCATACTGGAGGTACCTGGTGGGCTAGTTGGCCCCCAGGGACCCCCAGTATTCAAGGGGAATTCGTTCCCCCTCTGCAAACGCGCCAGGGGGCGCGTTTGCAGAGTGGTGAAGGAAGGGGGCGGGGCCTGCGGGCCCGATCGTTTTTTTTTTTTTTCCCCTGAAGGGGGACTGTGTAGCCCCTTTCTTTTTTCTTTTTTGGGCCCCGGGGACCCCATCCCTCGGGGCATGGCCTCTATATTTATTTTTTTGAGGGGGGCAGCGTGGCCCCCTCCTCTGGCCATTTTAAGGCCCCGGGGACCCCATCTCCCGGGGCCGGCCTTTCCATTTTTTTTTTTTTTAAATGTTTTCTCTTTTTTTGGGGAGGGGGCCACGTGCCCCCTCCCGGGCCACTACTTGCCCCGGGGACCCCATCCCCCGGGCTGGCCCTCTCCGTTGGGGACTGTGGGGGTCCCCAATCCCCCACAGTCCCGCCGGCTCCCCACCTCCCTTGGGAGCCGGCATTGCTGTTCCACATGGGGAGCAGCTGACATGCTGCTCCCCATGTGGAAAAGCAATCGCTTTGGATTTTGGAAGAGAGAGCAGGTTTCCCTGCTCTCTCTTCCAATATCCAAAGCAGTTTGCTATGGCAGGACGGGAGCCGCGAGGCTCCCGTCCTGCCATAGCAAACTACAGTGTCCCGGGGGTAGGCACCTCGGGACACTGCAAGAGCCGGCCCTGGGGGTGGCGGTCCCCAGGGCCATCAAGGGCTCCAGGAGGGGGCCGCGCGGCCCCCTCCCATTCAGTACACAGCCCCGGGGAGGTGGTGGTCCCGGGCGTGTGGGGGGCTGGAGCCCCCCACACAGGTTTAATAATGTATTTAAAAAAGCCCCGGGAGGTGGTGGTCCTCGGGGCTGCGGGAGGGCTCAGAGCCCTCCCGCACCATTTTTTTAAAAGCCCCGGGGGTGGCGGTCCCCGGGCTTGGGGGGCCCTTTGAGGCCCCCCACACATTAAATTATCCCCCCACCATGCCCCCGGGACTTGGGCCACCCGGGGCCAATTAACATCGAAGCGCGGGAGACCGCGCTCGATTTTTTTTTTCGGCAGGATTCGCGCACCCTGAACGCATCCTGCCGATTTTTAAAAAAATTTTTTTTTGCCCAGGGGGTCCTTGTGGGACCCCTGAGCAAACCTAGGGGTCAGGGTGTTTCTACCCTGCTCCCTTTGTGCGCTTTGCGCACTTGCTTCTGTCCCTCGGTTCTACCGAGGGATAAAATGGCTGCCAACATTTCCTGAATCGGAATGTTGACAGCCAGCTGACAGCCAATTAACATGCAGCTCGTGATCGGGAGGGTACGCGGTCCCTACTCGGCCATAGATATCACTAACTTTTTACTTTTCATTTTCTCAGCAACTACTGAACGGATTTACACCATTTAACAAAAAGGGTTCTTTCTGAACCAAGAACTACCTCTTTGCCAAATTTGGTGTAATTCCGTTCAGCAGTTCGGGCTGTAGCCGTGTCTAAAGTTTCCTATGGGAAAATGCATGGGGAAAACACGTTTTGGGACCCCCTTTTTCTCGGCCCCCGCTGACGAATCCCCCCGAGACTTTCAGGGTAGGAGCCGGGCCACAAAGTTTGAAAATTTCGCGAAGATACGTCAACCGGCAAGAGAGTTATTTCAAATAGAATGTCGCGGATTTCCTATGGATAATAGGTTGTAACTATAACTATCTACTGGCGACCGCCAGTAGATTGTAGATATATATATATATATATATATATATATATATTTCCTCACCAATTCCAATAACCGAGCAGGACCACGGAGGAATTCAACTTACAAATGAGAGACGGCGCTCGTTAACAAGAAACAAGAAACTTGGAAGGTGAGAGCGCGAGTGTTTGTTGTTGTTATCATTGAAATTTCCTGACCGGGGAAACGAGGGTCGCAGTGAGTGTCAAGGGAACCTAGCAGAATACATTAAGTATTTGTTGTAAGGTCCGAATGAAAGTGAAATAAACACTGCCCAGGGGAGTAGCGAAGAAAAATGTGCCATGTGTAAGAAAATATGCTCCTTCACATGTCAGTGTGACTTAAAGTGAACAGCACACGGAATATACATTAACTGTCAGAAAAGTGTCTATAACAACGTATATAATTAAATTATGGAGGAAAGAGCTAACAAACGCTCTCAACGAGCTGAGAAAATATTTCAAAAAAGTAACCAACTATCGACCAGTCATAAGGAAAAAGATAAAGCTACTGATAAGGAGGAGATGAATTTAAAACAATTATTTGTTCAATTGGAGAGAAAACTAAAGAAAGAGATCACGAAAAGTTGGGAAATACTTACTCTTGAAAAGTATATTGAATGTGAAAGAGTACCAAGGGGTCTACGAATATTCACACTTCCTAACCATCCTGATACCCGACCAGAGATGCTGACAGAATGGGGGAAAAATAATATGCAATGCTCGCATAATATGATGCTCATAATAGTCAAGTATGCTAAAATGGATGTGGAACAGCTACATAAAGAGATTGCGGAGTTGGAAGCTAGCATTCTGGCAATGAACCAAGAAGATGAGTCAAAAAAATTGAGGAAGGAGATGGAACGAAATCTTGACAAACATGAAAATCAAGTAGAAGAACGTAAAGAACGAAAATTCCATAGAGATGAGCATGACTATGAAACAGGCACAATTTTAACTTTTGCCAAACGCTTTGAATCAATAAGGCTGCAAATGAGCACTAATAAAAAACAACCGCAAGAATCCCCCAACACGACACAAAGTGAATCTGATACCGATTTCAGTGAAGGGGAGGGACAATTGACATCTGGGCAACCCACCTCTTTTTTAGACGAAATGAAAATGGTATATTTAGACCAGCAAACTCCAAGAGGAAGAGGGAGAGGACGGAATATAAGACGGGGAAGAGGAACAGGAAGAGAGTATACTCAAACAAAAGGAAGAAACGAAAACCAGAAGAAGTAATCGCAAAAACAAAAAGTTACCATCTACGCAATCGGGTAGCCAAAACATAGATGAACCAGAAATGAAGGATCCATACTTGATTATTAATTTATCTAAACATGTTTTAACAAAAGCAGAAGTGAGTCTCCTTAACAAAGGATTGACATTTTGTCCGGAAAAGCACTTAGATCCTGTAGAGACAAAAATAGATTTATACAAGTATGTACGCAAATTGAAACTGGCGAAATATTTCAGTAAACAAGACAGACAGAATGCGCAAAGCGTGGAAGAAGAGAATAATATTGAACTCGATGATACATCACAGGTATTTTCCATAGCTGAAATAGAACATCTGAGAACAGCACATGGTCTAGCAAATGAAATAGAAGATGAAAACATCACTGACTCGCAAGTCCTACAAGAAATGGGTATAAGAACGGACGCACATGTGAGAACTGAATTCAAGGATAAATCGAAATTCTGCCCCATTCTATATCCAGGTAATCGGCTAGACACATTTTATGAATTAGTGTCGGCGGATATTGAGAAAATTACCAATAAAAGATGGGGATGTAAGAAAGAAAATCTAAGCCAATCAGAACGATCAGCAATAGTCTCCCTGATGAAAGATTCATCCATAGAAATAAAACCCGCCGATAAGGGAGGCAACATTGTCATTCTAGATAAATTGGATTATGTCGCAGAGGCTATGCGGCAATTGAATGATAGTAACAACTATGAAAAATTAAAGAAAAATCCGATAAATGATTTAGTGAATGACCTGAATAGAAAGCTTAAACAGTGGCAAGAAAAAGGACTTCTTACTGAACAGGAGGTACAATATCTAAGGAATGATTTTCCGACTAATACCAACTGTATACTTTCTTCCAAAAGTACACAAAACCCTGAATAAACCTCCGGGCAGACCCATTATTTCAAGCTGCGATTCTCTATACCAAAATATCTCCATCTATGTGGATCATTTCTTGGCCCCAATTGTCCCTACTCTCACGTCATACATAAAAGACACTGGGGATTTTTTAAGAATATTGATGAACACACAGTGGCAGAAAGATTACCTGCTAGTTACCATTGATGTGGTGTCGCTGTACACGTCAATAGACCATGATATAGGTTTACAAGCAATGACGTACTTTTTGAGACAAAAACCAGTGGAACAGCTACAACACTGCATGATGGTACTTGATATGATCGAACTATGTCTAAGGAACAACATATTCCTATTCAATAAAGATATGTATTCCCAGAAGTGTGGGACCGCGATGGGAGTTTCCTTCTCTCCAAGTTATGCCAACCTGGTTATGGGTTGGTGGGAGAAGACCATAGCTTGGAGAGAGGAAAACGACCCATACGTAGCCAAGGTGGTCCTTTGGCTACGTTTCATAGATGATCTTTTCCTCCTCTGGAACGGAACTGAATTGGAATGTCGTGAATTCATGGATATCCTCAACAACAATACCATTGGCTTAAAATTTACATTTAATATCAGCACAAATGAGATTGTATTTCTGGATACAAAGGTATATGTTAAATCAAATAAGATCGAAACAACAGTACATCGAAAGAACACGGCGACAAATAGCGTGTTGCATGGAAAAAGTTTCCATCCGGAAAGCCTGAAGAGAAGTATACCTTATGGTGAATTCACAAGGATGAAAAGGAACTGTTCAAACATCAAAGAAATGAATCTCAAGTTTAAAGAAACTGAAAACTGAAAACGGTTCTTACAAAGAGGATACAAATACAATGACATCAAACGTGGAGAACTGAAAGCTAGAGCAATAACAAGATCTGACATGCTGATTAACAAAAACAAGAAAGTTAAAACTACAATAAATGAACCAGTCAGAATGGTAATGACATACAGCAAGGAAAGCTTTAAAATCCGAAATTCCCTGAATAAACATTGGAACATCCTAAGAAAAGACCCGGACATTGGGAAACAACTAGGAGATTATCCTCAAATCTCCTATAGGAAGGCACCGTCATTGTCAAACAAATTAGTTAAGAGCCACTTTGAAAATAAACGCCCTGAGACATGGCTACAGGGACTAAGAAAGGGGTTTAGTAAATGTATCCACTGCAAGGCCTGTAAGATCGGCAAAAACATGAAAATGGTCATAGATCCTCAAGGTAAAATCTTTAACATCAATGATACTATCACATGTAACACTACACATGTGGTATACTTACTGGAATGTTTTTGTGGGAAACGTTATATTGGAAGTACCATCTGCCCCTTGAAAGAACGAATCTTAGAGCACACAAGGGCAATTCAGAACAAAGATACAACATATGCAATGTCCAAACATATGCTAACCCACAATGGAAAAACATGGAAAGACATGACATATTTTGGCCTTGCAACGATACCAGTACATGATAGAGGAGGAAACAGAACCCTTAAACTACGACGACTTGAATCAAGATTGATCATAAGATTCAAGACAAAGCATCCTACAGGGCTTAATGGGGATGAGGAGATGTATATACATCTATAACTGGACATGAAAAGAAAAGAAGAGAACTGACAATGAACTAATGAGAAATATAGACAAAAATCTTGAATGTAGCAACACCTCCAAAGATAAAGAATATGAGAACATGGAGCACAATGGAAGATCTTTAGTCCGGCAACAGATGGTATACAATGTGGACAGGGTACTAAACCAAGATACATATAAACATATGCATACAACTAATGTGAGACACATTATGAGCATTGACCCATAAGAGAGATATATGCATATGTTCAAAGCATGTTTTCATAAAATATTGTATATCAGATAAACATAGAAATGTTGCAAAAAGTCACTGAGACTGGTACAAGAACTACAATATAATTTTAATGTTACGGACATATAATGTGAGGTTATCCAAACATTGATGACTCCTAATAGACACACGATGACAAAAGATTGAGAAATACTTATAATTATTTTTACACGGTTTGGGTATTTTTTTCACTTAGAAACTACCAGTCCCAGAATGCACCTAATATGTTAACTGGGCAATAGGTATAAATAATAGAAAGTGTAGAGGGACAAATGTTTGCACCGTGATCAAGACCTGCTGGTTGAAACGCGTTGGTGGAGGAAGGAGTAACTTTATGGCTTAATAAATCGCTAAAACAAACCCCTGGGAGAGTGCTGCGCATTATTGGAATTGGTGAGGAATTACATTTCGAGGCTAGTCCGGCCTCGCTGCGCGCACCAGCTGTGAAAAGTGCGCCCTTCGTCTGGGACAGTTTTGGTGGATATATATATATATATATATATATATATATATATATATATATTCACTGAAAAAACCATAGGTTTCAGGCACGTTATAGTTAGAAATTAGCATTTAAAAAACCTTCGAAATTCACTGAAAAAACCATAGGTTTCAGGGGCGTTATAGTTAGTTGGACATTTCACTTGTACAAAACAATAGAAATTCCCCGTTATAGTTAGTTCAGCTAACTATAACTCGTGCGCCCCGCAATACACTGCTGATGACGTCACATATTACATCACTCATGACATGGTCAGTGACATCACTCATGACATCACTGATGACATCTCAAATGACATCATCCTTGTGATAGAGTGGCAGACCTCCTCTCACCCTAATATAACCTTTGATACACACACTCAAAAATACAAACTGACATTTTCAAAACAATGGACATACCAATACCAGTTACAACACACCTATTCAGTAATTCCAAGATCTACACACACATCCACCAACAGTCCCTATAGTCACTCATACATGTACTCACTCATCATATGTACTCATACACCTATACATCCTGTTACACACCGCCACTCATCCTTAGAGTTACTCACACACAGTCACACATGCAAACAAAGTATCAAACATCCATTTACTTGCATATACAGTCATACACACACTACCACACTTACTTCTACAGAAACTTACACATACTTACTCTTAAACAATCACTTATAGAAACACCTACTTATTTGTACAGGAACTCTTCCAATCTCTCACTCTCACATATACTCACTTATATACACCAATACTCACATATACTAGTTTAAAACATATGTAGTTACTCAGACACTATTGAGACAGTCATTCACTCACTAACACACCCATACACACACTCATCCACCTATACAGTCCTGCACACATGCTGTCTTCAACACATACAAACAGTGAGTCACTCATTCATGCATCTATGCACTAAGTAATACCCCCACCGAACCATACAGACACTCAGACACTCATACTGATACTCAAAAAACCAACTAATAACCCATATAGACACTCATGTAGCTACTCACCAACCCATGCAGCCACTTATACACAAAGTGAGAGACTGATAAAGATATTTTCATATTTAAACATTACTCACTAACCCATGTATTCACTAAGATACACTTAGTCAGTTATACAATCAATTTTACAAAAAAAAAAAAATTCATCCATTTAGACACTTATATACCCATTTATTCTTCCATCGACCTTGAGATATACATATATAAAACATATTTAATTTTCAGAAAAACACATTCACTGGATGATGTCAGTGATGTCATCAGTGATGTCATTTGAGATGTCATCTGAGATGTCATGAGTGATGTCACTGACCATGTCATGAGTGATGTAATATGTGACGTCATCAGCAGTGCATTGCGGGCGCGCGAGTTATAGTTAGCTGAACTAACTATAACGGGGGAATTTCTATGGTTTTGTACGAGTGAAATGTCCAACTAACTAACGCCCCTGAAACCTATGGTTTTTTCAGTGAATTTCTAAGGTTATTTAAATGCTAATTTCTAACTATAACGTGCCTGAAACCTATGGTTTTTTCAGTGAATAAATATATATATATATATATATCACACATACATACATACACACACAAAAATAAATAAAACTAATTTAAAGTTTAACACCACTTGAAAGCCAGTTTATTTAATGCATCTTTAATCTACATATACTACCTTCCTTTATGCATTTATATACCTTACATGTACTTATGGATCTATATATTTATTACTTTTACTTATTTATTACTTTTCTTCTAATTCAGTATACTAAATGCACTACCCCATTTTTCATCCTATACCGCTCTCAATATCCCCTAGCTCAACTCTTACTCATCTCAAACCTCTTTCTACTACTCGTTCCAATGCACTAGCCTATTTCTCACCCTATACCCCTATCAATATGTCCATTACCTCCACTCTCTCATTCATCCCAAACCCCATACCACTATGATCCCCAAAATAACCCTTTTGAGACTCTTACCTACTCCACCCCTCCTTGCATCATCTCATACCTTTTTACTATTCCGATCCCC
The DNA here is from genome assembly GCA_963921515.1 of Calotriton arnoldi. Lineage (NCBI taxonomy): Eukaryota > Metazoa > Chordata > Amphibia > Caudata > Salamandridae > Calotriton > Calotriton arnoldi. Next base: position 196,195 of record CAWUFW010006516.1, on the reverse strand, counting down.
CAAAACAAGCCTTTCTAAACCCTCCCTCCGACTCTTCCCTCTCCACCTCCCTTTTACTCATGCCCCTTGACCTCCCTTTTAGTCATCCCAAGCCTCCTCCTATGAGCTCCAAAACAAACAAAAAAAACGAAATGCTTCCCTTCGATCCCTCCACTATCCTTTTCAATCCAAATAACAGACTAACATGTCCACCACTCTTATTAATTTCATATTTCACTATACTAATTAACCACTAATCCTTTATGGGTTCCGGAGTGGCTTGCTACTCACCGAAAAAACGATTCGACGCCTCGTCAGGGGTAGTAAACGCTATATAAATGCAATTACAATACAACGCTGGTGACACTGCATTCTCTGAAAGAAAATTAGTGCTTCAGGTTGTCAAGCCTTTACCCGCCATGCCTGTAGTATTAGTAAACGCCCAGCAGGCGCTCAGCAGATTGCCAATGCTTGTTAGTTTTCTATGTGAGAACAAAGTCAATATGTTTCACCTACGCAAGAGCTACTGGCTTTGCCAATATCTTTTAGTGATGTTGTACAGCAGCGTGGAGTGGATTAGAGTGCAGTGGTGCAGAGTAGAGTGGATTAGAGTTTAGTAGCACAGAGTGGTGCAGAGCAGAGTGCAGCGGCATAGACTAAAGTGGTGGAGAGTCCAGTGGCCTAGAGTAGAGTGATGTAAAGTTCAGTGGCATAGAGTGGTGCACAGAGGTGTAGAGTAGTCATGCAGAGCGCAGTGCAGGGGCATTAAGTCCAATGGCACAGAGTGGTCCACAGAAGAGCAGAGTGGCATGCAGTGGCGTAAAGTACATGGTGGGGGGCAACCAGGAAGGGGGACAGTGGGAAGGAATACAAGCTAAATGAACGGGAATATGGGAGACGGACTGAAAACACAAGCACCCATATGGAATGCTTGAAAACAAAGAAAAACGTAGTTCCAAAAACTAAAGCAGTGGATGGACAAAAGCACTTGGTCCATGCTCCAGGGGAGGGCCAAACACAAGAGGACATAACACCCGCATGTCGTGACAAACTGGGATGAAAGAAATGAGAGCAACTATGAAGCCAACAAATGGCAAGATATGGGCAGGTGAGCAACATGGCCGACGGGACGTGAGCCTCCTTAGCTCTCCGTCCGCCCGAAAATCCTTTATTAATCCTGGATACCCCGCAGAAGGGGGGGGGGCGCGGAAGGTCTAGGGAAGCCCCCCTGGACCCCACGGACCGGTCCCGAGTGAGCTGAGGGCCGATGCGCTGCAGAGCGTGAAAGTGCGTAGTGCTGTTTGGGCCTACGCTGGAGGATCTGCGGCGTCGGGGCACCTTCCCGAGGTGATCGGGCCTCGCGGGAGTGCGGGCGCGGCTGGTTTAGGCCCCTCTCCTTGTGCCCCCTGGCGTCTGCTGGTTGCCGAGGACGGCTCCAAGATCCTGGCTGCTGGGTGCGGCGCGCTTGGTGTTCAGAGGTCGGACTGCCCGGAAGCCTGACGGCGGAGCGGCCTTATCCTGGCCCCTGACTGGGTGTGTGGAGCGCTACCGTGACGCACTGCTTGAGATCAGCGTCCAGGAGCAGGCTGCAAAGCGGCGTAATGATCTGGGCCCCCAACTGGTGCTGGTGAGTGGGCCTGGGGCGGCCGCGGCTCCCCCGGCCTGAAGAGCGGAGCAGTCCGCTTCGGTTCTGGCTGGGGAGTCCGGGAGCCGCGTCTGTGCTTTGTGCGCCCCCCCCCCCAGAACTGAGAAGCTGGTGCTGGGGCCTCCTGGACCTCTGGGTGGTGCACGGGTGGGGGGGTTGCTGTTAATCGCCCCCCCCCCTTTTCTTATACTCAGACCTGGGCATTCCTGGACTGTGGGGGCTGAGGGCCTTAACACGGATGTGCTAAATTTGCTGCAGTGCCTCTGGCAAGCACGTGGGGCCCATGTAAGGACAGCGGCACATAATCGAGGACCCAAGGAGTGTGACACAAGAGGGAGCAGCCTGAGAGCTGGATTGACTGCATATTATCTTGCACTCCCCACGCTCAATATCTATGTGGACTGTTGTGCCCTGGCTCTGGTTCTGCTGATGTAAATTGCTGCTTGTGTGGCCAGGACAGGCTTGGAACTGGCATCGGCTTCTGCGCCGGGAAGGAGGGGCAGTGCATGCTACTTACCTGGATTGCTGTAATTGTGTATTGCTGTGTCTGCTGGCCCGATTAGTGGACCCCCACTGAGGAGGCTCTATTGGTGCGTGCATCGCGTCGGTGGAAGCGCAAGGAACGCGCACTAGGGATCGCAATGGGCAAAGACAAGCCTCAGAAGTCGACTGGGCCGAACACTATCACGCAGTATACCACGCCTAGGCACCCTCCCCAGCGCCTGACCAGACAGACTGGGGGGACGGAACGGGACTCGGGAGGGCAGAGCCCGGAGCCCACCAGGGCAGACCTCATGGCGGCCATACAGGGCTCTAGGAAGGCACTGGAAGATAGGATAGATACGGTCTCTGTGGACGTGAACCTACTGCGTGCGGATCTCCGGAAGGTAGCTGATAAGGTCACGAGTGCAGAGGGGGATATTACAAAATTAAAAAGGAGAGGTGGTCACCCTCAAGCAGCAGGTGGCGCAGATACTGTGGTCATGAAAGCACTGGAGAATCATGCTGAAGAGGCAGAGGGGAGGGCGAGACGCAGCAATATTCAAGTGCTGGGTATCCCGGAACGGGCGCAACTGGGGGCAGTTCCTGGAGCGCTGGATTCGTAGCCAGCTGTGCCCGAGGGCTTGTCGGATGGGTTTGTGATCGAGAGAGCGCATAGGGCCCTCATCCCTCCCCCGGGACCGCAGCCACGAGCTACCATAGCTAAAATTCTCAACTATCGGGATAGAGACTGTATCCTGAGAGTGGCAAGGGAACACCAGAACCTGCAGTATGAAAACAATAAAGTGACTATCTACCCGGATTACACTAAGCAAGTTCAGGAACTCAACAAATCCTTCCTGGGTGTGAAGCGAAAGCTGCGAGACATGAATGTGCAATATATGCTCCTGTATCCAGCCAAGCTGAAGGTGATTTCGGGGGGTAAGGCACAATTCTTTGACTCCCAGGAAGCAGTCTGGGAGTGGTTGGAGATCCGTGGTGATGGATTGCCGCCTGGAGAAGCAAGGGGTCAGAAGCGACGATGGGGGACACGGCCGGAAGGAGGCCGGCGAGGGCAGCAGAATCGAACGGACTCGCAAAATGCCCCGGAGGTGTCACAGCGGAGGATAACGGTGGGAGATGATGGAACGCTGCAGTCTGGTTCCCTTGTGGAGAATGCTACGGAGGTCGATTTGCTGGGAGCTGCCTCCGCTGAACTGGATATGCAGGATCAGCCTCTGCCCCCAACGACACACGTTGTGCCCGAGACTTTGTTGGAGGATCTTCCCGGGGATGTCAGTGAAAGGGATTAATCACTGACTGTTGGACTACAACACCACTTGTTGATTCAGATCTACTACGCAGGAGCTGGTAATGCTGTCTGGTGGCGTTTGCTGCACTGGGAATTTGGGGGGGAGAAGTATAGCGATATTTGTGAGCCTGATGGGACCTAGCGGAGGGGATGTTGCCTGGATTAAGCATATATGCAGCGGGTGCATTACAGAATGGCCGCGGGATCATAGAACTGTGGTGGGCGGGCGGTACGATGTTCTCTTGTTGCCCCTGTTGGGCTTAGTGGGATGCTGTGCACGTCCTGGCACGAGCGGTGGGTGGGCAAAATCGTCTTTGATGGTTGTCAAGTATTGTCCGTGGGTGGGGGGAGACGGGGTTTTTGTTGGTTTAGTTGTTCTTGTGTGAATTTTTGTGGGTTGCGCCCAAGAGCAAGTCATTGCAGAAGAGTGTTGACTCCTGGCACGTCGCCAGACAGAAAGTGCGAATGTGTGATTATGGCAGACGAAGTAAAGTTCCTTAGTTGGAATGTTAGGGGTTTAGGCACCTGCACTAAACGACACAGGGTCCTTTCATTTCTTAAGCGCCATGGCATAAAGATTGCTTGCCTGCAGGAGACACATCTGGAAGATGCTGGGGCATGGCGCCTAGCCAAAATATGGAGGGGGCAGGTGTTCCACTCGTCGTATTCTACCTATGCCTGGGGGGTGTTGATTTGGGTGGCACCTGGGGCCCAGTTTACTCTACAATATGCCGAAGCAGATGTAGAGGGTCGTTATGTGCTACTGCGGGGCAAGCTAGATGGCAAAGACATCAGTATATTAAACACCTATGCCCTTAATATTGATGAGCCAAATTTCTTTGCGGCCTTACAGGATTTGATCACTGTAGACTTGGACACTCCCCTATTATGGTTGGGTGACTTTAATTGCGTGGTGGATCCGGAATTGGATAGATGCCCCCCTCGAAGGGGTACCAAGCCGCGTATGACTAAGCAGTTGCAAAAACTAATGAGTGACCTAGGCATCCGTGATGTTTAGAGGGAGCACCACCCGACCCAGAAAATATTCACCTGTTTTACACCCACTCACAATACGCACAGTCGTCTAGATAGGGTACTAGCGACAGAGCATCCAGCGTTTATGGCAGCGGAGATTATACACCTGGCGCGTTTTTGGTCTGATCATGCACCGGTGTGTTGCACGGTGCAGAGGGCGGCGGGGGAGCAGGGCTCTCGTAGATGGCAGCTCCCCGCCGATATTCTGGAGGTGGGTTGCGATGAAGGCTGTGGTTAGAGGGGCGGCGGTGGGGCTGACATGTGGCGTCCAGAGGCAATTACAATCTGAGCTGCAGGACAGGGAGAAAATGTTAGCTGAACTTCAGTCCGGGTCGCAAGGGCATGGTGACTCCCAGGAACGGGAGCGTGCATTACGGGAACAGTTTGCAGATACTTGGGATAGGCTGTATAAGTATACCCTTACGAAATATCGCCAGCGACTACATGCAGAGGGTGATAAATCTGGTCGGTTATTGGCTTGGATATTGCGAAGGGAGCAGTCCCCCCCCACCCCCCTTGGTTACCAGTCTTCGAGCACAGTCGGGCAAGCTGGTTTATTCTCTGGCAGCTATGCTGGAGGTGTTCCCGCAACACCTGCAGACAGTGTATAGGGCAGACCCCCTGGTGTGTGCAGACCATTATATCCCTTTTTTAGAGGGTCTACAGTTGAGGCAGATATCTGATGAGGTCAAGACGGAACTGGATGCGCAGCTTACTGAGGAGGAGCTCAGGGAGGAGACAGCCGACATACCTAGGGCCAAAGCTCCGGGAGGGGATGGGTAGCCCATTGAGTATTATCAAGCATATTCAGCAATACTGACCCGGCCATTGTTGCAAACTTTGAATGAGTCCTTTAAGAGTGGAATATTGCCCTCTACGATGGGTGAGGGTGAAATTTGTCTGATTCCATAGCTGGGTGGCGATGTCCAGGACCTGGCAGCATACAGACCCCTGACGATGATTAATTTGGATGTTAAAATTTTATGCAAAGTGCTGGCCAAGCGGCTGGGTCCACATGTCTCATCTAGTCCACAAGGACCAGTGCAGTTTCATTCCGGGCCGTAGTACATCAATGAATATAAGGAGGCTGGCGCATGTCTTGCATGAGACGCAGGGAGCCCCTGGGGAGATGGCGTTGGTGTCCATCGACCTTGAAAAGGCGTTCGACATGGTGGATTGGGGGTACTTGCTCGAAATACTTGGGAAGTTGGGGATTGGACCACGTTTTCGCAGATGGGTTAAAATACTATAGACAAACCTAGCTGTATGTGTGCGAATGGATCATACCAGATCGGCGCAGTGGTTGTTGGGGCGGGGCACGCGGCAGGGGTGCCCACTGTCGCTGCTGCTGTTTGCTCTGGCCATTGAGCCTATGGCAATATGGGCGAGACAGGACCTGGGCTGCTGGAGCATACTAATTGGGCAGAGTACGCATCTTATCTCACTCTATACGGATGATGCGCTGTTTTATGTTATTTCTCCGCGTGAAGCCATACCGCGCTTGCTGAGGCTGATGAACAGGTTCGCAACTTATTCAGGACTGCGCATAAATAGACGTAAATCTTTGGCGTTCCTTCTAGAAGGACTGCGAGATAGTGAGGCGGAGGACGTGCCTAGTCTGGGATTGAGATGGGAGACGGGTCACTTTAGATATCTAGGGGTGCAGGTGGCTCATGGGAACGCTAGGCTGCTCCAACTGGACATGAACAGGGTGGTGGAGTCACTGAGACACTCCATAGAGTTCTGGAATACGCTGCCGCTGTCCTTAAAGGGAAGAATGGCAGTGGCAAAGATGGTGATGCTGCCGAGATGTCTATATGCTTTGCAGAACGCACTGCGCCCGATTCCTGTGAAAGTGTTTTGACAACTGAATTCTCTTTTGGTGACCCTGCTTTGGGCAGGGAAGCGTTGTAGGGTTGCGCTGCAGGTGCTCCAGAAACGGTATGAGAAGGGTGGTCTTGGAGTACCCAGATTTGATCTCTATTATTATGCGGTGCACCTTCAGTATGTGGTGCAGTGGTTGGATGAGGGCGATCACTGGGAAAAGCGTTTATTAGCCGGGCGAGTACAGTCAGAGGATCTCCATACGCTCTTGATGGAGGGTGCGGGGATGAGCGCGGAGTTGCCATATATTGTTAGACAAACAGCCTATATATATATATATATATATATATATATATATATATATATATATATATATATATATATATATATATATATATGGCAGAAAGTTGTGAATTGAGTGCTGGGCGGGCTCCCTTCCACCCGGAATTGTCAGTTTGGCAGTTGGTCCCTGTGCGCAGGATGGCAGAAAACATGTCTTTCCAGGCATGGACCGAGGGTGGCTGCAGGGTGTTGGCTGATCTATATATAAATGATACCTACCTTACATTTGAGCAGGCATGTGAAGGGTTCGGTTTGGGACAGGGGCAATAGCTACAATATGCTGGTCTAATGGAAGTGGCCAAGAGGACATGGCCCACATATCCGGGAATGCCCCGGACCACTGAGACCTTGGACATTTTGTTAACATGTGGAGGAGGGCGTAGTTTGGTGTCTTTGTTGTATAAGGCTATGAGGGCGGACTCGGGGTCTTTGGCGCTTAGGGCGGTGGATGCTTGGAATGAAGATTTGCAGGCACTGTTACTGGAGAGGGAGTGGTTCAAAGTATGTACACTAACACGCAAGGTGTCTTGCAATGCCTGGCTGATGTTGCTGCACTATAACTTCTTGCAATGGGTGTATATGACCCCGGCGAGGCTCCATCGTATCGATGCCTCTCGTTCGCATGAATGTCCTAGATGTCATAGAGCCCATGCTGGGTTCATGCACTTGGCCTGGGAATGCCCGATAGTGCATCAGTATTGGCTTGAGGTAGTAGCACTGCTCCGTGGACGGGCGGGAATTCCATTGGAGGCTAAGCCTGAGCAGTGCCTCCTAGGGCTGGTGCCACACCGCAAGAAGAGGAAAATGGCCAACAAGCTATTGCAGCTAGCGTTGGTATTAGCTAAACGGAGGGTTGCCATTTGCTGGATGGGTGAGCAGGCCACCTCTTTTGTAAATTGGATGAGAGACGTGGGGGAGTGGTCCCTGGCGGAGGAACTACACATGAAAACCTACCGCAGGGACGAAAGGTTGGATGAGGACATAGCAACCTGGAGACAACTATGTAGAGAATTGTTGAACTCAACAGGGACAGAAAGTGATCAGACTGCCGAGACTGATGGTGACGATAGTATGTAAACGCAGGTGCTTGTGTCTCCCTAACTGTATATGATGCTGTGTCTGCTACTAAGCCATGAAAACTGTAAAGTGTATCTAGCTGTGCTATGTGTGCGGGTCTCTAATATTTGTAACGTAAACAAGTCAATGGATATTGTCTCGAAGGATTCTGTATATGACCGCTCAGTTTGTGGTGAAAATTTACAAATAAAGTTTTGGTTAAAAAAAAAAATTTAAAAAAAAAAAAAAAAAAATTTAAAAAAAAAAAAGATATGGGCAGGTTATAAGCCCAATGTATGTACGCAACATGTCTCGCAGAGACCCGGTCTAGGAAAAACCAAAAAAAAAACAAGCGGGAAAACATCACTAGGCACTTTGATGCACCCTGCCATGATCCAGACTCAAATGTGTTGTCACTGGGAAAGGTATGAGAGTGTCGGTCGAGGATACATCGCTATCTGGGATCACAGACACAAAGGATGGACGACATGCCGAGACCATCTGAATTCCAGTGACAAAAGCACCCACCTTCGTTTTTTTTGTTGCAGTTTATATAGCGCAAACTCGACCCGAAGGTATTGGAGCGTTTTACATGTGCACCAGATACACTAAACAAGGATACATTAATTATTCTCGTCTCAGCTAGGCAGTGAATGCATGGTCTCTTCAAGACATTATGGTTAGTTAGTGGGCTACAGTCCAACCATAGGTTTACTATTTGTTAGCTTCAACATCGTCCTCACATCCTTCATTCCCATTTGTCATAGTATGCATTATGCCTCTTCTTGCTTTTAGCTCTTTACTAGAGAATAGACCAAGTACTTGTGTCAATCAATTGCTCCCGTTTTCGGAGATGCTTTTTTTATTTGTGTTTAAGCACTCTATATGAGTGCTTGTGCTTTAAGTCGCTCCTTTCCCTCTCCCACGCACCCCTCCATTTTTGTTGCTTATTTTCTCCTCCCACTTGCACCCCCATTCCCGTTACTTCTTTTCCCCTCTTACCCCCTGACCCCATCAATTTCTTCTTTAACAACTGTAGAAAGCTGTCTTTGTATATACTATACCAAAATGAGGTATAGTGTGCACAGAGTCCAGTGGAACCCCAAAGGTAGGCAGAGGTAAAAGTAGATAGCACCTCACACTCCATTTGTGGTAGTGTGGTCGAGTAGTAAGACTTTATCAGAGGGTAGTGTTAAGCTTTTGTTGTACACACTCAGGCAAGATATGATGTCACACACTCAAAGACTGAACTCAGACCAATTTCTTTGTAAAATATAAATAATTTACAGTGCCCTGTCTTAAAAAATCAATCCCTTTATCTCCCCTTTTTAAATTATCACAGTTCGGTTTTATGGGTTTTTAAATTTTGTTATTGGTGATTTTACATATCACAACACAATTATAAATATAGGGCACATGCACTTGTATGAATTATCGCAAATATCAAGAACAGTAGTATAGGAATTTAGTATAAAATACCATCATTAATATCGGGTAATACAAACCTAACCAACAGAGCAATTAGTAAGGCCTTTCTATGCACACACAAACACCATCTAAAATACAAAATGTGTGCACTTTTAGTAAAGGAGGCAAATTTATACATTGGCTTTTTATAGTTTTGTGTCATCTATACAATGATTTTAATATGATATTACATTTATGTATTTATTTATCATATTTAAAATGAATGGTTTGTTTTTATTGAAACAGAATTTTAAACAATATATATACAATAGAAAATAACAATTTGTATATGAAGGTGTAAACGTTTACCCAGTTGCAGTAATTTTACTATGTCTACTCCTTTTCTGTTTTGCGTTAATACATATGTATCTCTATTTTGCACTTGTCACTTTAAAAAAGAAAAATGTAAAGGTAAAAAATGGCATAAAAGCCCAGTACCGGCAGTGTATCGCGTCATGTGATCAAGGGCCTACGGGCTCGAAACGCGTCATGGCTGTGTTGAGCAGACAACAATAAAAATACTTGCAGCACGAAATTGTGGTCCGAGCTCCTGTCTTCCGTGGTGAATTGGAAAAGCGAAAGGAGTTGCTGTCATTATATATATATATATATATATATATATATATATATATATATATATATATATATATATATATTTTGTTATTTTATTTCTAGAACCAAGCCAAGCCTGGTGCAGGCAAGTGAAAAAATACTTTGCAAGTTTTTATGCAGAGACTTACAGTTGAATGCAGGTTCAAATGCAATGGTTAGTCAACAATTCGAAATTACTCTTCAGTTACTTTACAGATTACTGTGCACGTTACTTATTGGATTATTTTTTAAGTTACTTTTGCTAACCAGTGTGATATGCCTAGATATCACACTGGGACATCTCCTAGACAAAAGGTAAGTTTTTGTATATTTGCAATTTTTCAAGTTTTCATACAAACCAACTCCACGCTTAGAAGATTTTACAAGGAAAAGCAGTCAATAATCCTATGGAAGGAAATGAAGTTATCGGATAACAGGCAAGTACTTTGTTGTGCGAATTGGTATTTTGAGGTCAGCACCAGGGTTCCCCCAGGGTCAAGGATGCACTCTTCAAGCACCCTCAGCGACACTAGGGCAGCTGAGTGCAGAGTGCTGAGGCATAATGTTATCCAATGGGGCATAGGGGGCCTCCGGTTGGTGACTGCTCACGAGCAGGCCACAAGGTTGTGGGAGTAAAGCTCTTGGTGTTAGGCTCAGGGCAAAGGGGGATCCAAGTTGGCACACAAAGTGCACCGGCAGTGGCACAGGGGCAGCTGGGTGCAGAGTGCTGTTTTGGCGTCGGGTGCCCTGTTTTCCAATGGGGATTCTCCGGATGCAACAAACACTACAGGTTCGGGACTAGGATCTCTGGTGGTGACCACCAGTTGGAGAGTTAAGTGGGATGCCTGGGACGCTGCAACATCGTCGGTTGGGCCACCCAAGGCCGTGGGACTTCGAAGGCAGGGGTGTCTTTAGGCATCTGGTTTTATTACCAGCTCCGGTCACGGTCAGTGGGGGTATCCTCCAGAAAGGGGCAGCAGGCGTCAATTGGAGATTTGAGGCAGGTCAGCGATCACCAGATCTCAGGATCGCCGGGGAGACCTCCTCGTGGTGTTGGTCCACTCGAACTCAGGTGCAGACTCGCGGATTTCGACTGAGCCAGTCTGTGGGTGAGCAAATTTGGTGCTCACAGGAGACAAAGTCTTGATTTTGGAAGGCAGGGGAGGTCCTCCGGGTTCTTGGGGGCTGCTGGCTGCAGAACACACCGGGATTTCACTGGAGCAGGTTCGAGGTGGGGACAGGCCGGTAGGGCTGGGGCCAAGTCAGTGGGCGTCCTCCTCTTCTTAGTTCAGCACGGCTTCTTCGGTCCTTCTTGTCTTCTTCTCGTCGGCTCTTGTCTGGGGAGGCAAGGTTCAGGGTTGCCACTAAATACTAGATTTAGGGGTGTTACAGGTAGGTAAAGGTCAGGACCAATGGGTCCCTTCCTTGGGGTGGGTACACCCCCTATTATGACACCCTCCAGTGGGAGAGGGGCAAATGCCCCTCTATGGTTGGCTGGTTCCCCCCCATCTGCAAAATGGCGGGGACTGAGAGTTGTGCTTCACCTGAGGGGTGGGGTTGGCATAGGTGGGAAAACCTCCCTTCCTCACTTGGTTTTCCCGCTGATTCTCCCACCCAAAGTGGGGGGTCAGAACCGGTGGGGGTCCGTAGCTGGAAGCAGCAAATGGCTGGGGTAGCTCACAAAGGCGCCAAGCCTTTGAAGCTTCCCCTTCGTGGACCCTGGCCATCGTGGGGGAGGAGGCTTTGTACCTCGTCCCAGGATGTGCATTGTTTCAGACCCCAGAGAGCAGCAGGCTCTCGACCTAGGGGTCCAGAAACATGTCTGGTGGTGGCAGCTGACGAGCAGCCACTTAGCCAGGACACTAGTTAGGTCGTTTTTCAGGGGGCATCTTTAAGATGCCCTCCAAGGGCATTTTTCATTCAATCCCACACTGGCATCAGTGTGGGTTTAAATGTGCTGAGAAGTTGGATACCAAACTTCCCAGTTTTCAGTAAAGCCATTATGGTGCTGTGGAGTTCGTAATGACAAATTCCCAGCACCATATACTCTTAATGGCATTACTGCACTTACGTCTAAGAATTGGTTTCGACACTGTAGGGGTACAGTGCTCATGCACTTGTACCCTCACCACTGGTATAGTGCACCAAGCTAGAGGGGTGGCTTACCTATGCCAGGGCAGTAGGTTGTAGGCATGGCACACAGGGATGTGTGCCATGTCGACTTCACTTTGTTCTGCACCAAAACATGCCGCCTGCAAAGGTAGTGTGTGTGTGTCAAGGTACAGGGTCTCTAAGGGTGGCACAATAAGTGCTGCAGCCCTTAAAGGCCTTTCCTGGTCACAGTACCATTTACAAGGGACTTGCATGTAGTCAAAGAGTGCCAATTGGGTTTTGATTCACTGCAGTTTAGGGAAAGAACATAGGCCCTGGGTACCTGGCTGGCAGGAACCCAAGTCACACTCTGTTAAAGTACATCGACAGTCTGGCAAAAAGTGGGGGCAACCATGCAAAAAGAGGGCACTTTCTTACAACAACCCCTCCTCATTCTGCTTTTCTCTGTTTCCTTTCTACTCTCTGCCCCTTCTGCTGCAGCCATGTCCAGCAGGAACAGTGTTAAAGGGTCAGATACCCCACCCCTCCCCATGACAGCACTAGCCGCACAAGCACAGGAGCAGCCACTCTTGGTTTGAGGGAGGTCTCTTTCCCACTGAGAGTTCAGTTGACTAACATTTACCTCCCCCACCCACCTCGCCATTCTTGTTGCTTCTTTTCTCCACCCACATCCCTGTTACTTATTTACCCCTCTCACCCCATCAGTTTCTTCTTTAACAACTCCTCCTCATTCGGCTTTGCCCAGTCTGTCTCCTTTGTACTCTGGCCCTTTGGCTGCAGCCATGCCCATCAGGCACAGTGTTAAGGGTCAGATACCCCGGCCCTCCCCATGACCGCTCGAGCCTCACAAGAACAGGAGCAATGACTCTTGGTTTGAGGGGTGGGAGAGGGAGGTCAATTTCCCATTGAGAGAGTCCAGTTGACTATTTGCAGCTTGATCCTGTTGCAAAGTTTGTTTACAGAAGCAAAAAATCACTCCACCCCCCGCCCAGCCGTCCTCGAGCTCAAGTACTGCACATCCTTTCAGCCTGCCTCAGTGACATATTAAGCTATCGTTCTTTCAAGGAGATGTCACACTTAAGGAATGCACCAGGAATTGCAACTGAGTTTAAAAGTTGTCGGTTATTAATAGGGCGCTTAATTATTAAGTTTTATTAACCGGGAACTTGCCCTGCCAGACAGTGTGTTTATTTTTATGACACTTCCATTTTATACAGAGCAAACCAGAATTGAATGGCTTCTTGGCGCTTAATGACAGTTGATATTACTTACCACAAGGGCCTTCGTCTGATTGTCCTCGTGAGAATGAAATTCCAAGTCAAGCTGCCAAGACTAGTACCCGTATCATGCAAATCATCAACAGATGTCTGGGCTGTGGACTTTCAAACCCGCTGAGCTATGTTCCTTTTTCGGCTGCTAATTGTAGCAATAAACAATAGTCACATGCCACTTTGCAATACTCTTGACTTTTTAGCCAGCAGCACTTTGCATTTTTGGATTTGTAGTTTCTTCTCTCTCCCTTCTGGCTAGGAATCCCATAATCCAAAGTCCCGTTGGCTACAGAGCCAGGACTGGAAAGAGTCTCAGGTGTGGCTGAAGGTACCCGGTACCAATAAACATTAGCTTCGTCCATGTCAGAACCTACATAGGTGACCATCTCTGCCATCTTACGTGGGAAATAATGTCTGCATTGAGGAATACAAGAGATTACTACTGTGCCAAGCAAAATTTTTGAGTACTATAACTTGCATTCTTTTTATAAGTTCAGATACTGGATACCAGGGCGTAACACTCCGGGCACAAGTCGGGGGTACACCCTGCCAAGAATTTGGCCCCCCCGGAATAATGTGCTGAACTCATCCCAGTGTAATTTCTAAACACCGAGACACTTTCAGCAGTGCCTGCACTTTGTCGGCTTTCCTTCTGCAACAATGTGCAGGGACAGGGCTTTCTTATTTAAGACGCCTGCTGGGCCCATAACAAAGGCCGAATTTGAGGGGTCATCAGGCCTCCTTTTGTTCGAGTCTCTTGGCTGGGAGCAGTCAGGAGCCTCACACCTGATGCAAATGAAGCGGAAGGGAAACAAAGGGTCACACCTTGTTAGCACTTCACACATACTTGAGAAGCAGTTTTTCACTTTGTTGAGTCCCTGTTTAGAAGATGTGCATGCACTGTAAGAATATCAGATGGGGACATTAAGTTATTTGCCTAGAACCACAAGATGTTGAGGCGACACCAGACTCGAACCTGGTTCTCCAGCTCCAAAGTCGGCAGATGTGGCCCTAACGCCACATCCTCTTCTCTGGAATTAAACGTAGGCCTTTCGATTTAAAATAATAAATAGAATACTTAAAAAGTACTATTAATATTGAGAAAAACAGCAAATTTGGTGACATAATATAAAGAGATGTTATGTAGACATTGCTATCTTAGCGTTATCACAGAAATGACGGACTCGCAAAATGTTGAGCAGTTATCTCCGTAAGCTTTCCATAGTTTTGGTTGGAAACTGAATCCGACATATACTAGAGCCCCACCCCTCGAAAAGAGGTAGCCGATGTAAAGATAGCCGATCATCCAAAATAACCCTTCTTTCTACCCTACCGACAAAATTAGTTGTATTAAATCACTGAGGGCACATTTCTGCTTCAGATGGTCAATCCTTTACTCACCACGCCTGTAGCCTTAGTAAACTCTCGGGCGACGCTCAGCAGCTTGTTCTCGCGTAAAAAACTAAACACGAACGGGAAAAGATCACTAGTTACTGCGCTACGCATCGCCATTTTCCAAACTCTCACACGTTTTTGCTGAGCTGGAAGTGGGGGGCGTGCAGCGTTTGTAAGATTTTTGGAACGATCTCTAGCCCAAAACCAACTAAAAAGTAGCCCAAATACGGATACTCTAAGGAAGGACGAGAGGATATGACGTGGGAGCCAAAACCTGCAGACTTTGGAACTAGGGTCAATGCTTGGGGACCAGGTTAGAGTCGGCGTTGGCTCAAAATTCTGTGAGCCTGGGCAAATCATTTAATCGATCCGTTCTTTACCAAAAAATGAATGTGTCCTTGTGTAATGTAACTGGTGCTCATTTAAAGCGCTCCAATACCTTCGGGTATAAAATTGCACAAAAAAAAGAGGACAGGTGTTACGTCGTTTCCAGCTCCCCGTCTGTAAGCGCTCCCCCCGCGTGTTTGCACCCATCATGCTAAGTGTTGTATTCTCATGTGGGATCAATACATTTGTGTCAGTGCATCTGGTGCTTTAAATGCCACGTTCTATTAAAGGTTCTAGTGTTGCTAGGTACCATGTCACAGATGTGTTCCCTGCCTGTCAGTTGTCTGTTGGCTGGACAGGGAACACCAATGCTTCTCTGACGCTCCCAATAAAGATATTTGTGTTTACAATCCATGAGTCTATGGACTGACTACCATTACAACACTAAGCAACCGCATGTTGCACTTTGTCTTAAATACAGGTATTTTTCAGCTCCCCCTGTTCTGCCGTTTTAGTGCGCATGCGTGTCTATATGATTTGCATTCAATTTGAAGCTTCGCGTGGCGGCGGTACCAGTGATCGTGGAGAGTTGAAGGTGACCATTAACCTGTGAGGAGACTGTCACTGCGGCACGCTGCATGGACCAGGCCAGGGCGGTTAACCTTTGAGAAGCCACAGGACGTGAGAGGCTGGTACAGGTACGGCGCACTATGTAACTTGTTGAACCAGAAGCTCCCCGAGGCAGCGTTACACGTGGTTGTGAAGAGCCTTAGGGATGGAGCCAGTGCTGAAGTATGCGGATCGGCAGGGGACAGCGTGCCCCAACTTTTTTAATTGAATATAGTCCGCTATCCTATCACTTAATGCATTTAATTACGCTCACCGCGTGCTTGGTGTCGTTGTTGTAGTCCTCTGGGGCTGGGCAGGGAGTCCAGTAGCTCGCAAGCCCCTTCGAGTGTGTGGGAGCACTCTTCTCCGGGCCGAGAGCATACCAGGCGCTAATGGCGTGGACGTGCCATGTTGGGGAGGCCTCCACAGAGCGGTGTGGAGATAATGGCCACCTCCGTGGAAGGCGTCTCTCAGTGCCTTGGTGGCCGCCGCAGTGCGCTGCTGCTGTGGGGAAGCAGGAGGCGGCCACCTAAGGTGAAGGTACGTCAGGTAGACGGCTAAGTGTGCATTGGAGAGGGGTGTGGTGTTCTAAAGCATTCCTAAGCAGTGACTAGCAAATGCTTTGTAAGCTGGTCTTAGTTCCAGAACTTGGAATGTGGTGATCGTTACCCAGCACTGCTCGAATGTGTGGTGGCAGTTGCTCCTGACTCAATGCTGGATGGGGTCTTCTATTTGTAACCTACAATAAACTTCATCTTCACCTCAAGCGCCTCTTTCTACTCATTACTACAAGGCGCACCTCTTCATTTTGGCGACGACCCAGAACTCACGCAACTTCCAAGGTTAGACCCCAACAGCACTTCCCCAGCTTGGAAAGACAAAACTCAACCGACCTCTACCGTCAACAAACGAACCACCACAGAGTCAACGAAGGACCAACTCACCGTCGATAACCGGTGCAAAGCTAAAGGAACAACAACCTAAAGGAACAACGCATCGTCACCCGCTTTCTCCACACAAAGCCACCACGAGTCAACTACGGAGCAAAAGAGAGTAACGAGGACTCACCACCACCAAAAGACTCAAGTAAGGAGCAAGGGGGGAAAGAGGACCCCTACCTGTTAGTTTACCCAAACCTGGGCCCCCATCGCGTCTCCTTATACTGGCCCGCGGTGGTGGCAGCTTCCTCCAATCTCGCGCTTTCCACAGCGGATCGCGTGCAGGCGCGCGCGCCTCCCCAGCCTGTCCTGCCTGACTCTCGACCGAACAACGTGACTCAGTTGAACGCTGCGTGCGTGCGTCCAAGATCTTGCTCACCTCATTGTTGCTAGGCTTTCCCACGTTACCTAGCAACGCAAGACGCCTGTAAAAATATCCTTCCTTTCAGCAGTCGACAACGCGCTGACGCGCACAGCTTCCTACTCCTCTGCTACTCCTCTGCGCACAGCACTTATTCAGCTGGTCAGCTGTCTACAACACGCTGATGCGCACAGCTTTCTTCTGTGCCTGAAATTCATTTAGATTTCGCCCCATCAGCTGTCGTCTTTCTTCTTTGCTCATGTTCTAGGTAGAAGTGCCCCGCACCTCTTCCCCTGTAGCTGGGCATCCTGTCTTCTAAATAAGAGTACTGTGATTCATAATTGACAGTGCACATGCGATTACGACACGCTGATGCACACAGCTTCATCTTTACACGTTATTACAATACTGTTTGAGTTTCCGTGTGCACAGTTTGCTCTACTTGAAAATTGGTTGTATGAAAGCACCCACAAGTGCATGTTGATAACATTTTGGTTAATTCACGCAGGTAATTATTATACGCTTTTCATTAAGGTTAACAAGTGTAAAAACACTTGTTTAAAGTCATATAATGCAAAATGTCCCGGCACCACTGTTTTTCCTTTCTTCGCCAGGCGTCCCTCCAATATTGTGGCAGAAGTGGAAAAAGGTCTTCAATCACTACGCACGTGTTTGTGGTACCTCTCTTAGTGCTGAGCGCAAATCTTCTCTTCTAATGCATTGCTTAGGGTCGGAGGGGCAAGAAGTGTTCGAACACCTTCCAGACCTCGCGGACAGTGAAGCAGCCTCCTCAATGAGTATGAAATTTATCTAAAGAAACTTGACCTTCACTATTTACCCAAAGTCAGCACGGTCCTGGAGCGATGGAACTTTGGAAGGAGGATGCAAAGAGAAGATGAATCCGTTGAACAATATGTCACAACCTTACGTAAATTGGCGCCAACATGCAGCTTTGGGCCTAACCTGGAGGAGCGTCTTAGGGATCAATTCATGTTAGGGTGTGCGCAAGATAAGACGAGGGATTCTCTTTGGCAAAAAGACAATCCCTCGCTGCATGAAGTCATCACAATAGCCAAGAGTCATGAGCACTCCAAAGCGTGTATAGACACCATAAGGAAAGATACTACTTCGGTGAAAGGTGATCAGAGCGACGTTAAAGTCGTGGCGGAGAAGTCAATTAAGCCTAAGGTTATTGCTGATCAAAGACAATATGTTCAACCTCAGAGGTTCACATATGACAATCATAAAACCAACCAAAAACCATGGACCAGGAAACAATCCTATGGGAAGTGCTACAGGTGCGGGGACTCTGGTCACATGGCAGATTACAAAAATTGCCCGGGTAGGAGAGCATTGTGCAAAGTCTGTGGGAAAAAGGGTCATGTGTCAAAATGTTGTAACTCTGGCAACTTTAATGCCAACAAGACTGTGAAGGAAGTTGACTTTGATGTGTATGACTCTGATGAGTTTGTAATTAGTCAAGTCAAGGGAACGGAACCTGATGGTCCCTATGAAGATGTTTTGATAAATGATGCTGTAGTCAACATGCTGTTTGACTCGGGTGCTAAAATCACGTTGGTTCCAAAGGTGTTCTATGTTAAGCACCTACTTGGCAAGGTTGCTCTAGAGAAACCCGACATTAGGCCCAAAGGTTATGGAGGGGTTCCGATAGATTTGTTTGGGTACTTTTGGGGCGTGATAAATTACAAAGGGAGAGTCGTTTCTGGAAAGATTTATGTGTCCATGAAAGGGGACTCTCTCATTAGTTGGCTTCACCAAAGGGACCTTAACGTTTTTCTGGATCCAAATGAAATTCCGCAAGTCCGTCTAAAAGAAGTTTCCTCTGTAAAAGTGGTCAATGTCTTTGAAAATGAGTTAGTTAAGGAATTCCCTGCTGTGTTTGCGAATGAGTTAGGATGTTGTAAGGATTATATACACAAGATAAAACTAAAAGAGAATGTCGTTCCCAAAGTTGCAAAAGTCAGATCAGTACCTCTCCTGGTGAGAGATAATATGAAAAAGAATTAGACAAGCTACTAACAAAGGGTGTCATCGAAGAGGTAGAAGCGACAGAGTGGGTCAGTCCAGTCGTCATGGCACGGAAGGCCAACGGAGAGGCACGCCTCTGTGTGGACTTGAGAGAGCTCAACAGATCAGTAGTTGTGGATCATTTCCCATTGCCCAACATTGCTGAGATGTTGTGTTCCCTGGAAGGGGCCAAGCACTTCTCATCGCTAGATCTGAGCTCCGCATACCACCAGGTGAAGCTGCACTCTTCTTCCCAAGACTACACGGCATTTGTCACACCGTTTGGCACCTTTAGGTTCCTGAGGATGCCTTTTGGCCTTATCTCTGCAGCGTCCGTGTTTCAGAGGGTGATGGAGGGCATTCTCAGAGGCCTAGGTGGTGTGAAGGTCTACCAAGATGACGTGCTAGTTTTCGGAGGTGACGCAGACGAACATAATCTGCGATTGAGAGCTGTCTTAAGTAAACTAGAGAAAGCAGGTCTAACTCTACGGGCCGATAAATGCAAATTCAATGTGCTAGAGATTGAATATCTCGGGCACACAGTCTCAGGTCATGGAATAAAACCTAAGCAGTCACTAGTCAATTGTATTCTGAGTCTGCGTTCTCCGTCCTGTAAAGATGAACTCATTAAATTTTGGGTATGGCGGAGTTTTACCACAAGTTCATTCAAGACTTTGCGGGGAAAACTTCGCATATGAGACTGTTGTTAAAAAAGGGGTCAGAGTTTTCATGGTCGTTGGAGTGTGAAAAGGAGTTCATGAGCATAAAAGATGAACTCAATGGTGCCACCTTCCTCAGTAGTTTTGACCCATCCAAACCTTCTACTCTTATGACTGACGCAAGCGCCACTGGTTTAGGAGCTGTGCTGTTACAAAAGACAAGTGGTGTGGAAAAGACGATATTGTTCGTGAGCAGGCCTTTAAGGGGTGCAGAGTGTAACTACTCTGTAATTGAGAAGGAGGCGTTGGCAGTATTTTGGGCTGTACGCAAGTTGAGAAAATTTTTGTGGGGGAAGAAGTTTACAATTTTATCAGATCATAAACCACTCAAAGAGGTGTTCACAAAGAAGGGAATAGATTTTGTGTCACACAGAATTCGTGAATGGGTGGTAGCGCTGCAAGAATTTGATTTTGATCTTTGTATATACCTGGTTCAAACAATGTATTAGCAGACTGCTTGTCAAGGTTGGGTAGTAATGAAGTTGACCCGGTTGAGGACGTTAACAATTTTGGAGGTGAAGACTTGGAAGAAGATGTCAACGTTTGCACAATTAGTGAAGGTGTTGTTTCTGAATCTGAATGGAAAGAGCACCTCTTGGAGGATGAGATCTTGCAAAAAGTGATTGCAATGGTGAAGAATGGTTGGTGTGAAAAGAAAGTCTGTGAGGTCGACATGAGGGGTTTTTGGCATGTCAAAGAAGAGTTGGCTGTTGTGGATGGCGTGCTTATGCGTGGGAGCAAGCTCATTCCCCCACTGGTCCTGAGAGAAAAGTTGGTGGGGAGTGCCCATGCTTCACACATGGGTATAGCTAAGACTAAGGGAAGAGTCAGAGAAGGATTTTGGTGGCCCGCCATGGATGTTTCTATAGAGAGGCTGGTGCGTGAGTGTGCTGAGTGCGCAAATAGTGATAAGTCGTACAAATGCAGAACTCAACCAATGGTGGTGAGAGAACAAGCTGTTGCCCCGTGGTCTGACATCTCCTTAGACATTTTAGGTCCCATCAATCTGAAAACCCAGACTCGTTATCTCCTTGTGTGTGTTGACATGTTTTCACGGTGGCCAGAGGTAAAGTTTGTCAATTCAGTTGAATCTGATGTGGTGATAAAGTTCCTAGATGAGTTATTTGAGCGTGAAGGGTTTCCCTCCACTGTGCTGTCCGACAACGGGGTGCAGTTTACTTCACATTCGGTGGGGGAATTCCTGTCTGCAAGGGGCATTAAGCACAAAACAACCTCTCTCTATCATCCACAAAGTAATGGCGTGGTTGAGAGGTTTAACCGCGTCCTCAAAGAAGCGATACAGCAAGCAAGGTCGTGTGGAGTGTGCTGGGAAGCGGCAGTAAAGAAAAAGGTGAGAGAGTATCGCTTCACTCCACACTCTTCTACGGGGGTGACTCCTTTCGCCTTTTCAAAGGGAGGTTAGCAAATGTGGAGATCTCTCCAGCGTGGATCTCCTGCAAAAGAGCTTTGGTGGATGAGAAGTTTGATTGTGTAGATGGGTGGAAGGACAAGGAATTGACTGGAATGATGAGAAGGAAAATTAGCTACGATCTAAGGAAGGCCGTGAAAAAGACCGTTGTTGCTGTTGGTGACTGGGTCAAGATCAGGTTACCAAGAAAAACACCAGGTATATCTAAATATGGTCGACCATTTCAGGTGGTCAAGGTGTTTAGAAATGCGGTGAAGACAAGTGATCACAAAATTTGGAATTTAGAAAGGGTAGTTAAATGTGGGGCGAGTTGTGTGGGATGTTCAAGAGAAAGTGATCTTCAATCATCTAGTCGCAGTTCGAGACCCATACGGGTGAAACGGATTCCTCTTCGTCTCCAAGATTGAGACTTGTAAGCGTTTCTCTTTGTGTGTGTTATCAAACCTTTCTGTGATGTACAAAGTTTTGTTTTGTTTATAAAGGGGAGGTGATGTGGTGTTCTAAAGCATTCCTAAGCAGTGACTAGCAAATGCTTTGTAAGCTGGTCTTAGTTCCAGAACTTGGAATGTGGTGATCGTTACCCAGCACTGCTCGAATGTGTGGTGGCAGTTGCTCCTGACTCAATGCTGGATGGGGTCTTCTATTTGTAACCTACAATAAACTTCATCTTCACCTCAAGCGCCTCTTTCTACTCATTACTACAAGGCGCACCTCTTCAAGGGGCTCGGCCTGCATGTCGCCATTGTGGTGTCTGCAAGGATGTGGGTGACCCAAATGATCACAGTACCCCAGGTGTGCTGTTTAATCCCTGCTACGCTCGGCTGCAGTGTCTTTTAATTCACAAACTAGGTAGCACTGGCCATAACACTGCCTCGTGCAAACCGGTGAAACTGGTGCCCTTCCCAGTGCTCCCTACTCCAGTCGGCCATCCTGCCCACGACACTACAGGGCTAATCCCAAACTCCCGTTCAAATGGACATATCACTCTATCACCCCCTCCTTTTTAGGTCTCGCCTAGCGACGCAGGGCATGCTCTGCTCGCTTTGGCTAGATCTATTGTTGTCGGTTTAGCTTCCGAAGGGGGACAGGAGATGTGCACGCGCCGGGACAGGAGATGTGCACGCGCCCGGACAGGCGATGTGCACGTGTACGGTTCGCGACGGCTCGCAGGTTTCAGCACAACGTGCGCATGGCGCGCTTTCACTTTCCCTCCCTCCCTGCCCCCCCGTCGGCTAATCCCAATCCAACCCTGTTTTGTGTTTGCTTGTGGTTCCCTCCTTGTTCTGTAGCATAAAACAGACACTGCCGATGATGTGTATCAATGGAAACATTTCTGTGTTTTTCATAATCATATTTTCCGCGTTTTTGCTTTAGGTTGTAATTTTTTATTGTGTGACTGGATCCCAAGTTTCATCTTGGTTTAAACTATAATTAAGAACACAGTAGTGTGACGACACTTCACGAGATCTCTCGGCTGTGTCGAACCCTCTCAGAGGGCGGCTATTCCCCACCCTGTACTGATGGGAGGTGCAGTGCCTGCTGATGCCTCCATTAATTAGTAAATACATGCCTTTAAAGATATGTAATGGGACTTGACAACCCTGGGTGACTCCTTGCATTAACGGCGGAGCGGCCTGATGCTGGAGGAGCGCATATGGACTGACAGCCACTCAAGAGTGTCCCACTGGGCTCTGCTCCGTCTAAAAATAGCTCATTTTAATTTTTGAGCAATTTCCGTGGTTGCCTGAAGCCGAAAGTGTGCCGCTACCGACGTGGGTCGCTATTTTTAGCTAGCAGAGTTCAATGCGAGCTGTTTTTCGCATGAATGAATGTTAAACAAATGCCTTTCCTTTCAGCACCGCTGCTGCCTCATTAATTCCCCCATCACCAGGATCACGACTGCCAGTGAACTTTAGGATGGGCCAGGTTGTTAACAAGGAGCAAGTCTCCATATAGAAGACGCCAGCGGCGGTGCCAGCAGCTCTGCATGCTTGTAGGCCCATTGATGGGTACTGAGCCAGCCATCATATTGTGGTGCTCCGGACCGCTGCCACTGCGCCTTCTGCGCTAAAGATACCTGCAACCCTAGTAGTCTTCTCCAGAGCTGACCACAGAAGAAGCAGTGGCTGGACCTTTTCGATTCTGCCTCTGTCTGTGGGACTCTTGACTCCCTTCACACCTGGTTGCGGGAGGATCACTTCTCCTTCTAACAAACCATAAAAACATTCCAGCCTTATCAGCAGGTGCCACCACAAGTTATCATTACATAATCACTCCATGCAGGTCGAGGCCACTTAGTGCACATGCAGTGCGGCTATAGGTAAACTTCATAACTTAACATGTAGGACCGCATTCCACCAGTGCTTAATTTGAGCCAGTGGTTTCTGGTGCTGGACACCGGCACTTAATTGTCAACACCGGCGCTTGTGACAGTCTAGCTGTCGGGCTAATTAATAGTTGAACACAACAACAGTTAATTATTAATTCACTATTCATTTTAAATGACCATTACCTGCTGCCCAAGCCATTCTTATAACTTTGGGAGCATGAAGTGGTCTGAATTGTCACACTTGTAGGAGTGTGATAATAGTTGAGCCCTGCCGCTTATTTTGAGCAATGCATTCCACCTCCTAGTGCCTAGCAGCAACTTGAGCATCAATAAAACAACGTCTCAACAGGTATATCAAGCGGGGACTGTTCAAAAGGTGTATCAATCACACAGCACAGGAAAGAAATAAGGGAGACCAATGAGATTGAAAAGGTTGTTATTTGCATATAGAAGCACAGAAATCAACTAAATTGCAGTAACCATAACAAACCAGATGTGCACTGGAAGTGTTGTAGTGAATAAACGGCGCAGTGACACACGTGATTAAAAACAACGTGAGGCAGCGAAAAATTATAATAATAATCAGTGTAGGTCAAACAAAAATATTTACAATCACAAACATAATTCCATTATTTGTGAATGACCCTTTGGTTGCCGCAATTGGCGTTGTAGAGTCGACGGCGTTTCGACCTCTCTAACTCAAGGTCATCATCAGGACGATGGTTACACGATTCATTTAAAGTGCTCTGGTGGCACTAGGTGGGAGGGGGAAATCCAGAAGGTGAGTCCTACACGACTGGAACTGTAAGCGGTGTGATTTGGGGAAGCCTTCAATGGCTGGGATGTCGTCAATTGTGGAAAGTCCTGCGTCAAGGGGAAGAGCGTGCGGAAAGCTGGGCAGCGCTCGGAGAAAAATTCCGATGGGCAGCGGGTGGTTGGGTCCACTGATTCGTCGCGTTTGGAGGAATATGGGATCAGGATGCCGGGATAAGTCCAAAAGCAGGTAGGACGAGTGAAGCGTCGAATCAGTGGACCCAACCACCCGCTGCCCATCGGAATTTTTCTCCGAGCGCTGCCCAGCTTTCCTTGACGCAGGACTTTCCACAATTGAAGACATCCCAGCCATTGAAGGCTTCCCCAAATCACACAGCTTACAGTTCCAGTCGTGTAGGACTCACCTTCTGGATTTCCCCCTCCCCACCTAGTGCCACCAGAGCACTTTAAATGAATCGTCCTGATGATGACCTTGAGTTAGAGAGGTCGAAACGCCGTCGACTCTACAACGCCAATTGCGGCAACCAAAGGGTCATTCACAAATAATGGAATTATGTTTGTGATTGTAAATATTTTTGTTTGACCTACACTGATTATTATTATAATTTTTCGCCGCCTCACGTTGTTTTTAATCACGTGTGTCACTGCGCCGTTTATTCACTACAACACTTCCAGTGCACATCTGGTTTGTTATGGTTACTGCAATTTAGTTGATTTCTGTGCTTCTATATGCAAATAACAACCTTTTCAATCTCATTGGTCTCCTTATTTCTTTCCTGTGCTGTGTGATTGATACACCTTTTGAACAGTCCCCCGCTTGATATACCTGTTGAGACGTTGTTTTATTGATGTAATATTTACCCGGTCTCAACTGGGTTAACGGGTTTACTCCTGTTTTTTGTTTTTCTTTAGCAGCAACTTGAGAGCACTAGGTGTACATACACCAGTGAGGGCCTGGGCTGGACACTGTAAACAAAAGCAGCCTATGCAAAAATGCTCAAACCAGCCCTGCTATCTACCCCCTCCTCTGTCCCTCTCCCTTTCTATCCATCCATTCTCATTTACTCCTTCTCTCCTCTCTTCTCCCCCTTCCCTCTCTCCCCCTCTCTTTCTCTCTCCTGAAGCCTCCCTTTGCCTGCTGCAGTTAACTTCCAGGACCTGAGGAAGGTGACGGGGGCACTGGGAGCTGGCCTGGGCTTTCAAAACCAGCTTGCAGGGGCTCAAGCCCACCGGGGGAAATGCCTGGTGGAATAAAAGGGCGGGCCAGACCTGTACAAGGCAAATAAACATATTCA
The DNA here is from genome assembly GCA_963921515.1 of Calotriton arnoldi. Classification (NCBI taxonomy): domain Eukaryota; kingdom Metazoa; phylum Chordata; class Amphibia; order Caudata; family Salamandridae; genus Calotriton; species Calotriton arnoldi. The sequence goes on along the minus strand of CAWUFW010006516.1, from coordinate 170,877 downwards.
ACATGTAAACAAGGACAGTGAATCAGGCTTGTCTAGGTTACCTACTACTGTATAAGTGAAAGCACCTCATTTGCAGACTTGAGCCCTTTGATTCCATGTGAATAAATTCAGCTTCTTCATGTCTCTCGGTACCTCTGGGAGAGGGCAACACAGTTCGATCCCATATGGTTCTAACTTACGGGCACTCTTCTTTTGCAGCAGTAGCTCGACCAAGGGAGATGGTGCCTGGCTTGTGGACACAAACTCTTCCTTGGTACCTGTGCTGCGGCTCTCTGCTTGAGGCCATTGGACTGCCTCAAAGTGGCTTTGACCCAAGACATCCTGCTTGCATCCTGCTGGTACATGTTTGTGTACATTCAGCCGTCCCAGTACAGCGACGCTGCAGTAACATAGCCGCATGTTTTCTGTCCCGAAATGGTAGCCACCGTGTACTGTGCTTGCTCGAAGCCCTGGTTGCTGCAGCTGGTTGGGGTGGGAGTGTCCTGAGAGCACCACAGCCTGGTCAGTAGAACTTGATGTCTATTTTTCTGGAGAGGACTCGACGTAAGGCAGGTGGACGTGTGTTGTCCTTAGTACGTGTTACTAGTTTATGGCAGTCTGTGCACCTCACTTGGCGGCTTAACTTCTGATCCTGAAAACTCTGCCACTCAAACCAATGTGCTGAAGCTCTGAGCAGTCCAGTTGTAAAAAGAACAAGCATTTGCAATGCAATAGGTATCGCATTTACGCGAGTTTATGCTATTGGCATTGTAAATGATAACGCCTTTTATTTATGTTTTAAAAATAAAAGGAATTGTTATTTGCAATGTCAATAGCTCAAACTTGCGTAAATGCGAGACCTATTGCATTGCAAATGCTTGTTTATATTACCCTGACCGTTCGAGGACTGGTGGGCAGAGAAGGAAAAGGGCTGTCTTTTCCTTCTTGCCCAGATCAGACAAGGGCAGTCTCCACTTATGCGCTGCCGCTGGCAGCTGCTCTCTCCCCCTTATTCCCTCTTTCTGTCTCGTTCCTCACTTAGTGACAACACCGACTCTTACCCTCTATTTTCTCCATTCCTTCATTAGTTCCCTGTGAAATGGATCCAAAAAAGAAACACACTTTTGCTGGGAATCTTGTCTTTTTCCGACACTTTTGATTTCCAAAGTGCAGCCTCGAGACGGAGAGAAAAAAAGGTTTAAAATATAAATAAATAAAGCAAGCCGGAGTGGTCGCAAAGTGGCCAGATTGGTTTTATTCACACCCAAACACATTAGCGCCACTTTACAGAGCTTGCCAGCGAATCGCTACTTTTGTTTTCTGGCCTTTTTGTTTGAACAGCATTGTTTTCCCGCGGTGGGGAAGTGCACCATTCCTGGAGGTACTCCAATACTTAGTTGATGAGTGGAGTGGAAAACGCTATGTCAGCTGTTTTTATTACTTTAGTGTATAAAATGTGTACCGCTGCTCTGTGTTCAGGGATGTGGTCTTTTTAAACCGTACTGCTGTCGTGTTCTTAACTTTTCAGGCTAAAATACTCATTGATTTCTGAATAATGTAAAAGCGTTAAGTTCACCATGTTGTTCCTGCTTACATTTCACACGCTTAATCTTGCTATCACTACGAGTGTTTGCTTTTTTGAGGATGTTGTTACTTTTTTCTCAGGCAGCCTATTACTTACTCTTGTCTAGTGCATAATTTGAATTGAGTCGCATCCAGATGTTTATAGGAGCACAATAGGGTTGTAGCAGAAAGCACGCAAGTTTCTCTCAGTGGGGCAGTATGGTGTTCAGTAGGGGAGAGGATGTGGCACTATGGCCAGAGCTGTTGAATTTGGAACTGAGGAATCATGGTTCAGCCTTCATGACTAGACCATTCTCCAGAGGGAGCACATTCCCATGCTAGAACTTAGAAGGCCCCACTAGACCTTAGAAGCCCTGCTGTCATAGCGCCAGCAGGTGGACCCTAGCAGTGGCAAGTGTGGGTTAACCTTGAAGGCCTGTCCACTACAAACCATACTGAAGTTCATCTCCAGTCTTCCGGGTAATCCTCCGAAGCAGCACACCCTAGAGCAACAGTGATTGTCACTGAGGTCACAGGACCATTGAGGCCAGTCCGCCTCACCCATTGGTGCCTCCATTGTTTCAGCAGTAGCAGTGCAACTCACCAGGGATTGGCAATGCAGGATTTGCACGCACACTAAACTAAGTTTGCAAGCTTCACGCCTCCGGCACAAGCACTCTTAACTAATTGGTCAAGCGGAGAAGCCAGGAAAAAATACTAGGTTTTCTGATTTTACATTGTTCATTCAGCCACTGAATGAGCATCTCGGGCCCTCTCATAGTTTACATCAAAGGTTAATGTTAATAATGTGTTTTCTTTAATTTGTGGTGCTTTAGTTTACAGCGTGGGTGACAGCCAGAAGCCACATGGAAGCTCGGATTATTTGGTCTCAAGGGGACCTCGCGCTGCACCAGAACCAGGAATCTGGCTCAAGCCTTCAGTGGCTCGCACACATTTTAGTTTAATCTCACACCACCCTCGGTGGGAACGTGCATACTGCCAAAGAGGTAGTTGGCTTTGCTGCTTGTGACGAAATGGGGAAACGTAGGTCAGGAAACCAGATTTTATAGGGTACACGCACCTGGAACTGTCTGGTGTGTACTGGCTGCAGTGTAACTGCAGATACTGGTCCTGCCACTGTGGGACAGATCACATAGACCCCCCTGCAGTTATGTGGTGTGCTGATATGATTCATTGCTTCACTAAATTCTTGGTCCTTGCAATGTTTGTAGATTTTCCGGCATTTTAAGCCATCTTTGTCATTGCTGTAAATTCTCCCCTTTTCCTTCTGATTGTTTAGGACTCCCAGCCATTGCCGCCCCTGTTTATTTATTATTTGTCCTGTGCCTGACAAATGGGATCATTTGGATGTTGTTGCCATGTTTAGTGCTCCTATACCCAGGGGGTTGGGACACAGGGCGGGACCGTGGCCTGCTGGTAACGGATGGTGCATGCATTGTTTTAAATGGAAAACTCTGGAGAAGGGTGCCTGGTGAATAGAGGCCTGGGGGAGGAGGGATGTGACGTCTCCGCCATTGGAAAGTTTTTCACTGTGTTTATTTTTTTCATAGGCTGTTCAATACTCTAGTAATTCAGTCGCACACAGAATTTTATTAAGCGGTTGACTTGCATCAATGCACTTGTCTTTCTGTCTGTGCGTTAAAAATCCTTGGACTCTGTCCATAATTGTTTCCTGAGGCAAGCATGTATTCCTGAATCGGACTGCATGACCCAGTGTGTAATAATTGTATAGCTCTTCAATCACAGGTGGCGCAGCACCCAGGATAATGTGCTGCACGGCTAAACACTTATAAGGTCCCAAAAGCGAGACCTATTGGCTATGCTGATGCTTGTTCACTCCAGTGAACTCCACAAAGAGTTGTTCACCCACCTGATGGTCTTTGGTACAATCTGTATAGAGGGTCTGCACTCTCTTGGGCTCCAAGTACTGCACCAGGTGACACACTGGTCCCAACGGGCATATATAGTTTTAGTTGAGGGATGCCTGGCTGCCAAGAGGGTATCAATCACCTCTGGAGTAAGATCAAACGTGTTCAGCTGTCGCCGCTCATTCTCCATGCATAGACATGGATTTTGCGAATGCCTGGGCTGAGAACCCAGCCCTGCTACTGCAATAGCAGGTCCTCCCGTGGATGCAGCTTCATCAGAGGACAGATACACAAGCCCAGGAATTCTGAATATCATACTGTCACGAGGAGCCTGGGGAACAGGACTCGCTACCATATCGTGACTCTGATGTCCTACTGCTCCATACACAGGACGTGGATGGCCCCTTTAACGTTCCTTGGACGAAGCAGGAGCCCAGCGGCGTGACGTCGGCCCCTCTCTTCCTATCAAAGGAGGATGCCTATAAGGGAGGGCCCGTGCATCGAGGAGAATCGCTCGGAGAAGCTGAGAAAGGGAGACCAGCGTCGGAGAAGCCGGAGAGAGTCGAGTGTGACAAAGAAGACTCCGGAGCCCCGAAAGAGGAACCACAAGAGCGGACAACGCCAGGAGGCAAACGACCCCACGCGTCGCCCCGCCACACTCCAGGAGGAGCGTGGCTGGAGCAGGTACGTCGTCGCATACAGGGGTTCACTAAAGCACTGGGAGGGAATGGGTAGCTTTTGAGGGTGGACACCGTTTTCCGTTCTGGGCTTGGTTTTCACACGGTGGCGGTTTCCGGTGATCCCTTGCACTCCCTAACCTGAGCCTGACATACAGGAGTACGTTCCACTGACCAGTGGTTTCTTTTGTTGTTTCCTTGGCTTCCATAACCCCAAGACCGGCTGGAGATCGGAGCTACCGGCGTTCAAGTCTGGCCTACATCCCTGCGCCCGAACTGGTGAAGAACAGGAGGGAAACCCTGCAACCAGATCTGACTTTCTTTATCCCTACAAATAAACAACATCAAAAGAACTCCAAGGCGTCTGTCCTTTCCTATCGAGTACACTCACCATATCCTTCCCCGCTGGGGGTCCCTGACGCATACCCTCCGTCCCCAATTTGGGTCCTCTTGGATAACGTGGACCCAGTTGGTCCTAATATTCTTGAGAACGTGAGACAGGAGTGGTATCGACAGGAAGGCATACAGGAGTCCCACATTCCACTTAAGGCGGAACGCATGTCTGAGTGAGAGATACCTTGGAAATACCAGTCTGCAGAAGTGCTGATATTGCTCATTCTTGATGGTGGCAAACAGATCGAGCCATGGTTCACCCCATTCATGGAAAAGAACCTGCCCTACCTCCAGGTGTAATTGCCGTTCGTGATCCGCTAGGCCAGTGGTTCCCAATCTGTGCGCCGCAGCACCCCAGTGTGCCATAAAATCTAGCCAGGGGCGCCGCGCTACAAGCACACAGTTTCAAAACCCCACATTCCTGATCCGCTAAATCCCTCTGCATTTTATAATAAGTTGCATTTCCAGTCAAGAGTCTACACGTCGTTTGTCATTAAATTCTTGGCTTGTGCTGCCATCTAGTGGCTGCTTTTCACATAGCAGTCTAGCAGAGAATCGGCTATAAGCGTGGCAGAGGGCAAGAATCGAGCCCCAAGTTTTGGCGTCTGAAGGAGAGAAAGCGGAACAGATAAACCGAGCTGCAGGTAAGTTTTCTAGTTCATAAGGGCATCCAGCCCTCCATTCCAAGGCGCACTTATTCATGAGCGATTCTCCGCTTATTACTCTGGGCTAGGTTGTTCAGAGGGTTTAAAACACAGCTGCCTCCACTGGACTCTAATTCCATGCACCAAATCATCCAGAGTTGGCCTTTTAGTATTGCAGTATCCTTATTCTTTCCCAAGGGCGGTTATTTATAAAGTCCAGCTCAAAATCTGTTCACGACTTCCCAATATTTCATTTGCAAAATAATGTCACAGATGCTAACATCCAGAGCAGATATCCTTTTTTTCCCTCCTGCAAAATAAATCCACACGTTTTCGTGTTTCACTTTTTTGACCAGATGAGTGGCGCCCTGGTAACCAATGCACGTCCTTTTTGTGCCTTTAACAGACCCTGCCAGGGTGTAGTATAACCAAGTCTTTATTAAAGATTGTTCTGTGAGGTGGTGTCCAAACCAATACTTTGTATTTCATTTGCACTGTGTATTTGCACACATACATTCAGGTTTATTTTAGTCCACTAAAACACTCTGTTTGAGTGAGTGAATGATAATATCCTTAAGATCGTTAGTAAAGTAAAAAGGTTTCACTTAGCAGTTAGGGAGCTCACAGGAGCCTATTTCTCACATAGGAGGACGTCACTCAGAAAAGTATCTCACCAGCACATCAATGCATGGTATGTATTGTGCTTTTGGTGTTAATTATGGAATTCCTTAAATAGTGAATTGTTACTGTTATTTTCGTTCATGAATTCCTCCTATGTGCACAGCTTTCTTTGTAACTACAGTGGTCTAAGGAACCCACAGACAAAATGGTCAATCACTTAGGATACATCTATGATTATAATACCTTCATTGCAATTATTTTCAGGGAGAAAAATTAAGTACTCCCAAGTCCGGGTTTACATCCCCCCCACCCGCAAAAAAAAAGTAACATAATGAGGAGCCGCAGCCAAGGACCAATAGGTCAAGGGAGCCGCAGGTCGACAAAGTTTGGGAACCACTGCGCTAGGCGCTGACTGCTGAATTAATCCGCCTAGACCTCTGACCTCCTGGTCAGAATACTGCTTTTCCCCTCGCGCAGCTCCACCTTAAAGTGCCTGCCCCCAGCGCTGCAACATTGGTGTTCAAGGCTTCTGTGCCTCCTCCTGCTCGTCTCCGCTTCTGTGCCTGATTCTTTCTCTTGCCTTTTAATTTTTTCTTTTTTTTCTCTTTCCATTTCCTTGCCTTTTTGCCTCTTCCTTTTTGCCTTTTTTCTGTTCCTTTCTTTTTTCTCCCCTTGTTTTCCCGTTTTTCGCTGCTGCTGACCCAGCGGCTCCTCCAGCATGTTCCCGCTGTCCCGCCCTCCCCCTACTTAATGGCGGCCGCGTGCCAAAGGCAAGCCCATCTGCTTGCGTCCTGACCGCAGCCAGCACCAGGGACCCTGGTCCTACGTCCCGCCAGCGCTTCAGCTCCTCGGCCCTCTACGCACTCCACGCCGGCCAGGACAACAACTGCAAGGGTTCTTCACCTATTGACACCCACTGACCTTTTACCTGCTGCTACTGTCGCCAAGCCTTCGCCAGGACCCACCTCAACCCACTGCCACAATTCCACCACACCCCAAACCCTGCAATGCATCCTCCTCAATGTCGGCTCCCTCCACAGACACGCTGCGGAAATCTGGGACCTCCTCGACAGCATCTCCCCCAAAGTCGCCTACTTCACAGAAACCTGGAGGAACAACTCCTCGGGACCTAACGTCGCGATCGCTATCCTCGAAGGCTACAAGATCAACCGGAAGGACTGCCCTGGAGGAGGCATCGCCATCGCTCACACATCCGACGGAGCACCCACACCGACGGGCCCACAGACCTGATGGAACACCTTCACTTCAAGATACAGACCAACCCGACCACCACCCTCCGAGGCACCCTCGTCTACAGACCCCGCGCACCTTTCTCCGACTCCATCACCGACATCATCATCATCCCGCAAGCCATCACTTCCACGGACTACACCTTGCTGGGAGACTTCCACCTCGACAACCTCTAAGACCCCAACTCCTCCTCCCTCCTGGACAACCTCCTAAACATCGGACTCAAACAGATCGTACCAGAACCCACGCACTCCACAGGACACACCCATGACCCCATCTTCACAGCAGGAAACTCCATCACGTTCAGCCACACCTCCGCACTCCCATGGACAGACCATCATTGCGTCCACTTTACCTTCAAAACCAACATCACCCGCAAACGTCCACACCAGCTCCAACGCAGGAATTGGAACAAGATCCCCAACGACCAGCTCACCGCCTCCCTCAGCAGCTCCACTCCGTCGAACCCCGAGAATTGAGACGAACCTGCAGACGCCTCAAAGATATGGAGGAACTCCAAAACCACAGCAGAACTTGACGACTTCAAAGCAGCCACCACAAGCTCATCAGATACACAAGGAAGAAAGCACTCCAGGACAGAATCTCCACCCACGCACACAACAGCAAGGAACTCTTCGGATTCATCAAAGAGTTCGCCCAACCCAACAGTGAGACAACCGACGGCTTCCCCCTCCCACCCTCCCAGGACCTCTGCAACAGACTCCGTGCCTTCTTCCACCACAAAATCAGGACCATCTATGACCACTTCAACCACCTACACGCGGAACCTACACCCACCGTTCCCTACACCACGCAGCCTTCACTCGACAGCTGGACCGCCCTCTCCATCAGTGACTATGAAGTCCGCCCACTCCGGGGCCCCCACTGACCCTTGCCCTTACCACATCTACCACAGAGCTGCCAACATCATCGCCCGAGCTTTGACGAATCATCAACCACTCCTTCCCCGACTACTGGAAACGTGCGGAGATCAACCCTCTCCTGGAAAAACCCTTGGCGGACCCCACCGACCTCAAAAAAAATCAGACCGATCTCCTTACTCCCGTACCCGGCGAAAGTCATCGAAAAAACTGTAAACCGCCAGCTCGCCTCCTTCATAGAAGAAAATAACATCCTGGACTCCTCCCAATCCGGTTTCAGGAAAAACCACAGCACTGACACCGCCCTTCTCGCCGTGACAGACGACATCCGCTCCCTCCTCGACAATTGAGAGACTGTGGCCCTCATCCTACTGGACCTCTCCACCGCCTTCAACACTGTATCTCACCACACCCTGGCCCACAGACTACACGACGCAGGAATTCGGAACAAGGCCCTAGACTGGATCCGCTCATTCCTATCCGGCAGAACCCAGCAGGTCAGACTCCCACCATTCCTCTCAGATCCCACACCGACCACCTGCGGAGTTCCCCAAGGATCCTCTATCAGCCCCACCCTGTTCAACGTCTACATGGCCTGCTTGCACCCATTGTCAGATCCCACAGACTCAACATTGTATCCTACGCAGATGACACCTAACTCATCCTCTCACTATCCAAAGAACCCAACATCTCCAAACACAACTTCCAAGAAGGAATGGAAGCTGTCACCAGGTTGATCAAGAACAGCTGCCTACAACTCAACACGGACAAAACTGAAGTACTCCTCATGAGCCCACACCTCAATGCCTGGAACGACACCTGGTGGCCCCCCTGTCCTCGGGAACACTCCCTCCCCCACTGACCATGTACGCAACCTCCGAATCATCCTGGACTCTGAACTCACAATGAACCGCCAAATCAATGCTGTCTCCTCCTGTTTCCACACCCTCCGTCTCCTACGAAAGACTTTCAACTGGATTCCTCTCTAGCACAGGAAAACCGTCACCCATACCCTCAGCAGCAGACAGGACTACGGCAATGCACTCTATGCTGGGATCAAGAAAAACCTCACCCACAAACTCGAACGTCCAGAAAGCCTCCGCCGGACTAGTCCCCAACCTACCTCGCCATTGCCACATCACCCAACACCTGCGGACACTACATTGGCTCCACGTTGAGAAGACAATCGCCTTCAAGCTTCTCACCCACGCCCACAGAGCCCTCCAGAACACCGGGCCTACCTACCTGAACCACCACCTCTCGTTCCACGCACCCCAAAGATCCCTCCACTCAGCCCAGCTCTCCCTTGCTACAGTGCTACAATGCCAATTGCTGCTTGCTGCTTTGGAAGTCGCAGGAGGAGGAAGAGGAGGAGTCCGCGGAGCCAGGAAGCACAGGGCACGGAGCTCGGGGGATCGGGCCGGAGCTTGAGCGGGTCTAATCACTTCCGCCATCGCCACTTTCGGCTCGCTCGCTTCCGTCAGCCCCCTCCCTCTCCCCCAGCCGTGATACCGGCGCGAAACCCCCGCCACTGCAACTGATCAGCGGCCCCAGAGGCACTCCCTCTGGTGGCGAACAGCGGGACTCAGGGAGAGCGGTCTTGTGTCAGGGAAGAGCCCAGAGAATAGAGCTCCTCGGAGGGAAGGAGCTGCAATTGCAATTGCGCTGACGGTGACCAGCAGTGGAGTCGGCAGCAGGAGATAAATGGTGAGAAGCTGCGAGCACGGAGCCACAGATTGAGCGAGCGGGAGTGTGGGCGTAACGCCATAGATCGCTATAGAAAACTGAGCTGAGCCGAACAGAGAATAGAGCTAGGCTGAGAGCTCTTGGGCAGGCGTAAGCGGCTCAGCTTGCTCCAAAGTTCCCCGCAAACCCCACCAAACCACAACTATAACCACAAACTATAAACTACAACCCTCCCTTGTTGTCTAGCTTGGAGATCCTGGTGAGCTCCAACTGGACTGTGGTGAATACTGATTAAGCGATTACCAGAGACAAGCGCGGCTGCAGCAAGAGTGTGCCCTTGGTGTCTTGCGGAGGCGGCCTGACTAGCTCAGGTGCAGCCTGCAACACAGCATTGTGAGCCCCGCTTGTCCAAGTCCTTGCTCCTGCCACAGCCCCCTGCTCCATCCCTTCACCATCTCACCCTTTCTGTCAGCCTAGCCGCGCAGTTCTTATCTGCGAATCTGCATTCGGAGCGTGGGGGTCACAGGGCCTGCAGATCAACCAACAAACCAACTTATCACAATTAAGAACTGTTAATCTAAGTTAATCAAATAACAACCACATCAAACTGTACAATTACAACAACAATAAAACAATAATTAGCAACAACACTAACACCAACAATAACAAACTGCCACCGATACCGTCAGTATATAGGTGACCATGAGGTCTGGCAAGGAGAGGCGGTCGGTAACAAACGTAATCAACAACAGAAAAAAGAAAAACAAAATTCTAAGTGAAACAACCGAATCAACCGACAGTCGCCCTTTCACACTAACAACCTTGCTGGCTACCTCAGCGGCAAATGCAGAGAACTGCCTACAAGGATTCCGGTATCTTAGTGAACATGCTGGTGGACATAGATGGGGGTGGAACAGTAGATAGACAAGCGCAGCCACCAACAAACAAAGGAAAAAAGTACTTTCAACCTAAAATATACTCCAAATTTTCATTTGTGAAAGATGCTGGTGCAGTGCTAAATCTTAGCATCAACAAACAACTGGGCCTCCCTTCCCCCCCTACATCCACTACTTCTGGACGACTCAACAGGCAACGGCTCAACTGCCAAATTGGCCAAATCAGGAGGACGCAGAACGACTCAACCTTGCTGGACAATTGACGGGGCGGTAAAAGAGGTAGCAGAACCACAGGCAGCATATGAAGCCCAGCAAAATGCAAAACGCACCGACACAAACACTGGGAAAGAGAATGAAGAAAGAACACAATGCACAGGAAATCTGCCCTTGCCTACTACTAAGGAGGCTTCAAGATTACCATTGGAGCCAGAAATTAAAATACGGACGTGCCAGAACACAACGACCCAAGGAGTTACAGCACTTCCAGTACTCTCAGATTCAGAAATGTCTATAATTGCGGGGATTCCAGCCATCTCTACTCTAGATGAACTTTTAACTAAATCAGCAGGAGAAAACCCCCCCACAATTGAGTCTAGATGTCGCTGACCCCGACCTCGAAAACCCCGAAGGCATTAATGACACTAACGGGAAAACCACAGTGAAGATCACAGCGGAAACAGCAAAGACTCAGCTCAGAGAGACAGCAAATAATACTGATACTGGCTTCAAAACAAAAGCCAAGTCACCAAACCGACCTCTTCTTGGACCACAGCTAGAACTCGCCCCCCCCAATATCAGGGGATAGAGGAGTAAAGACAGTGAGCAAACAAGAAGACCCCCGGAACTATCAAGACCCCCAGAACTACGTGGTCAGTATTGCGTCTTTCCTCACGACAGAAGAATGGGAAAATTTGGTCACTACATACTCCGCCGAGGACAAAGGAGAAACAGCCCCTCAAGGCTCAGGAATGGCTACGAAGGGGAGTCAGGAGGACACACCAATAGGAGAAAACAAAATATGGGCCTCCCTCTTAAATACCATGCAGCTTTCAACTAAGGCTCTGGAATACCACTCGGATAAGATGGACATTCAACTTACCCTCCTTAATTGTCTAGCCCTGCACGTCACAAGCATTGACAGCAAGTTGTCGGAAATGAACAACTTTATAAAAAGAGCTCAATCTGAAACGGCAATAATCCCTCCAAGCTGCAGCTGCCATTTAATTGCCGAAAAATTAGTATCCTTCCCTACTGTGATGGGTGATCTTCTCACGGACCTAAAAAATACATACTCCAACACTAGCAAGTCTAACACCAGCAAAATTAAACAAGATCGCCACAGGGAAACGTCATCGCCCGTCCAGGAGCAAAAAGAGCGGTCTGAGCCTGGCAAGTGGGGAAACACTCTGGTTACCGCCTCCACGCCGGCCGGGATAGACATAGGGTCAGCAGCAGGTGCAACCTCAGAGTCAAAACAATACAAGGAACCGTGGACCCAAGGAACTGCCAAAGTAAACAAGATTACGAGCACCGATCCCTCAGAACCTTCGGTCTCCCCTGAACGCCAATCACTGGTACAGACCACCAGCAGTGACAACAAGCAGATAGGTCATCCAGACGAGGAGGACACCCAGTCGAACAAATGGCAAACATCCAAACAGCGTCGGAAACAAAGGAGGAAAGGAAGGAACAAGAATCCATCAATAAAACACTTCTTTCAAGTTGCACCAAAATCCCTGAGTGGGCAGCAGCGAGCACGAAGAGCAAGTAAGTGGTGCACCAACAAACGCGCAGCTTGAGCCAAACGGCATCGACTCATCAGGGAAGGAACAAACAGGAGAGGTGAATATAAGCAAGCATAATTCTCTCGGACTCACCAACTCAAGTGAGCAGGCAGAAACCCAGCTGATAACTACAGCGGTAAGGGAAGCTGCCCCAGCGTTAACAGTAGTAGCAAAGGCCCACACTGATCAACTAAAAACAAGGAATGCCAAATCAAAAACAGAAATAGCAAATAGAACAAGGCCAGTGGAACAGCAAAGCGCCAGCGGACGGTGCACGGAAAAAGAGCAAACCCCGGACTCCGCAAAAAGAGCAAAACTACAAAATACGACACCCTCAACAGCATATACTGAAAAAGTGATGCCAAGCTAGAAGTGGAAACAGCAAATAGAATGAGGCTAGTGAAACAGCAAAGCGTTAGCGGAAGGTGCACGGTACTAGAGCGAAGCGCGGACACCACAGAAAGGGCAGAACAACAAAATGCGACAGCCATAAGCGCAGGGGAAAACGAGAAATCCGTATGTAGTGAATCCCTCCCGAACAAGCTGCGAAGGGAGATCCCCAAGGCAGTTCTGTTCATCCTGGAGTATAAATCCAAAGGACGAGGAGACACCCTAAATCGAGGCAACATTCTCCGAATACTATCCGCTATTAGCAGCCTGGCAGGGATTGGCTCACAAGACCTGGAATCAGTAGAATTTGAAACTTTTAAACACCTCTCGGAGCAAGAAGCAACCAAGACAGTCTGGGCAACTGGAGAAATAGTGGAGAAAATCCTCAAGGAAAAGCATCAACTTGAAACCTGGGGGATCCGACTGCATCTCCATCAAGCAGTCTGGTATCCAGATCCACTACTTCACCACCATCGAGAGCCCAAAAATAGCGGACCAAGCAGAAGGAGAAGCTCTGGACCTGTTAACTCCGTGCTCAAGGGGCCACGCAGTACCTCAGCAGAGTCTTTGGAGAGAAATAGCTCCATCAAACGGGACACCTAGGGTCAAGGAGAACCTGACACACTACAGGATTGGTCCTGGATAGCAAAAACCATAAACACAAAAAGGGAGTCCCCTTGACAGGGACTAGAACAGGAAGCAAATATTCCAAATCTAAAATTCTGCTCCTGGAACATAAACGCCTTGGAACTAAAACAGCGGACAGCGCTTTGCTGATGTATTTTCAACAATTTGACCTAATTCTGCTTCAAGAAACGTGGTTGGCAGATCCACTTCACCTGCTAGGCTTCAAATCATATCATCTCCCAGCAACTAGAAACTCAAACTTCGGCCATTTTAAGGGAGGCCTTACGACCTACGCCTCGATTAAAACCATAACGACGGTCAAGGAACTAACAAGCACTCCAACAAATGAGATAAAAACAATTCTGCTGGACATAGTTGGTCCTAAAAATAAACAGCAGTTAATACTTGTTAACACCCATTTACACCCCCGGAACAAAAGAAATGGCGCAAAACAACTGATAACAGAACTAACCAAACTAATTACTGAGAAGGCAACTTCGAACTTTATCGTCTCTGGCGATTTTAATATGTTCCTTACAGGGAGTGGTGACTTAGACAGGCCGGCTGAAGACCAACAAACAGCATGGGGGATCCCTCTTCAGGATAAGTGTAATTGGGTCAAGCCAACAAAAATCTCTAAAGAACTGTTGAAGGATCTAGAAAGCTTGTCCCTGGTAGCACTAAACAGTTGATTCACGGGGGATCGTCCCCAAGCTGCAACTTTCCACAATGCGCTTGCTGACACTGCAATAGACTATACTTTTTCATCCTTGCCACTTTACCATTTGATAAAAGACTTCAGGATCGGAATAGAAGACCACAGTGATCATCAACCCCAAGAGTTCACACTTGCCATGCAAGGAACAGCGCTCACTTACCCAATTGCTGACTCATGTACAAACGCCACATTTTGCCACAGAAGAATAAAATGTAACGTACGTGACCCAGTAAAACTCTTGGCAGAGTCAAAAAAACGGTGGGAGGATAACAAACTACTATATGACAACATCCTAACAGCCTGGGAAAGCTTTACTGGAAAGCTTTGGCCCATCTAACCCTAAAGCGAACTTGACAAAAACCGAGCAAAAATCCAACAGGAACCACTGAGCAGGCCAGCAAACAAACAAAGAATTCATTTATCGGGAATCCATTATGCCGAGTTAAGACAAATAAGGGGCGAAATAAACAGAGCAATGCGTAACCTCTGTAAAAATTGCTCCGTCGATAAAACACAGCTGGAATTAAGGAAGCTCAGGGCCCGAAAAAATAAAATCATCTGGCTAGCGAAAAAAGGAAACTGCGGAAACAACATGGGCAAAACTGCTACACGATGCAAAATCAAAGAACAGCACAAGGTTTTGGCAGACAGTCAAGAGTATAGAGAATCCAACGGCACCAGGAATTAACTCGCATATAACGGAGGATGCCTGGGTAAAATACCTATAGAGTCATTTTAACACGGAAGCTGGTGAAAACACACAAGACATAGTGGTACGCCAGAGCGAGTGGCAATTCCTAAAGCATCACAGTCTAGAGTCTATACCCTTCTTTTCATTTAAAACGATTGTGGATAGAATTTCAAAAAGCCGAAATGAAGGAGCGCCTGGCCCTAACGGGCTCCCCCCAATTGTATACAAGCAGGACTCCACCTATTGGGCTGGAGCACTACTACCAGTCTTTAACAATATTTTGGAAGCCGGAAAAATCCCAGATTCTTGGAAAGGATCGATCATCTCACCTATCCACAAGAAAGGCAGCAAGAATGAACCAAAGAACTATAGACTCATAGCACTAATCGACATTGAGGCCAAATATTACGCCGGCCTACTACTGGCTAAACTAATCGAGTGGGCTGGGGAAAACGACCTAATCCCAATCAACCAAACAGGTTTTCAGAAAAACCAGGGGACAACTACAAACATTCTTGCTCTCTCACTTTTAATTGACGCCACGAAAGCAATTAATAAACCACTATTTGTCTGTTTTATTGACTACAAAGCTGCTTTTGATAGCGTTAACAGAGGGAAATTGTGGGCTAAGCTAGCCGGGCGGAAAATATCCCCAACCCTTCTGAAACAGCTAATCGTACTCCACTCCAAGACATGGGTCCAAATTAAGCTGGGGACCGGCGACAGTCTGTCGAGGAGGATTCCAACCATTAAGGGGCTAAAACAGGGTTGTGTTCTTCCTCCAACCCTGTTTAACCTTTTTGTGTCAGACCTCTCAAATGAACTGGATAATTGTCATCACCACGCCCCGAACTTGAGTGGCCTGACACTTTCAAACTTACTATATGCCGACGACCTGATACTGATCAGCCGAACTCCAGTTGCTACAGCATTTGATAAACGTCACGAGCGACTTTGCCAAAAAGAACGGATTAAGCATAAACCATGAGAAGTCCAAAGTAATGGTTTTCAACCAGCGAAGCACCAAGAATCAATTCAGATGGCGGCTGGGGGGTAGACAGCTGGAGACTGTCAAAAGTTACAAATATTTGGGAATTATTTTTGACAGGATGGGTACGTACCACAAACAAAGTGGCCATCCAAGGAAAAGGGACCATTCTGGTTGTTATGCTAAAAAACATCAAGCACAAAATAACTGGCCCCAACCTTATCCCTCTACTGGAAGTACTCCGGTCAAAGCTTCTACCTACAATTACGTATGGCAGCGAATCAATGAGAGGGAAGGACGAAATAACTCTGGATAAGGTGGTCTCCAAAGCTGCTAGAATAATATTCAATCTCCCACAATACACCTCTCCAGCACAAATAAGGCTGGAGCTTGGCCTACAAAAGCAGCAAATAGCAAGGAAGGGCGTTTTATGCTAAATGCTGGTATAAAATAAAGAGTGCGAAGTCTGGTTCTTTAAACTCATACTTGTGGAAAGAGATGACAAGGAAAAATGACTGCCCTGCAATGGTTTATCTTCAGTCAGGAATAAGGCTGCTCGCTTTACTGGATCTGTGGAAATCCGGTCTTCCTTACAACAGTTTTAAAGCCTTGGCGAACAAATCGGTGAAGATTATTTCCCTCGAAGAAGATAAAACGGACATAAATAGGAGGGCACACAGCTGGTTCGTGATTCAGAGCTACTCGAGATGCGCTCCTCAGCCATATTTAGGTACAAGCTTCTCGAAGTATGAAGGAAAGCCTTTTGACAATGAGGCTGGGGATTCTATCGGTAAAACCGCACTTACCGCCGTGCCGTGGAAACGCACACATCCAACCACCAACTGCAGATTATGCGACAACCCCAAAGAGGACGTCTTGCATCTATTGTGTGCCTGTAAGAGTTTAGATCTGGAACGAAGACAGCTTCTAAAGCCGCGCCTGAACGAAAATCAGATACGATCATGCAGATAGGCGGTGAAGGCCTGCTTCGAGGTGGGCGACGTCCGGTTAGCCTGTAGCTTTGTTCGCTTTATGAACATAGTAAAAACAAAATTAAACTTGGCAACCCCCCAACAAATTGGCTAGCACCCTAGGCTGCAGCCAATTCATCTGGTATCTGCTCACTGGGAATGACCAATTTTAGACTTACCCCTAACCTGGCAAGGATTTTACACTTAATCACACAGACATTTGAACCGAGGTGAACTTCAAGGAGGACAGTCTCCCAGCAGACATTGTGTGCCTAACATGATACACATATTAATATTTTATCTTCCTTACTATATGCAAGTTTTATACTTCTGTATTTTATGAAACCACTGCAATTTTATCGGATCAAGCGCTGTTTTATTTTATTTGTGTTTTATTATGCAGATGTTTGCTAAGATTTTTATCAATCAAGCAATAAAGATTACTTACTTACTTACCCTTGCTACAGTGCCGCGCATCAAGAAGACCAGAACAGGAGGCAGTTCCTTCTCCTTCCTCGCGGCCAGGGCATGGAACACCATCCCTCTCCACCTCCGACAGACACCAACACTTTCCAAGTCTATGAAGGACCTCAAGACCTGGCTCTTCGAATCAGAGCGAACATCCAGGAGCTGCCCGCCCCCCAGCGCCTTGAGACCCTTTGGGTGAGTAGTTGCGCTTTACCATCCCTGATTGATTGGCCCTCTACTCCCCGAAGGTTGATGTGGGACTGGGACTCCGCCAGAGGCCACTTATCCACCTCTCACAGATGGCCACCCCCAACCCAGAAGCGACGCATTGGTCACTGTCGGCTCTGGGTAGGGAGAGAAGAAGGCTCTGCCGCTGACTCAGTCGCAGTTCAGTAAGAACCACTGCAGATTTTTTGCAGTCTCTTCCAACATATCATTGTCCCCTTGATGTTGGGCCCACAGAGACTTCCAATCCCGCTCCAGAGCCCACATTTGACACTTGACGTGCTGGAGGCTATCATTTCCAGCAGCCTTAGAGTTGGCCTCAGTCCAGTACCGAGGTTTTATATTGAAGGATTCTGCATTGAGGTTTAAACATGTATTTAAGCATGTATGTAAATGTGTACTAAAACATGCAGCTGAAACGTCTATTATTTTTACCTTTGGACATCAGGTTTTTCCTCCTCCCGTTGAACATTGAGGGTTCTGCTTTGTGAAGTTTGAGTGTGGCAGGCAGAAGCCACGCTAAGCAGGTGAAGTCTCTTCAAAATTCACATAACCACATTTCTTGCTGCTCTGTGTCCACGGTGAGTTTGGCAAATAATTTGGTGTTTTGGTATTTCTCTCCACATTTCTTTAATATACGGCATATTTTCACCTCCTTTGATTTCCCCCACCCGTTGTACATTAACGGTTGCACCTTTTTTGGGGTTGAGCGTGACGGGCCGAATCCACATGAAACAGATGATGTATCTTCAAAATTCATCCAACTTCATTTTTTAAACATGCGTATTTTCAACTTTTTACATCAAATTTTCTCTTGCCCATTATACATTAAGAGTTGGTGATTTGTCTCTTGCCTGTTTTACATTGTGTTGCTGCTTTGTGTTAGAGTGTGAGGTCCAAACGTGGCAGGCAGAGGGCAGCTGTTGGAGTGGCACCGTGTACCATGAGTAATATATCTATAGCCCATTGTACCGAATACTGTCTTTTGCTATCCAACCAGGGCATGGTGACCTATTTCTATTGCTTGCCTCAGGGCCTAGGTTACTGCTTCATCCACGCCCCCTAACCCCCAATCGATGACTCCGAATTCCATGTATGTCAAATAAGGCCACTCTTGATTGACTATCCCAGACATTGTCGGCCTTCTCACCAGTTTTTTTCTCTCTTGTGTCACATCTGCTTAAGTTTGGTTATTAGTGTTAGGATCTAAGGACGGTTGGGAGAAAGACAGGTGATATTTTTGTTATGTAGGAGCAAAAACAGAATTGTAGATGGAGTATGTTTTAAATGCCAGGTAGCCTGCAGTGAAATGGGTTTCCTAGAAGGGTCTGGAGCTGTTATCTGTTATTGTGTGACTGACTTTTGCCCAGACTTGCGTCCTGCCAGGAGACCGTATGATTTCCCTATAGACCAGGGCATCTACAGCTTTGGAAAAAACATTTTATTTGTTCTTTTTAAGCTGCATAATTATAGCAGACACAGCAATATAATTTCCTGTTAAGCCTGTCATTGACAGGGAAGGACCGAATACAAGATGGCTGCCGCCTTGACACAAGTAAACGAAGCAGCTGCATAATGGCTGCTGCACCCTTTGATTTCCCCCTGGCGCTGCGTGAGGATAGACCTTGAGACCGAGATTGAGGTGAGACACTGATTGGGGCACCTGGTTAAGCCTCTGTCGGCTGGCATCTCCGGCACCAAGACTGCTAACCTACTATGCGGGACCGTGCAAGCGGCTGTTGTGATCCGGGGAGACTGGGTGCCGCATGTTTGACACTTGTGGCGATCTACCTGTGACGGCCTACCAGTGAGGTGTCCTGTGAGTCGCTGGCGCTAGCACCGGCCTCGTGGTGTGATCAACCCCCTTTCATGCCCCTATTGAAGGGAGGCTGTCTGGCGGCCAGAGACTTAGCATCCTGCCTCCATTCACCCATCACTAATAGCACTCTCCTTTGGGGATGGTTTTGGTGCCCCGCCCCACACACACACACACACACACACACCCCCTGCCCATGACCGCATCTGGTGGTCTGCACAGCGGGGGTCAGCACTTACAGGGGTGGTCACCGTCTGTCCCGGGGCATGCATGAGTGTAATGCCATCCAGACCAGCCCTAGAACCACACTTCGCGGCGCCCTCACCTACAGACCTCCCGGACTCCACACTTCATTCGCCACCACCATTGCTGACCTCATCGCACCCCATGGCATCGCCTCCACGGACTACATACTCATTGGAGACCTGAACTTCCACCTCGACAACCCCAGCGACCCCCAACTCTGCCACCCTCCTGGACAACCTCGCCAACATCTGACTGAAACAGCTCGTCACCACCCCTACCCACGAGGCAGGACACACCCTCGACCCAATCTTCGCAGGTGAGAACAACATCCGCTTCAGCCACACCACACAACCCCCATGGACGGACCGCCACTGCGTGCACTTCCTCGTCAACAAACTCACGCCGCCCAAACCTGCACCCCGCCCTCCACGAAGAAACTGGAGCAAGGTCACCGAGGAGCAGCTCAACTGCACCCTCAACCATGATGCCCCCAACGCCAACCTCGCAGCAAAAGAACGCCACAGATGGATCACTGCGCAGACGAGCTTGCACCCCTACGTAACCCCGACAGACAGCGCCCCAGAAAGGCCACCTAGTTCACCACCGACCTCCAAGAAGCCAGACGCACCTGCAGACGTCTCTAGAAGAACTGGAGAAACAGCAAATCCACGAAAGTCCGCTCAAGATACTCACCAACTCCAGCAACCCCAAGAAACTCTTCAGCGTCATCCAGGAAGTCACCAAACCCACCAGCGAAACCACAGATATTACCCCCTCCCAGGACCTCTGCAACATGCTCTGCTCCTAATTCCATCTGAAAATCAAGGGCCTCTACGACAACTTCAACGACAAGACGCCTGACTCTGAAACCACCCCCTCCTCCAGCAACGCCAGCCAGCCCACCATCTCCTCCTGGACCCCAGTCACCACCGAAGACACCGCATCGACCATGAAAAGCATACACTCAGGAGCCCCCACGGACCCCTGACCCCGCACATCTTCCACAGAGCCGCCGCCATCGCTCCAGAACTACGACGCGCCATCAACGCCACCTTCGAAACCGGCATCTTTCCCAATGACTGAAAACGCGCAGAAGTTGGACCCCTACTAAAGCCCTCCCCCTCCCCCCCCCCCCCGGCAGACCCCACGGACCTCAAGAACTACGACCCATCTCCCTCCTCCCTTCACGGCTAAGGTCACTGAGAAGACCGTCAACGTCCAACTAACAAAATTCATCGAAGAGAACTCCATCCTCGACACCTCCCAATCCGGATTCCGCAGCAACCACAGCACAGAGACCGCTCTACTCGCAGCCACAGACGACATCCGCACCCTCCTCGACCAAGGACACACCGCAGCCTTGATCCTACTCGACCTCTCTGCAGCCTTCGACACCGTTTCCCACCACACACTCACCGCCAGACTCCACGACGCCGGCGTACAGGGAACCGCCCTCGACTGGCTCCGCTCCTTTATCGCTGGCAGAACCCAAAGAATCCGACTACCATCCTTCCTCTCTGAACTGCAGAGTACCCCAAAGATCGTCACTCAGACCCACGCTCTTCAACATCTACATGGCCCCCCTTGCCGCCATCGGCAGACAGCACGGACTCCGCATAGTATCCTATGCTGACAACACCCAGCTCATCCTCTCCCTTACCAAGGGCCCATCACCACCAGACTCAGCTTCTTTGAAGGAATGAAGGACGTCGCATCCTGGATGAGAGGCAGCTGCCTGAAGCTCAACTCGGAGAAGACAGAGGTCCTCGGACCCTCCCCCTCTGCATGGGACAACATCTGGTGGCCCACCGCCCTCGGCAGCACCCCAACCCCACACAGACCACGCCCGGAACCTCTGCATCGTACTAGACTCCTCCCTCTCCATGACCCGACAGTTCAATGCCGCCGCCTCCATCTGTTTCAACACCCTCTGTATCCTCTGAAAGACCTTCAAATGGATTCCCCCCCCCGAATCAAGGAAGACAGACACCCACGCACTCATAACCAGCAGACTGGACTACGGAAACGCCCTCTACACTGGTATCAACAAGTCTCTGCTCCGCAAACTCCAGACCATACAGAACACCGCAGCCAGACTTGTCCTCTGCATCCCTCTACACAAACACATCACCCAACACCTGCGTAACCTCTTTGGCTCCCCGTTGAGAAGAGAGTAACTTTCAAGATAGTCACCCATGCCTACAAATGACTCCACAACACAGGACCCCAATATCTCAACGACAGAATCGCCTTCCACGTACCCAAGAGGAACCTCTGATCGGCCGACCTCGCCGAACCCCCACGCACCCACAGAGCAAGAACGGGTGCCAGAACCTTCTCCTACATCGCGACTAAGACCTGGAACGAGCTCCTGATAGACGTCAGACGCGCCCCCACCCTGCACATCTTCAGGAAGACCCTCAAGACCTGGCTCTTCGACTGACCGGGGCTGCTCCCCCCCCCCACCCCCCCTTTAGTGCCTTGATACCCTCACGGGTGAGTAGCGTGCTTAAAGAATCCCTGATTGATTGCGATACAGTGATATCACCAGGTGTATGCAGCCTCGCAGATGGGCACTAGGAATTTACCCCGAGCAGCCTGTTGCACTTTGGCAAGCCTCGCATTGTGGCCCGACTGGTGGATGGCCACTACTGACAGCTAAGCAGTCACAGGCCTAGACCTGGCACGACTTGGGTGGGTGCAGCACTCTGATTCAGCAATTCATGCCTGGTGGGCCCCTGCAGGCCCACTCTATCGGCACACCTTTGCCCAGAGACCCAGCGCGGACGCGGTTGCTGCCGATTTCATGCTCCACTGAGGCTACGTGGAGCGACCTCTGCCTCGGGTCCAGAGAGGCCCTGTAAGACCTGGGACACTTTTCCTGTCAGCTTGCTGGGGCTGTGGTGCGTCTAGCCCTGTTCTTCTCCAGACCTCTTCTCCTCTCCAGAAGTTATTCTGGGTTTTAAGAGCAGGTCCCTGTGCTAGTACCCTGCTGCCTCTCCTCGCTTGTGCTCCTGCTGCCGCCTGCCGCCTAGCCTCATTATGCCTCGCTCTCTCCTCTGCCTGTTTGCTATACTGCTGTTATCTCCCAAGTGTGCTGCATTCTCTCGTGCCTGATTATTAGATCTCCTAGTGCGCCGTGTTCTCCCTACTGACCTGACGGTAACACTGTTGTCGACCCTTTCATTGTGCTGTGGTCTCTCCACTCCTTATTGTTAGACTGTGATTGTTAAAAATCTGGTACATTGTGTTCCCTCATTGTGCTTTCTTTCTCTTCCCCACCCCCACCCCATTGGCCTCAAACATCTTGTCACCAACCCTAGCCTCAACGCTCAACCCCATTTTCACGTCCAGAGACCTAGTCAAGTTCAACCTGGTCTCACAGCTCACCTTGGCCAACCACTACAGCATCCACTTCACCATCTCAAGACTTACCAACACTGGCACCATGCTCCCCAACTCCATGCGCAGACACTGGAAATGTATATCAGAAGAACAGTGGAACAATACTCTCAACTCTCACCTCCCAGACCCAGAAAAGGCTGCGTAGAACTTCTCCCAGTGGATCATAGAATGAGTCAACATAATTACCACTGCCAAGCCAGCCAGATCCAGATGACTTTCCAGAAGAGCCAGCTGGTCCATCGCTGAGCTGAAATCCACCAAATGCAACTGCCGGCAACTAGAACGGAAGGGGCGCACCAGCAAAGAGACAGGCAACCATACCACCTTCAAGACAGCTCTAAACCAGTACCACCCCTCCTGAAAGGAAAAAAGAACGCTCTAGCAGAACGCATGGAAGCCAGCACAAACCGCAGCAAGGAGCTCTTCACCATCCTGAAGGAGTTTTCCAACCCCACAGCCACCGAGAACCACACCACCCCCTCCCTAGAAATGTGTGACACCCTGACTAACTTCTTCCATGAACAGATCTGTGTCAGTAACCCCTGATTGAACTAGGGGAGCGTGTCCCGATGCATCCTGAGCCTGAGGTTCTACTGCTTCACACACAGGCTGATGACTACCCCTTTAAGACTCCGTGTGCTGTCGGTGGGGATGAGCCCTGTCCTCTGACGTCATCAGGAGTGGACCTATCGGGAACGGCGGTGACGGAGAAGGAGGAAGAGGATTCCGGGTCGGCGAAGAGGGAATCGAGAGAAATCTGAGAACCGAGGGAGGAAGTAGCGGATTACGAGAGCCGTCGAGGGTTTCCTGCGCAGCTGTCCGAAGCCGACGTTAAGGAGACAGGAGAGAAGCCAGGAGGCCAACGTGACCACGCGCCGCCCCGCCACTCTCCTGGAGTGTGGCTGGACAAGGTACGGCGCCGTATCCAAGGGTTCTCAGGGCACTGGGTGGGAAGGGGAGGCACCTAGAGGGAGGACACCGATACAACGAGACTGCACCTGGTGGCGGAACGTGGTGGTCCCTCACTAACCCCATCCCCAGACGTGAACAAGCAAATCGGCCAATCCACTGATTGTGGCTTCTTTTTTCTTTTGTTTTCTTTTCTTTCCATATAACCTTCCGGTACTGCGAGGAAAACGTCGAGCATCCTGGCCGGATCCTCTCTTGTGGCAACGAAGCAGGCTGGGGACTTGAATCTTTGCCAAGAGTTGTATTGGAAAAATAAAAGCTACTCACCTCAAGTACATCCTTGCCTGTGGGTTCTCTGTTCTTAGCCTAGAGTGCCGGGCCCTGGGATCGCATCCCGACAATCTGTCAACTACGGAAACTTCAAAACCCTAACCTCCTGCCGCCGACAGCATCAGCCTACTCACATCCACAAACGGACACCTGCCCACCAATTGGGACCCTCACAATTTAAGCCACAATCACCATTATGAACTTTGTACTCGGGTTCACCCACAGACCACTGTCACCACTCCACCTTCAACCTCGGGAGCAAGACTATTGGCGACGAGCTCAAGAAAGTCCTGGACACCTTCATTACCTCAGCATTCTTCCCTGAAGACTGGAAACACGCTGAAGTGCAGCCCCTCCCGAAGAAACCATCTGCTGACCCAGCAGAACTGAAGATCTAACAGCCCATCTCCCTGCTCCCATTCCCAGCAAAGGTTCTCAAAGACATTCAGCCAGCAACTCGCCAAACACCTAGAACACCACTGTCTCCTGGACTACTTTGAATCTGGATGCCGAACCAACCACAGCACCGAGACAGCCCTCCTCAAAGCCACCAATGACATCCTATCAGCCTTCTTCAAGACAGTCTCCCATCACATCTTGATTAACAGATTTCACCACATCAGAATCCAGTGAGACGCCCTCCAATGGATCGCCTCACCTCACACGGAAGAACTCGGAGAATCCTTCTCCCACCATTCACCTCAGAACCTGAGATCATCTGCAGCATCCCACATGGATCGTCCATCAGCCCCACCCTCTTCAACATGCATATGACCCCCTGGCCAACACCGTCAGATCGCACAGACTCCACATCATCTCCTATGCCATTGACACCCAGATCATCCTCTCGCTGTCCGAAGACCCCTCCACCACCAGAGACCACTTCCACAGATGTATGATAAACGTCGCTGACTTGATGAAGGACAACTGTCCCAAGCTCAGCATGGACAAGACAGAAGTCTTCATCTTTGGGAACAACACTTCATCATGGAAAAATGCATGGTGGCCTGCTTAACTTGGCCCATCCCCCGCACGACAGACCACGCCTGCAACCTCTGTCATCTTGAACAGCAAGCTATCTATGAAGAAACAGGTAAACAGGGTCTCATCCGCCTGCTTCCACACCCTACACATGCTCGGCAAGGTCTTCAGTTGGCCCCCAGTCAACACTGGATGGACTGTCATGCAGGCCCTTGTCACCAGCAGGCTGGACGACGGGAACACACTCTACATAGGAGTCACCGCACATCTCCTGAAGAGACTACAGACAATACAAAACTCAGCGGCAAGACTGTTCCTCGATCTCCCCAGACTGACCCGCATCACACCCCACCTCAAGCTACAGTGGCTCCTGATCCAGAAGAGATTCCAGTTCAAGATGCTGATCTACTCGTACAAAGTCCTGCACAACGAAGGACCAGCATACATCAACAAAAGCATATCCTTCCACTAACCGACCAGACACCTGCGATCCGCTTCCCTCTTCCTTGCAGACAACCCCTCGGATCCACCGAGTTAATAGCTGAGGACGTTCCTCACACCTGGTGGCCAAAGCTTGGAACGACCTTCCCCTGCACCTCCCGACTGCTCCATCGCTCTCGCAATTCAAGAAATGACTCCAGTCCTTGCTGTTCGAATGAACAGATCACCACAATGCAGTTAAGCAGCTCCAGTGCCTTGAGACCCTCACAGGTGATATGTCGTGCTTTATAAATCCTTGATTGATTAAGAGGTCATAGACTGCCCCCTCAATTGCTCTGTGGCACCTGGATAAGTGTGGGGAACTGCAGAAGCCTGAATCCTGCACTGCACCTACTTGGGGCCTTGCACTGCAGCAATGATTCTCTGTGATCCACCTCGTGTCTGCCTTTTCTGGTTGCTTGCGCTACCCTGTAGCAAGCGGGCCAGTTAGGGTGTGCCTATACCCTCCCATGGCGAATGTGGCTCTGCGGTTGGAGATGGGGCGTGACAAGCCCCCACAGCCGAAGCTGGCCCAAACACAAATGGACCAGTACATTGAACCTATTGTGGATACCCAGTGGATCGCAGACCACCCCCCCCCCCCATAAATAACAATAAACAGACATGACCATCATCCTCAAAGCAATTCAGGGCTCCAGGGAAGCAATACAGACAAAAGTGGATAAAGTCTGGGTGGATGTCTCCCTTCTGCGCCAAGATAGTCACAAAATACTAGACAGGGTGGCTGAAGCCTGGGTCTCCACGGTTGAAGATGAAGTGACAACCCTTAAACTCCAGGTCTCCAAGTTGCTCTCCACAATGGTACACTGGAAGAACGAGCAGAGGGTGCCGAAAACCAATCCCTGAGAAACAACCTGTGCCTCTTTGGGTTCCCAGAGGGGGTTGAGACCTCCGGTACAGACTGTTTTCTGGAGCAATGGTTCCGTTCTTGTGTCCCATTGGATAAGCTGTCTCTTGGTTTCATGGATGAGGGGGCGCATTGTGTCATGGCTAAGCGGCCGCCCCCAGGGGTTTTCTCGCCCCATGTTAGGCCGCATCTTCAACCACCACTATCGGGATGTCATCTTCCAGGAGGCTCAAATCACCCAGATCTACGCTTAAACACCAAGCTCATGGTCTTCCCAGACTACACCCGGGCGGTCCAGCAGCGCAGATGCTTGTTTGAGGGTGTTAAACAGAAACTCTGGGCCCTTCAGATCCAATATATGCTCCTATTCTTGGTCCGTCTGAAAGTAATTTTCAACTCGTCCACCTATTTCTCTGACATTCCCCAACGAGCATGGGAGTGGGCGATGGAGCAACGGGTACTCTGGCTCACAAGAGTTGGGGAGGCAGCAAACTAGAGGACAGCTGGGTCCCCCGTGAGCTCTCTCGGGTACCCCGGGGGAAAGAGAACCCACTCAAGGAGGGGCCGACCTAACCAGCACAGGAGACCAGGGTTATTGAGCCCATCTCATGCTGGGAGTGCACCAGGAGCTCTGGACCCAAAGGTGTCGCTCTCAGGCACCCCCACTCTCTTTCAGACTCAAGATGGCACTCATGAGCCACTCACTTGAACCCTGGCAGGTGGAGAGGTGCAGAATGACCCGGTCATGGATAGCCAACCATTGCTGCAGAAGCTGTGAACTACTCTATTGCTGTATTGGATATAATTTTTGGATGTGGTGTGGAGGGACTGTTTTCCTGTGTTCTTACGTTCTTTTGTTGTTTTATTGTGATAATCAGAAATTGCTGTCAGCTAGCGTGATCCTTCCATTGGGCAACAGGGAGCCTCGGATGGATCCTGACACCCCCTACTAGTTTCTTTATGTTTGAATGTTGGGCGACAGATGCATCATAGTTGGAAGTATGGGGTGAGGGGGCTGTTGGGTGGGATGGGTTAATGTTCTGTTTTGCTTTATTGTTCTGACTTTCTTTTGCACGCACCTACAACAAACTTCATCCACTCACATACAACCTGCTCTATGGCTCTACTGAGTCTATCCCCCTTTGAACCGGAAGGCCTCTCGTGAGGAGTGGGGCAAGTACACCACTTTCCAGTCCTGCCACAAATGGTTAAGGTAATTTCCTAGAATGTAAACTATGTTCTCAATCGATAAGAGATTGGCGGTACTTCGCTATATAAAGCGGTTTCGCCAGGATGTGGTCATGCTCCAAGAAACGCATCTTTTAGGCTCCCACTGTCCCTTGCTCATCAGGTTTGGCTGTGACTGTTTTTCATGCTGGCTTCTTCAGAGGTTCATGAGGGGTCGCGATCCTGCTGCACATGGCCTTCCCAATGGCGTTGTCCTCGTCATACATTGACCTGCATGGGAGGTACATAGAAATAGAGGGTCCTTTGGAGACTAGACACCAGAACTTCATATCGGCCTACGTTCCCCAACAGTTGCACTGGACACTGCAGGCACTCTAGGACCTTGTGGTGAGCCCCCCCCCTTTGCCCCCCGGACTACCTGATGGGGGGGATGATTTTTAACGCCGTCCCAGACCCCTGTCTGGATATTGTCGAGGCCCTTCAGCCGGGCCGAATTGCGCTCTCATCCCAACTTACATTGTAGGCCTACTCAATTGGCCTATGCGATGCTTGGAGATTATGGAACCCCCTCACAACGGCTGTACACTTAACGTGTCAACAGCGCATAAACTGGGTTCCAGACCTCGAGACCCTCACGGGTGAAGCAGCTGTGTTCTACAAATCCTGATTGATTGAATCAGTCAGATTTGGCTCCCAGCCAGTGACTTCCCTTGTATTACAATGCGTACAGATCCTGCCCTGAGGCATCTCAGATCACACACCCCTCATCTTTGAAATGGAAACCCTTCGGGCACCTTACGACCTATGTGGCGCATCAACGCCTGGCATCTAGTAGACCAAGACTATATTGACTTTATAGAGGAGGAACTCAAGATCTTATTTAAGCTCAACTGTAATACTGAGCCCTCTGCTGGAACCCCTATGGGCGTCCAGTAAACCCACCCGGAGGGGGTTTGACCAAGGGATATGTAAGGGGAAAGACACGCCAACTGGTACAGGTAATGGATTTAGAAGCCCCGATCCTCTCCGTGGAGTGGTGGACCTGTAGCTGGGCCGTGGCGACATTGAGCGACAGCCGCAAGTCCACCTCTCCAGGGAGAGGATCTGGACTGCCCACCCTGAAACAGATCTTCCTAGAGGATGCTAGGCAGTGCGGGAGAGCGTTGACCCAGCTGGTCTACGAACATAGAGACCAATCTAGCAAGCTCTTATATTGGCTGGAAGCTTATGCTGCCTCGACTAGAACCGTACCGGCCATTCCCGATTCTCATGGAACCCTTCATGAAAATATGCCCGAGGTTGCTCAGGTCCTCACGGCGTATCAAGACTTCAATGTGGCAACCCCTGTACCCCCACAGGAGCTTGCATTCCCACTGCTAAAGGAGATTTCCCCTGCACTAGATTCCCTGCCGTCTCTGGCCCGAGAACTTGACCAACCGATCACAACTGAGGAGATGAACATGGCCCTTTCAGATTTCAATTCAGGCAAGACCCCATGCCCTCTAAACTGAGGTGGCAGAGCATGGATCATTCACCCCCAGATCTGGGCACTGCCATTATTGTGGGGATTTCCAAGGCTAACCAGCCCGCAGAATATTGCACCTCGTATATGCCCATCTCTCTCAAAAACGCAGACATCAAAGTGTTTGCGAAGGTCCTAGTGACTACAGTAAGTCAGACACTGAGTTACCTAGTCCACCCATACCAAATGCTGGTTCATGCCTGACAGGAGCACCCGCTGTTGCACATGGAGGGTACAACTCGCCCTGTCCCAGCCGTGCCATTTGAGCGGCTCCCTGGCCTTACTCCTAATTGACTTTGAAAAGGCCTTTGACACTGTCGCGTGCACCTTGGAAGCTGTGCTGAAGCATGCAGGTTTTGGAACTTACTTCCTCAGACTCATCAGCCTGCTATACAATGCCCCTGCATCCCAAGACCAGGTAAACTGGGTCCTATCCCCGCCCTTCCCAGTAGTCCAAGGCTCCAACCAGGGCTGTCCTCTGTCTCCATTACTTGCCCTAGTAATCGAACTCTTGGCACGTCTTATCCGATGCAACGCCCAAATTCGGGATGGCTTTTAGAGGAGGATCCTGAAGAGCGCTTAGCTCTGTATGCAGATAACATCCTATTATTTTTTGGATGACCCGCAGTCTTTCGGCCCCAGACGCCTCCACCTATATGGTGAAGCCTCTGGTCTGCAGATAAACATGAACAAGTCGCTGTTGGTATCAGTTGAAGACACGGGAGGACATTCTTGGCACCCTACGATCCCGATACGTTGTCGCCTTCAAATATTTGACATCTAGATATTCTCCACCTCTCAGCCCTGGCCTGGACTCTTAATTTTCAGCCCCTTATGAACATCTTGGCTAGGGACCTGTGGAAATGGGGCCTCCTGCCTCTAAGCGCTATGGGGCGGGTTGCCTTATTTAAGATGATGTGCCTCCCGCGCTTTTTGTATGTCATTGTGATCTTCCATCACACAATCCTCCCAGAACAGCCCTGTTGTGCCTGTTGGAGGAAGTTGGGTGACTGAGACTGGAGAGAAACTTTATCGGCATGGCCACATTGTTGGGCAAACAGGATATCGCCCGTAACTGGAAGTCGCCTGAATCACGCCCCATTGGAGGGGGGTGGACTGGTGTGCCAGCCATGAGAAGCCGATCTACGAGGCCGTTATGCCACCGAAAGTATAAGATGTGGAGCGGGTGGTGGATGCATCATGAGCTGAATGTGTAACAATATTGATAATGTATTTACTATGTCTACATCTCTAATGCATTTTTATGTAGTCTTGTAGAATTGTTTGTGGGAAATGCCGAAATCTAAAAACTTGGGTATCAAAAAAAGAATGATGCTTTAAAGTCCCACAGTTCCCTGGATAAGGAAAATGTGTCCTAGTGCCCACAGTGCTAAAGTTAAATTAGCTGCCACCCATGGGCTGTGCACCACAAAGTTTGATCTTACCCGCACCACGGGAGACCTAGCGGCAGCCCCACAAACATTTGGTAGTCTGGCTTACAAATCTGCAGCGGCTGGTGCTGGCAAAGAATAGCCGCCTATTTGCAACCATCTAATAACTTGGATCTTCACGCTGCTCCTCAGAGTTGACAGTAAGTTCCTTTGGGTTCTGATGCAGATTTTGAGTGCGGCAGTGTTTTCAAAGTTGATTTAGCAGTTGCACTTACTGTGTGAGTCTCGATCCACGCCGGTGTTCAAGGCCTCCTCTTGCAAATCGGAGGTGTCTTTCACACATTCGAGACAACGTCCCAATTCTAGTCACATCTAGGGTGACAAACCGGTCTTCTCCAGCAGCAGTGTACCAAAGGCAATGGCCCTTGAATCCCCATGAGCCTTTCCTGGTATACAGAGGTTGTGTTACTCACCTAAGGAGTCAACCCGCTTGGGGTTACAGCTATAGCCCTATTATTTCCACATCGTTGCACCAGGGCGACCGTCCTTAAGTTCCTGTTGCTCACTCTTGTTGTGCAGTGGTTGTCTCTCACGTTTAAGGCAGCCCTATAGTCTCTGAAGCATTGTTATAACGTGAAGGCCCTTAAGTTTCATTCCCCCCTTTTCTAATACAGGGGTCGTGTCTCGCATGCAGACAGGGAGTCCGATCGGTGCAGTGGTCCGGATGCACCCTAATCTTACACCCTGCCTCTCAGATTCTTGCACCATGACTTCTAGACCTTGCTACCTCCTAGCTGTGTCCTGAACCTCAGAGTTCACTGGTCTTGGGTTAGGTAGAAGGTTGTGTACTGTTGTATTCCGCTTTAGGTGCCCGTATATAGGCTTTTCTGAAACATGTCCTTATATAGGCACAATTCGCATTGCCCTTATATAGGCATAAAATCCCAGTCCTTATTTAGGCATTAGCCATGCACTCCAAATACATGCATGGTCACCGACATCCGTCCACCCTAACGTCACAACGAGTTCTTAGAAACCAGACCCTTAAGCTCTTGGGAGTTCCCCTAGCACAGGATTATTGATTTCTCCAAGAACTCATCTATTATGCATGAACCGCTATTCCTTAAGGGTTCATTCCTGACGTCTTCCTCTGTCCGACTTCACGTCAATGCGAACATTCCAAGGCACCTACCAGGTATAAATATACCTTCCCTTGCCCAAGCAAGTTAGGAGGAGACCTCGACTTTAGAGGAGCCCGTGTCCCGGCCTGATGCACTGAGAAGAGACGCTGTCATCCCTGCTCGCAGAGAATCCAGCTCCCAGTGTTCTGACTCCCTTCGCAGGGTGTTAGAGTTCGAGGATCCGGAAGTAGATTCCCACCTCTCTCATTCTCAAGGTATGGAGCTGACTAGAACCTAGAGGGACTCTTGGCATACCAGACTCTTAGTATACCATACTATAGAATAATTCACCTACTTCTTACCTTGTCCTACACCTAGGTTAGGTACACTGGGGTAGAACTAGCTTAGAGACGCATCGTATGAGTACTCGCATTTTTAGCTTATGTTATTTATGTATATGAATATATGTGTCATAGCTAAAAGATGATGCTAGCGCAGTATTATTTCTTTCTACTCCTTAAGCTGTACATTATATATCTTGCATATTGTCTTGTGATCATAACAGCTCATATCTCTTACACGAGAAACAAGACTGTTCAATAAATCCTTTTTATTGAAACACCTGTCTATTCTTTCTGTGTAACTCTGAAGAAACTAAGCATGCACGATTAGCTGAGTGAAACTGTTATCTATTGTTTCCACGATTCTGAGAGTGTTCCGATTCTAAAGGGAAACAAAGTTGTCATGTTTATGCGGTTGCCAGAAACTTCTCCCTTCTTGTTTACAAGGAGTTTCTAGTGGCCTCTGAGCTAGCTGGCACAAAGTAATTAAGTTTAATATACTCGATAGGGACATACTGACCTCAGTCCTATGTCAAACCTATAGGGTATATTATTCCAATGCGCAGAGCCTATTAGGGAAATAGGAACTACACTACATGGCGCCCAACCGTTTGGTAAGGCAGTAATTTAACGCTAGATACTGAGTAACTCAGTCGTGCTTTTCTCTCAGAGACCCCTACTCACATACTCCATAAGACGTCTGGAGTGTGTAGGGTTAAGTATCCGCCAAAGCTAAATAGGACAAAAACCCTATATATTAGCTGTGTTTGGTTTGTTCAACGTTGAAGGATACAGTGTTCCAAAATATTGTGCACCTTATCTTTTGTTTCCTTGAAACTTGTTCTACATTTTTCAAAAAACAAATGTCCATACACGGGGACAATGACACCGAGAACGGTGTAGCTGCGGCTGACCCAGTCGTAACAGCTTTTAATTTTACAGGTTTAAATGAAACCGAGGAGGGTGTTATAGACATCGCTCCAAATTTAAGGAGAGCCATCACTCTAAAACTTATAAAACACGGCCTACCACCAAGAGGGGTAGAGCAGTTTTCGTGATAGAGGCACACGAATCCTTTCAGACAGAGGTATTCTATTCATGGATAGTATTCCCAGAATCAAATCCAGTAACAAGAGTGTTTCACTTCTACAAAGAAGATGAACCACCAGAGGAATATATTCCTTTCGAGGATATTGAAATTCCACTCACATACCAGGAGCATCATCTCTGGTTTAAAGGCGCCCTAAAACATCACAAAAACATTACCAGGCTCGGTCCACTAGGTAGACCAGGAGCAACATGGCCGATTCTAGCCGGCTACACACCTCATCCTGACATCGATGTAATGTCAGACGAGGAATTACTTACTCAACTACAAGAGTTAATAAAAATTTACAAACAATTAGTCCAATATGTCATGCGGACTTTCACAGTCCAAACACCATTGACCATTCCAAATCAAACCCCTCAACGGGGGAATACACTAAAAATTACTCCACAGACTTTACACGCAGTCATGGGTAAAATGCCCACAAAACATGCGCAAATTCCATTCTGGATAGCTCAAAAAATTACTCAAATCGAAGCAGTATTTCCTAATACTAGCCCTTATGAGAAACACAGAATCCTAACAATCTGTTTACCAATGGGGATCACACCACAACTGGAAGATTGCACCACTTGGGGCGCAGTCTTTGCTGCCATCTATACTAAAACTCATGGTGTTCCATCAATTGCAGTAATACCAGATGTCCTGAAACAAATTCAAAACGAATACGGGGCAGAGCCTGCTCTGAATTTAGGTATGAAATTACTGAAAAACTTCGACCAGGTCTCAACAATAATATTATCTAATATTAAAGGGGAGGCAGCATCAGTGGCGATCCGCCAACGCTTAAGGGAATTTGATGTAACAGAACATCAACATGAACTACCCAGAATAATAGAACAATCTTATGCAGAATTAGGCAGAGATAGTTTGGGTGGAAAACCATTGAAGCCAAAACTATCTGAAAGTCCTGAGAAGGACTCTATTAAACAAACTCCTACATCTTCTAAAAAGAAGTGGGAAACTAATAAACAAAATTCAAACGAGAAACGTTCTCAATCCCGAGGTAGGTCTCCTCAAAAGGAGCCCTCTGAAAGGAGGTATAACCTCAGGAATAGGGATAATTTAAGAAAACCTGACGGGTATCAAGATACTGATACACGTTCCTCTCGTACCTTTCAGATATCGTCACAGACATCGAAAAGAAGAGGACGGTCAGAACATAGAGAAGAACGCGTGAAATCCAAAGACGACAAACACGTTCAGAAAAATAAATCAAAACCTCAAGTCACAAAAAAGAAGGTATCAGGTCTGAAGATCAGACATGCCGAGAATACTGAGAACACAGCTCAAGAACGGAGGATGGGCTCAGACAATGCTGGACAGTGCAGCAGAAGTCACAATAGCTCGCCAGAACCTGAAGGAACTTCTGGAGATAGTGGACTTGAATGAGTACATCACAGTAGAAACTGTAGACACCAGGGTTAGTACTCCACAAAAGTTATATGAAATAACACTCCGAATGGAGGGAGACATACCAAGAAAAGTGAAAACACTCTTTTGGGAGAAGCTTTCAAGGGGTTATGATATAGTTCTAGCAGAAAAAGACTGGCCACCACAATTTGTCAGGGAGTGCCCACATGGCGAGGACATCATTATAGCAGCCTTCTCCAACCATATTCCAATTCACCTAAAATATACTTATGCCAGGAAATGGGCAGTTGCCCAGGCCCCAGCATTATATAAAAATCATGTACGATGGGATGAGGACTCACCTCACCATAAAATACAGTTAAAAAATGAACCTACTGCACAAAGGCAGTATCCAATAAAGCAAGAAGCTAAAAAACAGGTCAGGGAGATCTTAGATCAACTTGAATACCAAGGGGTGATTGAAACATGCACCTCCTCAATGAACAATCCTTTGTTTCCTGTATCCAAACCAGACAATACATATCTTCTAGTTTTGGATTACAGACACTTGAACACTTGTTCTAAAACATTTGCAGTGCAAAATGCACATATACGGCATTAATGAATAACATTGTGCGTAAAAAATATAAAACCACATTGGATATTTCAAATGGTTTCTTTTGTCAAAACATAGCACCTGAAAGCAGGTACTTAACAGCTTTCTCAATAATGGGGACCCAGCGTCAATTTTGTAGACTCCCACAAAAGTTCAAAAACAGCCCGGGTTATTCTCAGCGAGGGGTAACAGAGTTACTACTAATTTATGATAATGAGGCATTGTCATATGTCGATGACATTTATCTGACAGACGATGACCTAGATAGGCACTTGAACAGGGTGAGTACCATTATATTGGGCTTCGCCTCTGAGGGCTATAAATTCAACTTTAAAAAATCCAGAATTGCCCATCTCGATGTCCTTTTCCTAGGATATGAGCTTTCAAGTGAAGGCAAGAGCCTGGCAGCTAACTTTTTAGAAAAGTGTGCGCTGCTCCAACCTCCAAAAACGCTGAAAAATTTACAATCCATCTTGGGTTTCCTAAATTTTGGAAGAACATACATTCTAAATTACGCAGAAAGGGTTAAACCTCTCTACGAATTAATCAAACCTGATTTTTCAAACAAACATTGGACCCAAGAACACACAGAAATCCTGCGTTCACTCCAAGCTAACATGTTAGCAACAAATCACTTACAAACACGCGTAAATACACGCAATTTAGTGATCCGAATAATTTCGGGTCAATGTGGATTCACCTATTTAACATTTAATGAGGGTGAAAAAGTACCAATAGCCTACAAATCACATTTGTATACACAAGCAGAAATGCGCTTCACTTCAACAGAAAAAATACTGACAGCAGTTCAAACCGCTGTAGCAAAAGAAAGAGCTCTAGCTCAAGGAAAACGCATTATTGTCGTAACCCCAGTACCAGCCTTAGAGGCGGTTACAAAAGCGAGCATTCCGAATGCAAAAGCTTTACATCCTAGATGGATACAATGGGTTAATTCTCTTGCTGCAACAGATGTTGAATATGTTTTTGATCCCGATTTAAAAACACAAGCGTTCCTGCAATATGAACATGAATGTCCTCTGCCCACTGAAATTCTGCCTCTCGATCAGTACGAATTTATAATTTACACTGACGGATCAGCACAACCCGCAACAGGGAGTAAGCAAGCTTGCAGTGCAGCATGCGCAATCGTTAAAGGTCGCATGCAAGATGGTAACTTCAGACCAATGGTCACTAAAACTCAATCTCTAGGAGATTGTACCGCTCAGCGAGCTGAACTACAAGCATTCAAACTGGCACTTGAAAGTACAGATCGCGAATTCCCACACTTCTAGTGTGCGATTCTTTTTACTGTGTTCAGTCGTATAATGAATATATACAAAATTGGCGTGAAAACGGGTTCAAAGATGCAAAAGGTGGCACAATAAAGCATAAAACGCTTTGGGAACAAGTAGTTCAGTTGAAAAACGAACTACCAACAGCTCACGTGATACACACGCTGAGTCATCAACGTAATGGCGTTCACGTTGCAGGGAATTCATTGGCTGATGAAGCCGCAAAGGGGGCTGTTCAGACGGCTTCCGTAGCTGCGATCACTCATTCAAAAACGAGAATAGACAGTGAGATATTGTTGGCTGTCAATGCTTCAAGCAAAGGCAGTGGTGCAGCGTTACCAAAGAAATTTCCACTCAAGTACTCTTATGTAATTGATGCGAACAACGTTCCTTTTGCTCGAATCCCTGGAGTGGGGGGATAGGGTAATTGCAAACATGGAACGTAGAGTAACTTTGATTTATGAAGCACATCTGGGGGAGGGTCTGTCACATCAAGGGATCTCTAAAACAATATTAATATTAAAAGAGATGTACTGGTGGCCTGGAATGAATACACAGATTCACATCTTCATCGATGACTGCATAGACTGCAATAGACAGCGTGTTGCAGAACGCCATCAGACACCAGACTACGAAGTAGCCTGCCCAGTACAGACACCATTGTTAGACAGCATCAGACTATCTACGCGCAGGCGTCCTTTTGGACAAATGCAATCCCACAAATACTAAGTCAAGGTTTCTATGGATATGGCCTCAGCGCTCGGCTGACGCTCGAACTGTTATAAAAGATTTGCGAGTCTTTATCGGCACATACGCAATAGGCACACTACATTCTGACCAGGGCCCTGCGTTTAGCTCTCGGGCTTACAAAGAAGCCATGGCCAGTTTGGGCGTTGCATTGCGGTACTCCTCTCCGTTTCATCCTGAGGGAAATTCTGTTGTGGAAAGGAAAAACCGGGACATAAAGCAGTCTATAACAGCTAGAGTATTAGGTTTGGGTGATGGGTGGGTCAAACATCTTTATGGGGTCCAACGCTCATTAAATAATTTGCCAAGAAGTTCTCTAGGGGGGGTCACTCCATATGAGGTCCTATTTGGGACAAGAATGTGGGTAACCTGATCTCGAATGTAAAGCCACAGTGGTGGAAAATAAACCCTTTGATATCAAAGATCGTTTGGCTGTTTTACAGGATCTAAAGGAACTAAGATCGAAACAAAGCAACGTGTTCCTGAAGCCAACCACCACTGGGGAAACGCCGGCAGTCCCAGCAAGGCCTGTCTAGATCCCTAAAGTTGGGGATCTAGTCAGAGAGAAGATTGCGGACAAGAAGGAATTTGGACCTTCTTACAGACAACCAGTACCTGTCCTAGCCGTCCACGGAACAAGAACAGTACTTCTGCCGCCCCTTGCTGGAAAAAAGGAGAAAAGATTTGTGTCAATCGACCTCATCAAACCACAGTATGTGGCCAATACTAAATAGTAGGCCTCGTGGACTCCGACCTAGTAGCAGACGCACTCCTCTCGCTACTATCCAAGAGGTTCAGACTGAAAGACTCATAACCATCGAGAATTCAGCAGTAACAGATGAAGGACTAAGCAACAATGCTATGGAACTCATCCCTCTTGAAACTCAAGTAACAGTTCGTCCAAATACACCTGTCTACACCAACGTAACAAGTGATCAACTGGTTCCAGCGATTTCAACAAATCCTGATGCAATTCCAACAATTGACCGAACTGCTTCTGGCTATTTCATTAACTTTGATACGTTTTCTGAGGATCCGAGTGAACCTGAAACGACGCCAGCATCAAAAACTTTCAAGCAACAAGTACAAGACCTTTTTCATTTCCTGAAAGAGACTTATCTGGTTTCACCATGGATTGAACTATGGATTATTTCTGGAATATTTTTCTTTCTGCTTTGGCTAGCTTTGGTTATGACTATCAGCGTGCTCATAAATGGCAGATACATCCGTATGGACACTGAAAGTAAAAATGTGAACTTACTTTTAAAACCACACAAATCCTCCCATCGTGAAACAAGAGACTTGTCAGCAGTGAATATCACAGCCGTTCCTATACAGGATGGTATAGTTTGGGACAAAACCGATTTCGATATATTCGGCCCCACGGAACTTTTGAACTTTCCACATTTATTTAAAATTTCATTAAGTGATTTTATTACCTCCAGTACCTATTCTGATGATTGGGACTTTGAGACTGTAAATGATATGATGTCTGATCTAGAAAGGTCTGCTGCGTTCTCTAACAATGAATACTTAGAGGGTTCATCAGACTATGAAAAGCTTTATTGTTATAACCACTATGGTCATCATTTCTTGCATAAATCTGCAACACCTAGAAATGTTTTTAAATTTAACCAATGGGAACATTGTCCTACACCTCCAAAGGGTAGTTCAAAAACGTTTACAAATAAGTTTCCATACTTTTCAGGGTACAATACATCTGATCCAGAAACATTTATTTATAAGAATGTAAACAAAACAGGTCAGAAAATTATGTTAACTAATACAAAACAGATTTATTCTGCACCCTTTATTACCCAACTGTCTAGACAAGGATTTGACTTTTGGAAAGACACAATAGACACAAAAACTGTCTGGGGTTCTAAAGATTGGCAAGTACAGGGGATTGAAGCTTTGTTTAGAGCATGTATCATCCCACGTCAAATAATGTTTTTGAATGACACTGTGCAACAAACGTCTTGCCTTGGTTTAGCCAAGATCAAAGACATGAACACACCTTCTGTACCAACACCTGCAAGTAATAGCACTACACAGGGAGCGGTCACAGTAGACACAATACTACAAAACAACAGAACAGATCCTGATTGGAAAAAATGGTTACTCTGGCCCACAGACACAAACATCTGTCAAGAAAGATTCCTGAATAAAACACAGGGCTTTACTATCCATAGGCCAGACCCACGATATGTTCAACGACAACATCCAGGGGTAGTAACAACATACAGTGTAGGAAAATTGTGCCTTGACTGGTTACAACAATCTACACTCGAGGATGTGAAACAACACTTATCTTTACTTAAAGAAGACGCAGACCTTAGGGAATTCTTGCTAGGACCAAGAAAACCGCGTCAAAAACGTTTCATATATGCCGGCATTTATGCTGCCTATAATGAGATATGGAAGGTTTCACAGGCAGAGGCCGCAGAAAGAATACGTGAACTTGATCGTATTAACTTAGAGAAATCTCTCACTGTGGTCGACAATGGGTTAACAACTTTGTCATCCAGAATTTATTCATTGGACAACATTGTATCCTCTGCTATTGACATACTGGAACAAGATTTAGCCATGTTACAACAAGGCCAATCTCAGTTACGTTCTATTATGTTATTAAGCTGGACGCTGCAATCTTTGCGTGCGGGCTATGTGCCTTGGCGTTTTATCAACACGTCGTCTCTGTTTTCGGAATACAATCTAACAGATAAACAGATCGAACTGGCACAAAGGGGAGCAAAGTATACAGTGCTGAACATTGAAAAACTGGAAAAGTTACCATTCACAGTGGCAGAAAAACCAGCTACAGAATGGCTTATTCATGGCAAAATAACTCTGCCTGTCACTACTTTTCAGTTTCAGTATTGCCTCAAACAAATGCAAGCAGGCAAATATGAAAGGTTGGGTAAAGAATACATTAAGACATCCTGGGATTTACCTTACGAATACAGATGTTGGAGTGGGGATCGTGAAGTGTTTCTAAGCGGTACAAACTGTGAAAAGGCATTAAGCGGTTCTCTCAGGACATTTCTTTACACGGGGCTTGTAATGGTTCTGTGGCAAATTTATCCTGTCACCTGCAAGGTACACCAGCTGCTGTGATTAATCCAACGTTTGGCCAACTTTCTAATGGGAGTTACTTCATGTTGAATGATCAGAGTTGCTGTGGCATGTTGCCAGGTATCCCATATCTGGTAACGGTGGACTCCAGGGTTACTTGCTGTATGCAAGTATTGTTCCCCCAAACAGAGACAGTCAGGGAGTCGCCTCTATGGCCTTCATTGAATGTTTCTTTTATACTTTTTGATACTTTAAGCAGAATGAAAGCCATGCTTTTGCAACAAACCGTGTCTTTGACCTTGGCCAAAGAAACCTATGATTTACAAATTGCAAGGACTTCGGCTGAGATACAGGCTTTAATTCGTACAAACTGCCCAATACATTTCGTAGAAATGATGGGACGTATCTTAAACATGTCTGATACGAGCGGGATTGTACATGTATTTAAGACCATCTGTTCAGGACTGTTAGCACCCTTCCAGGCAGTCCTCGGAATCATCCCAAACTTCGCACATTCGGTGTTTGGTGGTGTGCCATTAATTCTAGCACTTGTTGCAGGAATCCTGTTTCTATTCCTACTACTACGCTATAGCAAGCCTATTCACCGGCATCACTCCGAGCGATGTGGAGAAAGCTCTCCTAGAACGGAAGTGCTGTGAGCGCATAGTGTAACTTTTTGGCATACCTCGTCTACGGGAACTTAATACAACATGGTTTCTGTCATTCAGACCAATCTGGCAAGATTGCATCTTACCTGTTCTACGCTGCCTGCTTTGCGGTGAAGAATGCGTGCTAGACACCTGTCTAACACTCCCATCAGTCATGCCAACGGATATCGATACTCTGCTGGACCCGATAACGGCCCATGCTCTGTGTTGTCCCCAAAGGCTACCAATCCTGATGACGGCATTCATTGAGATCTCACAGATGCTTCCTGCTGCTGCTGAGGTACGAGATGGATCAACAGGCACACAGGTAACAACGGACGCGGACATTGCTACGGCATCCTATGCTGAAGGCGATGCTTCACATCTCTGTGCAGTTAACCTTCTAAATGAGGTATTCCAACTGTCACCGACATCGGTAGACGATCTTTTGTCTACAGAAATAGATGATTTCATGTTTACACCAGACCCATACACTGACTTTGATTCGACTCACAGTGTACCAGGGACGCAATGAAATTTGGCCTCCATATTTTCAAAACAGAACAAAACTTGGAACTCTTCCTAAAATTGAACTTTTTCTTGTTCTCTATTTGTTGAAAATACATGGCAACTCAATCTGCTTACAGTAGAACTATTCATATAAAACAGACTTCTTTGAATACTTCCAGGGACACATTGTCACCTTATTTTACTATAATTTCATTTTAGCATCATGTTATGAAATGGCCTTGATTTTTTGAAAACTTGTCAACCATTTCGTATATTTCGGTTTATTCATTCATGTTGCATTTTATTTATAATATATGCTTAGAATGAAAAAAATGCTTTAAAATGTACAGTACCTATTGCATTCAACAGTTTATTTTAAACTTCTTTTTATATGCTTTTAGAAATGTTTTTAGCAACATGTGGTACTCAATTTAATGTTTAGCATTTAGTATTATCGTTCATTCGAAAGTGGAGTGGGTGTTGTATTCCGCTTTAGGTGCCCGTATATAGGCTTTTCTGAAACATGTCCTTATATAGGCACAATTCGCATTGCCCTTATATAGGTATAAAATCCCAGTCCTTATTTAGGCATTAGCCATGCACTCCAAATACAGGCATGGTCACCGACATCCGTCCACCCTAACGTCACAGCGAGTTCTTAGAAACCAGACCCTTAAGCTCTTGGGAGTTCCCCTAGCACAGGATTATTGATTTCTCCAAGAACTCATCTATTATGCATGAACCGCTATTCCTTAAGGGTTCATTCCTGACGTCTTCCTCTGTCCGACTTCACGTCAATGCAAACATTCCAAGGCACCTACCAGGTATAAATATACCTTCCCTTGCCCAAGCAAGTTAGGAGGAGACCTCTACTTTAGAGGAGCCTGTGTCCCGGCCTGACGCACTGAGAAGAGACGCTGTCATCCCTGCTCGCAGAGAATCCAGCTCCCTGTGTTCTGACTCCATTCGCAGGGTGTTGGAGTTCGAGGATCCGGAAGGAGATTCCCACCTCTCTCATTCTCAAGGTATGGAGCTGACTAGAACCTATAGGGACTCTTGGCATACCAGACTCTTAGTATACCATACTATAGAATAATTCACCTACT
Source organism: Calotriton arnoldi (assembly GCA_963921515.1). NCBI lineage: Eukaryota > Metazoa > Chordata > Amphibia > Caudata > Salamandridae > Calotriton > Calotriton arnoldi. The sequence goes on along the minus strand of CAWUFW010006516.1, from coordinate 128,483 downwards.
TCTTACCTTGTCCTACACCTAGGTTAGGTACACTGGGGTAGAACTAGCTTAGAGACGCATCGTATGAGTTCTCGCATTTTTAGCTTGTTATTTATGTATATGAATATATGTGTCATAGCTAAAAGATAATGCTAGCGCAGTATTATTTCTTTCTACTGCTTACGCTGTACATTATATATCTTGCATATAGTCTTGTGATCATAACAGCTCATATCTCTTACACGAGAAACAAGACTGTTCAATAAATCCTTTTATTGAAACGCCCGTCTATTCTTTCTGTGTAACTCTGAAGAAACTAAGCATGCACGATTAGCTGAGTGAAACTGTTATCTATTGTTTCCACGATTCTGAGAGTGTTCCGATTCTAAAGGGAAACAAAGTTGTCATGTTTATGCGGTTGCCAGAAACTACTCCCTTCTTGTTTACAAGGAGTTTCTAGTGGCCTCTGAGCTAGCTGGCACAAAGTAATTAAGTTTAATATACTCGATAGGGACATACCGACCTCAGTCCTATGTCAAGCCTATAGGGTATTGTTAGACTTGGCACCATTGGCGTGGGTCTCCCTTCCATTTTTTTGCTGTTGCCTCTTATGTTTTGCTGGTTTTAGATGCTTTTGGGCACTGTGCCACTGCTGTTCAGTGCCACAGTGCAAGTGCTCCCTACTGTAAAGTGATGTATGGATTAGTGACTCCATGATTGGATGATTGGTTTACTTGTCAGTCCCTAGTACAGTGCACGGAGTGTGCCCAGGGCTTGTAAATCCAATGCCGCTGGTGGGATTGCAGCACTGGTTGTGCCACCCACAGAAGCGGCTTGTAAAATGTGTCTCAGGCCTGCCATTGCAGAGCCTGTGTGCAGTCTGTGACTGCCATGTCGACTTGGCAAGTGCACCCACTTGCCAGTCCCTAAACCTTCCCTTATCTTCATATCAGACACCCCTAAGGTAGGCCCAAGGGCAGGGTGCATTGTAAGTATAAGGTAGGACATGCCCTGGTGTGTGTGGCATGTCCTAATAGTGAATTACAGCCATTTTCGTTTTTCACTATTGCAAGGCTACCTGTTCTCCATAGGCCAGAATGGGCAGTTTGATTATTACACCTTATAATCCTAACTGACCCAGAGAACATGGTAGAAAAACGAATTTAGTATGCCTGAACTCAGAATGATAAAATACATCTTTTAGTGAAGTTGGTTTTAACATTCTTTGTTTGAAAATACCACTTTTAGAAAGTAGGTATTTTCTTGCCTAAACCATCCAGCTGCCTCTGCTCAGGTTGTGTATTGTGTGTCTGGGTTTGTGAGTGACAGGGGCTGGGGGATTCCAGGAGGCAGGGTGAGTCAGCACTAGGCTGAATAGGTCTGCCTGAAGGAGGATGGGTGGGAGGAGTTGCACCTGGGTCTGAATAGGGCTGTGCCTGCCTTCCACAATGCTGGCTCCACCTCCTGCCGGGCGTCTGATGGCTCTGCCCCTCACTCTCAAAGGAAAGAAGGAGTCAGAAAAACAAAGTGCTCCAGGACTGACCAGAACTGGTTTGGACTAGGCAAAGGCCTCTCTGCCTTCAGAGAACAAAGGGAAAAGGTGTATAAAAAGGGGACCCAGACCCCTAGGAAATTAGATCACTTCTGGGAAATCAAGAAACCTGTTGCCAAGGAGAAGAACCGGAGAAGCTGAAGGAGGAGTACTGCCCCTGTGCTGTTTTGCTGATTGGGGTTGGCCTGCAGTGGTTGCTTTCTGCCAAGGACAGGAGAAAAGACTTTGCTGTGCTTTGTCATCTTGAAGAAGAGAATCTCCAAGGGCTTGAACTAGAGCTTGCCTCCTGCCTGAAGTCTCAGGGATACAAGACTTCACCAACCAGCTCCCCCTGCATTCCCTTGCTGGGAATTGAAGTGCCTGCTGTTGTGCTGGGCCTTCTGAGAGACTGCGTGTCGCTGGGAGCTGGAAGCGCGACGCAACAACGAGAAGCGTGTCGCCGCCGCAGCCGCGGTCATCGCATCGCCGAGGAAGCGAGACGCCGCTGCCGCTGTCATCATCGCATCGCCGAGCGCGGCGCATCACCGGAGAAGCGAGACGCTGCCACAGAGGTCATCGTCGCATCGCCGGAGAAGCGCGTCGCAGGGCCTGTCGCGGCTCCAAAGATCATCGAGTCGCCGCACGGCCGTCGGGCGTGCACGCATCACACCAACGTTGTCGCATCGCAACCAAGACGCCATTTTGTCGCATCGTACCGGAGAAGAGTATCGCATCGAGGTGCCATCTTGTCGCATCGCACCGGAAAGCAGTAAGAAACCGACGCATCACCTCCCCACACAGTAAGGAAGCGAGCATCAACTCCCCTGCGCAGCAGTAAGGAACCGACGCATCCACTCCCCTGAGTGTAAGGAACCGACGCATCACCTTCCCTGCGACCCTTTTGTTTTCTTTGCGTTACGCATTCGAGGTACATTGAGAGTAAAGTGTCGCATTTACAACTTGAGAGAACTGAACTATTTTATAACCTTTTAAAGCCTATTTTTGAGTACAGTATTGTGGATTTTTGCTATTGGGTCTTGTGATAAGTCTATATAAAGATTACTTATTTTTACATAAACAACCTGTGTGGTGTCCATCTGTAGTGTTTTCACTGTATTACTGTATGTGGTCACAAATGCTTTACACACTGCCTCTGAGATAAGCCTGTCTGCTCGTGCCAAGCTACCAGGGGGTGAGCAGGGGTTATTTTGGGAGTGTTTCCCCCTTATCCTGACTAGAAGCAAGGGTCCCTATTTGGACAAAGGTGCAAACCATTGCCAACTAGAGACCCCCAGTTCTAACATTGGTGGTCAGCGGTGAGGATTTGGACTTGCATTTGTGATTCATATACAGTGATTGGTGTACACTACTAGTGAGTGCAGACCAATACGCGACCACATACCTTTTTGATAGGACTTTTTTTTCTTTGGAACCTTTATTTTTGTTGAGAACTGCCAATTTTCACCATGAGCAAAAAGGATCCATTGCACCTGCAGATATTGAATTTGAAGAAGATAGGGTTGATACCTACACTGTGCCAGAACTCAAAGCTGTTTGCAAAAAGTTTAAAATCTCTATGAGAGGCCTCACCAGAAAGGAGGAGTTTCACAAGGCACTGAGAGCCTGGTTGGAAGCACGGAATGCCAGTGGGCAGTCCGAGGAGCCTGTGGAGGAGGCAGAGAATTTAGATGGGCAGCTTGAGGGGCCATTGGGCTTAACTGGGAGGAGAGCGCCTTCCAGGGAGGGCAGCAGTGTTTCTCAAAGGGCCTGTCTCCAGAGGAGCTGGAGGACAGGGACAAAAGCAGGATGCATGAAATGGAGATGGCCAAACTGAAACAGGGAAGCCATGATAGCCTTGAGCATAAGAAATTGGAGTTAGAAAGTAAGAGGTTGGCTATGGAAGAAAAGAAGATGCTTTAGAGCATGAGAGAGTGGTGAGGAGCTAGAGCTAAAGGCTAGAAGCCTAGAAATCACTCCCTCTGGTGGCAGCACACCTCCAGTGCCTGTAGAAAGTAGAGTGTACATCCCCAAGGAGGTTATTAAGGATTTCATGAAGGGGGAGGACATTGGGCAATGGTTTAAAGCATATGAGATCGCCATGACATCACACCGGGTCCCTGAGAAGGATTGGGGAGCGGGGTTGTGGGGCCGCTTTGCAGGTGAGGGAAGGGAAACCTTGCTAGCCTTGCCCACAGTGGATCAGATGTCCTATGCCCACCTGAAGGAAGCTTTAGTGGCAAGGTATGGGTTAACTCCAGAGCTTTATAGGCAGAAGTTTAGGAACTGCAAAAAGCTGGAGTCTAGTACCTGGGTGGAGTATGTGTCTTATTTTTGCAGAGCATTGGATGGATGGGTGAAGGGTAGCAAAGTAAATGACTTACAGGAGTTCTATGATTTAATCGCATGGGAGCACTTGTCCAGTAGTTGTTTTCCAGAGCTACGCCAGCACCTAGTTGACAGTAAGCTGACTAATCCTAGGAAGCTTGCTGAGGAGGCGGACCGCTGGGTCAGTACCCGGGTCCACAAGGGTCTTGTGGGAGACTCCGCCAAAGGTGGGCAGGGTCCCCAGCAGAAGAGTGGGGGGACAAGGGTAAACAGAAGGAGTTCCAAAAAGGGCCCCAAAGTAAACCCCAAGGGAACCAAGGTAAGGGTTCCCAGCCTCCCACTGAGAAAAGACCATGGGTCCCAACAGATAAGTCTGTTCAGAAGGGGCCCAAAGCATGTTTTAGTTGTGGTCAGGTGGGTCACTTTGTAGGAAGTCCCAAGTGTCCCAATACTGTGACCACTGCACCCACTGGTGCACCACCCCGGCAGATGGCTAGTGTAGCCCTGGGGGAGGAGTTGGGTGCCCAAGGTGGGTGGGGTCCCGCAGAGATGTCCCTGGTCTCTTTAGGAGACAGTGAGATGGTCCCTAGGACCCAGCTGCCTGATAACACTAAGAAATACAGGCAGTGGGTGACCATCAATGGCCATAGGGTGGAGGCTCTGAGAGACACCGGGGCCAGTGTGACAGCTGTCAGTTGTCGGCTGGTGTCTGAGGAGCAGGTGGTCCCCAATGTATTCTACCCTGTAGTTGCCGCTGACAACTCAGAGAGCCACTGCAAGGTGGCCCAGGTTCCCTTTGAGTGGGGGGGGTCTCAGGTATCCTTCAAGTAGCTGTGAGGCCAGCCATGCCTGTTGACTGTCTGCTAGGCAATGATTTGGAGAGCTCCCCTTGGGCGAAGGTGGAGCGGAGGTCTCATTTGGAGATGTTGGGTCTGCCAGAGTGGGCGTGTGTGACCACTCGGTCGATGGCAGCCGGTAAGGGTATTCAAGAGGACCTGGAGCCTGGAAGAAGGGCCCAGGTGCCTGCCTTAAAGAGAGGAGGCAGGGGGCGCGGGAAACCGGCCCCGAAGTTCCCACGGTCCAGGAGGAGGCAGACCTTGAGGGGGATGCCCTGGAACCTACAGGGGAACAAGTGGCTGAACTGGGGGACCTGCCTGAGCTGACCCATTGGCAGCAGGAAGGAGGCCCCTCCAGGGAAGAATTCTGCGAGGAGCAGAAGAAGTGCCCTTCTCTTGAGGGCTTGCGGCAACAGGCTGTAAGCCAGGCAGCAGGTGATCAGTCTGGATCACACTGGATCTACTGGGAGAATGGTCTCCTGTATAGTGAGCCTAAGGTTGCTGAGCCTGGGTCAGCCCGTGTGCTGGTGGTACCCCAGCGCTTCAGAGCCTTCCTACTGGGTCTGGCTCATGATGTGCCTTTAGCAGGACATTTGGGGCAAGACAAGACCTTTCAAAGGCTTGTCACCCACTTTCATTGGCCCCAAATGCGCAAGAGTTCAGATACTCATTGCAAGACCTGTCAGACTTGCCAGGCAAGTGGTAAGAGTGGGAGGAAGCACAAGGCTCCTCTCCAACCTTTCCCTGTTGTCAGCACCCCCTTTGAGAGGGTGGGTATTGACATTGTGGGGCCTCTGGATCCCAAGACAGCCATGGGCAACAGGTTCATCCTGGTCTTGGTGGACCATGCCACCCGGTACCCGGAAGCCATCCCTCTTCGGACAGTGACGGCCCCCGTGGTGGGACGTGCACTGATGGGGATTTTCTCCCGTGTGGGGTTCCCCAAGGAGGTGGTGTCTGACCGTGGTACCAACTTCATTTCCAAGTATATGAAGTCCCTGTGGCAGGAGTGTGGTGTAACCTATAAGTTCACCACTCCTTACCACCCCCAAGGTAATGGGCTGGTTGAGAGATTCAACCGGACCCTTAAAGGCATGATTATGGGTCTGGAAGAACCCATGAGGCGTAAGTGGGACGTCCTCTTGCCATGCCTGCTCTTTGCTTACAGAGAGGTGCCCCAGAAGTCCTTAGGGTTCAGTCCCTTTGAACTGCTGTACGGCCATCCTGTAAGAGGACCTCTGAGTCTGGTCAAGGAAGGCTGGGAGAAAGCTCCCAGGAAAACTCCCCAGGATGTATTTAGTTACATGCTGGCCTTCAGGAACCAGACTCGGCGTTTCAGACAACTCGCTGAGGCGAATCTGGAAGCCAGCCAGGAAGAGATGAAACGTTGGCATGATCAGAACGCCACTCTGATCGAGTTTCAGCCTGGACAAAAGGTTTGGGTCATGGCCCCAGTGGAGCCCTGTGCGCTCCAGGATAAGTGGACCGGACCATTTGAGGTGGTGGAGCGCAAGAGTGATGTCACCTACTTGGTGGACTTGCAGTCTCCCAGGAACCCCTTGCGGGTCCTGCATGTGAACCGCCTGAAGCCCCACTTTGAGAGGTCTGAAGTGGGCATGCTCTTAGCAACAGATGCTGGGATGGAAGAGGAGACTGAACCTCTTCCTGATCTCCTGTATGCAAAAGAGCAAGATGGGTCAGTGGATGGTGTGAACCTCTCTCCCACCCTGACCCCGGAGCAGCAGAATGACTGTCGCCAACTGTTGGGACAGTTTTCTGATCTGTTCTCCCTGACTCCCAGTATCACTGAATGGTGCATCCATGATGTGGATACTGGGGACAGTCCTCCTGTGAAGCATAAAACTTACAGAGTGACTGACAGGGTGAGAGCTTGCATCAAGGAGGAGGTCTCCAAGATGTTTGCCTTAGGGGTGATTGAGTCCTCTAACAGTCCTTGGGCCAGCCCAGTGGTCTTGGTCCCAAAGGCTGCCGCGCCTGGTGCCACACCTGAACTCCGGTTCTGTGTGGACTACCGAGGACTCAATTCAGTCACCAGGACTGACGCGCACCCCATCCCCAGAGCTGATGAGCTCATTGATCGGTTAGGGGCTGCCCAGTACCTCAGCACGTTTGATCTAACGTCTGGATACTGGCAGATCGCCTTAACTGATGGGGCCAAAGAGAGGTCAGCATTCTCCACACCAGATGGGCACTACCAATTCCGGGTGATGCCCTTTGGGATGAAGAATGCCCCTGCCACCTTTCAGAGGTTGGTCAACCAGGTGTTGGCTGGGCTGGAGGATTTCAGTGCCGCCTACCTGGATGACATTGCAGTGTTCAGCGCCACTTGGGAGGAACATCTGCACCACCTCTGGGAAGTGTTGAAGGCGCTGCGGAGGGCAGGCCTCACGATCAAGGCGAGTAAGTGCCAGATCGGGCAGGGTTCTGTGGTGTACTTGGGACACCAGGTAGGGAGCGGCCAGGTGGCGCCCCTACAGCCCAAGATAGATACCATCCTGGCTTGGGAACCCCCAAAACCCAGACAGAGGTGAGGGCCTTCTTAGGACTCACCGGGTATTACAGGAGGTTTGTCAAGGGGTATGGCAACATTGTTGCACCCTTGACTGAGCTGACTTCCAGGAAGCAGCCCAGGAAAGTGAACTGGACTGATGCCTGCCAAAAGGCTTTTGATGCCCTGAAATCTGCCATGTGCACGGCGCCCGTGCTTCAGGCGCCCAACTTCTCAAAGGAATTCATTGTGCAGACAGATGCTTCAGAGCATGGTGTTGGGGCTGTGCTTTCACAGATGAATGAGGAGGGCCTAGACCAACCTGTAGCCTTTATTAGTAGGAGGTTACTCCCACGGGAACAGAGGTGGAGTGCGATTGAACGTGAGGCATTTGCTGTGGTCTGGGCACTGAAGAAGTTGAGACCATACTTGTTTGGGACTCACTTCCGGGTTCAGACAGACCACAGGCCCCTCAGATGGTTAATGCAGATGAGGGTGAGAATCCAAAACTGTTGAGGTGGTCCATTTCCCTACAGGGGATGGACTTTACGGTGGAACACCGCCCTGGTACAGAACACGCCAATGCTGATGGTCTGTCCAGATTTTTCCGCCTTAGTGATGAGAACTCCCAGGAGGAAGGGTAGTTCTCCCCACATTTCAGCTGGAGGGGACACGTGTTAGACTTGGCACCATTGGCGTGGGTCTCCCTTCCATTTTTTGCTGTTGCCTCTTATGTTTTGCTGGTTTTAGATGCTTTTGGGCACTGTGCCACTGCTGTTCAGTGCCACAGTGCAAGTGCTCCCTACTGTAAAGTGATGTATGGATTAGTGACTCCATGATTGGATGATTGGTTTACTTGTCAGTCCCTAGTACAGTGCACGGAGTGTGCCCAGGGCTTGTAAATCCAATGCCGCTGGTGGGATTGCAGCACTGGTTGTGCCACCCACAGAAGCGGCTTGTAAAATGTGTCTCAGGCCTGCCATTGCAGAGCCTGTGTGCAGTCTGTGACTGCCATGTCGACTTGGCAAGTGCACCCACTTGCCAGTCCCTAAACCTTCCCTTATCTTCATATCAGACACCCCTAAGGTAGGCCCAAGGGCAGGGTGCATTGTAAGTATAAGGTAGGACATGCCCTGGTGTGTGTGGCATGTCCTAATAGTGAATTACAGCCATTTTCGTTTTTCACTATTGCAAGGCTACCTGTTCTCCATAGGCCAGAATGGGCAGTTTGATTATTACACCTTATAATCCTAACTGACCCAGAGAACATGGTAGAAAAACGAATTTAGTATGCCTGAACTCAGAATGATAAAATACATCTTTTAGTGAAGTTGGTTTTAACATTCTTTGTTTGAAAATACCACTTTTAGAAAGTAGGTATTTTCTTGCCTAAACTCATCCAGCTGCCTCTGCTCAGGTTGTGTATTGTGTGTCTGGGTTTGTGAGTGACAGGGGCTGGGGGATTCCAGGAGGCAGGGTGAGTCAGCACTAGGCTGAATAGGTCTGCCTGAAGGAGGATGGGTGGGAGGAGTTGCACCTGGGTCTGAATAGGGCTGTGCCTGCCTTCCACAATGCTGGCTCCACCTCCTGCCGGGCGTCTGATGGCTCTGCCCCTCACTCTCAAAGGAAAGAAGGAGTCAGAAAAACAAAGTGCTCCAGGACTGACCAGAACTGGTTTGGACTAGGCAAAGGCCTCTCTGCCTTCAGAGAACAAAGGGAAAAGGTGTATAAAAAGGGGACCCAGACCCCTAGGAAATTAGATCACTTCTGGGAAATCAAGAAACCTGTTGCCAAGGAGAAGAACCGGAGAAGCTGAAGGAGGAGTACTGCCCCTGTGCTGTTTTGCTGATTGGGGTTGGCCTGCAGTGGTTGCTTTCTGCCAAGGACAGGAGAAAAGACTTTGCTGTGCTTTGTCATCTTGAAGAAGAGAATCTCCAAGGGCTTGAACTAGAGCTTGCCTCCTGCCTGAAGTCTCAGGGATACAAGACTTCACCAACCAGCTCCCCCTGCATTCCCTTGCTGGGAATTGAAGTGCCTGCTGTTGTGCTGGGCCTTCTGAGAGACTGCGTGTCGCTGGGAGCTGGAAGCGCGACGCAACAACGAGAAGCGTGTCGCCGCCGCAGCCGCGGTCATCGCATCGCCGAGGAAGCGAGGACGCCGCTGCCGCTGTCATCATCGCATCGCCGAGCGCGGCGCATCACCGGAGAAGCGAGACGCTGCCACAGAGGTCATCGTCGCATCGCCGGAGAAGCGCGTCGCAGGGCCTGTCGCGGCTCCAAAGATCATCGAGTCGCCGCACGGCCGTCGGGCGTGCACGCATCACACCAACGTTGTCGCATCGCAACCAAGACGCCATTTTGTCGCATCGTACCGGAGAAGAGTATCGCATCGAGGTGCCATCTTGTCGCATCGCACCGGAAAGCAGTAAGAAACCGACGCATCACCTCCCCACACAGTAAGGAAGCGAGCATCAACTCCCCTGCGCAGCAGTAAGGAACCGACGCATCCACTCCCTGAGTGTAAGGAACCGACGCATCACCTTCCCTGCGACCCTTTTGTTTTCTTTGCGTTACGCATTCGAGGTACATTGAGAGTAAAGTGTCGCATTTACAACTTGAGAGAACTGAACTATTTTATAACCTTTTAAAGCCTATTTTTGAGTACAGTATTGTGGATTTTTGCTATTGGGTCTTGTGATAAGTCTATATAAAGATTACTTATTTTTACATAAACAACCTGTGTGGTGTCCATCTGTAGTGTTTTCACTGTATTACTGTATGTGGTCACAAATGCTTTACACACTGCCTCTGAGATAAGCCTGTCTGCTCGTGCCAAGCTACCAGGGGGTGAGCAGGGGTTATTTTGGGAGTGTTTCCCCCTTATCCTGACTAGAAGCAAGGGTCCCTATTTGGACAAAGGTGCAAACCATTGCCAACTAGAGACCCCCAGTTCTAACAGGTATATTATTCCAATGCGCAGAGCCTATTAGGGAAATAGGAACTACACTACAGTACCAGGTGAGAATTCTTGATCCACTTGGGTGATGTTTCCTTAGCAAGCATGGGAGCCTGGTGACCCTCTGGGTCACAATCCTGGTTGCAACAGGCTGAGCTCTAGTTGAGTTCTTACATGCTGATGATCAGCGTCATTTGACCGAGTGTTAGTCTCAAGCCTCCTATTTTATACACATTTTCCATATACACTTACATTTTGTGTCTCTGCATTTGATGTTCGTGTAAGGGGGGGGGGGCTACTTGGAAATGCCCACATTTTATGACACTGGCGATGCCAGGTTTTTTAGTCGCCATGGTGACACTTGCACCTATATTCCTCAGTGCTTCTACTCTAACCCCACTGATATGTGGCTGTTGTCTACATTTCTCTAGGTTACTGCGCCAGACAACCAGGGCAGTTGCATCAACCCCACCCTCTGAGATCAAAGTAGCTTCAGTGTGCTCTCTGACCTGGTTAGTGCACATCAAGAATTCCATCTGAAAACTCACCACCTCAGTGGTAACTGGGGGTGCACTAGTGGAAGCCTTTTTAGGACAGGAACAGCCCCAAGTTAGGTGTCCGTTGGCCTTAAAATTGAAACATCGAGCCTTTTTGAAATCCCAGTTCTTACCCTGGTACCCACCCTTGGATTGTGAAGTGCCTGTGGGCCCACCCTCCTGAACAGGTTTGTGGGACTTTAGAACACTCTTTACCTTTTTTTTTTTTTTTCATAGACTGTTCCACATCTTTCCAGTGGAGGGAATAGCAAACCCTTTCTTTTGTTCACCCCCACCATGAGACTTTTGGAACACCCTAATCTTGATCCAATGGTTAGCCTTCTTTCCCCAACTCCTCAGGAGAGGCTAAACCTTGGTCTACCAAGTAATGATGCAATTTTTTAGACTTGGTTACCTACACACCACCCTACACTTACACCCCCTCACTTGCATTCATCAATATGGCTAATATCTAAGCGAAAGAGCCCCCACTGAGGGGCCTGTCAGGCTTTGCAGCATCGGCCCGACGAGGAACAGACCAATGATGAAGCATGAGACCCTTCTGGGTGTGTGAGGGCATTCAGATCCGATCACTCTTTCCCCCCACATCCCCCCAGGATCCCTCTGATCTACCAGCCAGTTCCCTCTGACATCTTTATCATCCCTCCCACCCCCCATGAGGAACCGCACCCTCCTTTTGTGCTTGATTGTCTATTTAGGAGCTCTGATGCTGGACCTATGTCTGCTCCTTGTCCCTCCTTTGATTTATAGTGATTCTGAAGCAGCTGGAGGAGTGGAACGGGTGATCCCCGTTTTAGGCACCGGGTGTAGCGATGTCAGATGAGAGATGTGAGGTAGTGAAAGGGTCTTCCCAAGAGGATTGGGATATCTGAAAAGAGAAAGTAGGAGGTGAAGAGCAGCGGTTGAAGGTTACATCTGAGGATGCAAGAATGGCTGGAAAGGGTGCTGCTAGGTCTGCATGTACAATGGCCAGTGGAGGTGACTTGGGGGCGGGTAGACCCGAGGTGGTGTATAATGTGCAATATTTGGTGGCGGTACCACCACACGCTGAGTGGGCAAGGGCAGATGAATTGGTGGGTTGTATGGACTTTGACTATGAGGAGGATAGCCTGGAGGAGGACGAGGTCTTGGGCAGTGATGTGATTGATAAGGCGTAGCAGAGGAGCTGGCAGCAAGGGGCAGGTAGGTCCATGGGTGGTGGGGGATGGGTTTGTTAATCAGTGTCCACCTAGTGTTTTACAGGTTCAAGAGACCGTACCGGACAGATCCACTGACACCAGGTTGGCGGGCAAGTGACTTCTACTGGTAAGGCAGCTGAAGCAAGGCAGCAGACTACAGAGCGGGCACTGACTTTAATGCCAGGTAAGGATGTAAAGGCAACTTTGTCTGCCCCGGTTATGTTGTCAATTGGGGTGGTGGCTGGGAATGGAAAGGAGTAAACTACATGTCTACAGATGTACTGGTATGTTGAGGACACTGGGTTAGGCACGGAGGAACGAAGGTCAGATACAAAAGAAGAAGGTACACAAAGGAAGGAGGCTGCACAAAGGGACATAGGATCTTGTACATGGACAGGTAAGTCAGCAGGAGAACAACAAGGGGACCAGGTTAAGAACACAGGAACTGACGCTGTCGAACAGATTGTGATGAGGGGTAGAAAGGTACTGTCAAAATAGCGGAGTTCAAAGAAAGAAGGGAGTTGAAAAAGTTGTCATACATGGTGACAAACCCGCTGGGGCACACCACAGAAAAGATCTGGCAGGGATTATATGTCGGAATGTTTAAGCTGTTGCATAGGGAGCTGAAAGCTAAAGAAAGGTCCAAGGAGGAAGAATATGACCTGTCCAAATGACCTAGGGTTCCCTTGACAATATGAAACTGAACAGCATTTTTGCTTTTCACTAGTGTATATTTCGAAAAATGTACAGAGCAGAGTGTGGCCATGTTTAAATAGTTGGATGTTGTAGGAAGCTGGCTCTGTATATGGTATACCACTTGGTGTTTATACCGTGCACAGAGTCCAGAGATTCCCCCAGAAGTGTACAGGGCTCAATGCAAACCCAAATTGCTCTATTTGTGGTAGTGTGGGCGAGCAGCCTTAGTCCTAACATAGAGTATACGATATTTGTTGTGCACACAATGACCAATAAAAGGAGATCCACACCAATTTGATATAATAAGCTTTTTTCAAGATTTATTTTAAGACCAAGATCTTTGCAAAAAAGTAAGTACGTTTTTAAATAGGAATTCTTTTCAGTTTCAAAAGTGGGCACTCCGTGCAATTTTCAGTCTTTGCAATGGTAACCTATGGAAGAAAATAAAAATGGGGTTTCACATGTAAGTAACCAACTTACAAATCCAGTCTACGTGTTGCAGGGTGAGCAGAGAGCAAGGTTCATCTAAAGACAAACACTGCACCACCAGCGGCACAGGGGCAGCCGGGTGGGTGCAGGGGTCAAATTTGAAGATCAGGCCCAATGTTACCCAATAGAAACTAGGGGTGTTTGAAGACACACTGCTTGCAGGTAAGTAAAGCGTCTGCAGGGCTTAAGCTTTGGAGTTTTTAGGCAAGCACAGAGGGCCACAAGGCAGTACCAATATTACACCACCAGCGGCATGGGGTGGCTGGGTGAACGGTGCAAACACGCAGTCGGGTGCCCAATGCAATTTAATGGAGAAACCCGGTTTGGAAAACAGGCTGTAGTTGACGAACTGGAGTCTGCACAAAGAAAACCAGTGACAGGAGAGGTAGGTTGGGATGTTGTAGGTCTTAGGGAAACCGTTGGTCGAGCTTCTCAAGGCCAAGAGGCTTTGGGTGCAGGTTTTTACTTTGACGTCAGGTTTCTCTTACCAGAGTTGGTCGCCGTCGAGGGGAGCATTTGGATTCACACTGCAGGCCTAGTCGTGGAGTCCAGGAGGGGTCAGCCATCGCTGGACTTGAACTCAGGATTGCTGGGGAACCTTTTCTGGATCGGTTGGCCACCTGGACACAGGCCAGAGGCATCAGGTGCTGAGTGGTGCCCTCCGGATCCGCAATCCGTGACCAGAGTCCTTTGTGTTTCTTTCTTGTGGACCGAGTCGCTGTCTTCTGGAGTTCTGGCCTCCTTCAAAGGCAGGCAGTCTTTCCTGGGCTGGTGGAGGTCGCTGACTGCAGGACAGGTGTCGTTTCTTCAAGGGCTGGAGACAGGCCAGTAGGGCTAGAGCCAAGTTGGTGGGCGTTGACAGTCTTCTCTGGACAGCATCTTCTTTGTCCTTCTTCTTAGATTACAGAAACTAGTTTTAGGGTCTGGGGGAGCCACCTAAATACTAGATTTAGGGGCGTCTTAAGGGAGTAACAGGTAGGGCCAATGGGCACTTTACCTGGACTGTCTACACCCTCAATTATGCCACCCTCCTGTGGGAGGGGGCATAGTCCTAGCCCTGATTGGAGGAGTCCCCCCCCCCCCATTTTCCAGATGGCAGAAACTGAAAGATATGCTTCACCTCGCTTCCTTCACCTTAGGGGTGGAGTTGGCAGAGGTGGGCACACCTATTCTTCCCCACCGGTTTTCCGGCCCAAAGTGGGGGTGTAAACTGGGGGCTGCCATCTGCTGCTAGCAGCAGAGGTTAGGGGTCGCATTACAATGGCGGAAGGCCTTTGAAGCTTCCCTCTCTAGCACTGTGCCCATCCTGGGGGAGGAGTTGTGACACCTTCGCCCAGGACGTGCTTTGTTTCTGGTCCCAGAGAGAGTGGGCTCTCAACCCAGGGGTCCAGAAACATTTCTGGTGGTGGCAGGCTGCCTAAAGCCAGTCTGTGACCACACCATCATTGGTAGGTTTTCAGGGGGCACCTCTGAGTAGATGTTTTAATAAATCACACATTGGCCTCTGTGTGTGTTTATTAAGAGGAGTGGTTTGGTACCAAACACTCCTGGGTTCAGAGAAGCCATCATGGTGCTGGGGAACTTGAGTTGTCGAGTTTCCAGCCCATGTATGCTCTTTGGCTTCCCTGGCACTTACAGTATCTAAGAATAGACTTGAATATTATAGGGGATTATCTGCTCATGCAGATATGTCCACACCTATGAAATAATGCACCCTGCTTTAGGGCTTTAAGGCTTGCGAGAGAGGTGACTTACCTATACCTTAGTAGACCTACAAATCCGGTGTGACCGGATAGGGACCTAGCTGGGATGTAGACTTTCACTCAATGCGAGCTTAGAAGTCTTAAGGAAGGGAAACTTTCCTTTCTTGAGTCCCCTCACTCACCAGGGTTTCCCCATGGTGACATGCTTCATCATTGGGGCCATCTCAACCCGCTAGGGGCTGAGGCGTGCTACGACTTGCGATGAGACGTAGGAGCACTAATCGTGAGAAGCTATGTGTGGTGCCGTGGTGTGGTGGAGTGGAATTTATTAAAAAGTACCTAACTAGTGGGCAGAAAAAACTTTATTCGGGCTCCTAGTTGGTCTATTAAAACCGGGGTGAGTCTCTAGTGGGCCTATCCGAATGCGTTAGGGGTCCCTAGTAGACGTCAACATGTTTCGAGCTTCCCCACAGCTCTTCTTCAGGACAACACAGGGTCCCGCCCTGTGTGTACCACTCCAAAGTGACCTACAGTGATTTAAGTGAAAACAACTAAATGCTGCAAAATAAGACAATTATTAATAATACATACGAAACGCATTTGTCACGTAGTATGGGTACATAATAGTCCCGTAGTATCTGTAAAAAGAATAAAGAAAGAACAATGATTAAGGTAACCCTACCCCCTCTTGGGGGTGTGTGGAATGAGGCGTAATACCCAAGGGCTCCTTGCGATGCGTGCTTTCATTCTGCCAAGATGTGATTAACCATGCAGAGCTGCGAAATAACAGGCTTGCCTAAAGTTATGGTGGAAATTTAGGTGTGTTTAAAGGAAAAAAGGGGGGTTAAAAATGCACCTGGTAACTACACCGTGGACATGACAAAACAAACAGACATGTAACGTGAAACATGATTAACATACTGTAATTTAAGCAATAATGTGCCTCATGGTCTCAATCGGGGTGAGAGGGTTCCAACTGGAACTCTAGAAAAAACGGAGGAGAAACATTGTCATTTGCCGTTTTTCGATCCAGGATCGTATTGGAAATGAAAGATGCAGAAGAATACCAAAAACGCGCTGAGAGCAAACCCCGCAGCGTGCTCGGTTTCAGTATACAACCTGTAATGCAAAACCACTTACTTGTGTGATAACCTCTCGGTCAGTAGACCTAGTGAAATCTCCCTCGAGACCGCACATTGGCGTCCCTCGCTAGGGAGCTGGGTTAAAAGGAAGTGTTTCCGACTAGTCATACTAGGATGACTAGAACGCAAACCTTCCCAAAATGGCCGCCCAATCTTGTGCTAATGGCGTAGCCCTGTTGGGAATGAAAAAACTTGCTTCATATATGAAGACGGGGTTTAAGTACGTGCTACAAATACAGAAACACAGAACAGTGGTTGAGACAAGTGGTTCACCGGCAGTATGCTCTGCCTATCATGCGATCCTTAACGAACGTGAAAGGCTGAGTGCACTTTCATACTGTGTACTTAGTTTTCGTTTCAAAGTTGCTGGATTTACTGCCAGAAGGAAAACAAAAAAGGGGGGGATAAACCCATAAGAGGTGCTCAATTAATGAAACGACCTCTGATGGTGATGGATGAGGGGATGGTGTGTTGGGAAGAAGATATGCCATTAGACAAGTGGTCATTAATGTCTAGGAAAATAGTGTGGTAATTGGTGTATATTGCATGTAATAACACCTAGTTGATGGTACCTAAATAATTACGGGTTCTTGACCGGGGGAATATGTCGCACATCCTGCGGTTTGTCAGTATTCAGATATGGTGTGTTTGAAAAACAGGATAATCTGCTAGATCTCTAATCTTCAGGTAGAGAATTCAGTATTAAAATGGATATGTTAGGCAAAACACTGAGATCCTAAGGTGTGAGTCATTGTGTGAATTGACCCCACGGAATATTGTCGTTCAGGCCCCGACTATCTGCCCGTAGTTTGAAAACCCAGCGTTGTTCTTTCTCATGGAGTCTCTTTTCTTGGTTCTCACTATACTTTATATGTTCTAAGACCACCCACTTCATGTCGTTCGGTGTATGCTTAGTTTCTATGAAGTGAGATGTCATTTTTGTAGTGGCCCTCTGACATCTTATATTACTACGGTGTTCCACTATTCGGGTGCTGACTTTCCTGGTAGTCATCCCAACATAGTGGAGGTTACAGATACAGGTAATCAGGTATACGACTCCTATGGTGTTACAGTTAGTGAAGTTTCGTAGTTCCCAGGTCATGTTGTTATTGAATTCCACTTTCTTAGTGGCAGCAGTCAAGTGGCAAACACTGCAATTACTGCAAGGATAATGTCCTCCTGGTAATGGTTGAAGCACCCTTTGCGGCCCATCAGGGTTCCTCATATTTCTCGGACGTGTGTGGACAAAATGGTTTCTCAGGTTTTTGCCTTTTTTGTGGCTGAACATGGGTTTTGGTATGTTTAAATCACCACTATTGAGTGTCCTCCAATGTTTGTTCACTATTTTCATTACTTTGTTGGATGCAACATTGTAGGTTGTTATGCATATTGGTCGTTTCTCTTTCATTGTTGATTGTCGAGGTTCAAGGAGGGCCTCTCTGTGATTATTCAGGGCTCTTTTTGGCTTTAGAAACTAACTGTCTAGGATATTTCCTTCCTATAAGTTTCTCTGCCAGGTCTCTAGCTTGAATATTGTAATCATCTCTTTCAGTACAATTACGTCTTAAGCGCAAAAATTGTCCGAAGGGAAGGTTCTCTTTCAACTGTCTTGGGTGGAAACTGTCGTATATTAAGAGACAGTTTCTGGCTGTAGGTTTGAAATGAGTAGTAGTTGTTAAGAGACCATTGTGAGCTTTTATATTCAGATCAAGGAAAACCATTTGAGATCTGCTCATGGTGAAAGTGAATTTAAAAAAGGGTCTTGCAGGTTTAGCCAATTGATGAAGTCTGTTGCTTCTGCTTCATTGCCTCTCCATATTATGAACACATCATCGATGTAACGTTTCCAAAGTTGGAGGTGAGCAAAATGTGGGTTTGAATCATGCAATATCTTTTGCTTCTCAAGGTGGTGGACATAAAGTCCTGCTACACTCGGCGCGAAAGTGCTTCCCATGCTGTTGGCGGAACAGTGTGTCTTCAAATCTGAAGTAATTTTCTGTAAGGGCCAGCCGGCAACATTCAAGGACTACATGTCTGGGTGTGAGGTAACGCCATGGTTCTTGGAATAGTATTTCCTCAAGGATGTCTAATGTTGCTTTTTGTGGTAGACTGGTATATAAACTTTCCACATCCAAGCCAATCAGGATATTAGTTGAGGGATCAAAGGGTAAGTCTTGGAGAAGACAAAGAACCGCTTTTGTGTCCTGCAAGTACGTACTGGTACTTTGTACTAGTGGCCGCAGGAAAGCGTCAGCAAATCTAGAATGGGGTTCTAATATTGAGCCTATCCCGAGACTATTGGTCTTCCTGGTGGGTTGTCCATAGATTTATGGATCTTAGGGATGGTGTAGAAATACGGGTAGTGGGTTTGGTATTTTCCAGGAAATCTGCTTCCTTTTTGGTAATCCAGTTGTTGGCTATTGATTCCTCAACCAAGTATGCGATTTCAATGCGTAATCGTTCGGTAGGGTCTTCTTTTATCTTGATGTAATTTCTTTCATCTCCCAGTAGGTTGAGACAGACTTTGCGGTATGCTGTGGAGTTTTGTAGCACTATGGCTCCTCCCTTGTCTGCTGGTTTTATAGTCACCTCATTGTTGTTTGCCAGTTGTTGTATCGCTTCTTGTTCTTTTCTTCTCGTATTGTGGAACACTTTTATGGTCCTTGGGTTGATATCAGATACCTCCTTCAGGACTGCTTTTTCAAAAGCAAGTAATTCCACTGGGAGACTTGCTGCTGGTGGAGTGAAAAACGATTTTCTGTGCAGACCCGTGTCACTCGGTTGGGTATCGTCGAGAGGTTTATCCTTAAAAAAGACTTGCAATTTTATCTTGCGAATGAACTCATTGAGCTCACAGCAGAGTTTAAATTTGTCCATGCTCGGCGTTGGTACGAAACCCAGTCCTTTCTCTAAGACGGATTGTTGTGTAGAGGTTAAGGTGATGT
Source organism: Calotriton arnoldi (assembly GCA_963921515.1). Lineage (NCBI taxonomy): Eukaryota > Metazoa > Chordata > Amphibia > Caudata > Salamandridae > Calotriton > Calotriton arnoldi. The sequence goes on along the minus strand of CAWUFW010006516.1, from coordinate 109,638 downwards.
TTGATAGATTCACTATTAGACTGGTTGGTTGCTGCCTGATGGGAGATTCGGCGGACCCATGCTCCTGGTGTGGCTCCTCGAGACTACAAAAATGACATCTCACTTCATAGAAACTAAGCATACACCGAACGACATGAAGTGGGTGGTCTTAGAACATATAAAGTATAGTGAGAACCAAGAAAAGAGACTCCATGAGAAAGAACAACGCTGGGTTTTCAAACTACGGGCAGATAGTCGGGGCCTGAACGACAATATTCCGTGGGGTCAATTCACACAATGACTCACACCTTAGGATCTCAGTGTTTTGCCTAACATATCCATTTTAATACTGAATTCTCTACCTGAAGATTAGAGATCTAGCAGATTATCCTGTTTTTCAAACACACCATATCTGAATACTGACAAACCGCAGGATGTGCGACATATTCCCCGGTAAAGAACCCGTAATTATTTAGGTACCATCAACTAGGTGTTATTACATGCAATATACACCAATTACCACACTATTTTCCTAGACATTAATGACCACTTGTCTAATGGCATATCTTCTTCCCAACACACCATCCCCTCATCCATCACCATCCGAGGTCGTTTCATTAATTGAGCACCTCTTATGGGTTTATCCCCCCTTTTTTGTTTTCCCTTCTGGCAGTAAATCCAGCAACTTTGAAACGAAAACTAAGTACACAGTATGAAAGTGCACTCAGCCTTTCACGTTCGTTAAGGATCGCATGATAGGCAGAGCATACTGCCGGTGAACCACTTGTCTCAACCACTGTTCTGTGTTTCTGTATTTGTTATGAATTTGTAGCACGTACTTAAACCCCGTCTTCATATATGAAGCAAGTTTTTTCATTCCCAACAGGGCTACGCCATTAGCACAAGATTGGGTGGCCATTTTGGGAAGGTTTGCGTTCTAGTCCTCCTAGTATGACTAGTCGGAAACACTTCCTTTTAACCCAGCTCCCTAGCGAGGGACGCCAATATGCGGTCTCGAGGGAGATTTCACTAGGTCTACTGACCGAGAGGTTATCACACAAGTAAGTGGTTTTGCATTACAGGTTGTATACTGAAACCGAGCACGCTGCGGGGTTTGCTCTCAGCGCGTTTTTGGTATTCTTCTGCATCTTTCATTTCCAATACGATCCTGGATCGAAAAACGGCAAATGACAATGTTTCTCCTCCGTTTTTTCTAGAGTTCCAGTTGGAACCCTCTCACCCCGATTGAGACCATGAGGCACATTATTGCTTAAATTACAGTATGTTAATCATGTTTCACGTTACATGTCTATCTGTTTGTTTTGTCATGTCCACGGTGTAGTTACCAGGTGCATTTTTAACCCCCCTTTTTTCCTTTAAACACACCTAAATTTCCACCATAACTTTAGGCAAGCATGTTATTTCGCAGCTCTGCATGGTTAATCACATCTTGGCAGAATGAAAGCACGCATCGCAAGGAGCCCTTGGGTATTAAGCCTCATTCCACCCACCCCCAAGAGGGGTAGGGTTACCTTAATCATTGTTCTTTCTTTATTCTTTTTACAGATACTACGGGACTATTATGTACCCATACTACGTGACAAATGCGAATCGTATGTATTATTAATAATTGTCTTATTTTGCAGCATTTAGTTGTTTTCACTTAAATCACTGTAGGTCACTTTGGAGTGGTACACACAGGGCGGGACCCTGTGTTGTCCTGAAGAAGAGCTGTGGGGAAGCTCGAAACATGTTGACGTCTACTAGGGACCCCTAACGCATTCGGATAGGCCCACTAGAGACTCACCCCGGTTTTAATAGACCAACTAGGAGCCCGAATAAAGTTTTTTCTGCCCACTAGTTAGGTACTTTTTAATAAATTCCACTCCACCACACCACGGCACCACACATAGCTTCTCACGATTAGTGCTCCTACGTCTCATCGCAAGTCGTAGCACGCCTCCGCCCGTAGCGGGTTGAGATGGCCCCAATGATGAAGTATGTCACCATGGGGAAACCCTGGTGAGTGAGGGGACTCAAGAAAGGAAAGTTTCCCTTCCTTAAGACTTCTAAGCTCGCATTGAGTGAAAGTCTACATCCCAGCTAGGTCCCTATCCGGTCACACCGGATTTGTAGGTCTACTATTGCATTAGGAGGGTGGACCTAGCTTTGTCCCTCTTTCTCCCCCTCTTTCTTTTTGACTTACCTATACCTTAGGCAGTGCTAGTTGGCATGGCACACAGGCAGTGTGCCATGTCGACTTTGTCATTTTTGTCTGCACCAGGCCATGAATGCTACAGTGTCCATCTGCATGGCCTAGGTGCGGGGTCCCTAGGGGACTCTCTTCAGTCCCAATGCCCTTGGTCCCCTGGTACCAGTTACTAGGGACTTACAGGGGGCCTGAAGGTCCACTTGTGGAAAAGTTTTAGGGAAGAAGCACTGGCACAGGGGACCTGGTAGGCAGGGACCCTGTGTATTATAATTGAAACCACATAATTTTCTTGGCAAAAAGTGGGAGGCTAACCATGTCAAGAGGCACTCTCTCAGAGATGTCTTACGCAAGCACAACTCGTATATGGCTGGAAAGAGTATGATGAAGAATTCAGAGTACGTATGGTCTTGGACTCGGAGCCCAAAATGGGGGGAGATCCACTCCGATCTCTGGCAACACACGATGAATCCGGCAAAATCTGTGAGAACCATATTCACAGCATAGTCCTTTGTCCCGGATCTATCATTACACACACGATGAACCAGCGGATGGCCTACGTAGCTGTGCAGGCCTGAAAGCAATATCCTGAAGAAATCCAAGCACAACTTTACACAAAAAGTGTGCATATTTTTAATCCGAGAACAAGGGCACTTATAGAAGCTTCCATAGCTGAAGAAATCACGGTCGGCTGTGCAAAGGTATGGGGATCTCCCTAAACAGGCACAAAAGGCAGAGGGATAATACCATTATGCTCTTGCTACAGTGAATATTGTAATGATCGATAGGAACTATTATCATAATGATAGAAATATGTGATGTTCACAGTTCTGGTTTCATTAGTAACAGTTTTATTTCATATTTGAGTAACAATTGCAGCACACTTGGGGCCTTATTACGATGAGGCCTGGAAAGCCTCCGACTGCAGGTCGGATACTTTCTGACCCTCATCACTCTTTCAGTTCCAACCGCCTAATTACAATCTAGGCGGTCGGAATTGAAACCGGCCGGTCATTCCAGCTAGATTCCGACGGGCTTAAGGAGACCGGCCCGTAATCCCCTATGGACGGCGTTTCCCCCGCAGGGATTACGATGCTCGGGTTTCCGACAGGCTTTCCATGCCGGGCTTTCCGACATGGAAAGCTGTCAGAAAGCGAGTTTGGGGGCCCATAGCAGGACCCACTTATTCTTGCGGCCTCCGGTTGGGGGCAGAAGGGGGCACCTATGGTGCCCCCCTGTTAATCCCTGCACTGCGTGACCGGCACCTCAAGGTGCCTGCCACATGGTGCAGGGATTAACAGGGGTGCGCCATAGGTGCAGGTTGTGGTGTTGGTAGGGGTATAGGGCTGGTATTAAGTATTTTAATTATAATTATTTAATGATTTTTAATTGAGTTATTTAATTTTATGTAAATTGTCATTTAATTTATTATTTTTGGTGTGGTTTTTGTAGGGCTAAAGTTTGCGAAGGAATTTAATTGTAATTAATGTTAATTGTTATGAATTATTTAATTGATAATTTATTGTGATAATTGTGAAATTAGGAACTTTTTAAAGTCATCTATGAGGTGCAGGTTGTGTTTGTACGGGTAAAGAGTGGAAAGTTCATTAAATATAATTTATTTATTATTAGTTAGTTATTCATTGTTTAATTGATAATTATGTAATTAAGATATTTTTTTAATATATATTAGGTGTGCTTCTTTGGGTTTCTAGGGATAAAGGGTGGAAAGTGAATTCAATTTTTTTTATCACTTAACTACTATTTAATTGAAAAATAATTGTGTAACATTTCAAGATATATTTTAGGTGTTTGTTTACTTTGTAGAGGTATTGGGTAGGAACTTATTTAAGTAATTTTTTTATTTGTTGTGTGTAAATTGTTTTTTTTATTTGCAAATAACGTGTTTGTTGTAATTGTGAAAATATAGCGTGGTATTTGAATTTTTGTTTATTTAAAATATTTATTAAAAATTGTAATGTAATTTTTAATTTAAGAATTATATATATTTTTTAAATTTAAATATTTATATTTGTTTAATGTAGTTCAAATATTTTATTTATTTGAACAGAACTACTCTCTCTCTACTGTTGCAGACTGGAGAAGGAATAGTAAATTTCACACCTCCCCTAGGTAACGCTTTCTCTACTGTTGCACATACTACAGTGGGAATAGAAAATTTTACCCCTCTGCAATCACACAGTTACCCCTACTGTTGCACAGGCTGGAGTGGGAATAGTAAATTGTTACCCCTCTGCAATCCAACGCTTTCCCTACTGTTGCACAGAGTGAAGCGGAGAAGGAATAGTAAATTTTACCCCTCCTGAAACCAACACTTTTCCTATTGTTAGATTGCAGAGGGGTAAAATCTGCTGTTCCCACTCCAGTCACTGCAACGTTTTAAAATACTGTTGCACTGACTGGAGTGGGAATAGTCAATTTTAGTCCTTGTTTGTCCAAAGATTTCCCAACGGTTGCAGAGCTTGGAGTGGGAATAGTATATGTATTATTCCTACAATTTTATATATTTGTTTATATTGTTTACAATTATATCACTATGGGGCTTATTATGAGTTTGGCGGTGCAGGACTGCCCGCTCCTGCACCGCAAAACCTGTGTAGGAACCGCCCACCAGATCAGGAGTGTTCTCCTGTCTTTTGGCGTTCTCACGACAGTGCCTATGAAATAGGCACTGCAATGGGAATGTCAAAATCGGTACCAGTCCATGCCGTGCAGGTACTGAGGTGCATGCACCGGGGGGGGGGGAGAGACACATTACGCCTGTAGGGCCCCCTTTGTTGCCTCACTGCCCCACTTTTCTTGGCGGTCGCACCGCCATGAAAAGTGTGGTGGTTTGGAAACTCGTAATATGCTTGGCCGGACTGCGACAGTCCCGCCAAGCATATTGCGGTCTCAGGAACACCGCGCAGCCACCAGGGAACGGCAGCTCCCTGGCGGTTGCAGTGGTCCCAGGGCGGCATGACTGCCCTAGTTGTAATAGGACGGTCAGGAGACCGCCCGACTACGAATAAGGCCATATGATTTGTTTGTGTATTTTAAATATTTTTAATAAGTAATATTTGTGTTGTGTAATATATTTTTATTAAATTGTACTTTTTATATATTTTTTTACGTTGAATTAAATTGCTATGCTTTTACATTTTTCCAGTTTGATTGATGTGTGTGTGTGTGTGTGTATATATGTATGTATGTATGTATATATATATATATATATATATATAATCTACTGGCGGTCGCCAGTAGATAGTTATAGTTAGGACCTATTTTCCATAGGAAATTCACAACATTCTATTCCCAATAACTTTGGCGCCGGTTGACGAATCTTCGCGAAATTTTCAAAACTTATGGCCCGCTCCGGTCCGCTCCTATCATGAAAGTTTCGGGGGTGATTCATCAAGTGGGGGCAGAGAAAAAAGGGGGGTCCCAAAACGTGTTTTCCCTATGCAATTTTCCATAGGAACCTTTAGTCGCAGCTACAGCCCGAACTGCTGAACGGAATTACACCAAATTTGGCAAAAAGGTAGCCCTTGGTTCAGAGTCGTGCCTTTTGGTTAAATGCTGTAAATCCGTTCAGTAGTTCCTGAGAAAATCAAAAGTAAAACCACATATATATCTATGGCCACGGAGGGTCCGCGCACCCTGAGCGCACCTTCCCGATCACGAGCTGTATGTTAATTGGCTGTCAACACTCCAAACCAGGAAGTGTTGGCAGCCATCTTGTTCCTCGGTAGAACCGAGGCACAAGAAACAAGTGCGCAAAACGCAAAAAGGGGGCAGGGTAGAAACACCCTGACCCCCTAGGCCTGCTTAGGGGGTCCCACAAGGACCCCCAGGGCCAAAAAAAGCATTTTTTTTTTTTTAATCGGCGGGATGCGCTTAGGATGCGCGGATCCTGCCGTGAAAAAAAAAACCGAAGCGCGGGCTCCAGCGCTTCGTTGTTATTTGGCCCTTGGGTGGGCCAAGTCCCGGGGGCATGCGGGGGTTTATTAAATATTTGTTGGGGGGGGCCTATAAGGCCCCCCCAAGCCCCGGGGACCGCCACCCCCCGGGGCTTTAAATAACAAATGGTGCGGGAGGGCACTCGGCCCTCCCGCAGCCCCGGGGACCGCCACCCCCCGGGGCTTCTTTTTTTAAAATAAAATTCGCTGTGTGGGGGGGCTCGAGCCCCCCCACACGCCCCGGGGACCGCCACCTCCCCGGGGCACTAAGAATTTTAAATTGGGGGTCCGTTTCGGACCCCCGAAGCCCCGGGGACCACCACCTCCCCGGGGCTTTGAACATGTTGGGAGGGGGGCCGCGCGGCCCCCCTCCTGGAGCCTGTGATGGCCCTGGGGACCACCACCCCCCAGGGCCGGCTCCTGCAGTGTCCCGGGGTGCCTACCCCCGGGACACTGCTGTTTGCTATGACAGGGCGGGAGCCTCGCGCCTCCCGTCCTGTCATAGCAAACTTGCTCTCTCTTCCAAAATTCAAAGCAAATTGCTTTTCCACACGGGGAGCTGCATCTTAGCAGCTCCCCATGTGGAAAAGCAATGCCGGCTCCCGAGGGACGCGGGGAGCCGGCGGGACCGTGGGGGGATTGGGGACCCCCCCACGGTCCCCAACGGAGAGGGCCAGCCCCGGGGGATGGGGTCCCCGGGGCCGATTAAGGCCTCGGGAGGGGGGTCATGCGGCCCCCTTCCAATTAAAAAAATAAAATAAAATAGCGGGCAGGCCCTGGGGGATGGGGTCCCCAGGGCAAATAAATTACAAAAAGGGGGGCCACACAGCCCCCCTTCTAAAAAAAAAAAAAAGGACGGCATCGCGCCGGAGGCCACGCCCCCTCCTTGCACCACTCTGCAAACGCGCCCCTGGCGCGTTTGCAGATGGGGAACGAATTCCCCTTGAATACTGGGGGTCCCTGGGGCCAACCAGCCCACCAGGAACCTCCAGTATGCGCCAGGGGCTGCGTTGCAGAGAGGTGTTCTGAGGCCACGCCCCTTTTTACACCTCTCTGCAACGCAGCTCTGTGGCGCTTAATGGAGGTAGCTGGTGGGTTAGTTCGACCCCAGGGACCCTCAGGATTCAAGGGGACTTTATCCCCCAACTTAAAACGTGCCATGTCATGAATGATGTAATATGTGACGTCTATAGCATTGCATTGCGGGGGCGCAAGTTATAGTTAGCTGAACTAACTATAACGGGGGAATTTCTTTGGTTTTGTACGAGTGAAATGTCCAACTAACTATAACGTCCCTGAAACCTATGGTTTTTTCAGTGAATATATATATATATATATATGTATGTATGTATGTGTGTGTATATATATATATATATAATCTACTGGCGGTCGCCAGTAGATAGTTATAGTTAGGACCCATTTTCCATAGGAAATTCACAACATTCTATTTCCAATAACTTTGGCGCCGGTCGACGAATCTTCGCGAAATTTTCAAAACTTATGGCCCGCTCCGGTCCGCTCCTATCCTGAAAGTCTCGGGGTGATTCGTCAAGTGGGGGCCGAGAAAAAAGGGGGGTCCCAAAACGTGTTTTCCCCATGCAATTTTCCATAGGAACCTTTAGTCGCAGCTACAGCCCGAACTGCTGAACGGAATTGCACCAAATTTGGCAAAAAGGTAGCCCTTGGTTCAGAGTCGTGCCTTTTGGTTAAATGGTGGAAATGAAATGAAAATAATATTTATAAAGCGCATGGTTACCCGCGGGCATCCCAGCGCTGTGGGCAAGTCGAATCGGCTGTGACACGATCATTTGGGGAAAAGCCAAGTTTTGAGCATCTTACGGAATGTCATATAGTTGGGTTCCTTTCGGAGCTGCAGAGGAAGTGAATTCCATAGCTTAGCGGCGTTGTAAGAAAAAAGACGGCCGCCGCTTCGGGCCTTCTTGATTCTAGGCACAGAAGCCAAATGAAGATTATTTGAACGACGTCCCTAGTAGCTAAATAGGGCTGGATCAGAGATGAGATAATAGGAGGTCCATTCCCTCCTATCAGCCTGTGAGTAATACACAAAGCTTTGAACTGGACTCTTTCCAAAACTGGAAGCCAGTGGAGAGCCTTTAAGGCTGGCCTTGCTGTTTGGCGACTATGAATTCCCATAAGAATCCTAGCGGCACAGTTCTGCACAGTTTGAAGTTTGGCCAGCACCAGGCTAGGGGCAGCGAGGTACAAAGCATTTCCGTAGTCCAAACGAGATAAAATAAGCGATTGGACTACAAGCTTTCTGACCTGGTGGGGTAACAGAGGAAGCACTTTGCGCAGCATTCTTAAAATGCCAAAGCAGGAAGCAACAACCTTTCTGGCTTGGGTTTTAAAGCCGAGCTCGGAGTCAAGCCAAACACCAAGGCTCTTTATCTCTGATTTAGGGGCCGGCATAGGGCCCATACAAGTAGGCCAAGTAGAAGCTATTACAGAGAGAGAAGGTTTGCCAAGGAGCATAAGCTCAGTCTTGTCCCCATTGAGTTTAAGATGGGAATGTTTCATCCATCTCATCACTTCCTCGAGACATGGGCCAAGACAGGTAGATGCTTTATTGGTGTGGTTCAAAGCGACGACCAATTGAGTGTCGTCGGCATAAGTGATAATTTGCACCCCAAATGGAAGAACAATATCAGCAAGAGGAGCCATGTAAACATTAAAAAGAGTGGGGCTCAAGGACGACCCCTGAGGAACCCCACAATGGAGAGGTCGAGGAGTGGATATGGCCTCACCCTCGACTACTTGAAAATATCTGTTCTCCAGAAAAGATCGCAGCCAGTCAAGAGCAATTCCAGTAATACCCAAGTCCTGAAGCCGTTGGACTAAAATACGGTGATTAACCGTATCGAAGGCCGCGCTAAGATCTAAAAGAAGCACGGCCAGGGAGCCTCCTGCATCGAGGATCCTTCTGGAATCCTCGACGACTGCTAGTAAAGCAGTTTCCGTTCCATGTCCTGGGCGAAACCCAGTTTGGGACGCGTGAAGAAGGTTCTCCCTTTCTAGGTATCTGGAGAGCAGCCGATTTACGTACTTTTCTGCAATTTTGCTCACCCCAGAAAGGAGCGAGATGGGACGATAGTTACCAAAGCAGTCGGGGTCTAAGTTCGGTTTTTTCAATAAAGCCTTTACCAAGGCTTTTTTCCAAAGGAGAGGGACCACCCCGGAGAAAAGCGAGGCGTTGATCAGTTCCATAATATTGGGGCCTACTAAGGCAGCTACAGATTTCAAGATGTTAAGAGGGGCCGGATCTCTAGGTGATCCACTCTTAACCGATGCAAACATGATTTTGAAAGTTTTGATGTCCAATGGCGGAAACACTTCAAGAGAATGTTCTTTACTCCATACCTTTATTTCCTCTGAAGGAGGAACAGGCAGGGAGTTGGGAAATAAGCGGCTAATGGTTAAAATTTTATTGTGAAAAAAATCCGCGAGGTCATTGCATCGGTCGTCTGTAGCTTCATGGGAGACCAAGGGAGTGGATACATTCAGGAGTTTATTTACAATGCGAAACGTCTCCCGAGGGGAGTTAACGGCGGCAGAAATGTTTTCGCTAAAATAGTATGCTTGCGCCTTTTTGATTTCGCATTTGTGTGTACTAATGGTATCCCTGTATTGCTTTTTCTTAGGGAGGGAGAAATCTTTCCTCCAGCTTCTCTCTGCCCTCTTACACACTTGCTTTAACTCGCGAAGATTAGGCGTATACCAGGCTGCTTTATTGGGTCCTATGTTTATCTGGATATTCTTTTTGGGGAGAACCTGATCTAAGGACCCTTCGATCCAGTTATTAAAATGGTCATTCCCTAATACCGGATCAGTGATAGTAGATGGTTTGGAAAGATCCAGACCAGAGGTCCATTTTTCAAGGCTAAGTTTAGACCAGCCGCGGACTGATTTCCCTAATGGTTGAGCAGTAGGGACAACCAACTTAGGCGACCAATATAAAGGGATCAAATGGTGGTCTGACCAAGGAATGGGAGTAGGGTCCAAACAAAGTAGCTCTTGTAGGTTAGAAAAAACAGGGTCGAGAAGGTGACCTTTAGTGTGAGTGGCCGATGTCACCTTCTGGAAGAGTTGAAGGGCAGCGAGGTCCGAAGAGAGTTCTGACGCGACTATTGACGCATGGTCGTCAATATGAACATTTAGGTCGCCTAGAATAGTAAAATTAGAAGCACAACTAGCCAACTTAGTGACTGTTTCGGATAGAGAGTTAGAAAACTGACCCATCGATCCAGGAGGTCGGTAGATTAAAATGCCCGAAAAGGAGAGCAAGGGGGAGAGTCTTATAGAAAAATGGAAATTCTCGCAATCAGTTAAAGGACTCCCAAGGTTGCGACACTTAAAAGAGTTTTTAAAAATAATAGCAACCCCACCGCCTTTCCTGTAGGTCTATCAAGTCTCTGAATTAAATAATCAGAGGGAAGGGCTTGGACAATATCAGGTTCAGAGTAGAGGTTGGTCCATGTTTCAGTAAGAAACAAAATATCCGGACTTTCCTCTGACAACAGGATGAATAACTCCGAAGAGTGTTTAGGAAGTGATCTGCAGTTGAGCAGAAACATTTTATAAGTTCTCAACTGCGATTCTTCCAAAGAAGGAAGGGAGGATTGAGTTTGTAGCCTAAAGGAGCAATGCCTACAGCACATCTCAAGGCAGCTGGGGTTAATTTTGTAAGTGCATCCTATAACAGAAGTTTTGTTTAGATTTTTTAGCTGCTCAGGGCTGTAAGAGTGTCTCTTTTGTTGAGAGAGGGCAGGACTCCCGGCCGCGGACGGGCGCAGACGGGCTTGCCTTAGGCGCGCCCGCTGCGCGGTCGCGTCATGTGGGTTTAAATTCCCTAACAGGGTCCAGCGACTAGAGCGCTGACCCAACATGGCTGCCAATTACGGAGTAGGAAGAGGAGACTAACGTATTCTCCTTTGAGCTTTAACACAGCTCACAGTGCATCAACAACACAAAATCCGTTCAGTAGTTTCTGAGAAAATCAAAAGTAAAATCACATATATATCTGTGCGGAGCCTAACCACACATGTCATTGTGAGATCTGATTGGCTGTCAGCACTTCATCCTGGAATTGCTGGCAGCCATCTTGGGACCAATATACATGATAGTACCCCATTTAAATGCATTGTAGTGAATCAAAGCTTTTGAGGGTTACCAAAAGGAGAACTATAAAGGGTGATAACAGACTTTAGTTACATTTGAATTCATTTGTTGATGGTACCATACTAATTTCAGGAATTGTGGTGTGTTCTAAGGTGATTTTACACACACACTTACCTCAGACTGGGCTGAGGATGGGAACTAGAGGCACGGGGCCAAAGGGCAAGCCAGCCTCCAATCTCATATGCAAACACAAAAAGGCTGCCCCTCACGTGGGTTCCTACAGTTTCCTACAGAGTTATGCTGAGATGCAACACCAGTGGGGGCATCTCATAAAAAGTTTCGGACTGGCCTCACACACCGCCCGGTGTCATGCTTCATCATAGGCTGTCCTCGCCCTCTAAAAACTTCGTTTGATAGAGGGCGGGCATACACCTGGAGACAGGGATGCACTTCTACAACTAAGTGATGGCCGTGTGAAAGTGAAAGGTGATTTAAAAACCATCACACCTGTCACTCAACTGTGTTTTATTCAGGGAACAGATGTATGGTATTAAAATAGGTGTACGGTGATCTGGGACATTATTCTCTCCTTCACCGTATTAAGTGCGGTCAACATGTTTCTGCGTTAGTGTCCCCGTAGGGTACGTCGCATTCGTCAGGACCAAAGGGTTTATCCTTTTTGCCTCTAATGCAAAAAGGTGCTGCTAATCTGGGGACGGGGATAAAAGATAAATAAAATAAAATCGCCCGTCTGGTGTGGTACCACTTTGAAAGATTCCTAAAATACTATCCTCTATACTCCATGGGAGGGCGAGGGTGGGAGGGCCTACTTGTGACTTTTGTCTGACTTCAGCGCTCCCATCGGTTCTCTCTACAGGCGTCCTCTCGGTCTCCCAGTCGAGGTGATTTTACCCTGTGAAAAACCTTCTGCTGGGATATCATGAATCATGTTTGAGAGAAAACTATTTTCACATGCTTGTCCCATAGAGTTTTGGAAGGTGCTCCAGAAGCTAAAATGAGAGCATATTTTCTGTAAATTCACATTATCTTTCTCAGTCATGTGAGAATGAAGTCTGACATTCTCAGTAAAACATGTACATCCAACAAGGGCAGAGACTGTCAGTTGATTCCTTTGTGTTTCTACTGCAGCTTCCCAGAGTGTTCCAAACAACAACTAGAGCGCTAACAGCCTTACTTATGACAAAAGTATGGCACACCTGAAGCCATCTTGATTGGAATAAACTGGTAACACTTAAAACATTTAATTTAAAAAGGAACAAAATGATGGGGTTCATTTTGTCATAGAAATTATGGTTAGTGCTGTAGAAAGAAAAATTAGGACATGTTTTAAGTGAGATCTCAACTATCTTCCTGTTATATTTCAACAGGAGCAGCCTGTCAGTTGATGCCTTTGTGTTCTACTGCAGCTTCCCAGAGTGTTCTAAAGAACAACTAGAGAGCTAACAGTCTTACTTATGACAAAATTATGGCACACCTGAAGCCATCTTGATTGGAATAAACTGGTAACACTTAAAACATTTAATTTAAAAAGGAACAAAATGATGGGGTTCATTTTGTCATAGAAATGAACAACATTCCCAGCACGACCCCCTACACTACACAGGCACCACTGCACTACCCTCAAACACTAACTCCAGCACGACCGCCTTCACTACCTAAACACAACGGCACTACCCTAAACCATAAAACACTACCCCCAGCACGACCCCTACACTACCCAAACACCACTGCCATACCCTAAACCCTAAAACACTACCCCCAGCATGAACCCCTACACTACCCAAACACCACTGCACTACCCTAAACCCTAAAACACTACCCCTACACTACCCAAACACCACTGCACTACCCTAAACCCTAAAGCACTACCCCCAGCACGACTCCCTACACTTCACAAACACCACTGCACTAACATAAACCCTAAAACACTACCCCCAGCACAACCCCCTATACTACACAAACACCACTGCACTACCCTAAAGCACTACCCCCAGCACGACTCCCTACACTACACAAACACCACTGCACTACCCTAAATCTTCCCCCAGCACGACCCCCTACACTACCCAAACACCACTGCACTACCCTAAACAATAAAACACTACCCCCAGCATGACCCCCTACACTACACAAACACCACTGCACTACCCTAAAACACTACCACCAGCATGACCCCCTACACTACACAAGCACCACTGCACTACCCTAAACCCTAAAACACTACCCCAGCACGACCCCCTACACCACCCAACCACTGCACTACCCTAAATCCAAAAACACGACCCCTACACTACCCAAACACCACTGCACGACCTTAAAACACGACCCCCTACACTACACAAACACCACTGCACTACCCTAAACCCTAAAACACTACCCCTACACAAACACCACTGCACTACCCTAAACCCTAAAACACTACCCCCAGCAGGACCCCCTACACTACACAAACACCACTGCACTAGCCTAAAACACTACCCCCAGCAGGACTCCCTACATTACCCAAACACCACTACACTAAACCCTAAATCTACCCCCAGCATGACCTCCCACACTACACAAACACCACTGCACTACCCTAACCCCTAAAACGCTACTCCCAGCACGACCCCCTACACTACCCAAACACCACTGCACTACCCTAAACCCTAAAACACTAACCCTAGCATGACCCCCTACACTACCCAAACACCACTGCACTACCCTAAAACACTAGAACCCAGCACGACCCCCTACAGTACACCAACACCTCTGCACTACCCTAAACCCAAAAACACTACCCCCTACACTACACAAACACAACTGCACTACCCTAAACCACGACCCCCTACACTACCCAAACACCACTGCACTACCCTAAACCCTAAAACACTACCCCCAGCACGACTCCCTACACTACACAAACACCACTGGACTACCCTAAACCCTAAAACACTACCCCCAGCATGACTCCCTACACTACCCAAACACCACTGCACTACCCTATACCCTAAAACACGACCCCCTACACTACACAAACACCACTGCACTACCCTAAAACACTACCCCCAGCATGACCCCCTACACTACACAAACACCACTGCACTACTCTAAACCCTAAAACACTACCCCCAGCACGACCCCCTCACAACACAAACACCACTGCACTACCCTAAACCCACCCCCAGCACGACCCAAACACCACTGCCATACCCTAAAACACTACCCCCAGCATGAACCCCTACACTACACAAACACCACTGCACTACCCTAAAACACTACCCCAGCACTACCCCCTACACTACCCAAACACCACTGCACTAACATAAACCCTAAAACACTACCCCCAGCACTAACCCCTACACTACACAAACACCACTGCACTAACCTAAAACACTACCCCAGCACTACCCCCTACACTACCCAAACACCACTGCACTAACATAAACCCTAAAACACTACCCCAGCACAACCCCCTACACTACCCAAACACCACTGCACTACCCTAAAACACTACCCCCAGCACGACTCCCTACACTACCCAAACACCACTGCACTTCCCTAAACCCTAAATCTACCCCAGCACGACCCCCTACACTGCCCAAACACCACTGCACTACCCTAAACCATAAAACACTACCCCCAGCATGACCCCCTACACTACACAAACACCACTGCACTACCCTAAACCCTAAAACACTACAACCAGCATGACCCCCCTACACCACCCAAACACCACTGCACTACCCTAAACCCTAGAAAAGAAACCCCCACCCCATGCCCAATCCCCCTTACCTCTCACTCCTCGTGGTTCCTCTCTCCTCGTGGTTCCTGCTTCACGTCGTCTGAGGGGCGGTGCACGTCGTTGTGAGGAAACGGAACAGCCTCTGTTTCCTTACAACGATGTGGATCATCTACATGTTTTTTAGAACGCATGGTCATTTACCATACATACCTTTACAACAAAATTAGTTGTAAAGGCATACGTGGTAAATGACCATGCGTTCTAAAAAAATGCGTAGTAATGACTTCGCGATGTACAACGCATGCGTGGTAATGCATGCGTTGTAATGGTATCGCAAAGTAAAAAAGTCGTTGTAACGGCTGCTTACCGATCGAAGCTGGCCCCTGTTCTTCAGTGAGACGTTTATTTGATTAATTAGGAGGAAGGAATGTGTTTTTTTTACTGAAAAGTGCATTCCCGGCTGTTGTATTGTGAAAGTGTCCGCGTGGCCTGGTTTCACTTCCGGTGAGAGAGTGAAAGAGTCGGTTTGGATCTAAAAGAGTTCTGTTGTTGGACGTGGCCAGCGCGAAACGTCATCAGAAAACATAGCTAATGGAAAGCGTCCTCCCTGAAGTGTGGAGCAGTGCCATGAGAGGTCAACGAGTGTGCGTCCCACCGCAGTATGACCGTACCGCGTGACCCATGTGCCGCCTCCAGGGTACGGGAGGCAGTAGCGGCATCGCAGGTCCTCTTGAAGACCGTTGTAGCACTAATTCTACATTTTGGTACTAGGGCATTTTAACTTCGTTGTTCCTGCCAGATACAAAGAGAAGATCCTGTGTTATTCAGTGCCCTCATTACCTTTTTTGTGGGTTGTGGTGCTTGTCACTTCGCTGCCCCGCCGGTGCACACGACTGGGCACCCCACCTCGTGTGCCATCTCATCTGCAGGGCCTCTGCCCTCTGATCACTGGTTTTGGTTTCTGGAGTGGCAACATAAACAGTTGCTCCCAAAGGACTAGCCTGAACACTTAGGTGAATATCCCCTGCACCAGCATTCCACGCAAATTCTTTCCTAGCTCTCCCACGTCAACGAGGACGTCATAATAGCACGGCTCCGCTCGCGACACCGTATGACGTCATCGGAGCCATAAGAGGACCTCGTCGGCGTGCTGACGTCAGTTCCACCCATTTTTTCCGTGCCACCGAGGCAAACAGGCGGACCGAGACATTTTCACATGTATACATAGTATAATAAATATATATATATTCACTGAAAAAACCATAGGTTTCAGGCACGTTATAGTTAGAAATTAGCATTTAAAAAAACCTTTGAAATTCACTGAAAAAACCATAGGTTTCAGACACGTTATAGTTAGAAATGAGCATTTAAAAAACCTTTGAAATTCACTGAAAAAACCATAGGTTTTAGGGAAAGTTATTGTTAGTTGGACATTGCACTCGTACAAAACCCGTGAAATTCCCCCGTTATAGTTAGTTCAGCTAACTATAACTCGCGCCCCCGCAATGCACTGCTGATGACGTCACATATTACATCACTCATGACCTGGTCAGTGACATCACTGATGACATCTCAAATGACATCACTGATGACATCATCCAGTGACTGTGTGTTTCTGTAAAGTTTAAATATGTTTTATATATATGCCAAGGTGTATTGAAGAATGAGTGGGTGTATAAGTGTTTGAATGGATGATTTAGTAGGTGCGTGACTGACTCTATAAGTGAGTGATTGAATGTGTCTTACTGAATGCATTGGTTAGTGACTAAACTGTGTGAATGTCTGTATCCGTCTGTCTGTTGGTGTGTAAGCGGCTGCATGGGTTTGTGAATAGCTACATGAGTGTCTATATGGGTTATTGATTGGTTGTTTGAGTATCTGTATGTGTGCCTGAGTGTTTGTGTGGGTGGGGTGTGTGTGACTCTGTGCATAGATGTGTGAGTGGGTGATTCACTGGGTGCATGGTTTCAAGAGTGCATCTGTGATGGACTGTATGGGTGGGTGAGTGTGTGTATGGGTGTGTTAGTGAGTGAATGTATATCTCAGTGGTACATGTGTGAGTAACTACATATGTGAAAGGCAGTATATATGTGTGTTGGAGTATATAAATGGCTATAAGTGAGAGTGTGTGATTGTGAGTGGCTGTATGGATGATTGTGTACTTGTATCAGTGATTGTAGAAGAGCGCAAGAATGTGCTCGTATTTGTATGAGTAAGTGAGCTGGTGTGTGTATAACTGTATAGGTGAGTAAATGGCAGTGTGATTAATTATTTGCATGACTGACTAGGTTTGTGAGTACCTCTATGGATGAGTGGCGGTGTGTGAGTGTCTATGTAGGTGTATGAGTGCATATGATAGTCCTGTACTGAGTGACCGTAAGTATGAGTGACTGTACGGGTGAGTGAGTGGATGTGTGTGTGTAGACCTAAGAATCAGTGAGTTGGGTATGTAGTTATTGGTGTTGGAGTGTCTATGGTTTTGAGAATGGCAGTCTGCAATTTAGAGTGGGTGTATCAAAAGTTATATTAGGGTGTGAGAAGATGCATCAAATTATCACATGGATGATGTCATCAGTGATGTCATCAGTGATGTCACTGACCATGTCATGAGTGATGTAATATGTGACGTCATCAGCAGTGCATTGCGGGGGCGCGAGTTATAGTTAGCTGAACTAACTATAACGGGGGAATTTCTATGGTTTTGTACGAGTGAAATGTCCAACTAACTATAACGCCCCTGAAACCTATGGTTTTTTCAGTGAATATATATGTATATATATATATATATATATATTTTTTTTTTTTTTTTTTTAAATAAGTAAATTATAATAAAATTTAATATTCTTTTAATAAGTTTTAAGTTATGTATGTGTAAATAAACATACACACGTTTTTTAAATGAGTAAAATAATTATACACTTATAAATTTAAATATATTTAATTTGTTATATTATATGTTAATATCTTTAATTATAACTATTTTCAAAATATATGTAAAAAAAATTTTATAATCTATATTGGTGTGTAACAATATTTTTTTAGATATTTTTGTAATTTACATTAGAAGTATAAGAAAACGATATTTTTCATTTAGATATTTTGGACTCAATAGTTATGTTCCACGATAATTGTGCTTTCGACATTTTGTTATAGAACCGAGTAGAGTGGCACTGTGTTTAATATAGTGAGTGGTTTTGTGCTGGTGGAGTTGGTATTCTGTGGTGTGGTATGGAGAGGGGTGGAGTTGTGAATTTCAACACAATATTGTTAAACTCATTACCCGATGTACAGTGTTACCGCATTACATTTTTCTACATTTTGTAAAAGTTTTTCTCTTGTGCATTAAGGAGCACATTCAAGGACTTCATGTTGAAGTATATTCGTGGTATAGCAATAGTAATAATAATGTTACAAATATACTTTGCAGGTGTTTCATGGTCATCCAAGGGTTCAGATGTTGAAAACGTTTTCAAGGGTTGTAGTAAAAATACAGCCAAACAAGGATGGGTTCCAGGACATCTGGATAACTACATAGGGGGTTAATGACACACTCCAGAGGAGGCCGTGATCAGTGTCCAGGGCAGTTCTTTAGACTATTTTAAATAAAATAGAACAGACCCAGTATTTCTGTGCTCCTATCAGGTCACGGACACAATGTCTACTCATGGTCTAGCCATCATCAAATCAAGGAATTGTTCTCAGAAAATTACATGGGAAACCACCATTGAAGAAGGGACGATTATTCTGGCTGACTCGGAGGTGTCGCTCAGACGTCGTTAGGTGCTGGATGTGTCGGACATGCTCCCTCCTCCTTGTGAAGAGCCTTTATTAATCTACAAGTCAATACTAGGAAAATATTACACATGTTTTGATCTGGCATTGTAGGAACCTGGATCTCTATATAGTGCACCAAGTAAGGTACGCTGTGCAGAGTGAAGATGACCCTTATTGCTTTACAGGGCTCAAATGACTACCACTACATGCTCTATTTTGTGGCAGTGTGGGCGATCACTTTCGGCTTATCAGAGGATAGTGCTAAGCATTTATATCAGTTTAGATACCACAAACTTTGTATACAGGTAGGTACTTTTTGCAGTATCGATTTTAGCAGGTAAGTCAAACATACAATACAATGCGTCTTTACGCATAATGCTTTCCTACGGGACGAAGAACATTTACTGCATACAGATACTTGCAATGCGTTTCCGTGGGACCCCATTCGTTCGTGACACGGTAAAGGGACCAGGACCAAAGTTTCACCAGCAAGTTGGTCATATCTGCCCTGGTGAGGGTTCACTGACAGAATATCGAACTCAAAATATTGCGAAGTAATATCGATTACAAAAATATTTGCATCCTACGTTTATTATGGGAAGTACAAAAATATCAAAAAATGTTTTTATTGTAATTACTAACATTATACTAAATATTACTTAAGAAATGTCTATAAAATAAATTAATAAGTATTGAATAATAACATTAAAAAAGTTAAACACATTTATCTTAGAATTTCAAAATGATTGAATATATTATAAAAAAAATATATACATATACTAATATCTTTAAAAAAAAACTGTTCTAATTAAAAAACAAAACAACTTTTTCTTTAAATTTAGTAAAAATTTCACTCATGAAAAACAATAATTTAAAATATAATAATTTTGAATAAAGACAATAATATGAATTATAACAATATATAATAAATTAAATATAAAAATTTAATACATATACTATTCACACTAAAATGTATTTAAAACTACGCAAACTATTCTAATAAATATAGTTTAAAAAACTTACAATTCCCACTTCACGCAACGCAAAAATAAAAAACATGGTAAATTTTCACAAATCTCCCTCCCTCCAATTAATACAATAGTAGTAAAAATGCTTATCTTGCCTACCGGTAATCACTTTTCTCCTAGACCCACTCTCGCTTATCTCCATTATGCAGTGAGGCCCTTGTGCCTCGTAGACACACCCCCTACCAATATAAAAAGGCATCGCCCACTCCACACTACCTGTACGTACCAAGCCAACGTAGACACAGTTGGCCGGGCCACCGGGAGGGAGGGCGGGCCTTAGTGGAGTTAAGCGAGAGCAGTACTAAGAGTAATGTGATTACCGGTAAGTAATATAAACATTACCTCCACGTCCCTCTCGCTTATCTCCATTACGCAATGAGACATACCAAGCTAAGGAAAAAACCAGGCCAACTGTCCAAGCATCATCCCAGAGCATCACAACAAGATGCCCAAATGAAGGGCAAACAAACAGGAAAGATAGGCCAGTCCCAACACAGCGGACCAAATCCCATAGGTACGCCCGGCTTCAAACACTAAAAAGAAGAGACACAAGACAACGAGCCGAGGACCTCCTGAGCCTGCAAGCCGACACACTCGGCAACCCGAAAACAAAAGGAAGAAAACCAGAAGAACCAGAAGGAACAACCTCCACAGATCAAAGAAACAACAGGGAACACCGGAGAGCCTGCAAAACCAGAGCGAAAACCTCAAGAGGGACACATCCACAGAGGGAAGGATCTCCCCACAAAAGGACCAGGAGACCAGACCCAGACTGATCAACAGACCCCAGCAAGAGGACCGCTAAGCCCCTAAAGGCCAGCCGGAGTGCCAGAGGCAGAGAAATGGAAAGGAACCACGAGCACTCCAAGCCCCAGCCGACCGTCGACGCAAAGCACCAGAAGACCAGGCAGACCCCCAAAAGTCGCTTGCACAGAAGAGGCGACCGAGAGACCAAGGCACCGTCAGCCACCATGCTCCATCCGCAAGACGCCCTCTCGGGAAACACCCAAGAGGACACCAAGAAAAAAGAAACCACAGGGCCACAGTCACCTACAGACCCGGAGATTCCAGACCCACCACCAACTCCAATAACAGAGGGACCAAAGGAACAGGACAGGCGGAGGCACCAGAACAACCGGACACCCATCCCACTGAACCAGAACCCTGCAACAAGGTCAAGAGCGGGAAGCAACCAAGAGGCCAACAGGCCGAGGCAACCGCAGGGCAACTCCTCCCCCCCCCCCACCCCCCACAACATCCACAAACCAAAGCGGGGAACAGTGTAAAGGAGGTGCCTGAACAGCCCCCAGGGCAACCCACACCCAGGTGACCACAGGAAACAGCCCGTACGGCAGGAATCAGAAAGGCCCAGAGAATACAGCGAACCCCCACAAAAACCTTAGAAGACACGGACCAACGGGGACGTGCAGGAACGCAACCAGCAAAAAGAAGCAGGCACAAAAACCCCAGTGCAAACGGCAAATGCCCCTCCTCTGACCCAAAACTGTCGGAACCAAGGCGGCCCACCGAGGCACGGGAGCAGGGAGGCACCCCAAACCAGAAGGGAGGAACAGCCGGGAGCCCCGAACGATCCAACACACCCGCTAGAGGGAAAGGCAAGCCCCCAGCTGGACTACCCACCGCAACCAGCCACCGGACAGGCGCAAGCTGGACACTCCAGACTAGGCGCACAGCCCGAGGGACCCGCAGCACGGCGGAAAAACAGCCGCCAATCCCATCAGGGCAGAAACCACCCTAGAGAAGGAAGAGGAATGGGGAACTGCATGCTGGAAAAACCCAGCTGACCCAGGCAGGCAAGCTAGAAAAGGAGCAGGGAGAAGACCAACAGAACCAGGTGGGCAACCAAGCCCGGCAACCTGGGAAACCAAACAACCGGACACCAAACATGGAACCAGCAGGCCAGGACAGCAGAGGAGGCTGTCACCGACGCCCCACGAACCCGAAAGAAGCAGTGGCAACAAGAGGAGCCAAGAATTAACCAAGCAGAACGAACAAGGCCTCAGCACCGCCCCCAATCACCCAGAAACGGGAGAAGCAGGAGCTGGAGAACACTGCCCCACCATGGAACCAAAGAGGGCAAAGCCCAAACCGGACCACAAAGTCACAAAACACAGCCCTTGAGAGTAGAGGAGGCAGCGAAGCTTACAGCACCCGGCAATCCCAGGCAGAGACCCAACCAGGAACGAACGAGGCCTGATGTTGCAGAACGTCGGAGAACAAACGAGGGCAGGTGCTTTCAGGGTCGTATGGCCGCAGGACACAGATGCCCCCAAACAGAACTGCAGATGCAACACCCAGGAAGACCACAGGACGGGACAGCAGCACTTGGGAAACCAGCACACACGCCCCACTGGCACAACAAGGCAGACCAGGCCAAAACCAGAGGTCAGCAAACGACCGACAAGCCACCACTCGCCGGCAAACCACCGGAACAGCAGGCAAAGGGCACCAGTACAAGAAGCAGCCAACAGGCGGGATCAAGACTGAACAACCAGGCAGAAAGAAGCAACCACGTCACCCCACCAAACAGCGCGCAGGGGAAGACAAAGACCACCGCCATACCGAAGGGGGAGAAATCGCATAATAGAGAAGCCCCCTGAGCGACGTGCAACAGCCCTAACAGACACCGAAGCCACAAACGGGGACCCTGGCAGGAGCGCACCCCTCCCTGAAGGCACCCACCGCCACAGCCCAAGGAAGCTGAAAACATAGGAAGTGCAGGGGAAGGGCCGGCACAAGACCCTGCCCTGCAACCAGCATGGGCACCCAGCAGCCTGGGGGGACGCCCCCAGAAAAAGCAGCGCCAGGCCTGCAAGCACTGCACCGTAGGCGCAGAGGCGGGACACAGGAAAACCAACAGGCGAGGGGAAAAAGGACAGGTCAGGAAACAACCCAACCACAACAAAAAAAATAGCACAGCTATACACAAAACAAAAAAGGACAACCAAACGAGAGGAACAGTCGCCAACGGCAAGAAGAAATTTATCCCACCTCCTCTGACGCCGAGAGGCCAAGCACCCCACAACAAGCAAAACAGAAGAGCCAAAAAGCCAGCAGCACCAGCACCAAGGTGCCCATCCAGCCACAGCGACGGCCAGAGCAACGCTCTGAAGCGCTGTGACAAGCCCAGGGACAGCCATAGGCCAATGAGTTGCCAAAACCCAGGAACCCTTGCATAACCAAACCTGCACTGGAACAGAGCACTGCCCAACACTGGCAGAGAGAACAACGATGACGCACTGAAGCCGCTGACGACGACAAGGCCAGGAGACAAGCACCCACAAGGAAGGAATGCGCTGAAACCAGGAGACTAGGCCAGGCCACCCAAGAAATTCCAGACAAAGGAGATCTGGCAAGACCCAAGGCTAAATTCAGCACAGCCACCCCCACCGGAGCGAGCGCTAGGCACCCACCCAAAGAGGCCACAGCTAAAGACCAGAGGCCGACCAACCCGTGTAGGAGCAGGCGTGCACAAACCCCGAGGCAGGACCGGGCCAAGATGTAGGAAAGTGGGTTTCTGTTGCAGTAACCCCCCCCCCACACACTTTTTGCCATACTACTGATGCACTTTTTCTTGGTGTGCCCTGGGTCCCTGCCAATCAGGTTCCCAGGGCCTGTGTTCTTTCCCCAAAACTAACCCAATTGGCATCTCTGGCCACAGGTCAGCCTCTGGTAAATGGTACCACAGGTACCCAGGGCACTGTAACCAGGGAAGACCTCTAAGGGCTGCAGCACTTATTGTGCCACCCTTAGAGGCCTGTACCTGTACACACACACACACACTGCCTTTGCAGGCTGCATGTTTTGGTGCAGAACAAAGTGAAGAGTCGACATGGCACACATCCCTGTGTGCCATGCCTACAACCCACTGCCCTGGCATAGATCAGTCACCCCTTTAGCTGGGTGCCCTATGCTCAGTGGTGAGGGTACAGGTGCATGAGCCCTGTACCCCTACAGTGTCTAAGTCCATTCTTAGACATTGTAAGTGCAGTGCTGCCATTAAAAGTATATGGTGCTGGGAGCTTGTCATTACGAACTCCACAGCACCATAATGGCTACACTGAAAACTGAGAAGTTTGGTATCAAACTTCTCAGCACATTAAACCCACACTGATGCCAGTGTGGGATTAATGAAAAATGCCCTTAGAGGGCATCTTAAAGATGCCCCCTGAAAAACGACCTAACTAGTGTCCTGGCTAAGTGGCTGCTCGTCAGCTGCCACCACCAGACATGTTTCTGGACCCCTAGGTCGAGAGCCTGCTACTCTCTGGGGTCTGAAACAATGCACATCCTGGGACGAGGTACAAAGCGTGGGATTTAATGAAAAATGCACACAGAGAGCATCTCAGAGATGCCCCCTGAAAACTAAGCCACCACTAGTGTCCAGGCTGAGTGGCTGCTTTCAGCTGCCACCACCAGACATGTTTCTGGACCCCTGGGTCGAGAGCCTGCTGCTCTCTGGGGCCTGAAACAATGCACATCCTGGGACGAGGTGCCAAGCCTCTTCCCCCAGGATGGGCAGGGTTCACGAAGGGGAAGCTTCAAAGGCATGCCGCCTTTGTGAGCCTCCCCAGACCATTTGCTGCTTTCAGCAACTGGTCCCCACTGGTTCTACCTCCCACTTTGGGCGGGAGAACCGGCGGGAAAACAGAGTGAGGGAAAGAGGGTGTGCCCACCTCTGCCAACTCCACCCCTCAGGTGGGGGAGGCGAGGTGAAGCACAACTCTGAGTCCCCGCCATCTTGAGGATGGGGGGACCTAGCCAACCAGGGACAGGCTCCTGCCCCCTCCCACTGGAGGGTGGCACAATAGGGGGTGTACCCACTCCCAGGGAAGGGACCCATTGGTCCCTGCCCTTTACCTACCTGTAACGCCCCTAAATCTAGTATTTAGGGGCACCCTGAACCTTGCTTCCTCAGATCCAGAAACGACAAGAAGAAAAGAAGGACCCAACAGCCCGTGCAGCCAGCTAACAAGAGGAAGACGCCCACTGACTTGGCCCCAGCCCTACAGGCCTGTCTCCCCTCGAACCTTCTCCTGCGAAATCCCGGTGTGCCCTTCAGCCAGCAACCTCGAAAACCCCGGAGGACCTACCTGCCTTCACTTCCAAAGACTGCTTCTCCCGTGAACACCGGATTTGTTCAACTGCAACCTCTGGCAGCAGCCGGAGACCGCAAATCCAGCCCACTCTGCACCCGCCGAACCCGGCCCGAGTGGAAAAACACCAC
Organism: Calotriton arnoldi; assembly: GCA_963921515.1. Lineage (NCBI taxonomy): Eukaryota > Metazoa > Chordata > Amphibia > Caudata > Salamandridae > Calotriton > Calotriton arnoldi. The sequence continues at coordinate 84,560 of CAWUFW010006516.1, read as the reverse complement.
AAGGTCACCCCGGCGATCCTGACCCGAGATCCGGCGACCCCTAACCTGCCTCAAGCCTCCAGCCGACGCCTGCAGCCTAAATCCAGATGGCCCCCCTGACCGCGACCCGGAGCTGGTAAGAAGATACGACCCCAAAAGGCACCCCTGCACCAGACGCCCCACAGCCTTGTGTTCCCAAACCCACGGTGCCTAACCAACCCTTAACTTCCCAACTTACCTCTCGAAGTGGTGGTCGCACCCAGAAGACCTTCGTCTCCCTGCCTGCAGTGCTTTTGCAAACCGGAGGTTCTCCATTGAAAACAGGGCACCAGACGTCGAAACAGCACTCTGCACCCGGCCGCCCCAGTGCCGCTGAGGGTGCACCTTTTGTGATGCTTTGTTTCCCTCTTTGCCCTGACCTTAACCCTAGGAGCTTTGCTCCCACAACCCAGTGGCCTGCTTGCCAGCAGCCACCAACCGGAGGCCCCCTATCCCCTGTTGGATAACATTGGGCCTCAACACTCTGCACCCGACCGCCCTAGAGCCGCTGAGGGTGTAACAAGAGTGCATCACTGACCCTGGGGGACCCCTGAGTCTAACCCCAGAACCTTAACTCCCACAGTCTATAACTTACCTGTGAACCGATAACCTGTTTTTCCTCCATAGGATAACATTGACAATTCTCTTCCAAAAAGTTTCTAAGTGTGGAGTTTTAAAATCTAAAAATATTCTTTAAAAATCGCATAAATAACCAAAACGTATTTACTTACCTGTTTGCAGGAAATGTCCCAGTGCTGAATCCAGGTATCCAGAACTGAGTTAGAAAAGTAACTTACCTGTAATTTACTGAAAAAGCCTTTTCATTTCAATGTACTGTATTTGCTAAGTGTTGCAACCTACTGCATCCCCTGTAAATCAAACAAAGTACAATTTCTATTGCATTTTCAAACTGTTCTGTATTCAGCAACTTATTACTGAGAAGTATTTAATGCTTACCTGTGCCAGGCTTGCTTGGTTCTAAAAATAAAACAGTATATTTTTTATACAAAAACAATTGGCCTAGAGTTCAGTTCTTGTTTGTGAATTAATTTGCTGACTGAGTGTGTACATCAAATGCTTAACACTGTCCTCTGATATTGCCTTACTGCTTGACCACTCTACCACAAATAGAGAGTAAGGTTCTATCTAACTTTAACCTCTGCCTACCTCTGGGGTCACTTGGACTCTATACACACTATACCTCATTTTGGGGTAGTGTGTATATATAGAGCCAGTTTCCTAAACAAGACCAAGCAAGAGACAGGCGCCAGACACATGGAGCCATAGCAGAGGGCCGCAAGAGGGTCCACCCATGACAGACACACAACAGCACATCAAGAAACAAAGCGCCAACACCCAAGCCAAGAACCCCAGAAGCACACCCAGGCCATAGAAAGCACCGCAACCCACCGGCTGGAAGAGGCCAGAGCAAAGAACGCACGAGGCTAATGCACTCCAAAGGGAAACAAGCTGACGGCAGTCACAAACACTCCCCCGAACACCACGGAGAGACAAGACTGCCCCAGTGCTCCACCGGAGAAAGGCACAGCAGACCTCCGGCCAGGAGAACCAAACGAGGGAAAAGCCTGCCGCACCACGAACAGGCACAGTCTCACACGTAGGCCACAGGAGAAACACAACCGTAACCCTGGCCACACAACGAAAGGAAAGGCAACCACCCCATGCGTCCCGACCATAACCCAACAGTCCAGGAGATGCTAAAACCTAGCATCTACCCCCTACTGCCTCGCCAGCAGGAACAAAGAGACACGATTCTTGGCAACAAGGGCACACTCCGGGCACGACCAACTCGCACCAGGACCGCATTCACAGCAATACGGAGGCTGAGCCATGTGCCGCATCAGGGCCAACAAACGCTCACCGCTGACCAACAGAAAGCCGCTACCAGCCCCGGCAACAGGCCACGCAGACCCCGACCGGAGGAAGGCACCGACGACCTCTGGCCAGAGAGAAAAACCATGCTTATATAGACACTGGCCTGAAAAAAAAACACAGCAAACCTACAGCCGGCGAAAACTAGCCCCGGCAACAGCCCATGCCCACCCCGACCGGAGGAAGGCACGCCAGGAAGAAAAACAGGCGTTTGTGTAGTTTTTTTTTTTATGTGGAAGTGAGGACGACACAGCGGGACGAGTGACCCTGCACACCCCCGCAAGCCGAACGGAGGTTAGCATCGCAGACCTCCAGCCCAGCAAGAAAAGGGAACTAGGGAGGTGCCCCATGCCCACAGGGAGACCCACCCCCCCCACCTCACCTGAACGACCCCTAAACCTCCCCCACCCGCTCCTCCCCAGCACGCCTCAAGACAGGACAACCAGGAAAGAAGAACGCGGAAGCCAGACTACACGACCGCTGGCACCGCGCGACAGGAAACCAAGCCGCCAGGAACATCTGAGCACATACGTGCCCAACCCAGAATAAACATCTCGCAGCAGGAGCCACACGCCGCCCAGTGCGGTGAAAATGTAGCAACTTGCACCACCAAACAAACTCACGCTGGAGTGAGTGCGCCGCACCCACCCTATCGTGTCTAGACACAAGAACAGGTTTTGTTGAGTGGGCGGTGACTTTATATTGGTAGGGCGGTGTCTACGAGGCACAGGAGCCTCATTGCGTAGTGGAGTTGAGCGAGAGGGACGTGGAGGCAATGTTTAATTGCAGATAGGTTTTATTTACTATAACCATTTGACACACTACAACAGTAGGGAAAATGTTGCAGTACAGAATGGTAAAATTTAATACTCCAATAAAAACACCAGTAGGGAAAGTGTTGGATTGCGGAATAGTAAAATTTACTATACCCACTTCAGTAAGTACAACAGTAAGCAAACTCTAAAGGGGTAACATTTACTATTTCCACTCCAATAAGTGCAACAGTAGGGAAAGTGTTGGATAGTGGAGGGGTAAAATTGACTATTCTTACTCCAATCAGTACAACAGTAGGGAAAGTGTTGGATTGAGGAAGAGTAAAATTTACTATTCCCACTTCAATTAGTGCAACAATAAAAAGAAACAAAATCTTAAAACAAAATTAATTTACTTCAAAAACAAATAAAAAATATAAATGTTAAAGAAATATACAAATATATTTAATAAAAACATATTACAATGTTAAATTCAGATCACAAATCTCATTAGAAATAAAATTCAAAAATAATTTTCATAGAAATAGACTTTTTTATTTACATTTTTTTAAAATGTTTTACTTCACACCATATAACCCTTAAAACTCAACCTGCACCAAAAAATTTACTTTAAAACTGAATAGTCTATTAATATAAAATGGAACAATCCAAATATCATTAATAAAATATTAATTATATGTAATGTACTTGGCACAATGTACCCCCACAAAACACACATTACACAACATTTAACAAAAATGATTTACACAATTAACATGATTATCAAACTATTCATTAATAATTTAAAAATGTACTTTAAATTATTTACTTCCCACCCCATACCCCCACAAAACTAACATAAAATCTAAAAGAAATAATTTAATAACAAAATTAACAATTTTCAATCAAACAAATATCAAAAACTAAGAGGCCGATTACGATGTCGGTCGGAAAGCCTCCGACCGCAGTGTCGGTTTGCATTCCGACCGCCCGATTACGATGTCTGCAGTCGGAATGTAAACCAGACGATCGTTCCGACCGGTTCTCGGAGTATTCCTGTCGGTCGGAACCGCACCGCATTCCCCTATAGATGGCGTTTCCGGCATCGGGATTACGATGTCGGTTTTCAGCAGCCATTCTGTGCTGGCCTTTCTGACACAGAAAGGCTGTTGTAAAGCAACTTTGTGGGCCCCTAGCAGGGCCCTGTTGCCTTCGCGGCCTACGGTTGGCACCCACCTGTAAAACCCTGCACCGTGTGGTGCCTGGTGCAGGGTTTCTCACACACACACACACACCCATTTCTCTGTAGGAGCCTGTATTACGGCCTGTTCACAACTGTAACACAAGCTCCTATAGAGAACTGTGGGAATCCGACCGAACAGTGTTCGGTCGCATCGTAATCAGGTGGTCGGAACCGCCAACCTGAGGACTGTCGGTCCCGAATCTGAGACAGTGTTGGTCGGAGGCACCTCCAACCGACATCTTAATAAGCCCCTTAATATTAATTCATTTAAATTAATTACATTTCCCACCCTTTACGCCTATAAACCTCATATCCCACACCTAAAATCAAAGTAAATATTTACACAATTAAAACAATTGTCAATTAATATCTAACTAATAATTATTTTAAATTAATTTACTCCCCACCCTTTACACCTATAAACCCTACAACCCTAACCTAAAAAAATTTGATTACTTAAACATAATTAATTTTAATTTCTACTCAACAAAAATGTCATCCACCCTTCACCCCTATAACCTTGCAACCCAAAAAATGAAACAATTAACATAATTAACATTTAATATTAATCAACAATTAATTAAACATTACTTTTCCGCCCTTCACACCTATAAACCACACATCCCGCACATAAAATTGACATTAAAAAATAACACAATTAACATAATTAAATAACAATAAAATAAATATTTTTAATTAAATAAAATTATAAATGTATAATTAAATAACTTCCTTCCCTATAAAACACACAACCTGCTACGGAATTAAACAACAAGATTTAATTTAAGTAAATTAAATATATTAACTACTAAAAATGTAACCAATATATTTAAAAAAAATAAACAATTATACAAAAAAATACAACATATACATTTAAAATATAAACTAAAATGCATAACAATTTAAAAAATATTTTACACTATATTTTTGCAAATATTAATGACTTCAATATTTTAAAAATTGACATTACTCACCTTAAAATTGATATTCTTGACATCAATATTTCCATGTCATGATATTTTAGAATCAATATTCTTGTACATCGATATTTTCAACTCCAATACTTTTTCTGAATTCCCTGGGGAGTCTGGGTGCAGAGGTGCTGGACGGGTTGGTAACCTTGCGTGCGACGCGTTAGAAAGGAAGAGGGGCCAACTGGAAAACGGCTGCAAGTGGAGACTTGGGGACAAGTCCGGGAGCTCCCAAATGGGGGTCGGGTGGAGTCGTGAGGGTTCTTAGCGCTTGGGGGAAGCAGTCCGTTTCTTTAGGCTGGACGGCTTAGGTGCAACGTTTTTTTGTCAGCTGGAACTTGTCTGTCAAGGCGCTTGCTGGTTTCGGTCAGGACCAGTAAGAAGAAATAAAATAGAACAGCTGGGCCACTCTTGGTGCTTGCCTCTGTGGTGCCGACATCCCTCATCGGCTGGTTGTCGTGCTGTTGCTGGAGTCCTGACTGGTCTTTCAACAAGCGTTGGTCACAGAAAGGGTGGCCGAAGTATACAACGGAGCCCTGCCCTATCTGGCACTTGCTTACCTTGATAGTGAGGCCTGCACTCTGCAGACCCTCAAGGCTCTTTCCAAGGTGGATCAGGTGATCCTGCTAGGTGGGGATGTAGACAGCAGGGGATGCATCTCCAAGATGCAATCCCCATTAAACCAGCCTTCTGTGCCCTGCCACATTTGCAACCCAACTACTAACTCCTCAGCAGTTTTATAGCCCTGATTAGATCTGCAACAGTACCTAAATCGCCAATAATCTTGCCACGGTGTCCATCAAGTGGTCTGAATTGGACTCCCGGAGGCATGGAAAAAGAGCCCCAGAGCCCCAACTGTCACCCTCACCCCACCCTAGCGACATCTCTGTTTATTCCGACTGCCTGTGCATAGGCTTTCTCCAGGCACACCACTACTCTACAGGCGGCTGATGAGATCCTAGAATCCGCTGGTTGATTCTGGTGGTCCTACGGGCTGGTCGCCACCGACCACTGGATCAGCATGGCAGGGAGTGGCTGTGGCTCGACATCTCTTGCCTGCATCGGACAGACACTTTGCTTTGCAGTGCTGTCACACGGCAACCGTTCATGGTAGTGTAAAATGGTATTCGGCACAGTGCATGGTGATCCCTGTTTCTCCCCTTTCTTGGACTCCTATTTATGATGATGTTGAATGCCAGCATGTGCAATCCTACTGGCACCTGACCAGCAATGCCCCAGGTCCTTCCTTCTGTGACTCCACAGAGAAATTCATATCCCGATATCCCCCACAGTTGGGCTCTGCTTTGCATGAGGGAGCGGATCTGGGTCATGAACAATCCATTATAGAGTCCACCCTGCTTAGGACTTGGGGGGCTGATTACGAGTATGGCGGTTGTAAGACCCCCAGACTTGTGGTGGTCCGTCCGCCACATTACGACTTCAAAAGTCGTTGCAGCGGAGGACCACCAGCTGTGCCATGGAACAGTCATTCCCTGGCAGTGGTGGAGCTGCGCCCCAGTGTAACATGTTGAGCAGAACTGGTGGAGTCCCACTCAGCATATTGCGAGTTCCGCCAGCCATTTCATGGCAGGAGCCCCCCCCCCATGAAAAAGTTGGTGGTGGAGGAATAAAGGGGGCTCTACAGGGGCCCCTCCACCATGGGGATACATTCAGGGGGGCACAACAGGTGCCCCCTTGTCTATTCCCCCAAAGTTCCAACACGACATGGACGACACACTCCACGCCGTGCTGGAACTTTTCTGCCATTCCCATTGCGGTGCCTGGTTTCTAGGCACCGCCATGGGAAAGGCAAAGGACCGTACGCCTTACACAAATTAAACTCTTAATAAGGTGGGCGGTCCTTGCGCTGCTGTGTCGGCACAGAGCCAGTGCAACTGCGCCAAAGCCGTAATCCGGTCTTTAGACTAATGAGATTCAGAAGGCAGTATGCAGCCATGCCATGACTCCCCGAACTGGAGCCTAATGGGTAACCAGGCACCACCCCTCCCTGCCAAGATCTCTAATGTCTTACTGCTCATCCTTTCCCCGACGTATTATGCTCTACCTAGAGGGCCGATGATGAGCTCAGTGCTCACCAGCCTTTACAAGAATCTAGTGTCACACTGATTCCTTTTATGGAGGGCTGATCATGAGCACGGTGCCTGCAGGCCTCTCACACCCGATCGAGCCACTCCTTCCACATAGATGCTGTGCATTTTCCTCCATTTGCATCCAATGCACCGAGTTGGTGCAGTCCTGCCTGTTCCTTTGATTGGGGTTCAGGGATGACCGCTTTGTAGTGGACATTTTGGGACTCCCAGGTTATGGTCTTTTTACATGAAGGAGCCATAGAAATCAAGAGGGCTGCTTCTTCCCTAGGTAGGACCTTTCCTTTTGGGACAGACATTAAAAGAAATAGAAAGCGGACTAAACTCCCTACTCATCTTAAGGGCCAGACATCCTGGAACAGGTCCTTTTCCATTAGGGTCCTACAAATGCTCCCTTCCTCATTACACTAGCTCCTCCCTGCCCAGTGACCTCACCATGGAATCGTCCCCATCATTATGTTGAACCCCCGACTATCTCCCGCTGGGCACAACTCGGTCCGAATCATTTTTCCTCCTAACTTTACTAGAAACGCAGCAAAAAATATCAAACAAAATTGCTCAAATTGAATAGAGAAACACTATTCTTAGATTCCAATTCCTGCTAAAAATAAAGAATCGATGATCAACGATCTAATTTGTTTTTACCAACTAACGCTCCCAATGGAAGAAAGCCTTATCCTCTGTACTCAGTCACCTCCACCAAGAAGATTCTGCACAGCCTCAAACTTGCTATCGCACCCTAATCTGTGTACAATGCTGAAACCACCATTACCATTTACAACTACGTCACTGTACTCAGCCAATCATTCAATCGGTATTTGGACAAAATATTAAATCCAAAATATGGAGATACACAAATATCAAGTTTCTAATATTGTGATACTTAAATATTGTGATGCTTAAATATTGTTTACAAAGAAATTTCTTTAAGGTAAGTAATATGGTTGTCAAAAATATGAGTTGTAAATATCGTTTACAATGATATAGTTGTAAAACTTTATAAAATTATGTTTCTGTATTATAATTTACATTTTAATTGTATGTTATAAACTGTAGTTTTTTAAAATATGGTTTGTATTTTTTAGTTATTTATAATTTTAATTTAATTGCAATTTATGGTGTAGCAGGTTGCGAGGTTTCTAGGGGTAAACAGTGGAAGTTAATAGGTATAATTAAATATTGATTAATTCTTTAATCATTATGTAAATTGTGTAATATATTTTTCTAGTTATATTTTAGGTGCAGGTTGTTTGATTTTGTAGGGGTACAGGGTGAACATTTAATCAATTATAAATGTTTAAAATGTATTAATCATTCAATTAATAATTGTCATTTATGAAATTATATATTTTTTAAATTCTATATTAGATGTGGGTTGTGTTTGTAGGAGATTCTGGGTGGGAAGTTAGGTAATTATTGATTATTATTATTATTTAATCGAGTATGAAATTGTGTAACTATCATATTTTTCAAGTTACATTTTAGGTGCAGGTTTAGTTTGTAGGGCAACATGATGGGCAGGTAGTTAAATAAAAATGAATTACTAATTAATTTTTATTAAAATATTTAATTTAGTGATTTTGTAAATTCTATTTGCATTTTTACATTGTATATTTGGTGTTTTTTGTGTTTGTAGGCGAATGAGGTGGGAAGTTATTTAAGAGCTAAATAAAAAATTATTTCTTTTATTTATTACTTGGGGCCTCATTACGATGTCGGTCGGAAACTCAACCTCCTGACTCCTTGCTGGATACGGTTCCAACCGACTCGTGGTTGACTGTTACGCCTGACCGATTATGATGCTTCCGAACACCGGTTGGAAGGACTCCCATTGACTTCAATGGAAGCCTGTGTTCCGACCGACAACACAGGCGCCTATGGAGGGAAAATGGGTGTTTGCGGAAAACCTTGCACCCTGTGGCGGTCACCCCATGGTGCCTGCCACACTGTAAACGTAAACGGTGTGGGAGGTATGATTCCATGCATTGTAAAGCTCCTCCGGGAGGCCCTCCGTGATCCTGGTAGCAGGCTTCCAAAATCATACAGCAAGCTAGGGCTGCTGCCGACCAGAGACATGTTTCTGCCCTCCTGCGGCTGAGCCAAGCTCGAGCAGGGGAAGGCAGAACAATAGGTATCCTGTCACAGGGAGGTGTGACCATCTCCCAGACAGGGTTTAGTGTATTGGGGGCATGGTGGGGCGCTTGCCAGCGCCACTGAGACTGCTTGAAGGGCACATTTGGTGCCCTCCTTGCATACTCCAGTTCAAATCTGTTCAGGGAGCCATTGGCTCCTGCTCTGGCGCAAAACTGGACAAAGGACATGTGAGTATCCTCCTCACTGTCCAGCCTCTCCTCTGAGGGGGACCCCTGAATCGTCCCAACCCTTTCCTTAGGGTACCGAAGGGCTTACCTGGGGGTGGGTCCCTAGATTCGTCGTGGGACAAGATTCAGATCACATACCACTTCAACCATCTGGACCCTCTGGACTTCGCTTTGGGAACCAAGACTGCACCTGAGAAGATTCCTGCTGCTCCTGGTCTCGTCGTCCTGCTGATCTTCGGCAACGTTTGTGTCCGTGCTCCTTACAGGTTCTTCACCAGGCCTGTGGACATCCAAGACACCCGAAGGAATCTCCCTTGGAGTGAAGGAGTCACTCCCCTGCATCTGCAGGCACCACATTGCAGATGACCGGACTGATGATCCTGGGCTCCCACGGACTCCAAAAGGCTCAGCAACACATGTGGTGGTTCTGCAACTCCCTTGAGGCCAGCACTGTCTTCTCACTAAAGTTTGAGGCCAGTATCCCTCGTCGGACCCCCTGGAACAGAACAGCTGTGCACCACGTCAACTTGCTGTTGCCAAGGCTTGTTGACTCTCTCCTCTAGAGAACTTCGGGCTCCAAGAAGCTCCAACCTCAAGCAACTCCTGCAGCCAAGATCTTCGCCCTCACCGCTTTCTCTGCACCGTGGGCCGCCTTCATTAGTGAGCTGCTTGAGGTCCTCTTGCGATTCCTGTGCCTTCAGCCCAGGGGTCCTCTTGAGGGTCTTCTTTGGCTTCAGTGGGCTCCCCTGCTTGCTCGGGGCCTGCTCTGACTTACCTGGTCATGGTGAGTCTGCAATGTCAGGACTGCGCTGGTCCTGACATTGCACCTTTTTCGTTGACTACTTTGGTTGCTGCTGCCAAGGCTTGTTGGTGCCCCTGCCGGACACTGACCCCTTGGCCCTCCATCCGACGTGGGGCAGCTTGTAATCTGCTCTGGATTTTCTACAGCGTTGCATGGTCCGCACAGTTGCAACTTCAAGGTTACCGTCAACCTCACCTGCATCTCCAGACATCACATCGGTGGGCAGTCGTCTTCCATGCCTCCTGGTCACTCCTGAGAGGTATAGGCTCTGTCCCCTCTGCTTGCAGGTACCTCTCATCTTGAATCCACTTTTGGGTTCCACCAGACTCCTTCGTCTTCTTCTCCAGCTGCATCTTTCCATAGCTCCACGGGGTAAGAACTGGGTGAAACGCTAGCTCGGCAGGCGCTTTACTCGCGCTTTTTACTTTTGCTACTTGTCAAGTTTTAATCTACTTTTTAAACCTTTTAACACATTTTTTAAACCTGTATTCTCTGACCTGTTCACTGAAATCTTTTACTCCTGCATTGCTGCGAGTAGCAGGGTGCGGGAGCACTATCTCTCCTCTTGCTTACACTTACCTCCTCCTTGCCTTCTCGCCTCATTCGTGCTGACCTCGGCCATTCACGGTGTGCCTCCCTGACTCAGCACACATACAGGTGCCATTTTGGGAGGGTCGGCGGTCTAGTGTTCAGACCAGCTGACCCCTCCACCTACTTAATGGGAGCTGCTGCGCACAGCGGGCGCGCCAAAGGCGCGCCTACGGCAAGCCCGTCTGCGCCCGTCCGCGCTCCAGGCGTGCTCAGCGCCAGCCCCCCTGCCCATTTTGGCCCCCATGACTGCCCCCAAGTCAGCGGGTCTGCTTTTCAGCACCGCGATGGTCGGAATTACAGCAGAGAAGAATTACTCTCCTGTAATACTGAAACACAGCACTGCTCAGGCCCCACTCTGTCCCTTGGGGATACACCATTTTGCTATTCTTGCCCAGTTTGTTCTCTTAAGCTCAAGCACCTAACGATAAAATCCCCTGAACAATCCGCGGGCAGCTCACAAAAATGCATGGCAGGACGATTAAACTGCACATTGCTAAATGCCCGGTCACTTACCAAACATGCAATGGAAATGGCTGACTTCTTAGACAGCGCGATTATTGACATAGCTTTCATAACGGAGACATGGGCTGATGTCGCATCTGGCCCAGACCTGGTTACTGCCACCCCTCCTGGTTACTCGCTAACCAGACTGGACCGCATTGGGAATAGAGGCGGAGGCCTAGCAATTATCTCTAAAGTCAACTTAAGTCAGATTTGACCCGCTACCTCACCCTGGATGCGAAGCCTTGATCTTTAAAATCAACCTTACCAGCCACTACTTATTCAATGGAGTCCTGATTTGTCGACCTCCTGGCCCCTAGAAAGCCCTTCCTAGATATGGATAAGTCCCCATGGGACATAAAAGCCAACTCCTCTGATTTCACTGTTCTTAACGATTTCAACTTTCACCTGGAGAATATGGAGGATCCAGATACTCTAGATCTTACTGCCTCCTTCTCTCTTCTAGGGCTATCACAACTAGTCCGCAGTCCCACGCATTCCGGAGGCCATACCCTAGATGGCATCTTCTCAGACTGTCCCCTCATTCAAGTCACCCAGTCTTTACCATTAACCTGGTCAGACCATAGGGTGGTAGTGTTCCATCTGAACTTAGGAGATCACAGTCTGAAAGAGCCCAAGAGCGTACCTAGGACTAGTCATCGACTTTGGCACTTGATCTCAGAAGGCACTTTCTCAAGGGCCCTTAAAGACTCCATCATGCCAATAGCTCCCAACCTGGATCAAGCAACGGTGGACTACCATAAATGGATCAGTGACTCTATTGATAGCTTAGCTCCAGCCAAACGAGGAAACAATAAGTGAACCTCTCCATCTGAACCCTGGTTCAATGGGGAGCTTAGACTGGCCAAACAATTATGCAGAAGGCTAGAAAGGAAATGGAGGCTGAACTACTGCCGGGACAAAGACTCCTATAAAGAGAAACTGCAAAAGTACAAAAAACTCCTGACCAAAACTAAATCCAATTTTTTTTAATAAATAAGATCAACTCCGCTCTCAATACTCCTAAGGAGTTATTCTCAACTGTGGTCAAGCTTAGCAACCCTTCCCCAGCCAGTAACCTGAACGTAGATGCCTCTGTTTGCAACAACCTTGCCACCTTTTTTAAACCAAGGTAGAAGTGATTTTTAATTCCTTAACCACAAGTGCTGACTCTGGGGGACTATGTACGGCTGACAACCCTCAGGCCGCTGGGTTTAACGATCCTAAAGGAGGATAAGCTATCCTAAAGCCAGACGTGGTGATAACTTTCCAACCTAACAACCCCACTTTTTTGGCTTTCTCCCCCCTTACGATAGACCAAGTTACCAATCTGTTCAGGCAAATTAAGTCAGGATCACCGTTCGACCCATGCCCGCCTAGAGTTCTCCAATTGGGATCAAGCATAGTTCCTGGTCATCTTCTAGGGATTTTTAATAAAATGCTTTGGTCTGGTTACTTCCCCAAAAGCTGGAAAGTCGCGTCAATTCTCCCTCTTTTAAAAAAAAAAATAAATAAAAGCGAATTTGGACGCTGACACTCCTAATAACTATAGGCCAATATCTCGATTTTCCGGCCAAACTGATAGAGAAAGCCATAAACACTGAGCTCTCTCTTTACATCCAGGAACACGATCTACTTGATTCCTCCCAGTTTGGCTTCAGAGGCCAACATAGCACTGAGACAGCTTTGATCACAGCCGCAGAATATGTCAGAGCAACTTTAGACAAAAGAGGGAACGCTGCCCTAATTTTACTTGATCTTTCGGCAGCGTTCGATACTGTCAACCATCAACTCCTGATCAACCGGTTGTTCGAGATAGGTGTCGGAGGTACTGCTCTTAGTCTCCTCAGCTCTTTCCTCTCTGACAGAACGCAGTACGTGGAATGTAACGGCCACAGATCTACTTCTTTCACCCTTCCCTGTGGTGTTCCACAGGGGTCTTCACTGAGTCCCACTCTTTTTATTCTGTACGTTACACCTCTGGCCTTACTGATCGAAGGCCTTGGCTTCTCGGTTGTCTCCTACTCTGACGACACCCAGATAGTGGTGTCAGTCACAGAGAATGCCGACAACACAGCTAATTGTTTCCACAACTGTATGCTGCAGATAGGGAAATGGATGTCTAACAACTGCTTGAAGCTGAACTCCGATAAAACGGAGGTGCTACTGTTTGGCAACAATCCATCATTTTGGGGCCCCAGTTGGTGGCCTCAGGAAATGGGTCCACTCCCCCCTCCCGTGCCAAAGGTGAAAAATCTGGGAATTCAGTTTGATGAAAAACTTTCCTTTGTGGGACATGCCAATGCTATCACCTCATCTTGTTTTTTCATTTTTAAATCTCTCAGGAAGATCTTCCCTTGCATCCCTCTGGACCTGCGGAAAGCGGTGATCACCACTCTAGCCTTTGCTAAAATAGACTATTGCAACGGGCTCTTCCTGACGGCCCACAAGAAAGCCTTAGACAAACTAAAATTGGTCCAGAACGCGGCTGCCAGGCTGCTTTTAGGGATTCCAAAACATCAGTCAGTATCCAAGTCTCTCTCATCACTTCACTGGCTCCCGGTTAAGAAAAGGGTTATGTTCAAATCCTTGTGCTTAGCCTTTAAAGCCCTCCATTCTGAGGGACCAGTCTCTATTAGGCAACTCTTCCATCGCTATATCCCGGCCAGAAACCTAAGATCGGCCTCCCAGGCTAATCAGGTTGTCCCCAAGTTTAGGAGAGCTACCTGGGGAGGAAAGAGTTTTGCAGTCACGACTGCTAAACTCTGGAATACTATGCCACTTACCCTCAAAACCTCAAACAATCTGCTCACCTTTCGCAAAGCGCTTAAAAGCTGGCTTTTTAATAATTAGTTCAAATATGTTCTTTCATTTCTTGGGAGCCTCACTGCTGTCTGGTGTTTTGCTACCCTTCTTCTCTTTCCCCCTGGAGCTTCAGTGCCTAGACACCTGTGGGTATAAGTGCGCTTTAGAAATCCTATTTTCATTTCATTCCCTGAAGTCCTCCATTGTTGTCTAGGTGGTTTCTGACGTCACTTGACACCTATGCAGCCGGCTTCCCTGGTGTAGGTATCCTGTATCCTGAGGTATCTACTGGTGGGGTGGCTCTCCAACCTTCCATCTTCCACTGGGTTTCTTCAGGGTATGCTGGGAAGGGCTGTTTTTCTTTAAAACTGCGACTTACCCATTGACTTATGTTGATCACGAGGTCGTGTTCACACTGCACACGGCCTCTGTGGGGTTCCTGGGTACTTACCCTGGATGGTTCCTTGGGTCCCCAACACTTCTACGTCTTCTGGGTCCCTCCTTGACTTGAGTCGTGGTTCGCATTTCACTATTTTAGTATATGGTTTGGTCTCCCCTTGGAGACCACTGTGTGTTTGTGCTACTTACTTGCTCCATTTCCCAAGTATTGTGTGTATTGTGTTTCTTTCTCCGGGTGGGAGATAGTACAATTGTGTTAGTGAGTGTTTGCAATAAAATACCTATTTTTATAACTACACTGTGTGATTCTTTTTCACTTAACCTATACCATAAGATTACGTACTGGTAAAATTAAGCCGCTTTACACTCCTTCTGGACTAAGCCTGAGGGCTACTTTTCACAGCTACAACTTAGAGAGCTTTCCAAGGTTGTCTAAGACCACTAAAATCACCATAAGTGTTGTCTGAATTAGTGCAGGGTGCTACACTTACAAAAGTGAGTACCATATACTAAGCCAGCCTCTCTCCACAATGTTTTTAGATTGTGTTGCCCATATCTTAGGGGCCGATTATGATGACTGGCTGTCGGTGGTGGTTCCACCGACATCTGCACCATCTTATACACCCACCATATTTCAATGGCGGGCGGATGGTTGGCGGCATCCGATAGGCTCCTTGAGCCTGCCGGTGCAGCTGAGGGGGTTGTATTCCCTACCATGGTGGTGCTTACCAGGCACCACCATAGTGATTACAATGTACCTTGCCGTCCGCCTTTTCATGGCAGTTAACTCGCTATGAAAAGGCAAGCAGAAGGGACTTTAAGGGCCTGTAGCGGGCCCCTGCCCTCCGATATGGGCACCGGGATGCACCTATGGTGCCCCCCTGTATATCCCTGCACCATGTGGCGGGCACCGCATGGTGCCTGCCACGTAGTGCAGGGTTGTCATGTGTCCCTATTTTGCATTGCAGCGAGTGCTGCAGCCAGCAGCACCTGCTGCAATGGGAAGTGTAGGCATTGCGACCGCCTTGGTGGTGGTCGCATCAAAATGCCTGTTGGGACCGCCAACAGCCTGTCGGGCGGTCCCGTTGAAAGATAACGCATGCCCGCCATCCTAATCAGCCCCATATTTTTTATTTCTTTATTTTTAGGTCCCAGTGAATCAATGCATCATAGGTTGGTTGGAGCTTATTTTTCAAAATAGTATCATTGCAGGGAACTTACTAGAGAACCATGCAGCGAGTGAGCCAGCGTCTTGTAATCTCCTGAGAAGAAAGTGGATGAATCCAGAGTATGTGTGATATTAATTAGAGGGGGTAAGTTGATGAAAAGCCAGGGTGTGTTCCCGGAGTGCACTGAGGCCTCATTCCAATGTCCGGTGGGACCATCTTGGAATCGGGCCCGACCGACTTGCGGTCGGCAGTTCCACCCGACCGATTACGATACGACCGAACACTGTTCAGTCGTATTCCCATTGACTCCTATGGGAGCCTGTGTTCCGCCCGACAACACAGGCTCCAATGGGGGTGTGCGGAAAATTCTGCACCCTGTTGCTGGCACCCCATTGTGCCTGCGACGCAGTGCAAGGTTTTACAGGGGGGATCCCTTAGGTGCCCCCAACCGAAGGCCTCAGAATGAAGGGGGCCCTACTAGTCACTTTTCCACAGCCTTTTTGTGTCAGACAGGCCGACTCGGAAAGGCTGTTGCAAGCCAACATTGTAATCGCTCGGTCGGAAACGCAGTCTGTAGACCTGTACGATGCTGGTCTGACCGACACTAATTCTCCAAGAGCTGGTCGTAACCAATTTGGAAAGACCATGCAGTTTACAATCCCACCGTGAACATCGTAAGCGGTCGGAAGGGTTCGACACTGTCTAGGGGAATCCAACTGTTGGGAGGAGGCTTTCCACCTGACATTGTAATGAGGCTGTTACTTGTAATTGTCGCTTAAAGGGGATCCAAACAGGGAGGAGTGTTGAGTAGTCGTCCACCCGTCCTGTTACCAATTAGAGAGCCATGGTGCCAAACGTCACGGATAAGGTTTAATCACCTATTTCTGAAGCTAATTCGGCCGCAACTAGGAGAATACGGATTGAAAATTTCAGTTTAAGTATCCATGCAATAGATGGTTGGAGGCGTGTCT
Organism: Calotriton arnoldi; assembly: GCA_963921515.1. Classification (NCBI taxonomy): domain Eukaryota; kingdom Metazoa; phylum Chordata; class Amphibia; order Caudata; family Salamandridae; genus Calotriton; species Calotriton arnoldi. The sequence goes on along the minus strand of CAWUFW010006516.1, from coordinate 68,016 downwards.
TGGGAGCCATGAATGGCAGACGTGTGAGCCTGTAGCTCCGCGCCGGCCCAACAACTTTCCTGCCGTAAACCAGCCCTAGCCCGCACCGCCCAAGATTGAAACGGTGGCGCAGGAAGGGGAAAGTCTGCCGCATCGATTGAGGCAAGGCGAGAGGACAAGAGATCTTATGACGAGGCTTCATCTGCCCCGGCGCCACTGATCGCAAAATGGCGGCTGCGATCTGCAGACGTAGACGCGGTCCTCCCTCCCTGCTGGTAACGAGAGGCCGTGTCTTGTTGGGGCCCGCAAGGTCTGCTAAGCTGACTGCCTGGATCCCGCGACCCACACGCTTTGCCGGAGATCGGGCCGTGAGTGTTGGGAGCCTGAACGGGACGCCGGCCCAGAACCAGGAGAGGAGCGGAGGGCTGAGGCCTGCTGCTGGTGCATACCCCCGGTACTGCGACGGTAGGAAGAGATTAGCTGCCCGATTTAGCTCCTGCGACACCGCCCGCACAGGAAAAAGGCGACACGTCTTGGGGAGCCGCACGACCGCCAAAAACAGCATCAGCCCGATCTGCCTGAGCCGACTGAGGGGGAGAGGCCTGTACCGGTCCGGTACCCTCGGCTGAGTGAGAAGTTAAGGCCTGCCCCAAACATCGCATAACGAAAGGATGAATTAGGGCGGGTGGGGTGGCCTGCACTAGAGACTTCAAACCTCACCGCCCAGTTGACGATGTGGCCCAGGCAGAGGGAGGCGAGACCTGAAAGCCCACCACGAATTCAGGGAGATGCGAGATACCGGGGCCTGTAAGCTGGATAAATCACCGGATGCCACTAGTGGGGAACTGTAGTGGTGTGCCTCGTTGGACCTAGGAACTGGAGTGTGAGAGTACTCATCCGACCTCACGCGTGGCCTGGAGGGGGAGGCCTGCGCCACCTATAGTGCTCTATCTCCATAATGACCTCCACAACCCGCGGTACTGGAGTGGACTCAGAGGAAAGAGAACTAGCCCTGCCTCGGATACACCACAGACCCTATTCATAGTTACCCCACGAGGAGGGGCAGCTTGAATTGTTGGGGGCACGTCCACTCGCATAAGCCCTTGGGGACCATGATACATATTGATCGTTTGGAGTTATCCCCCCCCAGTGGTCGACCACCGCCTTGGTACCTGGAGCTCAGCCCCCCTTGATGACTCTTGAGTACACGATAAGACCCTAACATGGGGAAACCCAGAACGAAGGCAGCACCTTGGATAAAGGTGAAGACACAGCAGACCCTCCACAGGTCTCGGAGGCACCGCCATCAATGGCCGACCCGGTACATGAGCAGCTAACTAAAATCCTGGAAGAGATAGCGGACACCAAAGCTACCTTGCACCAGGACATTAGCACGGTGTCAGTTGGGCTGGGCCTGCTTCGCGCCGAGCATCATAAACTTACAGAGGGTGAAACTGACTGAGGTCTCAATCACAGAACTACACCCGGTACAGCAAAAATTGGTCCACCAGGTGAGCGAGCTTTCTGAACCGGTTGGCGTGCTGGAACGCAGGGCGGAGGAGGGCTCAATAGGAGGAATAACATGATAATGGGCCTGCCAGAAGGAACGGAGGGCAGGGATATGATTGCGTTCCTAGAACCATGGCTTCGTACAACCGTTGCACCTGTGGGACTCTCGGCTTTCTACACGTTGGAACGGGCACACGGTCCCTGCTCACCCCCCGGCTTCGTGGCGCCCAGTGTTAGCGAAACTCCTTCACTATAAGGATAGAGACATCATCCTGCAGAAGTCACGTACGTATGGCCCATTCACCGTGGACAACTCCCGGGTCTCAATTTTCCCCGACTATCCCGCTGACGTACAGAGAAGACGAGCCTCATACTTGGAAATCAAGAAAACACTTTGAGATGAAGGCTTACAATACTCTTTGATGTTCCCGGGTCGGCTTCGTATAATACTGGATGGGAAAAATTACTTTTGCGAACACCCGGAAGCAGCCTGAGAATGGTTTGAATCCTACAACGGTGGTAAAGACCCAGGTACAGTCCTTGCTGAGCGCCCACAAACTAGCGAAACCAGGAGAGAGAACACGGACCCGATCAAGACGGAAACCACCAAAAAGACCGAGCCCTTCCCAAACTGTGAAGGAGAGAGCTGCAGCCCTACAAGCGGTGGCTGACCTCATGAAACCAACTAACTGTCTCAGAGCCTGGATCTAGATCCCTCAAAGGAACTGATAGCTAACATTCAGACAGTTCTCAAGCAAATTGTGCCATAATGCTGGATGTTACCCCTAGAACAGCTGATGACCTATAGCCAAGAAGAGCCTCCACATTAGGGGACCAAAAGGAGATGACATCATGAAGCGTCTCACCATGACAAAGGACACTACTGCTGGAAACGTTGAATGCATGGGCCGGCGCTGGCTACGTCGGACACAGGACTTCGTAAAATAAACAGTGGTTTGACCACGATAGCCTACCCCCCTGGAAAGCTCCACCCACCCACCCATGGCTGGAGCCTTCGGAAGCCTTGGACGATTGGCCTGTAGTTTGGGCGGCTGGCCGTTGCCAGGCTGCTCTGGGGAGAAGGGAGTTTTGGTTTGTGGGAATTTTAGTTTTCATACCCACGTTTTGGGTTTTTATGTGCAAGTGGGGCCCTGGCCCATTGGCTCTGTGGCTGGGGGGTGGGGGGCAGACCTGGACGCCTAGATTCTTACAATGCCCTCGGAAAGGCATACACTAAAATGTTTGATATGGAACATTAGGTATCTGCGCAGGAGGGGGGTGCAGATTGCACTCCTCCAGGAAACACACCTTACCAGTGGGGAGGGGGAGAAGCTGTGCAAACGATGGAGAGGGCAGGTATTTGCGACCTCTTATTCTGCATATACGAGAGGGGCATTAATTTAGATCAGAGCTGGCATACCATTTGAACCCTTGCAGGTACTGTTTGATAGAGAGGGTAGATGTGTACTGCTGAAGGGCAGAATTTATGGACAGGAACTCACATTGGGTAGTATATATGCCCCTAATCAAGATCAAGTGCCGTTCCTCCAGAGGCTTTCAGGCTCCTTGACTGCGGTGCTAACCCCGAGCGTACTACTAGGAGGAGGCTTCATTTGTGTTGCTGACATAGTTCTAGATCGCTCTCACCCCCCACTGCTGAGTGCCCAAATACAAAAAACAGTGGTGGGGTTCCGAGATTGGAGGGGACACTGGGGACTGGAGGACACAACATGCCAGAGACCGAGACTACTCATTACTCGCCCTTACATCACTTGCACACCAGACTAAACTTATTCTTGGTTACACCGGGCCTGAGTCGCTTAGTCACACACACAGAATATTTGGGGCGTATGCTCTCTGACCATAGTCCCCTTTTGCCAGCCATCCAGCCGGAAGGACAATGCCCGCCAATTCCAGTGTGGCGGTTGAACACTCTGGCTCTTGAAGATACTTTTTTCAGAGAGACCATAGGCACGGCCATAGACTCCTACTTCGACAGCAACACACAGATGGCCTCCAATACACTGATACAGTGGGAGGCTTTCACGGTAGGACTGAGGGGGAAATGTGAGGGGGAAACAGTGGGAGCCCAGAGGGAACTTCACCGGGAATTGGAAACCTTAGAAGGCGACCTACATAGACTGGAAAATGAACAAGGAACTAGACCAGATGCATCGGACACCCTCAAACACTCACGTCATATTATCAAGCTCTTGACCGACTGCGGTGTCATGACTTTAGGAGTTACCTCACCAAGGTGCAGGAAGAAGAGGAGAGGCTGGGTAGGTTGTTGGCTTGGCTGATTAGGCCGGAGACGCGAGGATCCCCAATAACGCAAATTATACATGCTGAGGGCTACCCAATTTATGGCCCTGAGGCTATTAATGCCTTATTTTGTAACTATTATTAATCACTATATAAGGCCTCTCCCCCGATATCCCCTGATATACAGAGGGAATTCCTGAAGGTGTTGGGCCCCCAAATCCTTGACGACCACATAATTGATATCCTGGGAGGGCCTGTGACGGTCCCTGAGATCCAGGCTGCGAGGGAAGACACCTGGACCTGACTGTCTCCCTGCCGAATTCTACTCTACTTACACTGCACAGCTTCTGCTGCAATTGGAGAAGCTTTACGCAGAATCCCTGAAACTTGGATGCCTGCCAGAGACCACAAGAGATGCGCTGGTCATCCCCCTCCCCAAGAAGCCTAATCAGGAGGCAAAAGTCACAGACTTCAGACCACTTTCTATGTTAAACATGGATTTCAAGATCCTTAGTAAAACCCTGGCGCTCCGCCTCCTACCCCACATGCCGACCCTGGTTCACGCTGACCAGAATGGATTTATTCCGGCCCTGAACACATCGTACAACCTGCGAAGGATGTACTCGGTGCTGTACCATGCAGAAACCCGGTATTTACAGCATGCAGCCCTCTTGTCGGTAGACCTCGAGAAGGCCTTCGACCCCGTGAGATGGGACTACCCGTTTGAAACTGAGACAAATGGACCTGGGGGAAAGCTGGGTAAACTGGGTGAGGCTGCTTTATGAACACCCTGCAGCTAGGGTTCAGACTGGGAAAACCGTGTCCCCACAGTATGAGATCTTCCGAGGAACGCAACAGGGCTGCCCACTGTCACCTCTGTTTGCACTGGCGATGGAACCATTGGCAGCCTTATTCCATCAAGGCGGGAAGGGACTAGGCATCACATTAGGGGGGAACACTCCTATTATCTCCCTGTATGTTGATGACATATTGATATACCTCAATGACGCAACGGTGGGTACTAAGACTGCACTGCACCTGATGGACCAGTTTGAATTGCTGTCTGGCCTCAAAGTTAACCACAGCAAAACTTACCTCTTCCCAATCTCGGCCAATGGGGTTCACCCATTAGATCTTACGGTGGGCATTTACTGGGCCCGCACAACCTTCTGTTATATGGGGATTCAGGTCTTCCACTCGCTGGACGATTTACGTGAAGGTAATCTTGGCAAGGCCCTCCGGTCCCTGAGATCAAATGTTTCCTTCTGGTGCACATTACGACTGCTGATCATGGCCTGGGTTTCCCTTGCTAAAATGGTCATTCTGCCTCGCCTGCTGTACTTTTTCACCAATCTCCCCATAACCGTTCCCGCTTCGTGGTTTCGACAACTAGATGCTCTACTGCGAGATTTGATATAGGAAAAAGGGAGGAGGCGAGTAGCCCTGTCGATCCTACAACGCCCATCTGCGGAGGGAGGACTCTGAGTGCGTAACTTCGAGCTTTACTTTTTAGCTTCTCAATTCCAGTGGCTGGCGCAGTGGTTGGCAGATACGAGCCTAGTAGGCACTGACCTAACCGACCAAGGGATCCATACGGATCTGATGTTGGCAAAGATGCTAGACGCGGACATCGCCATCTCTCATCTATCCCTGCTGCCGACCACGGCTCTACGCTGTTGGAAACGCTGTCTCTGTAAAGAAGGTAAATCTCCCCTATATTCCCCGGCTCTGCCCCTGGTGGGCCTCCCCCATGGGAACCCCAAAAAGATACTAACCCCAACACTGTTGAAACCCTGAACTGAGGCCGGACTGGAAACGGTGGGGGATTGCTACCAGCAAGCAACCCTGGCTCCATTTGAAGACCTACTTGAGAGCTACAACCTACAACCAGGCCAATTCTTAACCTATGAGATAATACTGCGCACCTTTAGAGGGCTATGGGGGGGGGGGGGGAGCCAACAGGAGCCTAAATCACACTCGATATTACACTCAGTCCTTACAATAGGCACAGCAAGACACTAGGTAAAATGGTTCTATACATCGCAACTGAAGATGGTCCGCACACCCCTAACGAAACTGTGCACCTGTTGAGAGACTGCTCTGGGTAGACACATCACAGACCCATAATGGTCCAAAAGTTTGGCATACCCTAGGAAAGTCTCACGCAATACTAGATTGAAGTACATGCAGTTTAATTACATACACATGACGTGCATGACACCTCACAAACTTCAGCTCACCTTTGGAGGCACTGGATACAAATGCCAAAGATTCGACCGTGTAGACGCAGACTTCATACACATGACTTGGGATTTTGCCCCACTACGTAAGTTCTGGGAGGAAACAATACAACTCATTTGTGCAGCTGTGGGGCGCATAATAGAACCAACAATGGGAGTGTGCCTGTTTGGGCTCTTCCCCTGTCCTCCTAAAAGGAAGGCGGGAAACAGATTCCTAGATTTAGCCCGTGTCTTAGCCTGGAGAAGAATAGCACTGGCCTGGAATTTCGTACCTGGACCAGCAGTGGAAGCCTGGAAACGAGATGTAACCCATTGGGCCGGGGCAGAAGGCAGAGTACTGACGAGGGAAGAGGCGCTTGGATTGACGCAACACCCCCTTGCCAACCTCTGGAAAGATACACTGGGGGCATGGGAAAACCCAGATAGAGAGACAACAGGGGGGGACTAAGGGCCAATTTAGTAGGTCCAGCATACAGGCCCACGGAACCACAGCAAGAAAGGGTATGCTGTTCCTAAAGAGTCCTACAGGTCTATGGGTGTAAAGAGAGCATATGAGTGCTCATGAAGATCGGAGAAAATCTTTTCTCCTTTCAGAAAGAGACCCTCACACACCCAGCCAGCTAGGTGTCTTGCTTCATCACTGGGTCTGCTCCTTATCGGGTCGGCGCTGCAATACCCGATCGGCGCCCGTGATGGGGCCTTCTTGGCGGAGATCTTTTTTCTTAGCCGTTGGGTGCGGTGCGTGTAAGGGCCCTCGTGAGTGTAAATGTGTAATGTGTGCAATATAAAACAGGAGTTAGTGATCCACCCAAGACTATTTTAATGGCTGTGGTCACTATCCTGATTAAAAACCAAAAAGAGGCGCACACGCCTGCTCGAAGATTGCAGAGTTGTGTGCTAAAACTCAGGCCAACATGTTTCTTGCCTAGTGTCAAATTAACGGCAATTCTTCAGGACCTATTATTGATCATTCTACACTTTATGGTTGGTGGTCTGTTAATTACACAGTTAAGTGACCACCCATACAGCACCCTATAAAGTGGTACCTGTCGATCAACAACAATGCCTGTAGGAGAGAAGAATCATAAAGATTAGTACATCGTTCTTCTAAGGTCTGCAGTTCAACCTAAATGCAAAAGTCCATAATATGACCATGCTAATGTGACACTGCAAAACAAACGTGAAAGATGAGCATGCTTCACATAAGGGTGTATGTGATCATGCACTCGGCGAATTTCAGAAAAACAGAAGTAGCAAAGAATTATGCAGATCTTCGAGGCAACCTAGCACACTCACCCAACATGGGTCAGCTCAATGCATCAAGGTGTCGCGGCAGGTGAAAACACTGCAAGGTTCAGTGTCCTATGTATTGTAGTAAATGAAAGAAGAGAGGGGGGGGGGGAAATTATAGCGTGAGAATATTGGTTGAAGCTAACCTCATGACAGTATTTCAATGAAGGTAAATAAAGAAAGTGGGGTGGAGATTACCAACAAGGGACCCACAAGGAGTATGTCCGATTGTGAGCCCGATGGCTATCACTCAGAGTAACCAGTATATCCTGCACGTTGGTAGCAGTCGGTGAACCGGTGGCGTGTCGTACCGCGCGCTCCTACTAATCACTCCAACCCAGTGGTCTAGAGTGATACACTGAAGCGCACCGCTGGCACCCCCCGGTATCGCTACCAACCAAGTTAAGCAACAGATACAATAAAAGTTTAGCGCAAGAAGAGTGAGCGCGATGGCCAGGGACCAGTGCCGTACTGTCGCCATTCTCTCCTTTGTTGTTCGCAGTGTTTAAACTCACTCGGGCGGTCTCCTCAATTACGGCACCCACACTGAGTAGAAGGAGGGTGCGGGACACAACAAGGCTGGTCCCGCTGTGCGGTCACTACAAACATAGCGGAAAAAATCCCTGATTAGTGGTCAAAGCAAAAGCGCACGGATCCCACACTCTTCGCCTAAGCCCAAACCCCGGTACTCACGTTGTTCGCTCCGTCCGATCACGGTCGACCTACCCCTCACTCTGCCGGACCCGGGTGGATGTCACTTCTCTTTCGTGTTCGAATGATATCCCCCGGTCGGCCAGCAGTGGAGGCGGGACTTCCGGTATCGAGGTAGGGACAACGACTAGAGCATCAACAAACACTTCCGGGCGCCATGTTGGAATCCCCATTGCGTGTGTGTCAATGAAGGTTTCCCCAATTAACTAATTGTGGGCCACTGTGAAGCGATAGTCATAAGGTTGTAGATAAAATTATATGAGACGGGGAACAACAATGACTCATGCTCCTAGGGTATGCCTCGTAATCCACCTGCCGGTGTGACAATGGTGTCTAATAAAATAATATAACAACTCGATGGCCTGGAATAGACCAAATCGCTGTACTAAGGTGTAAATGTAGAATTACTAAATCACCCAGTTATCGATGTGGTCGCTGTTAGATAAAAGGTCCACCACTATTATAAAGGCGCGGGGGCGGGACTCGATGTGGCACTTAAGCGGGGATTGTACCCCTACGTCAGCAAACTCCATGGTATGTCTTCATTAAGTCCCTCTTTATCCGAGGACAACCTCAGTACCCACCTCTGTTCTATGCGGAACAGGATGATTTTGTGCATACCGGGGTGAGCTTCCAAAACCACCCACCGAAAAGAGTCAGGTGAGTGTTTATGATGTTCAAAATGGGTCGTCATCTTGGTGTTAGTTCTAAGACACCTGAAGTTGCTCCTGTGTTCAGTCATCCGGGTTTTCACCGGTCTGGTCGTCATCCCTACATAAAGGAGTCCGCATGGACAGGTCAATGCATAAATACAGTTGTTGGTGTTCCAATTGGTGTGTCTCTTGAGGACCCATTTCACCCCATTCGTGAATGTTATTTCTTTTGTGGTCTTGGTGAGAGGGCAAGCCGAGCAAGACCCACACGGGTAGTGTCCGACTACGGGAGGTAGATCCCATAGTCCCCTTTGTACATTGGTTTTCAGGGTGCTTGGTCGTGTGTGTATGAGCATGTCCTTTAAATTGCTTGTGCGTTTGAACGCGAATCTGGGTACAGGGAGATCTAGTGCTCCTGTATTCAGAATACCCCAGTGTTTCTTAATAATACTCCTCACTTGATTTGAGTCGGGAGTAAAGGTGGTCACACAGGTAATCGTGGTATCGGGATCCTTATGTACGCTCTCTAGCAAACTTTCCCGGTTGTTGTTTCTGGCTCTTTTACGAGAGAGTGACAGTGTGTTGTGGATAATCCCTCTGTCGCAGGTCTTGAGCCAAAGTATCAGACTCAATGAGGTAGTCAGTCAATGAACTACAATTCCTTCTTATCCGAAGGAATTGACCGAATGGAAGATTCTGTTTGAGTGCTCTGGGATGGTGGCTACTAAATAGAAGCAAACTGTTTTTGTCAGTTGGTTTGCGATAGTGTTGTAGTGATGCAGCCATCCCCCAGCCTTACCAGCAGGTCGAGGAAGGGTACACTGGTCTCGGAAATGGTGCTAGTAAATTTCAGAAAGGGGTTTAGAGTATTGATCCAAATACAAAATTCATCACATGTTCTGCGGTCCCCTTTCCAAAGGACCAAGATGTCGTCGAACCTTTTCCATACAAGAACGTTCGCTAAGTATGGATTGTTGTGATGGTAGATCTCCCTCTCCTCAAACGCTGCCATGTACATGCAGGCCAGACTCGGCGCGAAGGTACTGCCCATCGATGTGCCTTGCGTTTGATGGTATAGTTGTTTGTTATATTCAAAGAAATTTTCTGTAAGTGCCAGGGTGGCACACTCCAGTATAAATGCTACCGGAGTAGGGGAAGTCCAGTTCTCTCGGCTAAGTACGTCCTCCACCACCTCTAGAGTGGCCCTTTGGGGGATATTGGTGTAGAGGGCCTCCACATCCAATGTCAACAAAAAATTGATTTCCTCTGGATGCTGGACCCCCTCGAGTAGTCGTAGGACATCGGTTGTATCTTTCACAAAAGAGGGGGTGGCCCTTACAAGGGGTTGGAGAAAGTGATCGCAAAATCTCGACAAGGGTTCCAAAATGGACCCGATCCCCGAGACGATAGGTCTACCTGGGACCGGGGTCACCCCCTTGTGAATTTTGGGAAGGGTGTAGAAGTAGGGAATCTTAGGGTCAGTGGTAATGAAAGTCTGCCTCTTTTTTATTAATCCAGCCCTCCGATTCGGCTGAGAATACCATTGAGGAGATGGTGGTACTCAATCGAGGAGTGGGATCAATCGAGGAGTGGGATCCTCTCTCAATGGAGTATAGTACCTCCGATTACCTCCTATCGTCTCGGGGATCGGGTCCATTTTGGAACCCTTGTCGCTAAACTTTTATTGTATCTGTTGCTTAACTTGGTTGGTAGCGATACCGGCGGGTGCCAGCGGTGCGCTTCAGTGTATCACTCTAGACCACTGGGTTGGAGTGATTAGTAGGAGCGCGTGGTACGACACGCCACCGGTTCACCGACTGCTACCAACGTGCAGGATATACTGGTTACTCTGAGTGATAGCCATCGGGATCACAATGGGACATACTCCTTGTGGGTCCCTTGTTGGTAATCTCCACCCCACTTTCTTTATTTACCTTCATTGAAATACTGTCATGAGGTTAGCTTCAACCAATATTCTCATGCTATAATTCCCCCCCCCCCTCTCTTCTTTCATTTACTACAATACATAGGACACTGAACCTTGCAGTGTTTTCACCTGCCGCGACACCTTGATGCATTGAGCTGACCCATGTTGGGTGAGTGTGCTAGGTTGCCTCGAAGATCTGCATAATTCTTTGCTACTTCTGTTTTTAATCTTTTTCTGAAATTTGCCGAGTGCATGATCACATACACCCTTATGTGAAGCATGCTCATCTTTCACGTTTGTTTTGCAGTGTCACATTAGCATGGTCATATTATGGACTTTTGCATTTAGGTTGAACTGCAGACCTTAGAAGAACGATGTACTAATCTTTATGATTCTTCTCTCCTACAGGCATTGTTGTTGATCGACAGGTACCACTTTATAGGGTGCTGTATGGGTAGTCACTTAACTGTGTAATTAACAGACCACCAACCATAAAGTGTAGAATGATCAATAATAGGTCCTGAAGAATTGCCGTTAATTTGACACTAGGCAAGAAACATGTTGGCCTGAGTTTTAGCACACAACCCTGCAATCTTCGAGCAGGCGTGTGCGCCTCTTTTTGGTTTTTAATCAGGATAGTGACCACAGTCATTAAAATTGTCTTGGGTGGATCACTAACTCCTGTTTTATATTGCACACATTTACACATCTACACTCACGAGGGCCCTTACACGCACCGCACCCAACGGCTAAGAAAAAAGATCTCCGCCAAGAAGGCCCCATCACGGGCGCCGATCGGGTATTGCAGCGCCGACCCGATAAGGAGCAGACCCAGTGATGAAGCAAGACACCTAGCTGGCTGGGTGTGTGAGGGTCTCTTTCTGAAAGGAGAAAAGATTTTCTCCGATCTTCATGAGCACTCATATGCTCTCTTTACACCCATAGACCTGTAGGACTCTTTAGGAACAGCATACCCTTTCTTGTTGTAAAACCCAGATAGAGACAGGAGCGAAGAGGGAACACAGACGAGTGGCGAAGATGACCAAAGGGAAGACGCCTAAATAAAAACACTGAGTTGACCTACATAAAAACGCTACCGCAAACGGACCCTGATATACCACACAACAATGGCCAGATAGGGACTGCACACACAGCCCAGCCCACACATAAAACTTTGGGACACTGTGAACTTACGGCCCGACGTGTGGAGAACGACCCCCTGGATGTCGGGTGCCCACCTGGCCCCCCGCCTCCCATACGCACGCCCCACATAGCCTGCTTAACATATTAGCAAATACACAACCCTTGGCCCCACTGCACAGTTAGTTAATTAGATAGTTAGTATGATTTAGCAGTTTTATAGTTACCTTTTTTGATAAAATCTGTGGGATATTTACAGACTGGCATATATGTGATAGTATACATTAACCAAAATAATCTTTTCCAAAAACTTACAGGCGAAATAAGACTTTAACGTATGAGACTTGGTTCATGTGTAAGTACTTTTATGGATAACCTTCTCTATGGCTTCTTCGAATTGTAACTAAAGTTAGTACAGGACGATTTTATATTTATGCCAAAATAGTGCTGTATTGTGATATATCAGTAATTGCTGAACTATGATTATGGATGGATATTAAAATAAATTTCAATAAAAATGTTGAAAAAAAAAAAGTATCCATGCAATAGATGTATGGGCTTTGCGGGGACAGGGAAGTAAAAGGGAGGAAAAACGTACTTGATGCGAAACTCAGTCGGGCATAAGTTCCCCCCCCAGAGTGGATCTCTTTAGTTCGAGTGAGACGTGCTGATCAGGTAACCCGGAAGTGGTTTATACTGATCGTCTGGTTCAGAAACCCGGGAAAGCGGCCGGTGACTAGAATGCTAACCGCTATCTGGTACGCAAGTGCGTCTAGGAATGTAATTTAGTACGCAGCACCAGCAGCCGCTATGGAGAGCCGTTCTGTACAGTGGACTGGAATGCTGACTGCTGCGTTGTGCACATGCGTAAGTTTAGCAAATAATTTAATGTGTAAATTCAGAGACCCAGTAACCTTAGAGCGGCACAATACATGCTGCAGCTCTAAGGGGCCCTCCTTGGCACCCATGCCCGTGAGGGATTTACAGAGGTGCTAAAGGCCTTGCCAAATGTGGAACAATTAGGCATTTACATCATTTTTGGAAAATAACACTGGCACTGGGGAACCTGGTTAGCAGGAACCCAGTGCTCTTCAGTCTTAAGTTGCATCAGATATCAGGCAAATCATGGGGCTAACCATGTCCAAGAAGGGCACTTTCGTACAGGCATTTTTTAAAAACCTCCTAAACATGACTAAGAGCCTGATTACGACTTTAGGGCAGCTGCGACGGCACAATGCAGCCTCCGCTGCGCAAGCACCGCCGACCGTATTACGAGTTGCAAATGTGCAGCTCATAATATGGTTGGCAGTTCTTTGGCCTTTCCCATGGTGGTGCACCACAATGGGAACTGCCAAAAAGTTCCAGCATGGCATGAACGGTGACTTCCATGCTGTGCTGGAACTGGGGGAAATACTGTTAAGGGGGGCACATGTTGTGCCCCCGCCCCCCCTGAATTTATTCCCATGACATAGGGGCCCTGTAGTTCTTGCACCACCAGCCTTTTTATGGTGGGGCTCTGCCATGAAAATGCTGGTGGTGCAAGAACTCAAAATATGCTGCTCTGGACTGCGCCAGTCCCTGCTCAGCATATTGGGTTGTGGCGCTCGTGCACCACCGCCAGGGAACGACTGTTCCCTGGTCCAGCAGGCGTTCCACCGCCGATACGACTTTGTAAATTGTAATCTGCAATACTGTGGACGTGCCACCGCGAGACCGCCAGACTCGTGATCCGGCCCTAAGTTAGCAAAGCTAAAACTTTTGTTCTGCATAATAAGCAAACGGACTAACATATATTTTTTTAATTTGTTTCCTTTTCCAGCAGGTACTACTTATTAAATTCTTCAGATGGATACATTCACAATGCTTTCAAACAGAAAGAGGCAACCTTACTAAAGCAATAAGGCTTTCAATGTAGTTATTAATAATCTTTTGAGTATTAAATGCAGAGGTATAACCCCATTATGCTCTCAGTGGACCGAATACGAATATCGTGATACGTAGGAGGAAGAATATTATTGTGTTTAAGTAAAAGTTATATTTCATATTTATCTACCAATTGTAGCACCCTTTTTGTACAAGAGTGAAAAGATTACAGTAAACATTTGAAAAGTGAATTGTGGTTTTCCTTTATACTGTCTTGGGTGTATCAATATGTATATACAAGGTCAGTTTCCTCATCATGACTGAGAAAGTCTGGCTTTGCGTACCAACGGAAAAATGGACCGTTTTCACCATTGAAACTAATGTAAACGCATGGGAAACTACTACCATTTTTTTTTTAGTAAATGTCATTTAGTGCAATAAAGGCTTGTTTTTTTCCATAAAGGTATATATCTATTTTTGCAAATTGTCAATTTTTCAACTATTTGCAAATAAATTTAAAAATGAAAAAAGATAGTGTTTATTTGTTTCCTGTAGTTCACTCTAAAATAAAGTGTATCGCTGTAATTATTTATTCATAATGATTGTGGTTTAAAATGTAAATGTCTTAAAATCTCACTGTTGTATTCATTTTTCTCTTTAAAATAAATTTCAGTTAGTGTGTAAAAATTAAGTATTACATGGGTATTAATATACTACCCGCCCATTACCGCTATATCCCTTACATCCTGTCACTAAAGGTGAATGTAGCAGTGCTATTAAACATTATTGAAGTTTAATGCTGAAATTAAATTTATTTGAAGACCAAGGGGCCTATGATGATCTCGGTCGTAAAGCCTCAGACCTTAGGTCAGAGGCTTTACGACCAAGATCGCCCGTTTCAGTTCTGACCAGCTGGTTACAATACAGCCGGTCAGAATTGAAACTGGCCAGTCATTACAGCTGGCTTGCGACAGGCTCCAGGAGCCCATCGGCCAGTCGGAGACCGGCCCGTAGTCCCATAGGAAGGCGTTTCCGCCTTCGGGATTACGATGCTTGGTTTCCCACAGGCTTTCTGACATGGGAAGCCTGATGGAAAGCGAGTTTGGGGGCCCTTAGCAGGGCCCCCTTGTCCTTGCGGCCTCCGACCTTGAGGTGCCTGCCATGGAGTGCAGGGATTAACACAATCTCATTGGGATTTTGTGTTACAGCCGTAACACAAGCTCCCATAGAGAAACGGGGTAATGTGACCGCATATGGTGCGGTCTCATCGTAATAGCGGTGTCTGACATCGTAATCGTTCCCCTAGTAATTAGTACTCGGGTATTAAAAGTAATACCTGGGTATTAATACAATTTCATCTCCCGTTACCCTAATATTCCTTGCACGTTGTCCCTAAAGGTATTAAAGCAGAGTTTTAAAAAAATGTACGTTTAAAAATTATGTTAAATTTAAAAGTACAGTTAAAAGCCTATTTATTAGTACACAGACATTAAAATTAATACTCTTGTATTAATAAAAATCTTCCCCACCCTGTACCCCTATTCCCTTGTTTCCTGTCCCTAAAGGTGAGTTACATTGGTTCAAAAATATATTTAAGTTTAAAGATAAAATAAGGTATATGGGGGTGACATCCACAGGTGCTCAGGGTTTCCAACAAAATAAAGAGGGAGGAGAAAAGCCTAAAGGCAAGGATTACTCAAAAGGCCCTAAAAATAACTCCCGTGGGAGTAGTGGTAACCAGTCCCAGTCTGATCTAAAAATGGGTTCCTTAACCATAAGACAAGGATGGTTGCATCCCAATGTACAGAGTGCTACAAATGAAATAAAATTATGATTTCTAAAGCGCACTACTACCCGCAGGTGTCTAGGCGCTGACTTCCAAGAAAAGGGTGGACCAGAGTGAAAGAAAACACCAGACATCAGTGAGACACAAGAAAAGTGGAAAGGGATGCTAAGCTAATAGTTAAATAGCCAAGTTTTAAGAGCTTAACGAAATGTGACCAGATTTTTTGAAGTTTTCAAGTGTTAGCGGCATCGTATTCCAGAGTTTGGCAGTGGCCACAGCGATGTGAAATATGTGCACAACAAGGGTGAACGCAAATGTCCCATAAGGGCACACCCCTCTACCTGTGGGCAGACACCTGGGTTGTCTAGTGTAGTGCTCGGGAAGGAAATAGTCCGAGTTACTTTTGGGGGGACAGGCAGAGGTGACCCTAGTTTCCCTGGTTGATACAGAAATAGAACTATAAGCCCACATGCCTTCAAATGCTTCCAGATATAGGCAGTGGGACACCATTAACAGGTGGAGGCACCATTAACAGGTGGAGGCTCTGTGGGACACTGAAGCCAGCATGAAAACTGTCAAGTGTCAGCTGTTGTCTGCAGAGCAGGTCCAAACAAACACATTCCACCAAGTCCTAATAGCCGGCTGCAATGCGAAACATCTACCAGTGTCTCCGGTCCCCTTTGAGTGGGGGGGGGGGGTCGTCTTAGGTTTGCAGGTCAATGTTGTCAACATACAGTTCCCCAATATGAGCAGAGTCGTGCAATAGACCACATAGGGTTGACGCTTATGGTGGATGGGGGGCATGGGCTTGCCATTGAAGCTAAGCATGGATGAAAAGTTATTAAAAAGCTGCAATGCTCTGAGCTTCGCTGCATTAAAGCAGGTGAACTCCAAGCGGGTGAGATAGCGGATCAGAGGGTGCCAAACCTAATGAAATTTAACTTCTAAGCGAGGTAAGTTGTGGGAAAGTTGTTGCATCGCCATCACCGCCCATGGGCGGTAAAACATTAAGCAATTGGGAGGGCCGTTGTCTTTTCAACTATATTAATATTAGCTGTGCAGCATTCAGTATGTGGATAATAAGCTTCCAGTCCGCGTGGGTCATCGCTTCCAAGGCAAGGTATTGCACACCTAGTATAACTGTGAGGTAAGAGGCAGGGAATGGATTCCCTATGGTGACCTTGTTCCAGGATCGCTTTTCTATATGTGGTAATGAGGCTGCAGGTGCACCGGAGGTGGCAAGTATATCCCACTACTAGTATGCACTGATGGCAGAGGGAAGATGTGGAGGGGTATATGCTGGACAAGTAAGCTGGTGTATAATACCTAGGCTATCAGGTTTTAGGTTTAAACCTATAATAACTGATAAAAAACCCCACCGAAAGGAAAATAGCCATCACCGGTGTAAACATATAAACACTGAAAAAACACCTTTGCAACCACAAACTAAGTGCCATTCAAAGAAAGGAAAAGATGAGTGAAAGAGTCATTTGTATTTCTTCCTGAAGGGGCCAATACAATGTAACTTTGTTATACAAGGTAGCATCAAGAAAGACTGGGCTAACATTATTCTGCTTGAGTTTTGTTGTTTAGAGATGTCACTAAAACATTGTCTCTTCTTCCTTCTGCTTTTTTCAGTTTTGTGGTCTTTGGTCTAAAGATGCAGTGTTTAGATGCATGTTTTAGGTCTTATTTAGTTATTTTATAAACTGTAGAGAATTGGGAAATATCAAAATCATATTTGATATTTTGGCTACATTTGATTTCACTGATAGGTAAAATGGCTGGTTTCATAAAAATCTTTCCTAATATGTACCATCACATTTACCCACAGACAGAGAATGGGTGAAATCTTTTGATACATCAGCCCCCTTTTCTAGCGAGTCAGTATTGATTGTAAGTGAATTGCCAAACACCCAATGCAAGATGTCGTGACAGGTATATGTGAAAACTATGTTGTCACCAAGCATCTGAGATAGTGGTGAAAACATGACACCAGACGTTTGGTAAACATGGAACGCAGTATCATTTGGAATGATGCTGAAAAAAGTTCCTACCAAGATCAATAAAGATTGGAGTGATATTGTTTGTAATTCAGCTATGTATATGAAAAAGTTGTATGATGGCCTGTCAAAATCGATACCTGAACTGAAGTGCTTCCCTTAAAGAGATCCTTGTCACTTGCTAGATGGTATGCTGAAAGCATCTTTACATTCTTCAGAGATAATGAAGAATGCTATTGACTTTGTAGTCCATTCTGGTGCAGTAAAAATGTATTTGGATCTCATATACCCTGTGCACAGGCTATCTATACACATGCACTATCAGTGCAGAAGGCAAGCAATAATTACAATTCCATAAACACCGGAAAAACACTTTCTGTTTTCAATGGCGCGAAAATGTGTAACCACTGTTTTTTAAGGTATTGAAAAAACCCCACCAGAATTTACAAAAAATAGAAACGGGAAAGCCTATTAATACCATTGAACCATACCAAGCCATTTACTTGTGGGATAAGCTGCAGTAAGTTTTAGGAGTGTCTCACCAAAGTGTTTCCCATTGCTTAGACGAAATGCCCTCTGTATTGAAAGTCTGCCAAAAAGTTTGAAATGTGTGGTTTGAGGGGGTGTGGAGTGTTGAATGGTCCGGTATATATTGGCAATTAATCCCTTAGAACCGTCATGTTCTCACAAAAAGTTTCTAATGGAGTATATAATCTGGTAGCCCTATAATAATTAGAGGGGTGCAACACTCAGTGATACAGCTGGCGGTACTTAAGCCTCGTTGTTTCAGGGAGATGGTAATCAGCTTTACATTGCTCAAAGGATTTTATGGAGGCTCCCACAAAGATCTGGTTTGCATGCAATTAGACTGTGGAGGAGGAGAAGGTAGTAAGCCCCTTCAAGATTCCTAGTGAGCGTAGCTAGACACTGTATAGGTGCTACCAACATGGATATATATATATCTATATGCACACACGCATACCTATAGGTGCTGTGCAGTCGAGTGCTGTCATAGCCATGCTAGAACCCTGAGGGGCCGGCAGGCCACTGCCAGATCCATGTGGAACCCATTTTTCACACTCTAGTGGACAACCCAAGAGATGTAAGTGGGCAGCCCAACAGTGCTAGAGAATATTAGGGCAGACCAGTCCACCACTTTCTCTAGGCCGCATCAGGGAAGAGTTACAGATCCTTGGCTGCTTCGCATTCTGGATAAAGGAGCGAAGGTCCTGCTGTAAGCGAGTGGTATAATCTTGAGGATTCTGAGTAGGCAGGGACTGGAAAAAGATATATAGCCATGGGATGACATTCATTTTTATGACATTAATGCGACCCAGTCAAGAGACAATGAAGGGTTTCCAGTGTCTTAGATCTGCTAGGATGGACCTTCGGAGTTATGTCTATTTGGCCTGTGTCCAATAGGACAGCGTAGGGTTAGATTATCACCCAAATACCTAATTGTGTTGGGTGCCCATTGTAACCGCGCTAGGGCTTGCAGAGTAGGGAGGTCTTACCTGGCTATAGTTAGATTGAGCATGCAAGATTTGGTGATGGTGATTTTGAAGACCGATACCGCCTCAAATGTGGCACGTCTGTCAACTATAGCCAGTAGGGAGGTAGTGGACGATAGGAAGTAAGCAAGAGGTGATCAGCAAACAAGCTAAACTTATGATCTCAGACACCAAACGAGATGCCCACAATAGCAGGATTGCAGCGGATGGAGATGGCCAATGGTTGAGCTGCTAGGGCTTAGAAAAGGGGTGATCACAAATAACACACCTTGTTCACCCCTCATCTGCTTTACTGCTAAGGTGGGAGCATTCAGCTCCCAATAGTTCTATGTCCTCTCAGTTGACTGAGCAGGATAGCTATTTGCTACCAGCCACTGGTGTGCTGACTGGCTATTTTTCACCAACCTGCCACCATAGACTAGTTTCTGACCCCCAAGGATGAGGGCCTTTGCTCTCAGGATGCCAGAAACCAAGCCTGCTCGGGCAGAGGGTGTTTTCACCCCCCTCCCATAGGATGACCTGCAGAATAATATTCCAAAACGGGGGTGGAGGGGGGCTTTGGAGAGCCCACCACTTCTGCTATGCGAATCTGGCTTCTCTCGTTGGAGAGGAACCCAACCCACTTTGTCCAGAGACCTTTGGGACATGGAGAAATTGGAAAATTAGCTAGTCAGATAAGCGGGTCCACCCTCAGGCTAGTGCCGCCCCTATGGTGGGCTACCTGAAGTGAAAGTGACTTTTCGAAGTTAGCCATCTTGGTGATGGCAAACCTAGGAATTCTGGTATGGGGTTATGTCCACTTCCCACAGGAAGTGGTCATATAGGGGTGTAGTGACCCCAAGGGTAGGTAGCCCATTGGTTATTACCTAATGCCCCTCAGTATTTAGGGAAGCGCCTAGCAGCAGAAAATCAGATCCTGCAGACTAAAAGAAGGACCGAAGAGCCACAAGAGCAAGAACTGCTGAAAAAGCCACTGACTTGGCACCAGCCCTTCTGGCCTGTTCACCTATTCTTGACAATTTCACCAAAGTCATCTCACCCTGCAAGCTGATGATCCTCTAAAGCCTGGGAGGACCTCCAGCGCTTCTTCAACAACTCAGGAACTCCCGTGGAGAAGTGAAGCTGTTCCCCTGCATCTTGCAGATACCAAAGACTGAGCTGTGTGGATCCAAGACTGCAAAAACCAGGTGTCGGAAAACACCACCCGAGCCACCTAGTCCGAGCTGGATTGGGCCAATGGTACCCCCCCTCCCATAGGATGACCTGCAGAATAATATTCCAAAATGGGGGTGGAGGGGGGCTTTGGAGAGCCCACCACCTCTGCTATGCGAATCTGGCTTCTCTCGTAGGAGAGGAACCCAACCCACTTTGTCCAGAGACCTTTGGGACATGGAGAAATTGGAAAATTAGCTAGTCAGATAAGCGGGTCCACCCTCAGGCTAGTGCCGCCCCTATGGTGGGCTACCTGAAGTGAAAGTGACTTTTCGAAGTTAGCCATCTTGGTGATGGCAAACCTAGGAATTCTGGTATGGGGTTATGTCCACTTCCCACAGGAAGTGGTCATATAGGGGTGTAGTGACCCCAAGGGTAGGTAGCCCATTGGTTATTACCTAATGCCTCTCAGTATTTAGGGAAGCGCCTGGCAGCAGAAAATCAGATCCTGCAGACTAAAAGAAGGACCGAAGAGCCACGAGAGCAAGAACTGCTGAAAAAGCCACTGACTTGGCACCAGCCCTTCTGGCCTGTTCACCTATTCTTGACAATTTCACCAAAGTCATCTCACCCTGCAAGCTGATGATCCTCTAAAGCCTGGGAGGACCTCCAGCGCTTCTTCAACAACTCAGGAACTCCCGTGGAGAAGTGAAGCTGTTCCCCTGCATCTTGCAGATACCAAAGACTGAGCTGTGTGGATCCAAGACTGCAAAAACCAGGTGTCGGAAAACACCACCCGAGCCACCTAGTCCGAGCTGGATTGGGCCAATGGTACCAACGTGGTCCCCAGCCCATCCAGACTCAAAGGGTTTACTGACATAATATTGTCACCACTAATCTCTACCTACAAAATTATCGTCAGTAATATCAGCAACAAAAATATCGTCAACCTATATTAAATTAAAAAAATACACAAATATCAACTAAAAAATACAATCATAAAAACATCGATGTCACCATTGAACACGCAAATATTGTTTACAAAAATATCGTTCACATTAAGGGCCTGATTACGATGTCGGTCGGAGTTGCCTCCGACCAACATCGCTACGAATTGGGAACAGACCAACCTCAGGTTGGCAGTTCCGGTCGCAAACTCCCATTTCTCAATGGGAGCTTGTGAACATCCCTCCTGCACAAACACATACATTGCAATACTTTACAAATCACACAACACCTGCTACTACACGTAACTAGTAAACTATAACACAATATATCATAAAACAACACGCTAATCCATATACTACTACAAACGCGCTACACTACACAACAACTTTAAAAAAATAACACACTACAAACCCTATATAATACCTAACTACCTCCCCTACCCTTAAATTAACTTGGAAATAACTTAAAACAAACTGACCTTCACCGATGAAATACAACTCCCAACCACGACCTTGCTTCATCAATAGCGACCAAAAAACAGCGATAGAATACAAAATAGTTAGTGCCACAAAAAATGGTTGCTTAATTCAATTGGAAAAAAACTATTACCCCATTGAACTCAATATAAAAATAAAGAACAATGTGGCTAATAAATTTGAACAAAAAATGTATTACAAAAATTGTACAATATATAGTAAATAAAATATTAAAATATAGAATTTATTTTACTATATATTAAAATGTATATCGTTTATAACAAATTAAAAATATATCTGCACCATGGAAGGTTTACATTCCGACTGCCGAATTACAGTGTTGGCGGTCGGAGTGTAAACCAACCGGGAAACCCTAGCAAAATCCCAATGCCTCTGCAGCCTCCGGCTGGGGACCTGGGGGCACCTGTGGTGCCCCTTTTCACATCCCTGCACCGTGTGGCAGGCATCACACGGTGCAGGAATGTGCAAAAACTTCCATTGTACAGTGGGAGCGCGTGCTGCGGGCGGTTTCAGACCGCAGCACGGGCCCTCACTTATATACATTTATTGCACACCTCATTAACAAAAACTAAAACATTATTATAAATGAAACAAACAATTAAATTAAAAATGTTTAACAATTAAATATTAAAACATAATGCATAATAATCACATCTTTTTTATATATAAATTACATATAACTAATCAAACATAACATTTTATGAAATAGTTCATACAACACATAATTAAAGATATCAAACAGAATTATTTCATTATAAGATCAAAGAAAATATTTTCTGCAAAACAAAAATAACCCAAAAAATAGAGAATTTATATAAAACAATACAATAATTTGAAAACTTACAAAATAATATGCAAAATTATAAAATTTCAACAAAAAACAGCAAAGGGCCTCATGATGTTGGGCGCATAAAGTCCACCCGACACCGTTTCGGTGTGGAAACTGACCGACAATAGGTCGGCGGTTCAGCACACTGTTATGATGTAACTGCACATGGTGCGGTCACGAACTCCCATTTCTCTATGGGAGCTTGTGCTGCGGGCGGTTTCCGCTCGCAGCCCAACCTCCCATAGAGAAATGTGAGTTTGTGTAAATACCTGCACCATGTGGCAGGCACCTCACAGTGCCTTCCACACATTGCAGGAATTTACAGGAGGGCACCTGCCTCTCCGGCCCCCAACCGGAGGCTTTAGAGCAGGGCCCCCAAAGTCACTTTCCGAGATGCTTTTCATGTCGGAAAGCCCAACATGAAAAGCCTGTCAGAAAATGACATAATCCCGACGGCGGAAACGCCGTCCGTAGGGGATTATGTGCAGCTGTCGGAAGCCAGACGGTCCTACGGGCTGTTTTAAACTCTGAATGCCTCCATTGTAATTAGGCGGTCATACTTTAAACCATGGATGTCGTTAGGAAAGCCTCCGACCGACATCCTAATGAGCCCCAAAATGTACTATACATTATCTCCCTATTATTAATAATGCCAACAATTCTTACCCATAAACATAACACCCACATACAAAAACTACTTTGTAATTTTTTCACAAATTACATTTTGTTACAAAATAAAATTGTGATTGTTTTTTTTAAATAATGTAATCATAATTTACAACTAAAAACATAAATTAACTGACACAAGTATGCATAAAAATTCCGAAAGTTTATGAAAAATATATTTTTGTTAAACTTATAATTTAATATACCTCAACATTTTCCATTAAAACAATACATATCACTACTTAATTATTTTAAACAAATATATTATAAATCTCTTAAAAAACAATCTTAGGGCCTGATTATGATGCCGGTGGGACCGCCACCGACAGCCCGTCAGTGGTGGTCCCACCGCCATCGCAATATTGTTTTCCGCCCGCCACATTAGGATGGCGGGCGGATGGGTGGTGGTCAGAGAGACCGACCGCTACAGATCCAACGTGCTCAAGGAGCTCGTCAGACCGTCAGAGGGAACATTGATCCCTACAATGGTGGCGGTGCCTGCCAGGCACTGCCACAGGGATAATGATGTCTCTCCCCATCGGCCGTTTCATGGTTGTTTACCTGCCATGAAAAGGCTGGCGGAAAGGGACATTGTGGGCCAGTAGCGGGCCCCCCTTCCCCCCTGTCTCTCAGTTTTGGGTTTAGGGGGGCACCATAGCAGGCACCGCATGGTGCCTGCCACGTAGTGCAGGGATATATCATGTTTATTTTTTGTACTGCGGCGTGTGCTGCAGCACGCAGCACCCGCCGCAATACAAAACATAAACATTGGCGGGACTGCTGACAGCAAGTCAGGCGGTCCCGTCTCCGATGTGATGGCGGTCGGACATAAGTCATCATAATGAGGCCCTTAATTTTCACACACTTTTTAATGTAATGTTTTTAAAAAAAATAATATCTAATAATATTGCCTAACATAATAATAATTAAATTTATAACTTTGAAATATATTTATATATTTTCCATCCCCTTCCACTAATACCCAACATCAGTTCCTAAATTTGCAAAATATCACATTTAAAAATAATGTAAAAAATAAATTATAACACAATTTCTTTACATTTTTAAATTATTACCCATCATTTTATCCTATGATACCAACATTCCACTCCTAAATTAATTCTAATTTTGAAAAAGTTAAAAATATTAAAATGCAAAAAAAGTTATTTTTACAAATTAAAAAATAATTTCTCACCCTTATCCTCTGAGATCCCCAAATCCCACTCCTATATTTCTACAAATTCTATATAAATGTAATTGAAAAACTATCAACAATTTTTTTTTTAATTATTCCCCATCCTTTTCACCTATAACCCCAACATCCCGCTCCTAAAAATATTAATAAACACAAAAATCAAATAATTCTATAATTTAAATTATTTACAACATACTAATATACACAAAAAATGTACATATATTCATATTCTTTTACTATAAGAATACATTAATACAAACTATTTTTAAATAAAAATATTGACATTTTATACGATATTGTTAATATTTTTAACAGCAATACTTTACATAACACCTAATTTCGATATTTTTGACTTCAATATTACATACCGTGATATTTTAACATTACGATATTTTAAACACGATGTTTCTGTTACTCAATATTTTTTTTCAATATTTTGTTTGAATACCAACTTGAAGCCCACCTTGGGTTTCCCCGCTGTGGCCTTCTCAACGCAGCCTGCAGCCTCTATTTGCAGGCCCCCTCTACTGTGACCGTTCCCGGTGACAAAAACCCAAAGCCTAAGGACACCTCTGCACCTATCGCCTCTGGCCCGCGCAGAAGAGAACCAAAGGTGCCCTCAAATCCCTGAGCATTGTGAAGCCTGAACCCCCCTGTTCCCCCTGTTAGTTCAACCCTACTTG
Source organism: Calotriton arnoldi (assembly GCA_963921515.1). NCBI lineage: Eukaryota > Metazoa > Chordata > Amphibia > Caudata > Salamandridae > Calotriton > Calotriton arnoldi. Next base: position 43,169 of record CAWUFW010006516.1, on the reverse strand, counting down.
CCTCCCAGTTCAAACCTGCAGCCTCTCCGCCAATCCGCATTAACTTGCATTGGGCACCCAACACTGTTTTGTACCATTTGCACCTGGGAGCCCTAGTGCAGCTGGAGGTGACCTGCTGGTACTGCCTTGGATCTTGCCCTATACTTGCCTTAAATTCTAGGAGGTTGGTCTCGTAAGTCACAGCAAAGAACTTGTATGCCATCTTTGTTTCTCCTCCCATATAACATTGCAGCCTCTGAAAAGTGCACTGTTGGCTTTTTAAACAAAAATATTTCTCTTGTAAAATGTACTTACCTCATCATATTGATTCTGGGGGCAAAATATATATATATAAAGATACGTATTCTTTCTATAAATTGGTGTGGATCTCCTTGAGACGTGTGCATCATTTATTGACTATCGTGTATTTGCAGATTTCTAACACTCTCTGATAGGCATAAGGGTGCTCACCACAGTAGCCCCTAGAAGAGCACCTTGGGATTGCTAGAGCAAGCCCCTGTCCACTCATAAGGGAATACCTGGACTCTTTGCACAGTATATCTCTTTATAATATACTATATAAAGGGCCAGCTTCCTGAAGGAAGACGCTAGGTGACCCGACTGCTGGGCCAAGACTGAGGCCACAGCCTGCTGAGTCCAGGTCTGCTGAGAGCGGCAGGGGCATGGCCAAGCCCCTGACATCCGAGGTCTTTTTTGCGAACTAGGGGGCAGATTTACGAGGAAGTGCAGCAGCGTGGCACAGCAAGCCCTTTGGCTGCGCCACACTGCGACACTTCCAAAGCACAGGAATGCAACATATTTACAATAATATGTCGCATTCCTGTGCTCTCCCCTGCGCTGGCGCACAAACAGCTGCCATGCGCCGGCACAGGCACCCTTGCACCATGGTGCAAGGATGCCTGCGTCATGGGGAGATTGTTTTTGTGCAGGAAGGGGCACCTTCCTGCACAAAAACAATCACTACAGGCATTTTCCTCTTTCAATGTGTGCTGTAGAATGCAGCAGCCATTGAAAGAGGAAAAAACGAGGAGAAATGAAAACATTTCTCCTCGTTGCGCCTCGCTAGCCACCCTTAGGGTGGCGTAGCATTGAGACGCATTTCCAGATTTACGAGGAATCGTAAATCTGGAAATGTGTCTTGCTCCATGGGTGTTGCGTGGGAACACCCACAGCAACACCCATGGAATGCCCCTTTCTCACAAAGTGCTGCGTGTAAAGGGGCCAAATTTACAAGGACAGGAAAAGCCACGCAGGGTGGCTTTTCCTGTCCTTGTAAATATGGAGCAGAAAAATACGCCACAAAAAGTGACATACTGGTGGCGCAGGGGGCTTGTAAATCTGCCCATAAGATTGGATTGGCAATGAGGCTTGGTCTGAGTGTGTCCCCACAGTGAGAGTCACCCCAGGGACTCTTCAGCGGATGGAGAGAGCAGCGCCGCCACAATCCCACGAGCATTTCAAGCAGCCACCCTTTATGCTCCTTGAACGGGGATGAACAGCTTATGTATTACAGCCCCCAGCCCTGCTGGAATCAAAGCGGAGCCAAGCGTCAACATCAATCACCGTTTTCTTGAGACGAGGTTGGCCCAATTCCTTCCATCCTTGCACTATGCCCAAGCTGCCACTGTGCCCCTAAAGCAGGGTCGTGGTGTTTCACGCCAGCGGTGCACCCCTCTACTTCCAGGGCTGGCAAGTGGAGCTTCCCGTTCGGAACCTTTGATTCACCAGGGCAGCTACTTCTTACTTTGACATGGACGACTTGACTGTTGTCCATTTCAAGCTCAAGTCGAAGTCCATGCACCAACTCCCATTCTGTGAGGCTGTCTCTAGGGTGACTGCCCACCGCTTTGGAAGCAGAAGACATGGTGCAGGCACCACCATCTTTGGCTATACACAACCTGCTTCATGAGCTCTCTGATATCAAACTATACATGGGTTCTACTTTTTCATAAGTGTTAATTTCAATGCTAGGCTTCCAAGCCGATTTATGGACCTTTACTCTTTTGTCTTGAATGAGGCAGCCAGTGGCTGGGAGTCCGACCGAACCGAGTCTGTCACTATACGGATACATCGGAATCGGTCGCACGGACTCCCGGAGCGCGAGTCGTTTGGAAAGCTCTCCGGATCTGAGTCGTCCGGAGGGCTTTCCAGACGAGATCAGAATTGGGCCCTTAGACGGGATTGGATGGGTGTTGTGATACATGCCAGTAAGATACCGAGCCCCCCCCCACCCGACCACCCCCATGGCACAGAGGAAGATTGGGCGGCCATCCTGTTTTATAAATCCCTGGTGCTTCACACATTGTGGTCATGGCTAGACCGAGTGGGTAGATATGTCTTAGGCAAAATCCGGCGACGCAATAAGGTCTGAACATAGGTTCCCTATATGCTTTAGTAGGTGACAAGGCGGACTTCCTTCCCACATTGAACAAACTCTGGCTTTCTTTTGCAACTGCTATTTGCAATGGCTAGGGTGCTCAGGGGTGGGGGTCCTGGGGGGGGTGTAGGAACCTTGACAACTCTGGAAATCATGCGGTCCAACACCCCCCCGAATAGATTCCTGCTAACTGACATTATACCTGTTAATGCCATGACAGATCCCTGGTGCTTGATACACCCGAGGGGCAGGGATTTCACTTTCAGCTCATGCATCCATGGCACACGTTCCCATATCGACTAGTTGCTGCTCTGTCAGACTGCTTGGTAATCTAGAGTTTACTGAAAAAATTTCCACCACCAAAATATCCCCATCCCAAAATATCATGACAAATATCTATACCTAAAATATCGTCATGCTATACTTGTAATGAAAATTTCAAAATTATTGATGAATAAATTATCATTGTCACTAATAGCGTTGAATCAAATATTTTTTTTAAATATAAAAATCTCAATAGTAAGCATTAAATAAGTCAAATGACAACACTAATGTAATAACAATAAAAATTATATAATGCTTTTTTTAAAAAGCTAACAAATTATTTTTAGAAAGTCAAACACACATACATTAATATATTTATTAGTTTACAAATATCTAATTTCAAATGTTATGAAACTAATTTTAGTTACTATTATAATAGTATATTTTGCCTAAATCATATAAACTATATATATATATATATCCAATAACCAAAAACATTTAAAAAACAAACCATTTTAATTAGTAATAAAAATTAAACTAAATACAAAATTACACTTTAGTAAACATGTATTACATATTAAAAATAATTACAAATATAATTCTAATTAATCATTAAAAAAATATAACTTTAAACAATGTAAATTAGACTATAAAATGTTTCAATTAAAACATATACTATTCTCACTGCAATGTATAAAATAGTAGGCAAAATGTTATACTCATGATGGGTAAAATGTTCTATACCCACTCCAGTCAATGCAACATTAGTGAAAGTGTTAGATTGCGAGGGGTAAAATTATGTATTCCCATTCCAGTCAGCGCACCAGTAGGGAAATTGTTAGATGGTGGATGGGTAAAATTTACTATTCACACTCCATTTAGCGCAACAATAGGGAAGGAGTTGTATTGCAGAGGTGTAAAATGTATTAATTCCCACTCCAGTAAGTGAAAAATGAATAACAGACTTAGGGGCCCATTACGATGGCGGGCGGAAGCACAACCGCCGTGCTGGCGGATGCAGAAACCACCAGTTACCGCCGGCACGCAGCAGTCCACACGCCCGCCCAATTACGATGCGAAAAGCAGGCCAAACACCGCCGGCAAGCCAGCAACACCGTCCGCCATCAAAGTGCGCCCGCACACGTAGCGGCGCAGCACAACTGACACACACCGTCCGACGAAACACGTCCCGCCCGGCGCATAAATTACGATGCCGCAAACAAACGGCTCCCACGGCAAAGAGACACCGCACGTGAAAGAGAGGCGGAAACACGGACGCAGAGCACGGACAACGAAGAAGCGGCACCCCGGGCATGAATCCAGCACTGCAGGCCCTTCCCATGCTTCTGCTGATGCACCACCAAGGACGCAACGTACCGCGGAGACGCAGGTAGGCACACACACAACAAGTGCACGCAAACAGCGCACACAGTGCAAGGGCGGAAAAAGCGGACAACCCCCACCAGCGCGTGCACACTACACATCCACCATTGCATCCACATATGACACACAGGCCAAATCCTAACATCGCGGAACACATGTGTACACACCACCTGGGACTAGGAACCAACCACCCCGTCACGGCCCCAAAGCGCCGATGACGCCGCCACACATGCGCACAACGCAGAGGCCAACCGCAGCGCCATGCATGCGTCGCACACAGACACAGGGACACAACCAAGCAGCACACACATCAGCCCCACCCCGAACGCACATGACACGTGACAGGCCGGCCACAGACATGTCCCCAACGCCCAATTCACGGACAACACCCAACGCCACACAACCGACGCACACATGTCAGTGAAGACACGCAACTGCAGGACACACCCCAGTGTAACAAACATGGCGTAGCACACAGCGGCGGCAACACCAACTAGGAGAAGCAGGGCCCCTTCGGGAAGAGGAACGCCAGTACCACACTGAAAAACCCATACCACCCTGCACATATGAACAAGACACATGAAACGGAACACCAAAGAGCCCGGGGACCGACAACAGGTGGCCCAAGAATAACATCCACACACAAGGCCCAACGCAGAGCGGAAGGCAGCCTGCCGCCCACACAAGGGAGAGCAGACAGCACTGAATGACCTTCCATTCCAACACCGAAACCACAGCCCTACGACAGAAGCCGGTGAATACAGCCATTGTCCAAGAATAGACCAACACAGGCATGCCGAGGAGACCGACCACAGGGCAGATAGCGCATATCACAGAAGCACACAACGGACGGGGAAGAAAGAAGAAAACACTCCCCCATGTCGGCCACATGCAAGTTAATTGGAAGGAGTCACACAGCACTGACCTTGAACTGTCTGAGAAGCATGTGGGAAGAGGGCCCGTGTCCTCCAAACAAGCCAACAGAACACAAGTCCTGTCTCCCCACGACTACACAGAGCTCACAGCAACCCCGGAGCGTGCACATTGCAGACTGCACACACAGCCGGAGCACGCCACCTCTACGAACCGCTGCGAAATGGCAACCGCAACACACCTACCCAACTACGCCGAACAGCTCAAGCTGTACCAAACCAACACGATACATACATTGGGATGCGATCTCCTGTCCCTGCTGAACGTAAGTTACCGACTGACTTACCGCATCACATTGTTCAGCTTCGTCATGCCCGTCTTCTACTGTCGGAGGTGTCCCTACCAGCATCCCGTCGAGATATGCCTCTCCAACCCGGCATGTCTGAAGGCGGACCTGCTACCACTACTCCTCCCTCTGGACGCACACGACAGGGCCTGCTCTGCCTATGGGGGCATGGCGTATGTGGCCAACATGCGCACGCGCACTGAAATGGAACCACTGTGCCTCCACACGACGGATCATCGAGAACAGCTACATCGAATGTCACCCAGCATGCCCCATCATGGTCCTCCAAGGGACAACCTACGAACAACACCTTGACAGCCACCATCCGCTTCATTGGCTGGCAAACATGTACACCACCAATGACATGGAAGCCCTGCTGGAGCGGCATCGCATACCTGACAACCTGTAAATACGTCGGACCACAACGCAGGTTCCCCGAGTGACCTATGAAGTCCAACCCCGCACCCATGCTCAGCTTCCGCACGGACTGGCCAGTCACCACCACAACAGCCATACCAAACGACCGGCAACTGTAACCACACCATCAACGACATCGCCATGACATCGGATATGACCGGGACATGCACACTGTTCCCCATCACATCCAGGAACACCGCATGCATCGTGGGAGGCAGTGGCATGGGCTCTGTGCATCGCACCCACATGGACGGAACTGCACGAACAACCAGGACACGACATGGATCCAGCGCACATGGACACACACACCGCTCAGTGGACATGAATAGGTCGCCTGGAGTCTGTGGGTGCTGCACCCCTCCCACCCCCGCCCGGGAATCCCATACCAGGACCTTTGCATGGACGACAAGTGCATACAACAACAACACGACCCCAGTGACTGTGACATGTCCAGTAACCACCACAGTGCAACAACAAGTGGCACGCCGCTGCATGCACGCAAGCACATGCCCTGATGTCATCTCACATGCACGCGTGCATGAGGAACAACCGCAGCAAACCTGTCACATGGAACTGAGATGGACTGTGCCCATGATGCCGAGCGGTCTGGTAGGCTACATGTATACCGTCTGTGTCAAAGTCCGCAGCTCCGCAGCTATACGTAAATGTACATTAGCACAGCCTTGGCCAAGCAGATGTAACCCCACACCCTATCCCATTTGTAATCATGCTCAGTATATCCTCAACATGTATTCCGCTGCCAGTAGTGTCCACTATACTGCATCACAGAGGACAGAAGACTCAATATAATGTTTGAAACCAAAACTGTCTCCGCTGACTCATTTCACAAGTACGAATGAGAGAGGATGAGAGTATGTGAAGTACACGGCAGTCGTGACATGACCATGTAGTCCACTGGTATTGGATGTCAACGCAAATGAGTAGCACTACTGTGGAAGACACACATGTGTCGTGTGAAGTCGTATGGACGCAGTGCTCAGGTGGGTGGGTGCGACGGGTAGATGCGCACATGCCAAGTTGGAGCACGCCGTGTTGGGAGGGGTCATGAACAGTACACCACCGCTTCCCTGGGCATTGTGAGAGGACACCTGTCGGGGGGAGTGAACACGTGTGTGCACAGCAGCCGGGCACACGTACAAAGCGGTACCAGGCGCACCTCAGCCCACCCTCTGTGGACAAGCTGGATCCTGTTGTGCGCCCGCCATGCCCCTTGACAAGGCACACACAGCCCCAGTCGACCAGGTGTAACCCCAACATAGTCAATCCGCACAGGCGATACAGGGCACGGGATGGCAGTGGAGCATGGTGTGTGAGAGGTCTCCTCGCGCTCCTCCTGGTCATATCACGCAGGCAATAGAACCTCAACGTCTAGCATGGCACAAGTCAAATGGAAGTGTAGGGGGGACGCACCACAGCACGAGCAGCACTGACGTCACGGGAGGTGGCTCGCACCATCCCATCCATTGCCCATCATACCAACCACGACACATGCCATTGCGACTAAGTGCAAGCGCGTGCGCCACCACCCCGAGCCCTCCCCAGAGAGGCCAAAGAGTGAATGTGTGGGCCAACAGCCACAGACGGACGCGGCCTGGCCGCAAGGGCAGCCACAGCCACTGGGTGTCGCAGGTGGCGGATCCGGAAGGCGAAGACTGTGATGCATAGTCCATGCAGGCCTGGTCTCCATTTGGGGCACCACGCAGGTGGACGGCGTCCCGCCACACATCATACCCTGAGACAGCCCACTCGTGCAACTGGACCCACACATACACTCCTTGCCCTCTCTGGTGCGAGCTTGGGGCTGCCTGTGCAAGCGCTAGCCTCGCAGGTGAGCATGCATATTGGGGGGCGAGGGAGGACATGAGGGCTGGGGCGAAGATGACTGTATCACTGTCAGTTAGTACAAGGATGACCCAGATGTGGAAAGGAAGAGACGTGTCCCGTGTGTACTGCAACTAGTCGCCAATCCAACTACCCCCATGTCCGGAATGTAAGCCCGCACCTAGGCCCGCCCATCCGCCACATCGAACATACCACCAGCACGACAACCTTCCCATTCGAAACACTGACTGGGGGTGGCGACCAGTGAACAATCATGTGTAGCCTACCCACGCGTACATGTGGGCCCTCCATGATCCATGTCACCTGCGGCAAAGACATGACATGCGCAATGAGGGAAGTGAGGAGAGCTGCCCGCCCCACGCGCAGAAGGTGCATCAGCTCCACAGACCCAGCAGCGAGTCCAGCAGGGGTCACATGTGCAGGGGCAGCTGTGCCTGGTGTGAAGGCACATGCATATAGACAGCACATCGACCAATGTGTAGTCTGCCCACATCCACAGTCCATCATCATGCGGACATAGGAATTGAACACAGGGCAACACATCTTAGTTGGTGCACCCACCGTGACCAACAATGCGCAATCATCGACGTACCCGCCCTGTGCATGGCCCCCACCCAACGGAGGCACATCCAGTGCCACCATCCCACACACACAAGCCTTCCACGGAACATGCTGTGTCCAATGGTCAGTACAGAGTCAGCGCCCATCTGGTGGATCCTGAACAGGAGACACATGCACACACATGCCAGCTCCCACTATGTACGTCTGCCACCTGGCACGTGCAATGTAACCTCTCACCTGTGACGTGTGACTGCAAGCACACAGCCGTCTTGGCATGGGGCTGTCAATGTGGACACCAGTCAATGTTTCGGGAGCTGTGATCCGTACAGTGCTGTACATAGGGTGCAGTGCTGACACCTACTACTGTCTCATATCCCCTCGTGCCACAGGTCCCACTTGTATTGGCCGCTCAGCCCATGCCCACATCGTCGTCGTCGTGTGCCATACTCATCCAGCCTCGGAAGCAGTTCCATGCTCAGCAGACACTCATGTTGCCGTGGCGTTGCCGCTTGACGAATATGCAGTCAGTCCCCATCAGCACGCCCCGCAAGTCATTGGGGCCTAGATCCCCATGTGCATGCACATGGCAGTGGTATGTCTCACTTGCCATTGCCATTGTTGGGAGACCTGTGTAAGTGTATTGTGGCCGTGCCGTCCCAGCTTGACAGCTGGGCTGTGGCTCATGTGCTTGCTCAGTCATGTCAGTGATGTGTATGCGAAATTGCTATGTGCCGTGTTGCTTTGACATGTGTCCTCTGCCATTTAACCCAGGCGGAGACCGAACATTGACCGCCCATACCAATTGCTGGCGGACATGGACGATACAGAGGTAATCAGGAAGTTTCGGCTGGACAGGCCAACTCTGCATCGACTGTGTGCCATGTTAGAGCCCCATCTCCGTCCCCGCAGGGTGTATCCGACTGCTGTCACCCCCACGGCTAAGGTGATGGCCGCCATGCATTTCTTCGCCACTGGGTCATTCCAGCACACAGTGGGCAGTGGAGGAGGGATGTCCCAGCCCATGTTCAGCAAGGTGCTGAGGGATGTACTGGCAGCCATGATGCTGTGCCGGAACAGGTACATCAGATTCCCCAGGGCTCGTGAATTGGCGGCAGTGAAGGGTGCATTCTATGCCCTTGGCAGAATCCCACACGTCGTGGGAGCCATTGACTGCACTCATGTTGGCCTTGTTCCACCACAGGCCACTGAGCACCTGTACCGCAACAGGAAGCACACGCACTCCCTGAATGTGCAAGTGGTGTGCCTTGCGGACATGGTGATCACCCACGTGTGTGCCAAGTTTCCAGGCTCGGCCCATGACGCACACATAATGCGCAACAGCATCTTGCCACGACTGATGGCCAATCTGCAACAGGATCGTGCCTGTATTGTCGGTGAGTATGTGGAGTGGTGTAGCGTGCTGGTTGTGCGATGCTGTCCCCTGTCCAGTTGGAATTGCAACGGTTCTCTGTGTCCCTCACACCCAGGTGACTCTGCGTATCCGAATGGGGCATGGCTGCTCAGTCCATTGAGGAATCCTCGCACCCCAGCAGACGATCGATACAATGAGGCACATGGGAGGACCAGACGTGTGGTCGAGCGTACCTTTGGCCTCCTCAAGTCCAGGTTCAGGTGCCTGGACCGCACCGGGAGTGCACTGGCGTACTCCCCACAGAAGGTGTGCCAGATAGTGGTGGCGTGCTGCATGCTGCACAATCTGGCCATTCGGAAGCAGATCCCCCTCATTGTGGATGACGGAGATCAACCAGGGCCCCAGCCCGCAGACCAGGACAGCTCGAGTGAGGTGGACAGCGGAGAGGAGGAAGCTGGGAATGTGCGCCAGCAGCTCATCGCCCGCTACTTCACTTGACGGTGAGTGTCCATGTACGACGGATGATGTGTCTGTATCTGTGCAGGTGTGTGTGTGCTGTGTCAGGGTGGCCGTATGTTCACTGCGTGCAGTGTGTCAACGCTCCATGGCCAGGGTAGTATGCCACTGTTGGTGACTGTGGCATTGTGCCCTATTGCTCTGTGCGATGTGTGTACATTGCTTGTAGTTGTTGACATGTACTGTGTGATGGGTGTGTGACACACTCATTGAATGTGCTCCTGTTCTGTCTCCCACCCCTAGGTCCCTACAGGCCCTCCGGATTCCATTGCCATGCCACGCATCAGGTGCCTTTCCGCCCAAGGTGGCCGTTGTATTCCGTACAAATAAAACACAGGGCACAAACAGCAGTTAGTGAAAAAGGTGCATTTATTACAAACTGTGACATGTGATTGTGTGTAAGGTGATGACAAAAGTGGTGCGTGCAGTGACAATGAGCTGTCGGTCATGGCTGCGTGATGATCAGGGTGTACCCACTGGTTCTATGTCCATAGTCCAACACACACATGCCATCCAGCTGGCTGTGTGGAGTGGGATCGTAGAGCAAGTCAATGCAGTGGCTGGTCAAGGAAGGCTGGCGGAAGGCTGGCTGGCTGCCTCACTTGCGACTGGAGCGTGCGAAGTCCTCCCGGGAGATCTGTTTCCTCTTCGGACGGCCCCTTCCACGTTTGGGAGGGGGTGTGTGGTGGCGACCTGCTGGTGGTGGGTGAGGTGTGCTCACTGGCTGTGGACGCAGGGGAAGTGGACACTGCTGCCCGAGCCTGCGCCCTAGCAGGTGGTGGCGGAGGTGGTGTTGCTGGCCTTGCCTGTGACCCCACCGCCACCACCAGCTGGCCCATGAGGTCCACGAGTTGGTCCATACGGGACACGAATTGGCCCATATGGGCGTCCATGGACCTCAGCACCCCCAGCACCTCCCGCGTGTCAGTAGCAGACCTGGCCCATTGTCCTTGGGCCTCTTCATAGGCCCCAAGGACTCTGGCCATTTGAGGCAGGGCATGGCTCCCAGGGGAGGCTGGTTTTCCCTGACCCTGCTCCTCCTACCAGTCCTGCTGCCACCGGCCTGCCCACTAGCCACATTGCACACCACGGTCCTCGCTGTGGCTCCCAGGGTGGATCCAGTCGGCCGGGCCACCACCTGCGCTGGGGCTGGTGCCAGCGAAGACGTGGTGGTGGTGGAGGCGGTGGTGGTCGGTGCGGCGATGGTGGCGGTTGCGGCAGTGGTAGTGGCCGCAATGACCGTGGGTGTGGCCGCAACGACAGTGACAGCAGGGCACTGGGACTGTTCAGCATCCCTGGATGATGGGTTGGTGGGTAGGAGGGGTCCTGGGGAGCGGCTGGGCCCTGCCACGCCAGATGGGCCAGCTTGGTGGTCCGTGTCCGAAGAGGAGGACAGATCCTCCAGATCCGTGTGTCCTCGTTGGGGGCTTGTAGGCTGGCTGTGCTGGCTGCTGTCTCCATCCCCAGCATCCAGCAGTTCGTCACCTGTGGAGAGAATGAGATTTGTTATTGTGTTGCACCTGGCAAAGTATGTATTAGTCGTCTGACATTGGCAGTTCGTGCAATCTCGTACATGGGTTTCCCGGAGGCGAGTGTGTGGCTGTGGCATCTGTAGTTGTGTGTGCTAGGCAATGGGACTGTGTGCTGTGCACATGTGGCATGGGACGGATTGGCCATGCCGATGGGTGTGTTGCTGTGCCCCTACTCATTGTGACTCTGGTGTATGCGGGCTCCTGGCCCATCCTGGGTCTGGTTTGTACTTTGCTTTTGGAGTTCATATGGAACGCTTAGGAACGCATATGGCAACATGGGGGCCATGCCCCAGATTCGCATTTGGGAGGGGATATGCTTTTGGGGTTCAAATGGAACGCTTAGGAACGCATATGGCAACATGGGGGCCATGCCCCAGATTCGCATTTGGGAGGGGATATGCTTTTGGGGTTCAAATGGAACGCTTAGGAACGCATATGGCAACATGGGGGCCATGCCCCAGATTCGCATTTGGGAGGGGATATGCTTTTGGGGTACATGCTGTGAGCCATGGGTGCCGAACGTGACATGTGTTGTGGCAGCATGACAGTGCATGGTCTGAGGTGTGTGCATGCCTGACATGCCCTGCATATTTGCTGTCTGTTGTGGTTACTGGACATGGCATTGGACGCATCGTTATGAGTGAGTGATAGTTGTGTGCCAGCCAACGTATTGCAGTTGTCCCATCTCCTTGGTGTGCGTGCTGCCCTGTGCCATGTGCATCACTGCAGTGCTCGGGGGGTGTGGCCCATGTTGTGTGTTGTTGCTCACAGTGTGTCGTGCGCTTAATTGACTTCTGGCACATGGTTGGTCATGGGCATGTGTCTTAGCGTGACTGCTGTATGTGTGGCAGCTGTGCGGATGACATGCCTTTCATGAGACTGGGGCTGACGGATGGGATGGATGGTATGTTGTATGTGCATGGTGTGTCTGTGAGTTTGATGGGTTCAGTGGTGTTCGTGTGCATTTATGTTGTTCCGCTCTGTTGCGTCTAGTGTTGTTTGTCTTACATAGGCGTAGTTGTGGGGTTGACAGGCAGTGGGGGCTACATGGACAGGACTTCAATGGTGTTTCGGTTGTGTGTGATGAGTTGCACAGTGGCTGCCGTGTGGGACTATATTCAGTGTGGCTTGTGCATGCAGACGTGGCTCCTTGGGTGTTGCTATGTCTGTGATGGGTCATGTGGGGTGTGAGTCTGTTGTTCATGTCCGTGTGCACATTGTTCACTTGTTCGTGACGGTGGGCGGTGCTGCGTGTTCGTCTGCTACGTGACATGTCCCATGTGTTGGTGGTGTTATGGTCCTCATGCCTCCAGTAATCCAGCCCTGTCCAGTTTCCCACCTGCAAGTTGTTCGTGCGTGCACTGTACTGGATGCCACATGGCTCTAAGCGGGGGTGCTCCATGTTGCAGGTCTGTGGGGGTGGGGGGGTGTAGTGGGTCGTGGGGGTGGCTGTACACCCACTGACACCGATTGCTGTGGACCGTGATGTCTGCCTTTCGGCTGTCGTTGTGCACTGCGGTGGCTGACACGTGGCTGTGGGGTGTGGGGGATGCTCCTCCTTGCTGTGCTGTGGGACTGGGGCCTGGTGTGTGTTGTACTTGGGCTGTCCACCGTCCCACCCACTGCACTTTGTGTTCCTGCCACTTACCTGTTACTTGTCGGTTAGTGCAGCTGTGGCGGACACATGGGTGTGGTGGGTGCTCGTTGTGGCGCTTCTGGCATATTTGGGGACCTGTTGGTGGTTACGTGGCTGGCTTAGTGTACACATGTCCCCACGCATCTTACAGTTGTTCGGTTTGGGCTGTGTGTGGTAGTGTCTGTTGCATGTGTGTGTGATGTGTTGTGTATTGTGTGCTGGACATGGGGGTGTTTGTCCCTGGGAGCTGTGGCATGGTAGTTGCGCATGTGAGTACATAGCGGTGTGCTGGTATACATTAGTTTGTACTTACCAGCCTCCACTCCCCTGCTAATCCGGCGAGGATCTCCGGATGGATTACGACTCGCACCTTCTCCTCCCACGCTTTGAAGGTCTTAAAGAGCGCGGGATTCCCTCCGCCAGTGACGGCAGCCAGCTCTCTGTTTTTGCCCTCCTTCTTCTTGACCAGGCTCTTTACGTCATTCCAACGTTTGTTTATCTCGACTCTGTTCCTGGGCAGGGTCCCGACTGCATTGACCTGGTCTACGATCCGGTTCCACATTCTGTTTCTGGTGGCTAGTGGTGTGTGCTGGACCATGTTCCCATAGATTTGTGGGTACACCTTGATGATCTCGTCGACCATGACCGTCAGCTCCATGGGCGTGAACTTGGGCATCCTTTGTGGTGCCATGGTGTTTGTGGTGCTGGTGCGGTGTGTGTTGTGTAATGTGCAGGGGGTTTGTGGTGCCGGTGTTTGGTGGTGGTGGTGGTGGTTGTGATGTGTGCGTTTCTGTGGTGTGCTGCTGTCCTTGCTGTGTCACTGTGTCCTCTTCTCTCCTCTCTGGTTTGCAATGTAGCAAGGGGTTGTGGTCTGTGGGAGTGCTGCTTTTGTACTCACCTATGTGGGTGTGTCCTCATGGTCTGTTGTTTTCAGGTGTGTTGTGTCTGGGGTTCTGGCCTTTGTATTTTTTGTTTGTCCGGGGGGTGTTTTCGGGATGTGTACTGTGCTTGTGTATTTGTGTGTGCCTTGCTGTGTGGACTTGTTGGCCATGTTGTGTGCTATTGGTTTTGTGTGCGGATGGTTTCTGTGCAGGTACGTTGGCACCATGGCTTCTGCCGTGTCGATTCTCATCGGCGTTGTTTGCGCTGGCGGGCGGTATATTTGTTGTTTTTCCGCGCTCATGGCGGTGCGATCGTAATTTCACGTGCGGTGTGTCGGCCGTGTGGGCGGGCGGTTTTGTGTTGTCGTGCGTGTTTCCGTCCGTGGCGGGCGGTTTGACTCCGACTCGGACGATGGCGGGCGGTATTTTGTGTGATTTTTCCGCCGATGGCGGTTTTCGGTTTGTGTACTCATAATGGCGTGGTCGGTGTTCAGGCGGTGTTTGCGGGCGGATTTTTGCCGCTTCCATGCCTGGCGGATTTATTTACGCCGGGTATCGTAATGGGCCCCTAATTAACTTAAACAAAATAAAATAGTTTAAAAATAATACTAAATAACCTAAAAAAATTATTTTGTAAATACAAAAAATCAACAAAGATTTTGAATATAAAAAAAAACAAATATTTATTACAATTGATAATACATAAACATAACTATAAATATTACTAGAATTAAAATAAAAAACTATGGGGCTCATTACGATGGCGGGCGGAAGCACCACCGCCGTGCTGGCGGATGCAAAAAGCACCAGTTACCGCCGGCACGCAGCAGTCCACACGCCCGTCCAATTACGATGCGAAAAGTAGGCCAAACACCGCCGGCAAGCCAGCAACACCGTCCGCCATCAAAGTGCGCCCGTACACGTAGCGGCGCAGCCTAACTGACACACACCGTCCGACGAAACACGTCCCGCCCGGCGCATAAATTACGATGCCGCAAACAAACGGCTCCCACGGCTAAGAGACACCGTACGACAAACCGAAGCGGTAACACGGACGCCGAGCACGGACAACGAAGAAGCGGCACCCCGAGCATGAATCCAGCACTGCAGGCCCTTCCCATGCTTCTGCTGATGCACCACCAAGGACGCAACGTACCGCGGAGACGCAGGTAGGCACACACACAACAAGTGCACGCAAACAGCGCACACAGTGCAAGGGCGGAAAAAGCGGACAACCCCCACCAGCGCGTGTACACTACACATCCACCATTGCATCCACATATGACACACAGGCCAAATCGTAACATCGCGGAACACATGTGTACACACCACCTGGGACTAGGAACCAACCACCCCGTCACGGCCCCAAAGCGCCGATGACGCCGCCACACATGCGCACAACGCAGAGGCCAACCGCAGCGCCATGCATGCGTCGCACACAGACACAGGGACACAACCAAGCAGCACACACATCAGCCCCACCCCGAACGCACATGACACGTGACAGGCCTGCCACAGACCTGTCCCCAACGCCCAATTCACGGACAACACCCAACGCCACACAACCGACGCACACATGTCAGTGAAGTCACGCAACAGCAGGACACACCCCAGTGTAACAAACATGGCGTAGCACACAGCGGCGGCAACACCAGCTAGGAGAAGCAGGGCCCCTTCGGGAAGAGGAACGCCAGTACCACACTGAAACACCCATACCACCCTGCACATATGAACAAGACATATAAAACGGAACACCAAAGAGCACGGGGACCGACAACAGGTGGCCCAAGAATAACATTCACACACAAGGCCCAACGCAGAGCGGAAAGGCAGCCTGCCGCCCACACAAGGGAGAGCAGACAGCACTGAATGACCTTCCATTCCAACTCCGAAACCACAGCCCTACGACAGAAGCCGGTGAATACAGCCATTGTCCAAGAATAGACCAACACAGGCATGCCGAGGAGACCGACCACAGGGCAGATAGCGCATATCACAGAAGCACACAACGGACGGGGAAGAAAGAAGAAAACACTCCCCCATGTCGGCCACATGCAAGTTAATTGGAAGGAGTCACACATCACTGACCTTGAACTGTCTGAGAAGCATGTGGGATGAGGGCCCGTGTCCTCCAAACAAGCCAACAGAACACAAGTCCTGTCTCCCTACGACTACACAGAGCTCACAGCAACCTCGGAGCGTGCACATTGCAGACTGCACACACAGCCGGAGCACGCCACCACAACGCACCGCTGCGAAATGGCAACCGCAACACACCTACCCAACTACGCCGAACAGCTCAAGCTGTACAAAACCAACCTGTTTCATACATTGGGATGCGATCTCCTGTCCCTGCTGAACGTAAGTTACCGACTGACTTACCGCATCACATTGTTCAGCTGCGTCATGCCCGTCTTCTACTGTCGGAGGTGTCCCTACCAGCATCCCGTGGAGATATGCCTCTCCAACCCGGCATGTCTGAAGGCGGACCTGCTACCACTACTCCTCCCTCTGGACGCACACGACAGGGCCTGCTCTGCCTATGGGGGCATGGCGTATGTGGCCAACATCGCACCCGCACTGAAATGGGACCACTGTGCCTCCACACGACGGATCATCGAGAACAGCTACATCGAATGTCACCCAGCATGCCCCATCATGGTCCTCCAAGGGACAACTTACGAACAACACCTTGACAGCCACCATCCGCTACATTGGCTGGCAAACATGTACACCACCAATGACATGGAAGCCCTGCTGGACGGCATCGCATACCTGACAACCTGTAAATTCGTCGGACCACAACGCAGGTTCCCCGATTGACCTATGATGTCCAACCCCGCACCCATGCTTAGCTTCCGCACGGACTGGCCAGTCACCACCACAACAGCCATACCAAACGACCGGCAACTGTAACCACACCATCAACGACATCGCCATGACATCGGATATGACCGGGACATGCACACTGTTCCCCATCACATCCAGGAACACCGCATGCATCGTGGGAGGCAGTGGCATGGGCTCTGTGTATCGCACCCACATGGACGGAACTGCACGAACAACCAGGACACGACATGGATCCAGCGCACATGGACACACACACCGCTCAGTGGACATGAATAGGTCGCCTGGAGTCTGTGGGTGCTGCACCCCTCCCTCCCCCGCCCCGGGAATCCCATACCAGGACCTTTGCATGGACGACAAGTGCATACAACAACAACACGACCCCAGTGACTGTGACATGTCCAGTAACCACCACATTGCAACAACAAGTGGCACGCCGCTGCATGCACGCAAGCACATGCCCTGATGTCATCTCACATGCACGCGTGCATGAGGAACAACCGCAGCAAACCTGTCACATGGAACTGAGATGGACTGTGCCCATGATGCCAAGCGGTCTGGTAGGCTACATGTATACCGTCTGTGTCAAAGTCCGCAGCTCCGCAGCTATACGTAAATGTACATTAGCACAGCCTTGGCCAAGCAGATGTCACTCTGAAGCCCACATCCCACATGCAACAGCCAATCACATGTAACCCCACACCCTATCCCATTTGCAATCATGCTCAGTATATCCTCAACATGTATTCCGCTGCCAGTAGTGTCCACTAAACTGCATCACAGAGGACAGAAGACTCAATATAATGTTTGAAACCAAAACTGTCTCCGCTGACTCATTTCACAAGTACGAATGAGAGAGGATGAGAGTATGTGAAGTACACGGCAGTCGTGACATGACCATGTAGTCCACTGGTATTGGATGTCAACGCAAATGAGTAGCACAACTGTAGAAGACACACATGTGTCGTGTGAAGTCGTATGGACGCAGTGCTCAGGTGGGTGGGTGTGACGGGTAGATGCGCACATGCCAAGTTGGAGCACGCCGTGTAGGGAGGGGTCATGAACAGTACACCACCGCTTCCCTGGGCATTGTGAGAGGACACCTGTCGGGGGAGTGAACACGTGTGTGCACAGCAGCCGGGCACACGTACAAAGCGGTACCAGGCGCACCTCAGCCCACCCTCTGTGGACAAGCTGGATCCTGTTGTGCGCCCGCCATGCCCCTTGACAAGGCACACACAGCCCCAGTCGACCAGGTGTAACCCCAACATAGTCAATCCGCACAGGCGATACAGGGCACGGGATGGCAGTGGAGCATGGTGTGTGAGAGGTCTCCTCGCGCTCCTCCTGGTCATATCACGCAGGCAATAGAACCTCAACGTCTAGCATGGCACAAGTCAAATGGAAGTGTAGGGGGACGCACCACAGCACGAGCAGCACTGACGTCACGGGAGGTGGCTCGCACCATCCCATTCATTGCCCATCATACCAACCACGCCACATGCCATTGCGACTAAGTGCAAGCGCGTGCGCCACCACCCCCGAGCCCTCCCCAGAGAGGCCAAAGAGTGAATGTGTGGGCCATCAGCCACAGACGGACGCGGCATGGCCGCAAGGGCAGCCACAGCCACTGGGTGTCGCAGGTGGCGGATCCGGAAGGCGAAGACTGTGATGCATAGTCCATGCAGGCCGGGTCTCCATTTGGGGCACCACGCAGGTGGACGGCGTCCCGCCACACATCATACCCTGAGACAGCCCACTCGTGCAACTGGACCCACACATACACTCCTTGCCCTCTCTGGTGCGAGCTTGGGGCTGCCTGTGCAAGCGCTAGCCTCGCAGGTGCACATGCATATTGGGGGAGCGAGGGGAGGACATGAGGGCTGGGGCGAAGATGACTGTATCACTGTCAGTTAGTACAAGGGATGACCCAGATGTGGAAAGGAAGAGACGTGTCCCGTGTGTACTGCAACTAGTCGCCAATCCAACTACCCCCCATGTCCGGAATGTAAGCCCGCACCTAGGCCCGCCCATCCGCCACATCGAATATACCACCAGCACGACAACCTTCCCATTCGAAACACTGACTGGGGGTGGCGACCAGTGAACAATCATGTGTAGCCTACCCACGCGTACATGTGGGCCCTCCATGATCCATGTCACCTGCGGCAAAGTCATGACATGCGCAATGAGGGAAGTGAGGAGAGCTGTCCGCCCCACGCACAGAAGGTGCATCAGCTCCACAGACCCAGCAGCGAGTCCAGCAGGGGTCACATGTGCAGGGGCAGCTGTGCCTGGTGTGAAGGCACATGCATATAGACAGCACATCGACCAATGTGTAGTCTGCCCACATCTACAGTCCATCATCATGCGGACATAGGAATTGAACACAGGGCAACACATCTTAGTGGGTGCACCCACCGTGACCAACAATGCGCAATCATCGACGTACCCGCCCTGTGCATGGCCCCCCACCCAACGGAGGCACATCCAGTGCCACCATCCCACACACACAAGCCTTCCACGGAACATGCTGTGTCCAATGGTCAGTACAGAGTCAGCGCCCATCTGGTGGATCCTGAACAGGAGACACATGCACACACATGCCAGCTCCCACTATGTACGTCTGCCACCTGGCACGTGCAATGTAACCTCTCACCTGTGACGTGTGACTGCAAGCACACAGCCGTCTTGGCATGGGGCTGTCAATGTGGACACCTGTCAATGTTTCGGGAGGTGTGATCCGTACAGTGCTGTACATAGGGTGCAGTGCTGACACCTACTACTGTCTCATATCCCCTCGTGCCACAGGTCCCACTTGTTTTGGCCGCTCAGCCTGTGCCCACATCGTCGTCGTCGTGTGCCATACTCATCCAGCCGCGGAAGCAGTTCCATGCTCAGCAGACACTCATGTTGCCGTGGCGTTGCCGCTTGACGAATATGCAGTCAGTCCCCATCAGCACGCCCCGCAAGTCATTGGGGCCTAGATCCCCATGTGCATGCACATGGCAGTGGTATGTCTCACTAGCCATTGCCATTGTTGGGAGACCTGTGTAAGTGTATTGTGGCCGTGCCGTCCCAGCTTTACAGCTGGGCTGTGGCTCATGTGCTTGCTCAGTCATGTCAGTGATGTGTATGCGAAATTGCTATGTGTTGTGTTGCTTTGACATGTGTCCTCTGCCATTTTCCCTAGGCGGAGACCGAACATTGACCGCCAATACCAATTGCTGGCGGACATGGACAATACAGAGGTTATTAGGAAGTTTCGGCTGGACAGGCCAACCCTGCATCGACTGTGTGCCATGTTAGAACCCCATCTCCGTCCCCGCAGGGTGTATCCGACTGCTGTCACCCCCACGGCTAAGGTGATGGCCGCCATGCATTTCTTCGCCACTGGGTCATTCCAGCACACAGTGGGCATTGGAGGAGGGATGTCCCAGCCCATGTTCAGCAAGGTGCTGAGGGATGTACTGGCAGCCATGATGCTGTACCGGAACAGGTACATCCGCTTCCCCAGGGCTCGTGAATTGGCTGCAGTGAAGGGTGCATTCTATGCCCTTGGCAGAATCCCACACGTCGTTGGAGCCATTGACTGCACACATGTCGGCCTTGTTCCACCACAGGCCACTGAGCACCTGTACCGCAACAGGAAGCACACGCACTCCCTGAATGTGCAAGTGGTGTGCCTTGCGGACATGGTGATCACCCACGTGTGTGCAAAGTTCCCAGGCTCGGCCCATGACGCACACATAATGCGCAACAGCATCTTGCCACGACTGATGTCCAATATGCAACAGGATCGTGCCTGTATTGTCGGTGAGTATGTGGAGTGGTGTAGCGTGCTGGCTGTGCGATGCTGTCCCCTGTCCAGTTGGATTAGCAACGGTTCTCTGTGTCCCTCACACCCAGGTGACTCTGCGTACCCGAATGGGGCATGGCTGCTCAGTCCATTGAGGAATCCTCGCACCCCAGCAGACGATCGCTACAATGAGGCACATGGGAGGACCAGACGTGTGGTCGAGCGTACCTTTGGCCTCCTCAAGTCCAGGTTCAGGTGCCTGGACCGCACCGGGGTGCGCTGGCGTACTCCCCACAGAAGGTGTGCCAGATAGTGGTGGCGTGCTGCATGCTGCACAATCTGGCCATTCGGAAGCAGATCCCCCTCATCGTGGATGACGGAGATCAACCAGGGCCCCAGCCCGCAGACCAGGACAGCTCGAGTGAGGAGGACAGCGGAGAGGAGGAAGCTGGTAATGTGCGGCAGCAGCTCATCGCCCGCTACTTCACTTGACGGTGAGTGTCCATGTACGACGGCTGATGTGGCTGTATCTGTGCAGGTGTGTGTGTGCTGTGTCAGGGTGGCCGTTTGTTCACTGCGTGCTGTGTGTCAACGCTCCATGGCCAGGGTAGTATGCCACTGTTGGTGGCTGTGGCATTGTGCCCTATTGCTCTGTGCGATGTGTGTACATTGCTTGTAGTTGTTGACATGTACTGTGTGATGGGTGTGTGACACACTCATTGAATGTGCTCCTGTTCTGTCTCCCACCCCTAGGTCCCTACAGGCCCTCCGGATTCAATTGCCATGCCACGCATCAGGTGCCTTTCCGCCCAAGGTGGCCGTTGTATTCCGTACAAATAAAACACAGGGCACAAACAGCAGTTAGTGAAAAAGGTGCATTTATTACAAACTGTGACATGTGATTGTGTGTAAGGTGATGACAAAAGTGGTGCGTGCAGTGACAATGAGCTGTCGGTCATGGCTGCGTGATGATCAGGGTGTACCCACTGGTTCTATGTCCATAGTCCAACACACACATGCCATCCAGATGGCTGTGTGGAGTGGGATCGTAGTCCAAGTCAATGCAGTGGCTGGTCAAGGAAGGCTGGCGGAAGGCTGGCTGGCTGCCTCACTTGCGTTTGGAGCGTGCGAAGTCCTCCCGGGAGATCTGTTTCCACTTCGGACGGCCCCTTCCACGTTTGCGAGGGGGGTGCCTGCTTGCGACATGCTGGTGGTTGAGGTGTGCTCACTGGCTGTGGACGCAGGGGAACTGGACACTGCTGCTCCACCCTGCGCCCCGGCAGGTGGTGGCGGAGGGGAGCTGCTGTCCCTGGCTGTGACCTCACCGCCACCACCAGCTGGCCCATGAGGTCCACGATTTGGCCCATACGGGCGTCCATGGACCTCAGCACCCCCAGCACCTCACGCGTGTCTGAAGCAGACCGGACCCATTGTCCTTGGGCCTCTTCATAGGCCCCAAGGACTCTGGCCATTTGAGGCAGGGCATGGCTCTCAGGGGAGGATGGCGTTCCCTGACCCTGCTCCTCCTACCAGTCCTGCTGCCACCGGCCTGCCCACTAGCCACATTGCTCACCACGGTCCTCGCTGTGGCTCCCAGGGTGGATCCAGTCGGCCGGGCCACCACCTGCGCTGGGGCTGGTGCCAGCGAAGACGTGGTGGTGGTGGCGGCGGTGGTGGTCGGTGCGGCGATGGTGGCGGTTGCGGCAATGGTAGTGGCCGCAATGACCGTGGGTATGGCCGCAACGACAGTGGCAGCAGGGGGCTGGGAATGTTCAGCAGCCCTGGATGATGGGTTGGTGGGTAGGAGGGGTCCTGGGGAGCGGCTGGGCCCTGCCACACCAGATGGGCCTGCTTGGTGGTCCGTGTCCGAAGAGGAGGACAGATCCTCCAGATCCGTGTGTCCTCGTTGGGGGCTTGTAGGCTGGCTGTGCTGGCTGCTGGCTCCATCCCCAGCATCCAGCAGTTCGTCACCTGTGGAGAGAATGTGATTTGTTATTGTGTTGCACCTGGCGAAGTATGTATTTGTCGTCTGACATTAACAGTTCGTGCAATCTCGTACATGGGTTTCCCGGAGGCGTGTGTGTGGCTGTAGCATCTGTAGTTGTGTGTGCTTGGCAATGGGACTGTGTGCTGTGCACATGTGGCATGGGACGGATTGGCCATGCCGATGGGTGTGTTGCTGTGCCCCTACTTATTGTGACTCTGGTGTATGCGGGCTCCTGGCCCATCCTGGGTCTGGTTTGTACTTTGCTTTTGGTGTTCAGATGGGACGCTTAGGAACGCATATGGCAACATGGGGGCCATGCCCCAGATTCGCATTTGGGAGGGAATATGCTTTTGGGGTTCAAATGGAACGCTTAGGAACGCATATGGCAACATGGGGGCCATGCCCCAGATTCGCATTTGGGAGGGGATATGCTTTTGGGGTTCAAATGGAACGCTTAGGAACGCATATGGCAACATGGGGGCCATGCCCCAGATTCGCATTTGGGAGGGGATATGCTTTTGGGGTACATGCTGTGAGCCATGGGTGCCGAACGTGACATGTGTTGTGGCAGCATGACAGTGCATGGTTTGAGGTGTGTGCATGCTTGACATGGCCTGCATATTTGCTGTCTGTTGTGATTACTGGACATGGCATTGGACGCATCGTTATGAGTGAGTGATGGTTGTGTGCCAGCCAACGTATTGCAGTTGTCCCATCTCCTTGGTGTGCGTGCTGCCCTGTGCCATGTGCATCACTGCAGTGCTCGGGGGGTGTGGCCCATGTTGTGTGTTGTTGCTCACAGTGTGTCGTGCGCTTCATTGACTTCTGGCACATGGTTGGTCATGGGCATGTATCTTAGCGTGACTGCTGTATGTGTGGCAGCTGTGCGGATGACATGCCTTTCATGAGACTGGGGCTGACGGATGGGATGGATGGTATGTTGTATGTGCATGGTGTGTCTGTGTGTTTGATGGGTTCAGTGGTGTTCGTGTGCATTTATGTTGTTCCGCTCTGTTGCGTCTAGTGTTGTTTGTCTTACATAGGCGTAGTTGTGGGGTGTGTGGTTGACAGGCAGTAGGGGCTACATGGACAGGACTTCAATGGTGTTTCGGTTGTGTGTGATGAGTTGCACAGTGGCTGCCGTGTGGTACTATATTCAGTGTGGCTTGTGCATGCAGACGTGGCTCCTTGGGTGTTGCTATGTCTGTGATGGGTCATGTGGGGTGTGAGTCTGTTGTTCATGTCCGTGTGCACATTGTTCACTTGTTCGTGACGGTGGGCGGTGCTGCGTGTTCGTCTGCTACGTGACATGTCCCATGTGTTGGTCGTGTTATGGTCCTCATGCCTCCAGTAATCCAGCCCTGTCCAGTTTCCCACCTGCAAGTTGTTCGTGCGTGCACTGTACTGGATGCCACATGGCTCTAAGCGGGGGTGCTCCATGTTGCAGGTCTGTGGGGGTGGGGGGGTGTTGTGGGTCGTGGGGGTGGCTGGACACCCACTGACACCGATTGCTGTGGACCGTGATGTCTGCCTTTCGGCTGTCGTTGTGCACTGCGGTGGCTGACACGTGGCTGTGGGGTGTGGGGGATGCTCCTCCTTGCTGTGCTGTGGGACTGGGGCCTGGTGTGTGTTGTACTTGGGCTGTCCACCCTCCCACCCACTGCACTTTGTGTTCCTGCCACTTACCTGTTACTTGTCGGTTAGTGCAGCTGTGGCGGACACATGGGTGTGGTGGGTGCTCGTTGTGGCGCTTCTGGCATATTTGGGGACCTGTTGGTGGTTACGTGGCTGGCTGAGTGTACACATGTCCCCACGTATGTTACAGTTGTTCGGTTTGGGCTGTGTGTGGTGGTGTCTGTTGCATGTGTGTGTGATGTGTTGTGTATTGTGTGCTGGACATGGGGGTGTTTGTCCCTGGGAGCTGTGGCATGGTGGTTGCGCATGTGAGTACATAGCGGTGTGCTGGTATACATTAGTTTGTACTTACCAGCCTCCACTCCCCCTGCTAATCCGGCGAGGATCTCCGGATGTATTACGACTCGCACCTTCTCCTCCCACGCTTTGAAGGTCTTAAAGAGCGCGGGATTCCCTCCGCCAGTGACGGCAGCCAGCTCTCTGTTTTTGTCCTCCTTCTTCTTGACCAGGCTCTTTACGTCATTCCAACGTTTGTTTATTTCACCTCTGTTCCTGGGCAGGGTCCCGACTGCATTGACCTGGTCTACGATCCGGTTCCACATTCTGTTTCTGGTGGCTAGTGGTGTGTGCTGGACCATGTTCCCATAGATTTGTGGGTACACCTTGATGATCTCGTCGACCATGACCGTCAGCTCAATGGGCGTGTACTTGGGCATTCTTTGTGGTGCCATGGTGTTTGTGGTGCTGGTGCGGTGTGTGTTGCGTAATGTGCAGGGGGTTTGTGGTGCCGGTGTTTGGTGGTGGTGGTGGTGGTGGTTGTGATGTGTGCGTTTCTGTGGTGTGCTGTTGTCCTTGCTGTGTCACTGTGTCCTCTCCTCTCCTCTCTGGTTTGCAATGTTGCAAGGGGTTGTGGTCTGTGGGAGTGCTGCTTTTGTACTTACCTATGTGGGTGTGTCCTCATGGTCTGTTGTTTTCAGGTGTGTTGTGTCTGGGGTTCTGGCCTTTGTAGTTTTTGTTTGTCCGGGGGGTGTTTTCGGGATGTGTACTGTGCTTGTGTATTTGTGCGTGCCTTGCTGTGTGGACTTGTTGGCCATGTTGTGTGCTATTGGTTTTGTGAGCGGATGGTTTCTGTGCAGGGACGTGGGCGCCATGGCTTCTGCCGTGTCGATTCTCATCGGCGTTGTTTGCGCTGGCGGGCGGTATATTTGTAGTTTTCCCGCGCTCATGGCGGTGCGATCGTAATCTCACGTGCGGTGTGTCGGCCGTGAGGGCGGGCGGTTTTGTGTTGTCGTGCGTGTTTCCGTCCGTGGCGGGCGGTTTGACTCCGACTCGGACGATGGCGGGCGGTATTTTGTGTGATTTTTCCGCCGATGGCGGTTTTCGGTTTGTGTAATCGTAATGGCGTGGTCGGTGTTCAGACGGTGTGTGCGGGCGGATTTTTGCCGCTTCCATGCCTGGCGGATTTATTTACGCCGGGTATCGTAATGGGCCCCTATATTTTTAATTTATTTTTTACCTATAAATACAATGGGGCTGATTATGATATCAGTGGGAACGACACCGACGTGCTATCGATGTCAGTCCTATCGAGATCTCTAACCGCAGTCAGACCGCCATATTAGGATGCCGGTCCGACTGCATTGGCCCAGGGACCGACCGACAGCTTCTGACGAGCTCAAGGAGCCCGTAAGGCAAGCGGTCCGATCGCATTCACCACATTGGAGGGATGTTTTAAAGCATGCCTCTTTGCATTGGGCTTGTGCTGCAGCTTGGGGCTTGTGCTGTGGCCTTTTCTGGGCCGCAGCACAAGCCTCAAAACATATAGGCATGTTTGGTTGGATCCTAATTTGGCGGGCGGGGACCACTGACTACCCGTCGGTCGGTCCCGTTCTCGCAACAATGGTGGTTGGACGCTCCTCCGACCGCCATCATAATCGAAACCAATGTTATTTACATTCAAAAAGCACAACACAATTAAAACGTACAATAACAAATAATATATTTAAATAAAATGAAACAACTATTTTAAAATGTATTACTTAAATAAATGAATACCCTATCTCTATACAAAGTACACAACACACATCTAAGATAAAGTATTCAAATGATAATATGTACGTTATTTAAGTAAAAATATATTACATTGATAAAAAAATATGAACACAATATTTATAATTATTAACCTCCCCACCGTTTAAAGATACAATAAAAAACCAGCCCAAACCTAATATATAAATTAAGAAAATATTCTTTGAATTTGTTTCTTAATTTTCAGTTAAACAATTATTAATTGTTAACTGCATATTTATCATTTATTCTGCATATTTATTTATCATTTCATTAATTATTGTAAATTAACATATTTAATTATTAAAATAAAATTCCTTCAAACAGTTTAGACATATAAAATAATATACACCACAAATAAAATATTGTATTACACAATATGCTAAATTAATTGTCAAATTAATATTACTAATCAACAAATAATTATTTATTAATTAGAAATAATTTACTCCGAAAACTTGGAGCAAAAAGGAGGCAAGATGGCGGCCGCGATATTGGCCGAGTGAGCTGGCTCCCTGACGCTCTCCTGGATAGACCTCCCCCCCCCCCTCCTTACCCGGTCTTAAAGCAGCACAGTAGGGGAAGGAACAGTTGTTCGTGGCGCTTGGCATGATTTGGCGCTTATGGTTACGGCGCTGGGAATTGCCTGCACCCTTTCGGTTGACTCACGCCGGTCCCTTTCTTCCCCGTAGCACTAGTCTCCGGATTCAATCACCTGACTCTCCTGATACCGCCGAAGACCTCAACAAAGGGCACTAGGACCCGGGGGCCGCTTCCAGGCTCCAGGAGTCCAGTGAAGGATGCTGATAGCGGAGATGCAGGAACACGCCGGTTAGCTGCGGGGGGGATTACCGGATCTTCAGGAACTGCTGAGCGGGCAGGGAAAGGAAGTGTCTGCTCGCGGACGCCAGACGGTCCCCGCTTTATTCAAGGCTCAGGCTGGGAAAAGTAAACATCTGGGGGATTTATCGGCGGGAGATAACGCTGTGGTAAAAACTTTAACAGCACCAGTGACACCTGGGACACCCACTGCACCTCTTGAAGCGCGTACTTAAGGTACTGTCTCTCCTTCTTTGGTGGATATGAGTGAGCTGAGTATTGAGAGTGCGGGAAGGGGGGGGGCACTGGAAGGTTTAACTGATCCTACCGACTTGATTGGCCCTGTGGGAAAACAAGACACTATGGCTATTGCCAATGGACCATCTGGGGCAGGCACTGGAATCTTTGACACACAGCAAACAATTAGCCTTATGGGAGCTGTAGTCTCTCAAAATGCCATCCAGAAAAAGGGTTGGCAGACAGGAGGGATGGAAGTACCTGTAGTAGGAAGGCTAAAACAGTGGAAATGGATTCTCAGCAGGAGCTTCAAGCTGAAGAATATTCAGCTACAGGTCTTGTAAAGGAGGGGGACTCAGGGGATAAGTTTTATTCCATGTCAGATCCCTCCAATTCCTCGGGGGATGATAGCCTCGGAAGAGATTGGGCGGAAGAGGAAAGCGATACTAGTAGCTTGCGCTTGGAAGAGGGTGAGGCAGGAAATAACTCTCCACATACTCCTGGAACAGTTCGTAAGCTAAAGGAGAAAGGCGATGCCTTGTCAAATAGGGTCTCAGGCTCAACTGGCTCAATGATATGGGACTATTCTTTTTCCTCTAAGCTCGATGGGAATGTTGCAACTATTGAAGGAATGCCTTTAGGAGCTTCAGGCTCAAAGTTAGGTGGTTCAGATGAAGTTACATTTGCCACCATCTATCAGAGCATTCTCTTCCAGGGGATACTCATCAATAGTCATAAGCACTGAATTATCCCCGCCCACCTGCGGGATCCCGGAGCATATAGAAATATGCATATATATATGAGTATGTTGGGGGATCACAAGTGCATAGCACTTCCGCGACATACATATATACATGTATATAAATACATAAATATGCAGCCTAACATAAATTCCAATAAGGCAAAATGCCAAAATTACAAAGGTTTTCCCTGTATAGACAATCTCCTATATACACTCTGTAATAGAGAACATACACTGTAATAGTGTTATGCAAGAAAACCTTTATTTTCAGAGAAAAAAACATGTAATAGCAGGCAGTTGGCCCATAGGCTGCATAGCTGAATAAATATCACCGTACAGTAAAACACTGGCACCTTGCCTTTAAGGCTTCCAAGAACTTGGACACTTTGCCTTTAAGGCCTCCAGGAGACCCTCTGCTCCCATCATGCACCACAGGTGACAGTTAGGTCAGTTCTTTTTTCCGGCTCCTTCTATGAGGATCCTGGAGCTTGAGCTCGACAGTTTTTCTGACTTTTCTGTCAGGAATTGTTTTCTTATTTGGTTTTTGCGATTTTCCTGTGCTGGCAGTGGTTTATTACCATTCTCTGACAAAATTTTCACTCTTTTTCTGTCAGAATGCCAGCTCTTTTCCGCAAATGTCCATCCTGTGGAAAGAAGATGGCCATCTCTGATCCACACTCCGTGTGTATCGCCTGTCTTCCTTCCAGTCACAAGCCTGACACTTGTTATCATTGTCGTAAGTTTTCTACGAGGACTCTTCGCGACAGGGAGAGGATTCGCCTTCAAGCTGTGCTCGAGAGAGGAAAAGCCCGGCTGGAAAGTGGCCTTGCGTGTCAAGAGCCCTCCTCTCTTCAAGAACACCGACGCCAGCATCATTCTGCCTCTTCAACATCGAGGAAACGGCAGATTCCGGATTGTTCGCCGTCGACGTCGTTGCCGCTGTCGAAGAAGCGACCAACACAATCTCCGACGTCGAGACAGCGTGAGTCTCCGTCGTCGAGAAAGGCATTGACGTCGAAGCATACAGCCTCGGGCTCGAGGTATGGTCATGGCAAAGACCGTTCGATGTCAAAACACCCATCGACGTCGAGACATCCGTCGACGTCAAGGCACTCTCCGTCACCTCCCCGTAGGTCGACGTCAAGAAGTTTGCCGACGGCAAGGGTGCCTCAAGACCAGTCGGCGTCGAAGACTTCGCGGCCATTGACGTCGAGGAGGCGAGAGCGTTCGACGTCGAAGTCCCTGAGTAGACGGCCGACGTCGAGGACATCTTTGAGGGAGGTGAGGTCGCCGTCGAGGGCAGCGAAGTCCTTAACTCCTCCTAGCCATCATCCCACGTCAAGGGAGAAGTCGACGTCGAGGGAAAAACACAGGTCGACGTCGAGGCGCTCGACGCGAGAGCTAAAGAGCCTGCTGTTGCCTCGGATGAGGTTAGAGCTGCATCTCTATCGTCTTCAAAATCTGGATCTTCTCCAGGACTGCATATTGTCCAGATCTCCCCGGAAGGCTCTCCGGTGGTTGGTGAAGATGCACGGCGCAGGAAGCCTAGGGCCCTCAGTAGCCCGAGGTCTGACTTTTCCCGTACCTATTCTCCTTCACACTTGTCCAGGGATTCTCCATCCCCTAAAACACCTCGAAGATCAAGGTCACCGACTGTGGTTTCTTCCAGAAGGAGGAGTCCAAGCAGATCACGATCTCCACATGCCCGTACATGCTAGATCAAGGGACAGATCTCGCTCTTATCATTCTTCTCCGAAGAGAAGGCGGCATAGGTCTCCCACCCGGTCTTCTTCCACCAGGTCCTCTATCAGAGACTATTCTCCAACTTTGACGGCTACACCTCCATCAAGAGTTTCTCCAATCGTTGACCTCAGCACCTTTAGTGAAGTTCTCTGTAGAGGAGCGAATAAGCTGAACATCTCTATGTCTGTCCCGGCTGTTACCTCCTCAGTGATTTTCGAGACTCTTCATCATCGCTCCTCGGCTCGGCCTTTGCTTCCTCTTGTCCCAGGCCTTCTCGAACCTGCTATGCAGACCTTTTTGACACCGGCATCGGTGGGTGCTGTTCCTTCCCGAAAAGCCAAAAAGTACAAGGCTCCGGACCAAGATCCTTTGTTCCTTCGATCGGATCCTCCTCCGGATTCCATCATTGTGGCGGCGGCTAGAAAGACACACTCATCTATGTCTTCCTCCTCAGCGCCTCCGGATAAGGATAGTAAACTGATGGACTCTTTAGGTAGAAGGATGTGCAACACTTCAGCTTCTATCATGAAGGTCTCCAGTGCCTCCGCTCTGCTGGGGAGGTATGAAAGATCCTTGTGGGATTCACTGGGACGTTTTGCAGACAAACTCCCAAAAGAGGACGAGCAAGACTTTCGAGAAATTCTGCAAGAGGGAGGTCTAGTGGCTAATCAGGTGATTAGTGCTTCTGCTGACTCATCCGATCTGGCTGCCCACGGATACTCCCATGGTATCTGTTCGAGGCGTTCTGCTTGGTTACGCTTGACTGGCCTCAAACCCGACGTCCAGCGGAAGATAACCAACCTGCCTTTCAACGGTTCTTCTCTCTTCGGGCCGCATGCGGACGAAGAAATGGCGAAGATGAAAGCAGAGCTGGACCCGGTGAAAACTGTGGGTCTCGAAAAACGGAAGGAATTTCGTAGGCGCTCCCGCCCCTACGATAAACGCCCGTTCCAACAGAGGGTTCAAACTCCTCAATGGTCGGCTCAGGGTCAGCAGCAGCAGAGGTCTCACTTCCACCAATGGAGACCAGGAAGAGGAAGAGGGACCAATAGACAGCAGGCCTCTACCTCAAAGCAGCCATCAAAGCAATGAGGGAGTGCTTCCTCTAAACACGTGTGCCACTCCGGTAGGAGGAAGTATCGCATTACATCTGGAGGAGTGGAGAAACATAACCATCGACAAATGGGTGTTGAATATTGTTCAAAATGGATACTTGCTACGGTTCAAGATCCCACCTCCATCGGTTCCTCCAGACGGACGAGTCCGCTTGTGTCATCACATTTTACACGAGGAGGTAAACGGTCTTCTACAGAAAAAAGCCATAGAATACATCCCTGTTCATCAGAGGCGCCAGGGATATACTCTCGATATTTCCTGGTCAAAAAAGAGGTCCGACAGTAGAATTCAGACCAATTCTGGACTTGCGCATCTTGAACAAATACATCCGCAAAGAGAAATTTCGAATGCTTGCCCTGCACCAGATCTTTCCCCATCTACATCAAGGAGACTGGATGTGCTCCATAGATCTGCAGGACGCTTATTTCCACATTCCAGTGTCCAGAAAACATCGAAAATTTCTCAGTTTTCAAGTTGCTCTACGTCACTTTCAGTTCCGAGTCCTACCTTTCGGACTGAAGTCAGCCCCACGGACTTTTTCAAAGTGCATGGCAGTGGTGGCAGCTTTTCTCCGCAGATGCAAAATATTCGTTTACCCGTATCTGGACGACTGGCTTCTGAAGAGTTCAACTCCTTCCCTGCTTCAGTCTCATCTTTCCTACAGTCTCCAGTTAATGAACAAGTTGGGTCTACGAGTCAATTTCAAAAAATCGATTCTCAATCCGACCCAGAACATTAACTACCTAGGGTCGTCGCTGGACACCGCGGAAGCAAGCGCGTGTCCTTCGGCGGAGAGGTTTTCATCAATCAGGATCAAATGCCGAGAACTCCTGCGGACTCACCACCCAACAGTCCGACAAGTGTCCTCTCTCCTGGGTTCCATGGCTTCCTGCATCTTCATAGTTCCCAATGCCAGATTGCACATGCGTCCCCTGCAGCAAGCTCTGGAAGACCAGTGGGTGCAAGCATCGGGCAGCTGGGAGTATCGGATCACTCTGTCCCAGTCTGCCAGGGACTCCATTGTGTGGTGGACAAAGCGATCACATCTCATGAAAGGTGTTCCCTTCCATCAAGAGACTCCGACTCAAACTATAGTGACAGACGCCTCCCTGCAAGGTTGGGGCTCTCATATGAATCAACTTCAAGTGCAAGGGCTATGGTCGGACACAGAAAGGGGATACCATATCAATTTTCTGGAGTTGAGGGCTGTCCAACTAGCCCTAAAATCCTTCTTTCCGTCTCTTCAGTCCAACTTCCTCTTGATTCAGACAGACAACACCACGACGATGTTTTATCTGAACAAACAGGGAGGCACTAGGTCCAGAATTCTGTCTCAGGAGGCACAAGCCATTTGGAAGTGGCTTCTGGCACGGCATCTCACCATCACGGCTGTCCATGTGCCGGGCGTCCTAAATGTACAGGCGGACTTCCTAAGCAGAGAGTTCGTAGAAGCGCACGACTGGGTGCTAAACACCGAAGTGGCTCAGGATATCTTTCAAAGATGGGGTGTGCCGGACATAGACTTGTTCGCAGATGCAACAAACGCCAAATGCCCCGTCTACGCGTCCAGGTATCACCAACCAGGTTCAAGCGGGAATGCTCTGTTGATAAGATGGTCTCAGAGCTTACTCTACGCTTTTCCTCCACTGCCTCTCATTCCAGCAGTGATCACGAAGTTCTACAAGACCAACTCCAGGATGATTCTGATCGCTCCGGAGTGGCCACGCCAGTGGTGGTATCCGGATCTTCTACAACTTTCCAAGTTCCGCAACAGAGATTGCCTTGCCGTCCGGACCTACTATCCAAGAGCCAGGGGAGAGTGTTTCACCCCAACCTTCCTTCCCTCAGGCTGACAGCATGGCTCCTGAAGTCTTGCAGTATGGTCACTTAGACTTCCCAGCAGACTGTATGAACATACTTAAGGAAGCGAAAAGACCTTCTACCAGGGTTTCCTACGCTTTCAAGTGGAAACGTTTTTACCTATGGTGTTTGAATAATGGTCATGACCCAGTTAGAGGGCAGGAACAGGTCATTTTGCCGTATCTCTTACACCTGGCTAAGTCGGGCCTGCAGTTTACATCTATCAAGGTACACTTAGCAGCAATAACAGCATATAGAAAATCACCTTCACAGGGTTCTTTTTTCAAAATGCCAGTGGTGAAAGATTTTCTTGAAGGGTTAAAAAGGTATACCCACCAGTACGAGCCCCTTCTCCTCCTTGGGAGCTCAACGTGGTCCTTACCAAACTGATGGGCGCACCTTTTGAACCAATACACAAGTCCTCCTTGCAGCACTTGTCCTGGAAAGTGGCTTTTTTGGTTGCTATCACGTCGGCTCGTAGAGTCAGCGAGATACAAGCATTATGTTGTAAGGAACCCTACACTGTTTTTCACTCAAATAGGGTAGTTCTCAGAACTCATCCAAGTTTTCTGCCGAAAGTGGTTTCAGATTTCCACATTAATCAGGTTATCACTTTGCCTACCTTCTTCTCTAATCCTGCTACACCTCCTGAAAGGGCCTTACACTCGTTAGACCTTAAGAGGGTGTTGAAGTTTTATCTGGATAAGACCAAGGTAATAAGAAAGACGGACCGCTTGTTTGTCAACTACGGCCCCATTAATATAGGATTGGCATCCTCTAAAAGGTCTTTTTCAAGATGGATAGTCTCCTGCATATCTCTAGCCTATCAATTAGCTAATAAGTCTCTTCAGGGAAAGCCTAAAGCGCATTCAACCAGAGGAAAGGCCTCTACTACGGCCCTCCTCAGGAACGTCCCTATAGCAGAAATCTGCAAAGCAGCTACATGGCGGTCTGTTCATACTTTCTCTCGCCATTACTGCTTAGATTCAGATGCTCAGGAGGATGCCCAAGTGGGACAAGCCTCACTGAGGAATTTATTTGCTTAATGTCATGTTAAGATGATCTGTTTTTTAATACTATTTGCTCGTCCGCGAGGTAGTGGGTATGGGCTTGCTACTCTATTCAGTGCTTATGACTATTGATGAGTATCCCCTGGAAGAGAAGGATTAGTTACTTACCTGTAATCCTAGTTCTCTTCCAGGGGTATACTCATCAAAGTCATAAGCAACCCTCCCGCCTCCCGGACGAGCATTTTTAGTAATTGCTACAAGTTAGTACACCGTGCAAAAAGAACTGACCTAACTGTCACCTGTGGTGCATGATGGGAGCAGAGGGTCTCCTGGAGGCCTTAAAGGCAAAGTGTCCAAGTTCTTGGAAGCCTTAAAGGCAAGGTGCCAGTGTTTTACTGTACGGTGATATTTATTCAGCTATGCAGCCTATGGGCCAACTGCCTGCTATTACATGTTTTTTTCTCTGAAAATAAAGGTTTTCTTGCATAACACTATTACAGTGTATGTTCTCTATTACAGAGTGTATATAGGAGATTGTCTGTACAGGGAAAACCTTTGTAATTTTGGCATTTTGCCTTATTGGAATTTATGTTAGGCTGCATATTTATGTATTTATATACATGTATATATGTATGTCGCGGAAGTGCTATGCACTTGTGATCCCCCAACATACTCATATATATATGTATATTTCTATATGCTCCGGGATCCCGCAGGTGGGCGGGGATAATTCAGTGCTTATGACTTTGATGAGTATACCCCTGGAAGAGAACTAGGATTACAGGTAAGTAACTAATCCTTATGGCTCATCGTGAGGAGACCCGGTTGGAGAGCTTGCGTACCCAGGGGGCATGTCGAAAATTACAGAATTCAATACGTAGGGTCGCAAAGACTTGTTCTGACTTTGCAGTCAGGATTGGAGAAGCTGAAGCTAGAATATCTACGCTTGAGGATGAGATGGCTGCGCAAAAGACTCTCACTGATTCCTTGAAGGCCCAGAAGGAGGATATGATTTGGAAACTGACAGATCTTGAGAATCGCTCAAGAAGGAATAATTTGCGGATATTGGGCATTCCCGAGGGCAAGGAGGGAGCAGACGTGCGGCAGTTTGTTGTGGAACTTTTTGTGGAAGCATTCCTTGAACTCATACAATGGGACTGGAAAGCTGAAGTCCAAAGGGCCCATAGGTTTCCCTTCAACCAACGTAAAAAAGCGGGACAAGCTGTTGATAGACCTCGAGCTATCCTGATCTGTCTTAATAATTTTTGGGCACAAGAAACATTGTATGATTTGGCCCGGCCGGATAGGAAAAAGGCGGGAAAGGGCTGCGAATTTTTTGTGAGACCCGATTTTTGTCAGGCAACGGTGGAGAAAAGATGGCAGTTGCGTCAACTGATCCCATTGTTGCAGGCAAAGGGGGCGCAGGTGTTTTTGCTCAACCCTGCTAAATTGAAAGTGGTATTCAAGGGACAGACGCAATTTTTTTTTTCGGAAGTATTAGCAAAAGAATTTTTGCATTCAGTTCTCCATCACCAAGGACCGATGGTCCTTATGCCTCTTGAGGTGGGTGGAAGGGAGGGAGGTGGGAGGGGGTTTCAGGGTGGAGGGCAGGTAAGGGGGGGTGGGGGGGTTTGGGGGGGTAGCACTGCTGGTGTTTTCCATATATTGTCATGGCACTTGTTATCAAAGAAAGAAAGTAAAGCTTGGTATAGCTTGTAATTGCTATAAGCACTGTTTTGTGAATTGTGATGAAGAGTATGGTGCCCCCAAGGATGATGGGTAGAACGGGTAGAATGAGTATCTGCTCATGGAATGTATGTGGCTTGAATGATAGGAAAAAAAGAGGCTTATTGGCTAAGATTGTACAATTTATGCAGATGGATGTGTTATGTCTACAGGAGACCCATATACCATGGAGTAAACTTGGATGGTTGAAGGATTTAGGCCTTGACTTACTGGCGTGTACCTGCCAAGGTACTACAACTAGGGGGGTGGCTATATTAGCGAAGCGAGGTTTTGGAATTTGTAAGCGAGTCAAGGAGGATGGATTGGGCCGGTGGATAATTATTGAATTTATAGTTAATGGTGCCTCTTTTTCAATTTGCTCCATATATGGATCAAACTTGGATGATCCGGAAGTCTTGAATTATTTGAGTGTAGAACTGGCTTTGTGGCCTCATCCGTTAATCTTTTGTGGAGATTTCAACATCCATCTGGATAGCAATTTTAATCTTTGTAGTGATTCTCCATATCAAGGAAGAAAGACCAGAACCCTTAAGGCTCTTCAGGGATTAGTCAGGGAACATGGATTGGTGGATGTCTGGTATAGACATAAACAAGCGGACTCAGGGTTCACCTTCTATTCGATCCCTCACAATAAACTAGTCCGCTTGGATTATTTCTTTCTGTCAAGTCAAATGGCTGAGAGGGTCAGTGTTGAGATTTCCCCTAGGGTCATTTCAGACCACAACCCATTAGTTGTAGAACTCCCACTTAGTGGCATTTTAGGAATTCAGAGGCCGTGGACTTTTGAAAGAAAATTGCTGCTTGACCAGTCATATTGTGAGCACATGGCCAAGTGGATAGTGGAATTTTTTAACATTAATAGGCAAACGGCCTCGGAAACTATTGTATGGGATGCGTTTAAGGCGGCTGTTCGTGGTGAAACTCTTTGCTTCTCAACTTATCGACGGAAGGTAGCTAAGGAGAAGATGAACAGCTTAGGTCGGCTGAGACTGAACTCATGAGGAAAATAGGTGCGGGTCAAGATATAGAAGACTGTCAACAGGTAATCGCTATCATTAAATCTAGAATACATCAGCATTTTGGGGAAGCGCTCGCTACTAAGTACATGCAGTATAGGACTGAAGTATATGAGCTGGGTGAGAATACTGGGAAGGTCTTAGCGAAATGATTACAACAAAGGGAAGTCTCGAATAGAATCTGTAGGGTTAAAGATCATGTCGGCCAGATTCAGGACTCTCCAACAGGAGTTCTGGATGTATTTCAGAACTTTTACAGGCAACTTTATACTGAAGGAGTAGTTGGGGAGGAACCCTTAGAGGAGTTCTTTAAAGACCTTGAAACAATGAAGGTGACATCTGACCAAAATAAGATTCTCACAGCCCCGATTACATAGGAAGAGATCGAAAGTGCTATAACTTCTTTAGCTTATGGTAAGGCTGTGGGTCCAGATGGTATCCCTCTGGAATTTTTTAGGACATTTCGCCAAGCACTCCGACTAGATATTACGGGGCCGATTCCGATCTCGGTCGGAGGCGCACCCAATAGCATTCGGTCGGGAAAAAAGCCATGCGAAAGCCTGTTTCCCGACCGATCCGTACAGCACACCGAACGAGTAAGTACGATGCGCACAACAGCAAAGAATCCGGCCGAGCCGTACTCACCCAAACCAGGTCCTGTTCCCCGACCGAGGCGAATCCGGAAACGCCGAATCGAGTCGCACGGAAGGAAAAATGCAGCTCCGTCCGGCCGAACGAGTACAATGCGCTTTCCGTACGCGCCGAACCCGTCGCTACGCACGGCACGTCAAAGCATCCGGGAGAGGCGCACATAAGCTCCGATTCGCGCCACAACACGATCCACGGCTCCGAGACGAACACGCCAGCGACGAGGACGAGACGATGCGACGAGGACGACGCGAAGCGACGAGGACGACGCGAAGCAACAAGAAGGACGAACGACACGAACCAACCATGAATCCCTTCGTCCCAATCATACCAATATTCTACATTTACTACCGGAACAGGCACGGACGCGTACGGCGCAGAAGGTAAGCCAGACACCAACCACAAAACACATACAACACGTACACGACACATCACACACACACAGAGGGATGCAGAATATACTTACACCAGCAACAGCAGCACCATAGGGGCGGGATGCCCATCACCAATGCCACATATGCACACAGGGGCCT
Source organism: Calotriton arnoldi (assembly GCA_963921515.1). NCBI lineage: Eukaryota > Metazoa > Chordata > Amphibia > Caudata > Salamandridae > Calotriton > Calotriton arnoldi. The sequence continues at coordinate 5,343 of CAWUFW010006516.1, read as the reverse complement.
GAATGCGCACCACCACCCCTACCCAGGGGGGCAGGATGCCTACCACTACTACCACCCTTAGCCAGGGGGCTGGATGCCTACCACTACTACCACCCTCACCCAGGGGGCTGGATGCCTACCACTACTACCACCCTCACCCAGGGGGGCTGGATGCCTACCACTACTACCACCCTCACCCAGGGGGGCTGGATGCCTACCACTACTACCACCCTCACCCAGGGGGGCTGGATGCCTACCACCACCCTTAGCCAGGGGGCTGGATGCCTACCACTACTACCACCCTCACCCAGGGGGCTGGATGCCTACCACTACTACCACCCTCATCCAGGGGGGCTGGATGCCTACCACTACTACCACCCTCACCCAGGGGGCTGGATGCCTACCACCACCCTTAGCCAGGGGGCTGGATGCCTACCACTACTACCACCCTTAGCCAGGGGGCTGGATGCCTACCACTACTACCACCCTCACCCAGGGGGCTGGATGCCTACCACCACCCTTAGCCAGGGGGCTGGATGCCTACCACTACTACCACCCTTAGCCAGGAGGGCTTGCTGCCTACCACTACTACCACCCTTACCCAGGGGGGGCTGGATGCCTACCACTACTACCACCCTCACCCAGGGGGGGCTGGATGCCTACCACCACCCTTAGCCAGGGGGGGCTGGATGCCTACCACTACTACCACCCTCACCCAGGGGGCTGGATGCCTACCACCACCCTTAGCCAGGGGGGCTTGATGCCTACCACTACTACCACCCTTAGCCAGGGGGCTGGATGCCTACCACTACTACCACCCTCACCCAGGGGGGCTGAATGCCTACCACCACTACCACCCTCACCCAGGGGGCTGGATGCCTACCACTACTACCACCCTCAGCCAGGGGGGCTGGATGCCTACCACCACTACCACCCTCACCCAGGGGGGCTGGATGCCTACCACCACCCTTAGCCAGGGGGCTGGATGCCTACCACTACTACCACCCTTAGCCAGGGGGGCTGGATGCCTACCACTACTACCACCCTCAGCCAGGGGGGATGGATGCCTACCACTACTACCACCCTCACCCAGGGGGGCTGGATGCCTACCACCACCCTTAGCCAGGGGGCTGGATGCCTACCACCACCCTCACCCAGGGGGTCTGGATGCCTACCACCACTACCACCCTCACCCAGGGGGCTGGATGCCTACCACTACTACCACCCTCACCCAGGGGGCTGGATGCCTACCACTACTACCACCCTCACCCAGGGGGGCTGGATGCCTACCACCACCCTTAGCCAGGGGGGCTGGATGCCTACCACTACTACCACCCTCACCCAGGGGGGCTGGATGCCTACCACTACTACCACCCTCACCCAGGGGGGCTGGATGCCTACCACCACTACCACTCTCACCCAGGGGGCTGGATGCCTACCACCACCCTTAGCCAGGGGGGCTGGATGCCTACCACTACTACCACCCTTAGCCAGGGGGGGCTGGATGCCTACCACTATTACCACCCCCACTCATAGGATGGACAATGCATGACACAACCAGCACACCACAACCTAGGGAATGCAAGAAGAAGACATCCCCCAACACCATGACAAGCGTGTGTAGACTGTGTCAAATGCCTACAACACCGAACATGACTTTGAACATACAATGTGACCCCCTAGCACATGTGCCACACATATATGTGTGTGGCACCCACAATGCAAGCAGGCCATGACCATTGTGGCAATGGGGTCCAAACCCCCATCATCACAGTGACCAAAATGTAAGTGTGGGGTCCATAGCTGAAGCACATTTTGAACATTGTGGCAATGGGGTCTAAACCCCCATCATCACAGTGACCAAAAGGTAAGTGTGGGGTCCATAGCTGAAGCACATTTTGAACATTGTGGCAATGGGGTCCAAACCCCCATCATCACAGTGACCAAAATGTAAGTGTGGGGTCCATAGCTGAAGCACACTTTGAACATTGTGGCAATGTGGTCCAAACCCCCATCATCACAGTGACCAAAACGTAAGTGTGGGGTCCATAGCTGAAGCACATTTTGAACATTGTGGCAATGGGGTCTAAACCCCCATCATCACAGTGACCAAAAGGTAAGTGTGGGGTCCATAGCTGAAGCACATTTTGAACATTGTGGCAATGGGGTCCAAACCCCCATCATCACAGTGACCAAAATGTAAGTGTGGGGTCCATAGCTGAAGCACACTTTGAACATTGTGGCAATGGGGTCCAAACCCCCATCATCACAGTGACCAAAATGTAAGTGTGGGGTCCATAGCTGAAGCACATTTCGAACATTGTGGCAATGGGGTCCAAACCCCCATCATCACAGTGACCAAAAGGTAAGTGTTGACAAAGAAAGAGGTGCAACTGCCAAACTGCATGGATGATTCCTGGTCACAGAACAACAAACACATCAGTGGCAAAGTAGTGTATGTGTCCCATTGCAACATAAATTGGGGGAGCCAAATACTGCAGTGCAAATAAGACATACCTTTGGCCATGTGCAGACAAACAACACCCATGGGGGCTGACACCGTCAACAATCATCAATGACACAATGACAGAAGTGACCATCAGAATGCAGACCCACATATTTGCACCAATGGGCACACACATGCAGATACCCATGTGGAGACTGCAGCTGTGAGGTGAACAGATACCATACCATGGCAGCAATGGGACACACAAACCATGATCATTGTGCTGACCGATGACCTAGGAGTCCCAGGGACAGCAGGGGAAACCCACCAAACTACATACAGCCAATGGCACACCCAAGATATGCCAATGCAGTGGTGCAGATGCACAAACACAAACAGGCAGACCCACACTGCACATCATACACAACAGGTGAGGGGGTGCCAGTGTCCCCAGGCAACCACACAACACATGAGGAGACCTGAATACCAATCATACAGATGTGCATACAGTGCCACAGAAAGGTAACTCATGGATCCAAATCCCCTATGTGGGCAATCAGGCATTGTCAGATGAGAGGGAGCACAAATCACACATGTCACACAGGCACGTAGGGACAGCAACTGACACAGCAAGACACAGACACACCACAGCACCACCCCCAGGGCCCCCACAATGTGGTGACCCTGGGCTGCATTACAATCCCACTGTGATGACAAAGCTAAATGTGGTTCACACTGTGAACCACAGTCATGTGTCCTGAGCAACTAACTACCATCACACCTACACAAGCACAAATCAAACAGCATGGCCAGTAAGCCAAGGCCAACATGGAGGCAGGGGCCTAGCCGGGCAACAACTCTCATCTGCACACACTCAACACCACACCCCTCAACCTCCAACAATGTGCAGCAGTGAAGCACACATGCACTGGTGACATTGCACATGCACCCATGACTATTCCAGGGTGGTGGGTGGGAACCAAGGTGCAGAAACACATCACACATGGCCACTCAACAAGACTCCTGATTGTCTGACACACTGCACACTACGCTGTACATGGACATGACGGCAATACCACACCAACCAATGGGATCCCAGCCACAGTCACACACCAATGAAGAAGCCAAGGTCACCCACAAAGAACACACATAGACAACAACCAACATTGCAGCCCGGACCCTGAGGAGTGCCAGCAGTCACACACACAACGTGTCACAATCACTGAAAGATAACACAAACTGGAAATCACATGACAGGGGCAAACAACAAGTGCCAAGGGGAAACCTGACTGTGACCCATCTGCGTCTGCACACAAACTCAGCCCTGACAGCAAACACACCTATGGGTGACACCCTGATGACCAGTAATGTGCCATGCACCCACATCACAGAGAACCCAGGGCGAAGACTTTGGGGGAACATAGGTCAACTCAGCTAGCATCACAAACAGGTACAACACTAGGGATCACAGCATGCACAGCTAAACGGAAGTGAACACACAGACATGCACATACAACACACACCTTGGGCGCAGGCAATGTCACAGGAGTACACACTGCCATGAGGGGACTCCACTCCTGTGTGAGGAAAGCTGTGCCATATGTTGCCTCAGTAGGGCCCCATCATGTCAGCTGAGCACTTGGTCACACAATCAACAATTAGCACCAAATGAGGGCTCCCGTAACATCAGCCTGGTCATGGAAGTGCCAACGGAATCATCAGCACAGATCCAACACACTTGTATAGCAATGTTGCACTGACAACACAGATGAGTCCTTCCCCATTGATGCCCAAACCTGCATGTCCACTGGAGATGGCCACACGGTCAGGGAAGTAGACGAATTGAACAATGGCAGGCACAACAGATGTGCAGGGGTGGAAGCCACAGATGTGAAATAGGCAATCTAAGTAGGAAATCCCATTGCCAAATACTGAACACATGACACCCTCAGATGCTGCTATGGATGACATGGATACACCACAGGATAGGACACATTCCCCCTGGACCACATGGGTTCCTGCACAGTAACACTTCATTATCATGAGACCAAATATCACCATCACTGCAGCAAGGGCATGGTTAGCATCATCAACATCATGTACATCAGAAGCAAAAGCACTAGAGAACAGAAAGTTGCTTTATTCAGCATATGTGGCATTAAAAGTAGAAGTCCAGTAGAAAATAAACAAAGGCCAATGGCCAGTCCATCAACAAAGTCACAAGTGGGTGACAGTGGCAGATGCCACCCTACACATGCCTGCACAAAACCAGGGACAATCCACTAGGAGGGGCAACCGGGGGGTAGGCCAGGCACCGCAGGGACAGGATCAGGGCTCACCAGGAGGAAGCAGGGAAGGGGTGGTGGGTGCTGGAGAGCCACTGACAACTGCAGTGGAGGTATCTGACATGGTGTGTGCCGGCACAACTGGGGGGCATGGCTCAGATGTTGTGGGTGCCGGCACGACTGCAGTGGACCCTGCAGATGGAGTGGACAGGTCCGCCACTGCAGTGCCCAAGTCAGACAGGGTGGTAGTGGACTCCACTGCAGTGCCTACCACCAGGGGAGGAGAATGGGGAACAGGCAAGGTGGGCTGGACAGAGGGGAGGACACCCTCACCACATCAGTGGCACAGACAAGCGCAGCGGGGGGTGGTGCCGGGAGAGCAAGTGGCAGGGGGAGAAGGCCGGATCCTCTTGGGGATGGTATATCTGTGGGTGGGGGAACCTGGGGCAGGGTGTGGTGGGAGCACCTGTGGAGTGGGGGCCTGAGGGATGGAGGAAGGAGACCTGGTGCTTGAGCTGCAGGGCGGCGGCGGGGTCTTGCTCTTACCACTCCGGGGGACTTGCGGGTGGGGGCCTCAGTCTGTCTGCACCTGGGGGAGGGTGTCCGGGGGCGAGGGGCACTCTGCTCCGTGTG